>OU015743.1:154718956-154730935 GCA_907169655.1 Acomys percivali
AGAGAGAGAGAGACAGAGACAGAGACAGAGACAGAGACAGAGAGAGAGAGGTGGGGTGTGTGGTGTTGGCATGCGGTAGTATGTAGCAGTGGGAAGAGACCATAGAGTTGGATGGGTTGTCAAGGTTTGGAGCAGACAGACGGGAAAACATGATTTGGGGAGCAGTGGCTTAGAGGAGAGGCTGACTGGTACTGTTAGCAGAGACAGCTATAGCCCAAAAGAACCCAACTGGCCCTAAACAGCTAGAAGTAAAGGGGCCCCCTCTCCCCACTAACCATCTCTCTCCTTCACAAGGCTGGGAGGCTGGAAGGGAGGTTGATGCCTAAAGACCCCAAATAAAGTAGAGTTTAAAAGAAAGCGCTGCAGTAGATAGGTAAGGGCACAGAATGGTAAGGCCTCTTAGGGACTGGGGTGGGGGTAGGGGAGCCTGTGACTGTACATCCATTCCCGAAAACGGTTTGGCAGCTCCATAAGATATAAAATTTACTGCTAAGTGTTGTGTAAGAGAAAAATAAATGTTTACAAAGTTACTTGTGTTTGAATATTTATCAAGTGTTTGTAATAGTTAAGTGAACCATAAATACTTAAGAAAAGAAGGGTTAATTAAATTGTGGTGTGTTGATATAATGGAATACTATTCAGCTATAACAAAAGAATCAAGTTATTCGTATAGCAATATAGATGAATCTAAAAACCATTCTGAGTGAACAGAAGGAAAGAAAAGGTAAGTTATTGTATAAAAATCCAGAAAGCACAAGTAAATCTATGGTGACAGAAAGCAGATCTGTGGTTTGGTGTGTACTGATGATTCTGGACACGGGGTTGGCGAACAGAATTAGAGGAAAGATTCTATTCTATTTTAAAGTTAGAGTCTATTGTATTTTAAAAACTGTGACTTTTAAAAGTTGTAATGTTTTATATTGTGATATTGATACTAACATGACTTACTGGGGATAAAATAATATTTTTTAGGAAAACACAGTTCAGAGGAACCAGGCCTAGAAGTCAGAAGACGAATGCCTGGATTCCCTGCATCCCTGCCACACACATCCTGCCTGTGGCGTTTTGATATGAAGCGGAGCAATGTCAGCATTACAGGGAGGATTTGGATTATTTATCAAAATCACAAATGATCCATCAATTACACTTCTGGAAATTATCTGCCAGTGATATGTGAAATGGCCCTTGAACAAACTTCCACAATAGCAGCAGCATTTGTAGTTATAAAATATTAGAATTAGGGTAAACGTTCATCAAGATGAGTTACGGTACACTTGTGCAGCAGGGCGCGGCGTAGGGGCAAAGATGGGTAAGAGAGTTTGAGTGCAGTCTCGGAAATCTGCAACAGACACTACTAGGCTAAAGGAGCAGAGGCGGACCGTGTTTACCTCCCGAGTGAAAGCAACAGAGGAGTAAGAGTGTGTGTTTGTGCCTGTGCATAGACACATCCTGACATATTTTTAAAAGTACACTTTAAACATTTATTATCATTATTTTATGAGTGCGTGTGTTTGACCATATGCCACATGTGTGCTTGGTACAGGAGAGGAGACCAGATGAAGGCATTACCTCTCTTGGAGCTGGAGTTATAGACAGTTGTCAGGTCCCCCGTGGGGGCTGGGAACTTGACCCAGGGCCTGTGTGAGAGCAATAGGTGTTCTTAACCACTGAGCCATCTTCCCAGGTCCTGACATTTTATTATCTGAGCATCACATTTACTGCATGATGGGCAAGGTGGTGTTCTTAAATACCAGTTCCCAAATGAGAAAAGTGGGGCTCAAAGGATTGTTTCAAACTGAGTCCAGGAGATGGGAGGTGTGCACCCTAAACCTCTGGTGCTGGGGTTCCAGAGCCTCTTACAGTGCACATGACTCTTTATCCATCTGGTAAGCAGCCTCGTCCAGGTGTGCACAGAAGGACTATTGTGTCAGGCTTGTTTCTGGAGCTGCTGATTCGAGAGTAAGTCAAAGTGGACCTATGTTCTAGGCTGATGAAGAATATAAGGAGACACTGTGACGTACAGATGAACACACACACACATGCACACACATACACACTCACACAGAGACACATACATATCCATATGTGCACACACACTCATATGTTCATACACATACACACACAACCGTGGAAGCATGCACACACTCATGTGCACACATACACACACATGTGCACACACATTCACATACATGCATACATTTTAACATGTGCACACACTCACTCACAATAATGTCATTACAAACAAGAGCTTTGTAGGAGAATAGAGCCTGGTGAAAGGACATGGAGTGAAAGGATAGCTGGGGCACTGCTGACCAAGGCGAGGCTATTTGAGTGGAGACCGGAGTGCAGAGAAGTGAGCGAGGTAAACGCGGGTGGCGATGGACGTTTTCAGCATCCTGCTGTTCTCTCTTCAGAAGTCAGCCTCTCCCCCACACCTCAGGTGGCATGTGGTTGGGTTTTAGCTATGGTTTCCTGAGTCTCTTCCCCCTGTGCCCAGCACCTCACCTAGAGTCACTAATCAGGGTGTGAGGGACACTTCCCCATGCCCCAGCTATGCCTCAAGGCCTTGAATTCTGCTTTTTGTTATTGTTGTTTGTTTTGCTTTTGTTTTTTTGTCATTGTTGATGTTTGGTTTTTTTTGGAACAAGGTTTCTTGGTATAGCCTTGGCTGCCCTGGAACTCACTCTGTAGACCAGGTTGGCCTTGCACTCAGAGATCTGCTGCCTCTCGAGGGCTGGGATTAAAGACATAAGCCACCACTGTCTGTCTCCATGGCATTAACTCTCCTAGGGAGAATTATTCATTTTTTTTTCTCTATCCCTGTTGACCTGGGCAGCCTAATGAAACAGAGGGCCTTTACCCTGTTCACCTGATCACAGGGCCAGCTTCATCTTAGCTCTGGATCTGAGCTTTCTGAAGTGCCGGTGGCTGCTCTTTTCAGAACTATGTTCCTAATCTTGTATTCAGTCCCCCAGCTCAGGCATGTCTCTAGCTCTTGAAGAGGAATATCTCTGGCTTGGAGAACTCAGCCAAAGAGATCTCTAGAAGAAGGCGAAGTTAGAGAGCCAGGTCATTGTGATTGTGGTCTACTATAGTGTCTGGTTCTATCCCAGAAACCTACATATGGCTAGGCACAGATGGCCTTGGACACTGGCTTTGGAAGTCAATGTGACAGTTTGATTTCCCCTTCGTTATCTAGCTCTGATGAGTCACTATCTCTGTAAAGGGATGATAACTATGCTGAAGTGCTCAAACTATGGCCATGGTCACCCACCAGGTGCTCATTCTCCATCACAGCTGGCTGTGGTGAGGTGTTCCCTCCAGCCTGCGCACTCTCCCTGGCCTTTTTGTTTCTCTGCATACCTAACAAGTACACAGCAAACTCCTACCCCAGGCTATCTCTAAGTCTTGTGGCTACGGAGCCTGCTGGCGGAGCAGGAGAAAGAGGCAATGCAGAAGCCATGGCCCTCAGAAAGCTGCTGTGCTTTTGTGGGTTGAAAGACAGGGAGGAAAAAGCTCTGAGATAGGCAGTTCCTAGCAGGGGTGGTGAACTGGGGCTGAAGAAGGGGCCGGTCATCATCTGTGGGAAGGAGACGTTCAAGCTGGGACACGGGAGGCGAGGAATGAGTGTATATGTGGGGGAGGGGAGAGGAAGAGGAGCAAAGGGAAAAGCAAGTGCCAGCTTGGAGACACTAGAAGAGCTTGCACAGGGCCAGAACCCAGAGGTGGAACAGATGACAGTGCCAAGAAGGTGACAGAATAGGGCGGGTAGGAACAGTAGCCGCAGGGAACACAGAGCCTGTCTTAGCTGCTCGAGGACACAGTGGCCATTAATGGTATTTGTATTGTGGAGCTGCATGCGTGCTCTGGCTCCTGGCTGGACCGTGGGGCCACAGAAGCAGCTGGGAAGGTGCAGTTGCTGACGGGCCCCTATTGCTCTTAACTCAAACCCTTCTAGAGCAGGCTGCCATCCCAGAAGCCACAATTCTAGGCAGCCTGCAGCAAACTCTAGGTTCACCAGCTGAACACGAACTCACCATGACATGAGACAGCTCACGAGCAAACACAGGGACGACCAGGCCACCTGGGATGTTTGGCTTGTGGATAAGGAAGTGGGAGCCATTTCAGCTTCCCCCACAGAGGTGATCTGTGTCAGCCAGGTCAGGCTGTCTTCAGGGAAGCCCCCAGGGTGTAAGCAAGACCAAGGTGTGCTGGCCAAAGGTTTCTCAGCTTTCCCAAGGAGCTGGTAAAATGAATTTATTCTGAAGAACCACATAGCGCTCGCACCTGCTTCTTCTTTTTTTTTTTTATAAAGCCATCAATCGTTTGAGTCACTTGGGAATAGACTGTTTTCGTGGAGAAGGATTCTGTGGGAGCCTGAGTAGGAGTAGGCCTGGCTGCTGTCAGAACAGGGGAGCATATGGTGGTCCCCTGGGAATGTGATCTGGTGTTTGTGTTGTTGTCAAACTTCCTCCTGCTGGCACTGGGCCTGTTACATAAGAGCTCAAGGGTCCATATGGTTTGTTGCATAAGACACCAAAGAACATGGCTTTCTGTTGTCCTGCAGCCGATCCAACTGTGTTTAGAAAACTCATGGCCACTGTGCGTTACCTTCCAGAAACAGAGTAGTTCAGGACTCTGACGTCTGCCCACATTTGGTTAGCTGTACCGAACATCCAAAGCTTGACTGTTGCATGCTTTGTGAATGTTATTTTGCTCACATCTCATGGAGGCTCTAGGAACTTACTATTATTGTCCTTAGATGAGGAAAGAGGCTCTGTCTTAGTCAATTCTATTGCTGTGAAGAGGCTCCATGAACATGGCAACTCTAATAAAGAAAAGCGTTTAGTTGGGGCTGGCTTACAGTTCAGAGGTTTAGTCCATTCCCAGCAGGTGCTGGAGAGGTGGCATGCAGGTACTGGAGAGGGGGCGTGCAGGTGCTGGAGAGGGGGCATGCAGGTACTGGAGGGGGGCATGCAGGTGCTGGAGAGGAGGCATGCAGGTACTGGAGAGGGGGCATGCAGGTGCTGGAGAGGAGGCATGCAGGTGCTGGAGAGGAGGCATGCAGGTGCTGGAGAGGGGGCATGCAGGTGCTGGAGAGGGGGCATGCAGGTGCTGGAGGGGGCATGCAGGTGCTGGAGAGGGGGCATGCAGGTGCTGGAGAGGGGGCATGCAGGTACTGGAGAGGGGGCATGCAGGTCCTGGAGAGGGGGCATGCAGGTGCTGGAAAGGTGGCATGCAGGTCCTGGAGAGGGGGCATGCAGGTGCTGGGGAGGGGGCATGCAGGTACTGGAGAGGGGGCATGCAGGGGCTGGAGAGGGGCATGCTGGTGCTGGAGAGGCAGCATGCAGGTGCTGGAGAGGTGGCATGCAGGTGCTGGAGAGGTGGCATGCAGGTCCTGGAGAGGGGGCATGCAGGTGCTGGAGAGGGGGCATGCAGGTACTGGAGAGGGGGCATGCAGGTACTGGAGAGGGGGCATGCAGGTGCTGGAGAGGGGGCATGCAGGTGCTGGAGAGGAGGCATGCAGGTACTGGAGAGGGGGCACGCAGGTGCTGGAGAGGGGGCACGCAGGTGCTGGAGAGGGGGCATGCAGGTGCTGGAGAGGGGGCATGTAGGTGCTGGAGAGGGGGCATGCAGGTACTGGAGAGGGGGTATGCAGGTACTGGAGAGGTGGCGTGCAGGTGCTGGAGAGGTGGCTGAGACATCTACATCAGCAGGCCACAGGAAGAGCGAGAGCCACTGGACCTGGCTTGAGCACTGAAAATCTCAGAGCCCACCCCCAGTGGCACAATTTCTCCATCAAGGCCACACCTACTTCTGCAAGGCCAAACCTCTTAGTACTGCCACTCTCTATGATCCTACTGGGGGCCGTTTTCATTCGAACTACCACAGGTAGAAATACAGAAGTAGCTTTCCTTACGTGATAAGGAGCCACAGAGCTCAGATTCAAACACAGGCTGAAGCGATATCTGGTATTTATCTGAGGGAGACAGTTTAAAGGAAGGTGAGCCTCATTTGGGGTCATGGCTTCAGGACCTTTGACCTATGCTAGCATGCTCTGTAGCTGTGAGCATTGAGGGGAGGGGGACAGAAAGCATGGCGCTGGCAACAGTGTGTGAGAAGCCAAGTTTGCCAACCTCATGGTGTTGGGAGAGAAGAGAAGCTAGGGAACCAGCAGGACCCACCCAGGCGTGTTCCCAGTGATTTACTCCTCCATGAGTGTCTCCTACAGCAGTGGTTCTGAACCTTCCTGGTGCTGCCACCCTTTAATACAGATCCCCACGTTGTAGCGACCCCTCAAGCATACAATTGTTCCATTGCTACCCCAGAGGGGTCAATACCCACAGGCTAAGCACTGCCGAGCTATTTTTCACTTTTTGAAATGGTACTTCTAGCTGAGGGCTGAGTTTTCCAGCACACGACAGAAGCTTGTGGGACACACTTCAGCTCCAAACAACCACAGTGGTCCTATTCTGTAACGGGAAACATTTAGCCCAATGTTAACCCCTGAAACCATGAATCCCAAATGAGTCTCACCTTCCTTTCAACTTTCCCTCAACTGTCTGTGCAAATCTCAGCATAGACGTTCACTCTCTGTGGTCAATATCCTTATTTGGTCAGTTTCCCTACACAGTATCGCACTCACATATTAGGGTTAAATGGCAATTCTTTCACACGAACTGCCCCCTTTTCTTCTGTCTTTTGGATTTGCAGAGCCACCTGTATGGCAGGTTTTATTATTATCCCACTGGAGGTAAAAGCAGACTAACGCCCACCCTCAAACAAAGTGTCTGAGTTGGTGTTCTCTTACTGTGGAGAGACACCATGACTATGGCAACCCTTATTTTTATTTTTTATTTTATTTATTTATTTATTTATTTATTTATTTATTTATTTTTGGTTTTTCGAGACAGGGTCTCTCTGTGTTAGCCTTGGCTGTCCTGGACTCACTTTGTAGACCAGGCTGGCCTCGAACTCAGCATCTACTTAGGGCTTGCTTACAGTTTCAGAGGTTAGTCCATTTATCTTCATGGAGCACACTTCCTGCCCAAGTGCGCCGAGACACTTCAGCAGTAGCTGAGAGCTACATCCTCATCTGTAGGCAGAGAAAGAGAAAGAGTCTAACCTAGGAATGGGCACCGCCAGTGACACACTTCCTCCAACAAGTCCACACTTCCTAACCCTTCAAATAGTGCCACTCCCTGGTGACCAGGTATTCAAATCTATGAGCCTATTCAAACCAGCACGCAAAGCTACCTCAAACCCGTCCCTGTTTCCAGGTGAAAGAACTAGAGACATCGATAGGCCTTGCCCTTAGTTGGTGCCAAGTTTAATCCGCTTTCTGTACCAGAGGCTTTGCATCTCAGCAAGCCAGCCCCTGAGACATGGTGACTTAACACATGGCCTGCCACAGAACCTTACCTACAGGAAGTCTGAGCTGAGAGTAGCTCTCAGATGTCCTCCTGGCTCAGTGGGAAAATGGTGTCCAATTAATGATGGCTGTAAAGGAGGGTAAGGGGTTGTCCCTGCGGGGTCTTTATGCCGGTCTAGGCTGAACTGGTGTTCCAAGATTTTAGAGTGGAGGAACCAGGCACCAGCAAGGGAAAATGATCCCCAAAGCCAATCCTGTGCAGGCAGCAGAACGTGTTAGCCTCCTGGTTGGTCTGATTTGGAATTCAGGGTGCTTGCCCTGACTAGCTTGCCTAAGGTTTGGCTCAACGTGCACATGAACCCAGACACGTACTCATGTGTGCGCACGCAGGCAAGCATGCACGCACGCACGCACGCACGCACGCACACACTTTGGCTATCCTATCTAAGGCTGGCAACCTTGAGGCTCTTTTACCAAGATTTCCTTTATCCTATGAAATGGTGAGGCTGCATTATACCCACTTTACAGACAGGAATACTTATCTTAGGTGATAGTATTTAGTAACTTTTAAGAATTTAGTGAATTAGTTCCAGAGCTAAAGGGAGAAGACTAGCTCGTTTCTTGTCCTGCACTGGTTAGATGTGTCTGAGCCCACATGCCAGGGCTAAAGAGTTGGCCACTGGCGGACATGGGCACTGGTCTCCTATGTACAGAAGAAACTGTTAAGACTGACGAGTGTCTCCCTCGTTAGGCCTTATATTCTTCAGCTGTCAGTAAGGGCAATCCGTGTGCTTTCTCCACAGAGGAGTGCCAGGCCAGAAGAATGAGACGAAGCCTTGTCTGTAGCACAGCAATGGGCAAGTAGACCATGCGTGTACTGCACAGGAGTTGGCAAGCTCCCACCGGGACCATAGGAGCTCTGGCCAGCTGCAGGAGGCCCAGGACTGGGGAGTCGCCAGTCCCTCTTGTCAACTCAGGAGAACACACTATTGCAAGGCAAGATGGTTGCCTTAGAGACAATGTTCCAACACGCCTGCAGGCTCTTGCACTTCGTGACGAAGTGCTCCGCCTAGGCAAGGCCGAGCTCCGCCCTGCACAGCCACTTTTTCCAGTCTGTGCCTCCCAGTCATAAAACACAACGTGTGGTATGGTCATCTGCTGTTACTACAGCACAGACCCTTTTGTCCTGGGATGGTTTTGAGCCAACTTCATTTGTGCCTCAGCTTCAGAATGAGGGAGTAAAGAGCTGCCGGCTGTCTGAAAGAAATACCCAGAAGAAGTCACTGGAGACGCTGTCTCCCTTACCTTAGTCCCCAACCCACTTCAAGGGCTGACAGTTCGCTGTCTGTTCCCTCCCTGACAAGGAAGCCATCTTGGCCAGCTTCAAGGGTGCAAGCTAAAACGCCAATCTCCTCACCCCTGCTCAGCTGTCCTCTTGGTTCTTTCCCCTCCCTAGCCACTGTGCAGGCTTCCTTGTTCTGGGACCCTGGGCTCTAGCCCTTTGCTCTTCCTGTTTCTGCCACTGTTTTCTGTCCACTCACACACGGTCAGGGTGGCTTCACCTTGAGTTTCTGGCGTTTGGCTCTCACTGACCAGGTTCTTCTCCAGACCATTTCTCAGCAAGGGCCCTAAGACACAGCAGTCCGACTCCTCCCTTTAACCCAGCCCACTCCCAAAGGCCCCACAGTCCTTGCCACCACTCAATATCAGACCTGCACTTTCCGCAGGCCTGGCCCTCATGGCATCCCCCGAGATGACTGCAGACCTGGCGTCATCACAGCCCCTTCTTCCTCACTCTCCGCATACCTGCATGCCAAGCCGTGTTAAGTCTTCTCTCATAATATGCCTTGCATCGGCCCCACTATTTTCCAGCCTGTTCTCATCACTATAGCTGAGTCTAGGAAACTGCTTCCTGCCTGGTCCACAGTCTCCAGGCTTAATCCTTCTAGTACACTGCACCCAGCAGGCAAAGCCGTTTTTGTCTATTGTTTGTTCAGTTAACTCTTAACTCTGACTGGTTTCTTTTTAATTAGTTAATTAATTAATTTCAATAATACTTTGTTAATTTTTGAGGTTATAATAATTGTGACATTTCTCAATTCATGTTTCACCCTCTGAACCATCCCATATATCTCTCCCTTCTTTCCTTTAAATTCACATCTTCTTTTTAATTGTTATTGCATATACATACATATATATATATATATATATATATATATATATACATATATGTGTATATGTATTCACAGATTGATTCCTTAGTATAACCGTTGTGGTCTGTTAATGTTATTTGTATTTTGTTTTCAGGGCTGACCATTGGGCACTGGACAACCCATTGGTATGTTCTTCCCTGAAGAAGACACCTCAGAGCTATTCTTTAACAACATAAATCTGACTCCCCTTTTCCTTTGTCCAAATCTTTCCTTTCCCTTTAACATCAGGATGATGTGTAGCTATTTATCCGAGTAGATGTCCATCATATAGGTAGGGATCACCTGAGAAACAGTGTCAATAAGCCATTGGAAGTGTCTATCATCTATTTGTCTGTCTATCTATCTATCTATCTATCTATCTATCTATCTATCTATCATTTATCAATCTATTTGTCTATCACCTATCAATCTACTTGTCTATCTATCTATCAATCATCTATCAATCTATTTGTTTATCTATTGATCAATTTATTTGTCTATCTTTCTATCTATCTATCTATCTACCTATCTAGCTATCATCCATCTACTACCTAGCTACCTATCTACCAAAAGATTTATTTCAAGGAATTTGTGTTGCTAACAGTCAGGTCTTGCTAGGCAAATCTGAAACCTGCAGACAGGCTGGCCAGCTGGAACCCACTGGTCTATAGCTGCTGACTCCAGGTGGAGTTTCTACTCTCCCAGTGAAGCCTGCTGCCAATTGGATGAGGATAATCTCTTTTACTTAAAACCATCTGGTTATAGTTGATGGCTGTATCTACAAAAGCCCTTTACAGACTCGCCTACCTTCATGTTTCTAAGTACCTGGGCACTATAGCCTAGCCAGGTTAGCACGTAACTTTAACTATCCCAACATACTACTTTTGGACATGGGTCACAGTCACCTTCTTTTTCCTTCTTGCTGCCTCATACATTGGGTTCAGCCACCCCTGCATTGTGCCAGCTGGCCTTCCAGAGTCCTGGAGTCTCCCACTGCTTTCCTATGTGTCCTTAGGGCCACTCCAGAGCTTTGTCCTCAGGATGGCCCTATACACACACAGAAGCCTGCACTCAAGTGTACTTTGAGTTTTCAAAGCCCACATGAGTTGGAAATTTCTTGTGTGCTATGAAGTCAGCTCAGATATGTGAACAGTTCTGAGACTAGATTACTTTGTTAATTGCCACAGGCCACCACTCCTAGTCAGCAAGGGTCCCCTGAGCTGGCTGTCAATCCCTACTCTTTCCTTTGGCATGAAAGCTTTGTGAAGTTACTTACCAGACTAGCCTGGGTCACTGTGGCATCCCTGAGACCTCGCTGTACTTAGCACCCAGAAGGTGCTCAATTAGTGTTTACTGAGTAAATAAATTGTTCAAATGAACTCAGCAATAGTATCAGTTAAGCACGGCTTAGTTCTACGTAACATTTGGGGTCTTGGAAATATAACCAATAAGAGGGACAAATTCCTGTTGTGAGAAGTTGACACCCCAAGGGAGGTCCTGGGTAAAGACTGACTAGATGTAGAGGCACTAAGGCTGTGGAAGCAGAGCATAACGTGACTGCCTGGGTGAGTGAGTGGATCTGTATGTTGGAAGAGCATGGGAGGAGGAGGAAGGCATGGACTGGGTTTGCAGTAAAGTCGGGATATTTACTCCAGTCTACTGCTAGTGCACGCCCAGTAAACAATCCTGCCTTTACCTGGCTCCCTCCTTTGGGATACGGATTATGGTAATTGCCTGTTTATCTCATAAGGCTATCATATCACATGAGACAGCAATTGTAGAAAAGCTTGCTGGCTGTGAACTCTGGACGAAAGGGAGGGGTCGCTGTTGATAATGTAGTTGTTGCAAACGGAACAAGTTGGTTCCATCAACTAATACTATGGTTTAGGTGAAGAGAAGCAGAAAGGAATTTTGGCCTGAGGCCATCTCATGGTGATCTGCTTGATCTTGAACACTGAATTACACCACCTTTCTGGGTCTCATTTCCCTGATCTGTAAAAATGGGGGAAGGGGGACACACCTCAGTCTCTTGCCAGATGTAAAGTAGATAATCCATGTCAAGTGCTTGGCGTGAGGTGAAGCCCATTCAAAGAACTCCGCTAATATTCGCTCCTAATAGTCGTTCTGCCAATCATGGGTAAGCATCCATAAATGGAGGCATTCATGGCTCAATTTCTCCAGTCTCACATTTCTGCCAGGAAACGTCTCATGCCTTTATGCACTGACACCTGTGATTATGCGAAACCACAATCAACGCTCATATTCAGAACCCGAACAAATGGAGAATTTGTTACTCAATTCCCTCCCTTCTAGCTTTTCAAAAGATATTTTCTGGGATAGAGGAGGAGGGAGGGAGGTGGAGAGAGACAGAGAGAGAGAGAGAGAGAGAGAGAGAGAGAGAGAGAGAGAGAGAGA
>OU015743.1:154730945-154768441 GCA_907169655.1 Acomys percivali
AGAGAGAGAGAGAGAGAGAGAGAGAGAGAGAGAGAGAGAGAGAGAGATGCACTTTTCATTTGTGTAGAAAACACAAATGAAATATGGTTTTTATGACCGTATAACCCAGCAACTGTTAGGTTGTTTTTCTTCTTCTTCGTGTAATGCATTTTAGAAGTCCTATAAAGGAGGCCTTGTCAAGAGAAAGCACAGCTGGTGCCCAATTAGAGAGGTGATTGAGACTAATGGACTGGCAGAGCTCTTAATTAAAGTGGACCGCAAACTCGGGGGGATGGTGGCTGGGAATGGAGGTGGCCCACACACTCTCCCGCAGGCAACTGTGAGAAGGACAGGTTTTGTTCAGGCTGGCAACACTTTGACCATTTTGATTCCATATGAGTTTAAGCTCTGAGACGCCAGCTCCTCGGAGGCAGCTATCTTCCTTGACTCACTGCGTGCCTCTCTCTGCGTGTTCCCCAGGACTCTTCAAGCTCCCTGACTCCAATCATCAGCACCTATCTTACTGCTCCTCTCGGCCTGAAGAACTATTCCAGAGGCAGGCGAGAGGGAGACCATCAACTTCAGAAGGTGTGAAAGTCATCCCCAGACCTGCCCTCTGCTGTTTCCTCTCACACTGCTATTTTCACTGTCTTCTTTACCAGCAACACCAGTCCTACAGCATGCTTGTCTAGGTGTTCGTGGTCTATGCTTCATGTCCCAGCACATCTTCTGGGAGCTATGAATAGAAGCACATAGACCCCACCCTGGGGCCTTGAGTGAGCACACGCGCGCACACACATACACATACACACAGTAGCTCTCTGGTAGGCACCTGTGGAAAATGCAACTGGGCCCTGCATAGATACTGTCTGGGTCTGTTCTGAAGCACTCTAAAGTAGAGCACAGCTTCTCTTGGGACCAGGAAGGATCAAGGAGCCCCAGGGGACTTCTGAGATTATTATCATTTAATTAAAATTGGAGGAAGCCCTAGCCTCGGTCCTTTTGGTAGCTGCCATGTGGCCATCCACTGTGGAGGAAGGTAGGCCTGCACATACACAGCTCTCCGAATTCTTTTATTGTATATCTCTCTGTTAGGAACATTAAAGAATCACTATCTCCAAACTCTTCTGCTAAAATGTACATGCCAGGAAGCTGTAGTTCACTTAAACACAGGCATGTAACACCTTCCCCCAGATCCCTTTTGTCCCAGGAAGCCCAGCATTGCTCCATCTGGTGCCCTTTTGACCTCTGCTCCAGGGACTTTTACCTTCACTGAGATCCATCCACCCACACTCAGAGCCACACCTGGCTTTTACCTCGGAAAGCTGCATTCCTCCCATGGTGTCTCAAACAGCAGGATCCGTTCCCTGACGCTTGCTCCTGTCTTTCATAGCTTTCACCAGACTGGCTTTTTTTTTTTAACCATCTCCTGCACTGCAGGCTCCTACATCCACCTTCCTCTCTCTCTCTCAGTCTTAAGATCTCCTAGCCTTCTTAATCTTGCACATCACCGTAATAGCTTTCCCCCACAGCACTGAGGGATGAACGCACAGCATGAGCAAGAAAGAAGCTGTATGTAAAGGAGCCATTGCTCTTCCTCTGTCTTTGCATCTTGGCCTTTCTCATCTTGACCTAGGCACCTGCCTCCCAGCTAGACACAAAGATGAAAGAGTTTGTGTAAATATGGCTGGTCCACTACCAGAGTAACTGCTACTGAAATACTAGCTTTTACCCTCACCGTGAAATGATCATTGGGGCCACACATGTCACCATGTAATGTGTCTGAATTCTTGTCTGGTCAACCAAGATCCCAAATGCGGTCTTCACCCCATCTAAGTGTTGCCAATATTTTTGCCTAAATTTATCTGCAGTTTTCCTTTCTGATTAATTTTCCTGCTGGATTTAGAAATAGTTGGGTTTTGTCTCCTGATCTTAGGAATTAGAGAGCAGAAATGGGACCAACAAAGGTTAAAATTCTCTCTGTCTCTCTCTCTCTCTGTCTCTCTCTCCTTCTAAATAGGAAGGGGTCTTGGATCTAGAGAAAAGTGATTTGAAGATTGAGATCTAAAGAAGCAACTACATCAGACCTAGTTTCCTCTCCCAAATGGATCAAGCCACCACTCTCTTGCTGTGTTTCTCTTGCTCACCTATCTAGGTACACCCTACAACCAAAGATGGGAAAGCAGGAATACTGGGCTGCTGCCAAATCAGGCCATCCTGTCACCATCCTTGGTTATATATGCAAGAAAGTAAGAAGTGGCAGGGATGAGTCAGCGAGGGTTGTCTTCTGAGGAGGAGATAGTGAAGTAAAGCCAGAGTGGGTTGCTCTACAGTCAGTTCCAGTACAGCCAGGGTTACACAAGGAAACCCTGTCTCAAAAAACAAACAAACAAACAAACAAACAAACAAAAAGAGTGCCTTTCTTGAGGCTCCTTCATCTCTTTCCTTTTTCTGCCCATAGCCAGACAGTTTACATAGCATCCACAGATAAATAACTTCTGTCTCCAGACAGTCTCAGCAGCTGCCACTGACTAACCCTCCCCACCCACCTCATGGGTGGGGCTTTGAGGTAGTTTAGCACCCAGGGTTGAAGCTGTAGGTGGCATTAGGGGAAAAGTCACAGGTACCTGAAAACAGGATTCTCAGGAATTTGCCTCTGAACCCTTTGCTTGTCAGTCAGGTTTCTTGTGGTTTCTACAGGCTTAAAAAAGACATCAGTACCTTTTCTGGGAAATTGACTTGGAGACATAGCAGCCTCACCCCCCCACCCCCACCCCCACCCCCCTACCCCCGTTGATAGGGCTGTGGAGAGAAAAAGGACTGTCCACCCATTCCAGGATGGTGCAGGAGTACCTGCTGGAGACTTGAGGAGCTTGGTGACCCACATCCAAGCACAGTAGGCACAATACCCACCAGTCACGAAGAGGAACAAAGCGGGTTAGCATAGAATCCTGAGATAGATGCCTTTTCACTAATGTAGTTGTAAAATGTAGTTTATATATTTGCAAAAATGTCAAAGGCCCCTGAAGTCAGCACAGCTATGATGCTTCACGCCCTGAGTCTGACCTCTCACCTACAGAATGCAGCTCCAGACAGATCCTACACCATTTCACCCCTGGGTCCTTGGGAGGTCTTCTCGAAACACCTTTTACTTATGCCTTTTGGTCTTGGAAGGGTGTCTACCTGTTCAGTATAGAGTACCCAGAATTCCTAGGGCTGCACTTAGTATCCTAGCCTTCCACTGGTTTCTAGTTTGAGGTGTTTTCCACCCCATCACGCCCAGCTCTCTGGTCAGAAGCAGGCTGTTCACACGCACTGGTCCTGGGACAGGATGAGTGAGCCTTGCGTGCCTGTGAGCCTTTGCATACTCACGGCCACTCTGTGTCAAAAGCACCATCTCCTTCCCTACCCACAGACCCTCATTCACAGTACGGCTACTTAATTATGAATGAGCACTGTGAGGCTCTTGCTCAAACATCATCAGGATGGCTGAGCAGAGCACCCTACCAGATGTGTGGCTCTTATGAGCTAGGGGCCTTCTATGTCACTGCACACATCATATGCTCCTTGGGCCGGGGTCTAGGGACTGGGCTCCACTGCTACTTTTCCCACCTCACCTCAAATATCACCTGCTTTTCCTCTGGCTTTGAACTCACTTTCTGAATGCACAGCTTAGACTCCCACTCTGAGACAGTCTAAGCCTGGATCCTTTCTCTCTTTCCTCTGTCCTCTGATCTCAGAAGATCACAAGTCCCATCCTTTCTCACTGATCTCTGACTGTCCAGCCCTCCCGTACTTCTGCTTCCCAATCCCCCAACAGGCAGACACTCCTCCTATCTTAGAGTAGGTTTGGGGTTTACAGGAGAAAGTTCAACTGAAATCCGCCCCCCCCCCCCATTAACACTGGTCACTGCCTTATCACACTCAACTCCCTTAGACCCCCAAATCCAGGCACTCTGGGACCTGAGTGACTGGTATCCTTTATCCTTTGCTGAAGCCAAGTCTCCCCCTCCTCCTTAAACACCTTGAAGTCACTCTGTCCTTCAAAAATGAAGACCAGACTCTCTTATCCCTCCTAAGGGTACCTTTATGACTTGCACTGTCCCCAGATCCTTAGCCTGGTCTCCAAGACCCTACGTGCTCCTTGGTAAGATTCCTCTCATGTGATTGCATCTATTAACCACCTGACTATCCCAGGATAAGCCAAGATGTCTCACGGCTGGGACTGTATATAGCCTCCATGAGAAATCCCTCTGGGAACTCTGGGAAACTGCTTCTAGTGAGTCCAGACATTTTTAACCTTTTCACACACAGGAAGGCTTTCATCAAATGCCTATGTTCCCAGGGCTGAGGTGAGGATGTTCTCCTGGGCCTCCAGAGTTCCCTAAGCTTCTATGTAGAACAATCTGTACCAATGTCAGTCTTACCAGCCAAGGAGCCTCTGAAGGCGGTGCAGCTTTGGACACCTCTCTCCTCCAGCCTTAGAGGCCTGTGAGCCTCGTATGAACTAGAGGAACACGGCTGACATTTCTCAATGATGCTTGAGCTATGTACCCTGTCCACCTTCTGACATCAAAAACCCCCTGGGAACATCCGAGAATATGGCATCAGATGGCGGACAAGAGTCCAGATCAGAACAGAACCTTAGAGGACCAGGATGCTTACCCTGTAAATTGTGGCCAGCCTGGCATCCATCACATGGACAAGTTAATGCACTTGGACAAAGATGCATAGGGATTTAAAATTTGAGATGTTGGTTTCAGCTAAAACTACAGATCATTCCAAAGCAAAAACTTAATCACAGTACACTAAGGCTCAGCTGATATTTCCGTTGTCTCAACACTATCATGAATACAGCCAAACTTTATGTTATAAGTAGATTGTAAGGTCAGGAGAAGCCCTGTGGCTGCTGGGAGCAACATCAATTCAGCTACACCTCAAGCCAATAGCTGAAGGAATGATGCTTGAATGTGTTATTTAGAGATATGAAGTTGAATATTAGAAGGATTATCAGACATTGCCTGTCTGGCTAGTGGGATTTCAGACAGTAGGGAATACATCCAGGAGAGAGGCTTCTGAGAGCCCCTTGGCCTGTTGAGCTCTATCTGAGGCACGGAGACTCATGATGCTTCAGACACCATCTGTGTGGAATGGCGGGGACCGTGAGAGGAGCACTTCTGTCCAGTTAGTCTCACTAAGGCCCTGAAATGCCATCTGGGGCAGGTCACCAGAGCCTTCCCATATCCAAGGGACAGGCTTGACACAGCACTCTCCACGACCTGGCTCCTCCCTGGACTATGCCCACAGGTAATCACAGTGCTCCTCTGCGTCCTTCCTCAGATTTGCCCTGGAAGGCCCCTGGTCTTTGTCTTTTATATGCCACTTTGATGCTATGGGGAGAGTCACTTCCTTTCATCCAAGATGGCTCTACAGTCCTTGGTTAGAGACTCTGGATCTCCTGGCTACTGTCTCATTCTGATGAGAAACTGTAACATGCCCAGTCACTAGCCCACCTCTCTTGTGCCACAGCCACGGAATTTGTCTGACATGTTTCCCTTGTGTGGATACGGTAAGCATTTGGTAATCTGCTTGTGAGAGAGAGAATGCTCATCTCCTGTTTCCAGGCTCTTCGATCAGCTCATCCTGCCTTACAGCAGTGGCGGCAGCAGCAGCCACCACCATTTATAAGTTCAGTTGCTAAGCTTCACCTGCCATCATGCCTCTGCACTTTGCTCCTGCAATGGGTGACGTTACCCTCATTTCAAAAACTGGAAAACTGAGGCTTTTCAGAAGAAACTTGTGGGAGAGGTTCCTGACACTCATTCTCCATCAGATCACAAGTAGAGATGTGCATGACCACTCTCAGAGCAGGCAGCACATAGCAGCCAAAAACACAAAGGGCATGCAGGTATCTCTAGCAGAGGCATGCTTGAACAGAGTGCAGACTAGCCACACACGGGAAGAGTATTAAGCTTTGAAAAGAAATAGAGTCTAGTGCCCGCTGTAGCATGGATGAACCCTGAGAGCATTCTACTATGGAGCATTCTACAAACGGGCAAGTGGTGGTGGTGGTGGTGGGATTGCAAAAGCAGCAGATGTGTGCAGCAGGAAGCAGCAGGACAGCTGCCAGGGCCTGAGGGTAAGTGGGAACCAGGAGTCAGTGTTTAATGGGTCTGAGATTTCACCATGGAAGAGTGAAGATGCCCCTGAGATGGATGGTGGCTATCTCACAGCAGGGAGACATGCTTAGACAGATTTGGGGCATTAGCACAAGAGCACGAGACACTCATTGCCACTGGACTACACATTTGAAATTGGTCAAGTTTGTGTTATGCGTGTTTTCAATGTAGGGTGAAAAGGCAGAATAGAGCTTTCCAAGTTTGGGATGATGGCAGGCCTGAGCCACCGTGCTCAGCCATATTTAGGGTGAAGAGAAGGGCAAGTTACTATTTGATGGGCACAGGGGTTCTCCTGACAGCAATGGGACTCTGGGTGGAGAGACCAGTGCCGGCTTCTATTTGCAAGTACCCTGGGTTATGGGACACTTAAAGATAGTTGATGACACTTACGTAGATAGATGATAAATACTAAGACATTCTACCATGATGAAAGACAGCAAACACCCATGTGACTTTGATTCTTCTGGAGAGGGAGCCGCAAGCAGGGTCTAGGACACAGCAGGTCCTCAGGAGTGTTCAGCACACAGTGGGGTGGCCTTCAGCTTCTTCTGGAAAGTTCTCTACAGGAATGGACAGAAGTCTTCCACCTTAGAGAGTGTAGCTAGACAGGGCTCCCAAATTTCCTTTAAGCTCTGTGAGCAGATGTTCTAAAAGAAACTCCCCAAGCCAGGGTCTTGCCAGTAGTGACATGAAGAAAGCTGTCATCATTGGGATGGATATATATACATATATATATATCATAACAGCTACCAATTATCTTCTGCTCACTATATGCTAGGCAGTATTCTAAGCCTTATTAAAACACCATCAAGATTGTTTCTATAGAAGCCCAGTTCTGTGATAAGACCAAGACACAGAGTGAAGGAGTAATGTGCTGAATGGTGAATCAGCAGCAGACTTTGGTGTTCCAGCTCTCTCTGCACTTCCCCCAGCTCCATGCAGGAAGCAGGGAAAGGAAATTCAGAGGAGGAAGTAAGAAAGGGGCCTTTGAGGCCGGCAGGGTGTGTGCATGCTGGATACAAGCACAGGCTTGGGTGTGGCTCTCACCAGCTTGGCTCTATGCCTGGCGTTTGTTGATTGCTTGCTTTCTAACCCTCTGAACTCTCATGCATAGCATGGAGCTGGCTGTGCTCTAGAGAAGTGATCTCGGGTCCAGTGAGTGCCTAAGAAGTAGGAGTGAGAACTGTGGTCGTCTTTCAGGAATGGTGGGGCAACTTGTCTACCCAGATCCCACCCCTGTTATGAAGGACTTTCTAATGCCAGCCCCAGAGCTTTGCTGTGAGGAGCAAAAAGATGGTGCTTCGAACTGATGTCTATTTATAACTCTGACTTGCTACCCAACAGCTAACAACACACAATTATTTTTAATTTGCAAGAGAAATGTAGGGCTTAGAGATAGGAGGGTCACGAAAAGGAAGCACACGTGGGACCAAGTTTGCAAGGGCCTGGCTGCCCTGCACTGAGCCTGGCTGCCCTGCAGTGAGCCTGGCTCTACTGATCCATATCCTTACCCTCGGTTGAGACAGACTCTGGCCAATGGGCATAGAGTTAGTTACAAGCCCACTCTGTGTTAGAGAGGAGAGGAACCTCGAAAGCCACCAAACTGTACTCCTTGGAGGAAGCAAGAACAGAAACCAGCTTTGAGGATCCAGGCTTCAGAGACAATCAGATGTCCGGTTCTGTGCTCATACTGTGGACGCTGGGTTCCAGACCAGTCATGAGAGGGTTCTGCCGCTAAAGAGGGCAGGGGTGAGTATAAGAGGGAAGAAGACAGGCACTTACGATTCCGTTTTGTTTTCTGTTGTGTTTTTTTAAAGACAGGGTTTCACTGTGCAGCTCTGGCTGTCCAGGAACTCGCATTGTAGACGAGGCTGGCCTTGAACCCACAGAGATACACCTCCTTCTGCTTCCCAAGTTCTGGGATTAATGGTGTGTGCCACCACCACCCAGATTGCACTCACAATTCTAATTCCCTGAGAGATACTGACACAGAATCTCACAGAGGAAGGAATCTAATGTTGACTGGTTGTTTGTATCTTCCATAGGGAGAGATCTGCCAGTCATAGGCCAAATCCATTCCTGTTCATTTCCATTCAGAAAACCTTGATGAGCATGCTGGGAACCAACACAATGATCAGCACATCTTCGTCCTCCAGGAACTCAACGTAGAAGTTGGTTCAGAGACACCCTGCTCCTGAGAGAGGTGAGCCTGCCATATGCTCAAGTCTGCCAACTTGAGGCTCAGGGCAGCCTCCCAAAAGAGAGGTGCAGCACCCAGACTACCTCTACTCCATAGCAGGCTT
Source organism: Acomys percivali (assembly GCA_907169655.1). NCBI lineage: Eukaryota > Metazoa > Chordata > Mammalia > Rodentia > Muridae > Acomys > Acomys percivali. The sequence continues at coordinate 154,739,407 of OU015743.1, forward strand.
GCAGGGCAGCTCAGGATGGTCTCTCTCCCTCTCATGGTGGCCACATATTCCCTGCAGTCCTGCTTGTGAAGCTGATAGTCTCCCAGGCAGGATATTATGGAGGGTAAGAGTCTGGTCTGCTTGCCTCTCCAGTCATGAGGAAGAAGAGGCAAGAAAGAAAGACCATTTTTTTCATTTTTTTTCCTAAGGCAGAGTCACAGATACACTTTACTCTACCTCTCTCAGAGTATCCTTTATTTTCATGTCTAATAAGTATTTGGAGAACTAAGGGACAATTGGAGCCGACCTCTCCACTGTCCTCTCCTTTCTAGCTGAGGAGGGGCTGGTACCGTTTCATCACACGGCCTTCTAGGCAGGGCTCCGGTTCTTCACCTCCGGCTTTGTTGACAGGCACCAAGTAGGAGTGGATCTGACCTTTGCAGTCACTTTGCTTTAACAAAGGGTTCTTTTAACAAGACTCCTACCTGAGGAGTTAATTTGCTTCTTAAAACCACTGCCAGATTTTCTTCTAAGTGGTTCCAGTTTCTGCTCCTAAACTCTTCACGCGTGGATGTGCAGCCATGGGCAAAAAAAAAAAAAATGTCCCCTCTTTCTGCTCTGACATCCTAAGGAAGTTCCTGTGAGAGGCCTCTGTCTGGTTCACTCAGCCTTTCCTCTCTTCAGTTTTGAAGCTAGAGCATCCTTCTGAAGACTGAGGCTTAGGTAGGGCCCCTGTTCCCTTGGGCGTATTTTATTGCAGAAGAATGGGTGATAAGTGACGACAGCTCTCCTTCACATTCTCAGTATTTGGCCATCGTTGGGGAAAGCCAAAAATGGAGGTGATAACCCTAAACACTAACATGGTTGGTTTGAAAGTCATCGCTGAGGTCTTTTTATGGAGGAAGCATGCTCTCCTGATGGTGTGGAACACACTGAGACAAGCAGGAACTCAAGTACGTTAGAAGAAGAAACCTCAGACTTTAGTCTTCCTGTCAGGCCACAACAGGTCAGGGCAGGTCAGGGCAGGGCAGGGCAGGTTAGGGCAGGTCGGGGCAGGGAAGAGGTTAGGGCTGTGGGTTAAGAAACCAGACATCTCTGGGTGCCTAACCTCACTCTACCACCCACTTATCTGTATGACACTGATGGGGTCATGAATGACTGTTAGTTTCCTAATTTATAAAATACAAATTATAATAATGCTTTCTGCCTCAGGAGTCTAAATGAAGTGCAAATGCAGGTAGAGATGACAGTGTGCTGCCTGGGAAATGTGCACTGTGTGCTCTTACTCAGCCTTGAGCCATCCACTCCAAGGTCTGGTGAATTTTTTCCTTTATCTAGTACACTCTCTCCAACTTAACTGCCCAGTTGCCAATGCCCAGTAGACATTGGGTATCCAAGGATGCCTAGGACCCAATCCTTGCTTTAACAAATTCAGAGTCTCGGAATCTTTAAGTTCTTCTTGACTTTGCCACTCACATAATAACAGTGGTGGCAGTTGTGCTGCTGCTGCTGCTGTGATGATGATGATGATGATGATGATGATGATGATGATGATGATGATGATCTTGTGCAATTTACTGGACAGTAAGTGTGTGCTGGCTTAGTGCTGGCTGTTACCTGGGCACACTGGCCTGTATCCATAACAACCACTTGGGACTGACTCGCAGTCCCAGTGATGGGAAAATGAAGTTGGAGAAACAAGGGCAGTTCAGTTACTTGCCAAAGGCTGTGAAGCCAAGGTTGTAGGGAAGGCACCATCTTTTCCAGGTAGCTCCCATCCAGGCCAACATTTTGCAGGCAGGCTGGCCTTTCTGAAGGACTAGCATCACACGGAGTGCTCCCTCTCTCCTTGTCCCTGCAGGCAATGGCCTTTCTGGTTTTATGAGAAGCTTTGTTTCCAAATGAAGGTGCTGAGAAGAGAACTGGTAAAGTGACTTGCTGCCTGCTGATCTGCAGACAGGAGCTCTGGGACATCACTCCTAAGTGGCAGCTCGAAGGCTGCTGGGTGGTAAGGAGCCTTCTGCAGAGGCGAGAAATATGTGCAAACAAAACCAACAGCTTTCTTTCTGCTCCCCAAAGTTGCTAAAAATGCCTGTGGGTTTGCATACAAGCAGACGCTGTGCTGTGTTCACAGTGCTGGCCAGCTTCCTCTTCTTGGCTCTAGCAAGAAAAGACCTGGAAGGTATTTCACACATCTTTGTTGAACACGTACACATGAGACAGGGGAGGAGTTCCAAGGTAGTCCCAGATTCAGATTCCTGCCAAGTCTCCCTTCAGTTGTTGTTAACCTTGAAAAACAAAAAGAAAGAAAGAAAAAGACATCATGGGCAAGGCCACCATCCTTGCCGTAGGGTACTGTGGGAAACCCATCCTTGCCCTTGGAGTCAGGCGGCCCCACATCATGTACTTAGACTTCACTCTTCCCATCCAGAAAATGGGGATCAACAGTTTTTGCTGAGATGACAGCTGCTTGAAAGCAGGGTTTGCTCTGTTGTGTTTTCCTGGCACCTGAGCCTGGCGGCACCAGACAGAGCATCTACCTTCATTGATTGAGTAAATAAGAGACTAGATGGATGAGCTGCTATCTTGCAAAGTTATTGAAAGATTGAAACAAGCCCTGCCCCCTGGCTCTGAAATCGTCCCTGTACAGTGATGTGCAAACTGAGGCTTCTGATGGTCACAGAACATGGTGGTGTGGCTTCTATGAAAGTGATGCCTTCACTGGTTGTGGAGTTGCAAGCTTCCTTTTGGTCTGATACAGAGATGTAAAAAACACAACACCCAGCTGTTCTTGTGCTTCATGCACCAGCAGCAAGCACAGGTGCTGAGAAACAGGCAGGAGAGGTGACTCACCTTGCAAAGTGATGGGACATGAAACTTTCTGGAAGAGCTATTCAGGGAACATTCCAATTTCAAGACTTTTCTCACCGTATTTCACACCTGGGCCCTGAGGCTTTCCTGTCACCCTCTTGGTAGCTCATTTCCTCATGAGCACTCCTTGGTGTCCAATTGTTCTTATTGTAGTGCTAGGCACAACCCCAGGCCTTGTTCTGGTGACCTCCTTTTCTATTCCTATGTCTGTGCAGATGACTGTGGTCTGAAAAGCCTTCCAGACACACTCTGCCTTGCTTGGTAAGTCACTCTGCTTTCTCTCCTTCATTTGTCCTCCCATTCTTCCCAGGTTCGGACCTTCCCCTCCACCCTGCATGCCCTAACATGCCTTCCCCCACTGTCACTTACAGGCCACGAACTTGCTTCCCACATAGGTCAGAAGAAAGAGAAATCAGGCAAGCTCACACTACCACCCATCACAGTGGAGTCCTAAGAAGGGGTAGAGACAGTCCTCCAGCAGGTGGCAGGAGAAAGGCTATTCCTTTCCGTGGGGAGCGTGAGGGAGAACGTACACTGCAGCAAGGCAATGTACCCTTTGCTGACTCAGCGGACATGGTGGCTAAGGCCGGTGATGGAGCTTTTCCTGAGAGCCTGAAGGAGCTGGAGGCCTGTGGAAAAGAAGGCATTGTTGATAACAAACAAACAAACAAAAAAACCAATAACAACAAACAACAACAAGAACAACAAAACAGAGAATCAAAACAAAAGCCCCATGACTCTTATAATTCAAAGGGAACAAGAAGAAGTTCATGTTGGAGCCAAATTTGAGTGGCTATGGCCCAGAAACACTACACTAGTGCTCTGGCTTACTTTTATGTTAGCTTGACACAAACTAGAGTTATTTGAAAGGAGGAAACCTTGATTGAGAAAATGCCTTCATAAGATCAGGCTGTAGGCAAGCCTGTGGGGCATTTTCTTAATGAGAGATTGATGTGGGCAGGGCCCAGCCCATTGTAGGTGGTTCCACACCTACGCTGGTGGTCCTGAGTTCTGTAAGAAACCAGGCTGAACAAACTATGAGGAATAAGGCAGTAAGCTGCACCCCTCCATGACCTCTGCGTCAGCTCCTGCCTCCAGGTTGCTGCCCTGTTTGAGTTCTAGTCTTGACTTCCTTCAATGATGGACTACAGAGCGGAAGTGTAAGCCAAATGCGCCGTTTCTTCCACATCTTGCTTTTTGGTCGTGGTGTATCGCCCCAGTATTAGAACCCCCAAATAAGTCAGTTCCCTTCCTTTGTGTATTTGAAAGGTACTTGTAAGAGGCTGGACGGCTCCGTCCACCACCCCGTGGGTCCAGGATGTAGCACACCCATGATAAGAGGCAGACGTGCCCCCACTTCCATCAACAGAGTAAGATGAACCCCACTCATTGTGAGGCAGCCAGTGACAGACCTGTCCAGTCACCCTGCTGGACGGAGCTCAGGGTGGCCAGCGAGGCAGGTAAGGACAAGGTTAGACTGTCTCAACTGGGGTTAGGAAAAGCAGAGAAAGCTGTGGGTAGGGTGTGCCATCACAGGGGGTGGGCGATCAGGAAGAAGGTGGCCTGAGGGTGACACCGGAGAGGAGCTGGGGAGCCTGTGGTTTGTCTCTGAGAGGAGAAAGCACGCAATTCTTAGAAGCAGGATGGAGGAAGCGAAGTGGGGTGGGGGTGCGGGGCAGAAGGAAAACAAAGGTCTCTGAGGCGACAGGAAAGGAGATGGGCCACACAGGGCCTAAGAAGGTCATTGTGGTGGCTCCAGCGTTTATTATGCTAACAGTGAAGGTGGCCATGGTGGGATTTTGAACTGAGGCCTTGAGCCAATTCATGTTTTAACAGGCCTTTTCTAGGGGGCCTGTGTTGAGAAGAGAGCAAAGGGGGACAAAAAAGAAGATGTGACAGCAACCCAGGGGAGAGGTGGTAGCACGCAGGCTTGGGTGGCAGACATAGTAAGATATCTATCTATCTCTGAAGGGCAAACAAGAGGCGCTCGCTGAGCAACTAGACGGATGATGTGGAGAGGACAGAGAAGTTACTCATGCAGTTTGGGAGGTAGAGTGGAGGCAAGAGTCTGACCAGGGTGAATCTAAGAACACAGAAGAAAGGGGATGGGGTGGGGTGGGGGGAGGGAGGACCGAGGGAGGGGTGGGGGGTGTTGGGGGGGGGGGGGGGGAGGGGGGGGGGGGGGGGGGTCGGGGGAGGGGGAGGGGAGGGGGAGGGAGGGCACCACATGCACCAGTTTAAGGAACGAAGAGACAGGGTGGGATGTGCCCTCCACAGCGTGTTCATGTTTACATGGGAGAAGCAACAGTATGTTTATGCGTTGTTGGAAACAATCCTGGAGCAATAGCCCCAGGGAGATGAGAGAAGGTGTCTAGCATAGATCTGCTTTGCAATAGAAGACAGGCATTTGTTAGGACAGTATGCTAAACCTTTTTTTTTTTTTTTTTTTTTTTTTTTGGTAAACTTGACACAGGCTAGAGTCATCTAGGAATGGGGAAGTTAAATTGAAAAAAAAAAATGCCCGTACTAGATTGGCCTGTAGACATGTCTGGGAGTGTTTTCTTCATTCCTAGTTGATGGGAGGAGGCCAGCCTACCGTGGATGGTGCCCCCTCTGAGCAAGTGGTCTTGGGTTATGTAAGGAAGCCATCTGAGCAAGCCTTGCATAGCAGGCCGGTAAACAGTGTTCCTCCATGCTCTCTGCTTCTCTACCTGCCTTGGTGAGTTCCAGCCTTGACTTCCCTCGGTGATGGAACTGTAAGCTAAATAAACCTCCTTCTCCCCTTCTGATCGTGGTGTTGTATTAGAGAAACTGAATGCAAACTAGGGCACCCAGGGCTCATCTGCAATAAGGGGAGAGACTGGAGGAGAGCGGCCGAGGGCCAGCAGGGGCAGTCCCACTGTGTGCCACGCTCTGCACGTCAGCTAACCTAATCAGTCACAGCCACCCCAGGCAGACCGCGCTTACTGTGCCTGTTTTACACTTAGTGTCTGAGGGACAGTGACGTTAAGCCGTTTTCTCAAAACAGATTCACAGACTGACTGGTGACCACCATGCTAGTATGTGCACCAGTAGAGGGACGGTGGGGGAGTGGGCAGGTTGAGAGGGATTTTGTTTGTTTTGTTTTCTGTGATGGGCCCACTGATTGCTCTTCCTGAGATATCTGCTCATTTGCACAGTGTTTTCTAGTCACCATTTACTGAGCAGCACTCAGAGTCAGCAGGGTTGCCAGCCTGTTTCCATCCTCAGTGCTGGGGGAGTTTACAGAGCTGGCAATACCTCACTGCCAGACATCTTGCACTGATCCCTGCTGGAGTCCGACAGCTCCTTCCTTTCACCACAGAGACATACTTGGTGTTCTGACCACAGTGAGAGCCATGAGGAAAGGGGAAAGAAACTGAGGTAGCCATACACCGAGTCCTAATGCCAGCCACCGAAGAGACTGTGGCCATGTCACTTCCAGCCTCTGTACTAGGACTAGGACAGGGACAATACCTCATTTCATGGCCTTAAACATTCCACCTATATGTACTCCTTAAGTGGCTTTGCATCCAGGAAGTCTTAGGGACATGAAAGGAGACAGAGAGGCTTCTGTGGAGACAGCAGTTGCTTGAGAGGGTGATCAGCCATGATATGAGCTTTGGCAGAACATTGTTTCTGTTTGAGGTAAGGTGGGGGCTTTCCTGAGACACCCCCCACATACATATACACACATATACACACACAGACACACATACATACACACACATAACACACCCCACACATAGACACACACACAGATACATATACACACACAGACACACACAGACACACATACATACACACACATATACACACACCACACACACGTACACACACAGACACACATACATACACATATAGACACACACACATACAGGCACACACACATACAGACACACACACACACACACACACACACACACACCATTTTTTCTTACAGAATCTAATTGAGGTTTGACTTCCAAAACAAAAATTGTTTTTCTTCATTGTTCATTCACTCTTTTATTCAGCCTTCAAATAAAATAAAATAAACAGCTACCCACTGTGTACCCTCTGGAGCTCAAGTTCCCCAATAAGAGAATAAACTGGCGCCAAGAGCAAGATGGGACTGAGAATGAAGTGATTCATTGACTAAATTCAAGCGACTTTGCTGTGTACCCTTGTGGGCCAGGTACACAGACATAGCTGCATAAGACAAAAAGGCGGTGCTGCGTCTTTCATTGGTGAATTCCCTGGGATCTCCTGGGACTCCGATGAGAAGAGGTGTCGCTGACCTAGGGTGGGAACACGGGACTGAATGGAGGCGGGACCGCACAGGAGTATGAGACCTGAGCGCACCTCAGAAATACCCTGCAACGTAGCTTCCTCAGCAATGACATAAGAGAGAGTAGAGCGTTTCTGAGTGCCGCGCCACGGTGAGCTGAGCACCTCAGCTTACGCTCCGTCTCATCGACCCACACAAAAACCTGTGAGGTTGGTTCTGCATCTTTATCTGAACCACACAGATGATGAAGTGCAGATGAGAGGTCCGGTCTCCCACTAGCTGGTGACCCGGCAAAGTTAGCAACAACTCATGACCTCTAGTTTCTCAACAATACAAGGGGATTTAAAACCTCTGTGTGTGTGTGTGTGTGTGTGTGTGTGTGTGTGTGTGTGTGTACACGCACTATGGCCTTTAGAACCTTTTGGCCTGAAAATGTGAAGATTAATTTTTTATCCTGCTCTCCACACCCCCATTGTCAGTAGTATCCTTTTTTTTTTTTTTTTTTTTTTTTTTTTTAATTGACTTATTTCCAGAGAAGCCTAGAGAGGATAGGGTGAAATCAGCCCAGAGTTGGGAGGCACGGAAGTATGGTAAACCCTGAAGATCATCGAATAAGATAAGATAGAACAGTACAAATGCTCATTTTTAGCCATTTGTCAAAGTGAGACAGAATCTAGGTTAGAGGTATAGTGGGAGGGTACAGGAGTCTGCTACTGCATTACCCCAGCCTGCCTCCTGTCTCAACCTTTTCTTTGAAGTTCCTGTGGACTATTTTTCCTCTTCCTCTTTATATCTCTCTTTCCTTCCTTTTCCTTTTTTCCAACAGACTTTAGACACCATTTGTGAAGGCAGGACCCTCTAGATCCAATCACTTCCCAGAAGCTCTGCCTCTGAGCATGGCTTACGCTAAGGATCACATCTTCAATAAGTTAAGATTTGAGGTCAAAACTCATAGTGAGACCATCAGAATTCCAATGCCTTTATCTTCTCCCTTTACAAACTGCCCCTTGGCAGCCTTGCAGGTGCTCAAGGGAGCAGGATCCACTGCTGAAGGAAATCTGCTCTCCTTGTTCTTAAGACTTACTTATTACCCAGAACTATTGCTCTGTTGAGCTATATGTAAGTCAAGAGTAGTTAGTGCACTTCCACCAGGAGACACCTTGAAAGTGGAAATCCTAGACTAACTCTGCTCTCATATCTAAGGTAGGGGTATCGCTGAGTCGCCTAAGCTTTGCTAGGAGTCTTAAATGTGTACCATATGCAGGACATCTGCATTGTACCTATAATAGAAGTGTTCCAGGATTGAAGGGTCCACCCCAACTCAGTCACATGTCCATCTTCCGGCGTACTAGATGTCATATTTCATTGGTATGAACCCTTGGCATCTTGGTTTCCTTGTCTATTAATGGGTGTCATAACGGAACCTATGCTGTAGGTCATGTAGGAACTGCATGAGTGACACTAACGTCTCACATACCACTTAGAGCCCCACCCTTCATTTCCTCCCCAGCTGCGCACTGGATCACGCACAGGAGGAATCTCCCAAGGACTCTTGCTCCAGGCTGTTTTCAGAAGCAGCATAATCATAATAGGAAATTGATGAGTAACGTAACAGCAGGGCAGAGGGCTCTACAGCACACCTCCAGTATTTTACTGAGTATTAATTTGTACCATGCTTAACACTTAGGTGCTAAAAATCCAAAATGGTTAAGAGTTGCAAACTGACCCAAGCACTATGGAAATCAGTGTGGTGCACCCTCAGAAAACTAAACCTAGAACTACCATATCACCAGCTAGACCACTTCTGTGTCTGTAGCTGCCGAAATCTAAGGCCAGATACTTGAGTGAGTATCAGTAGACAAGTTAGAGTCAGCTATGTGTCCACCAACAGACGAATGGAAAAAGAAAATGTAGCTCATATGTACAATGAAGTTTAATTCACTCACAAAGATTAACTCATTCACCAATTCATTTGCTGAAAAAAATGAATGTGATCAGAGATCATATTAAGTGAAGTAAGGTGGCTGTAGAGAGACAGATATCAGCCAGCCATGGTGGCACACGCCTTTAATCCCAGCACTTGGGAGGCAGAGGTAGGCAGATCACTATGACTTAAAGGCCAGCCTGGTCTACAGAGAGCTCCAGGACAGCCATAGCTACACAGAGAAACCCTGTCTTGAAAAACAAAAACAAAACAAATATCATATTTTTTTCTTACTTGTGGACTCAGAATTCTTTATAGATAATAAACCATTACACACACACACACACACACACACACACATACACACACACACTATGGCACAAATCAGAGAAGAGACTTTAAGAAATACTATAAAAACCTACCTGAAATGTAGGTTGTTGCAATGGTCCCTTTGGCCATTTTCTCTCACCCGTGACAATGCTTTCCTTCATAACTACCCCTTAGGCAAATGTCCAATCTCATCTTTGCAAGTATGTCCTAATTTGGTTTCTATTGCTATGATAAAACTCTGACCAAAAGCAACTTGGAGGATGAAAGGGTTTATTTGGCCTACACTTCCATATCAGAGTCCATCATCATGGGCCGTCTGGGCAGGAGCTCAAGGCGGGAGCCTGGAGGCAAGAATTAAAGAAGCAACCATAGAAGAATGCTGCTTACTGGCTTGCTCCAGGCTTACGTTCAGTTCTTAAATGGTGCTGACTCACCTGCCTGGGAAGGTACTGCTCACAATGGGCTGCGCCCCCACCATGTCAATTAGCAATTAAGAGAATGCCTTGTGATGACTACAAGCCTACCTGATTGAGGGTCCCTCTTCCCAGGGGACTCTAGGTTTGTGTCAAGTTGACAGCTGAAGCTAACAGTGACAAAGCAGCTCTATCGGCCTATAATACATTGTGCTGGCTTCATCTGAACTCACTTCACGGATACTGCAAGGTCCTGGGAGCTATGGGGAAACCAGAACATGACTCAGTGACAGGAAGCTCAGTGTGTGATAACGGCTGCTACTGTCAGTGGTAGACTTGACACTTGGTCCTGTCCCTGTTCGTGACAAGTCCCAGGGACAGTCTTGTGGTCACTATTCATACAGGAGACAGCCGTTACAGCTACTTCAGGCACTTCCTGAATAACTGTCCTTGTCCCTCTATGAGTACCCTGTCCCTACACCAAAAGCGTCTTGGCCTGCTGATGGCCTTTCCATGGATTTCTCTCTCAGGTCAGAGGTCGGTAGGTGGCAGGTGGGCTCGGCTGTTCACTCCAGGGACACAGAGACTCCGACTTCTTTTGCTCTCTCTCTCTTTCATGTTGCACTGAAGCACGTCACAGAAAATCCAGCTGCCCCCGTCAGTGATCATGGCCTCCTTATACAAGACAGTTGACAGGACTCTACTGGATGACCCACTCCATGGGTCACTGAGGTAGGGCTGGCAAGCCTGCTCTACCAGGGAGGAAGCTGAGGCCTATGGCAGGTTCTCCACCCTACCCCAGCTGTTTTAAGGCCCCTTTGTCTAATAATTAGAATCTAATACCCCTGTTCTCAAATCATGTTTGTATCCTCCCCAACCCCCCTCACCCCCCCACCCCACCCCACCCCTCCACCCCCCTCCAGCCCCCCCTCCCCCGCCAACCACGCTCTTTCTTCCCCATCTTATCTCATCAGGTTCTCTTCCAGCTAAAAACGCCCCGAGCTTCCTACCAACCCCACACCCTTCCTGAGCAAATTGTCTGCCTCCTTGGTGCTGTTCCATCCCTGGGGTGTCCTCTCAGGCACCCAATGGAGTGTGCACTCACAAACCACACCCCTGTTGCTAGAACAGACAACATGGGATGAGGAACTCTGTTGGTGTTTGCCATGGCCTGGGTTAGTTTCATCGCACCAGATCCTCCTCTGAGGGAGTAACCACTGTTATCCTATTTCACCAAGACTCAGGAACATCACCAGGAAATGTCAGAACAGCCCCCAGCTTGGGCCTTTCCAAGTCCTGTGCCTCACTACAGCGTGCCCTGTCATTGCTTGGCCAAGGCCCCTCACCCAGACCTGTGTCCCACATCTTCACAATCCCTCCTGTCATCCACTCTCCGTGACTCACTAAGGTCTTCATTCCCTGCGGCCTTTGCACACTCTATCCCTTCTGCCCAGATCACCTTTTCTTTCTGTCCTCACCAGAAACCTACTTCTACAAGGTCCTCAGTTCGGCTGTTCTTGTTCTGGGACTTCCCCCTCAGGGAGGTGGCCGCCCTTTGGCCCCATTACTGGAGAATTCTCCCTTGGTCTCCCTCTGTGGGGCCACAGTGGCTGTCTACATCAGCTCAACAACCCTCTCTCTATGCATTCCAGGCACATGTTGGGTGCCAGGCAGTGGGCTAGGTTCATGGGAGGGACAGTAAACATGACAGGTATTTCCCAGTCTTCCAGGGAAGGCAAGTTAAGCCCAAACACCATGCAATGGAGAACTGAACCCTATGGTGGACACTGTTGAAGGGCTGAAAGAGCTCCTATAAAAAGCCTTTCCCTAGGTCTCTAGATGCCCATTGGGCACTGAAGAGCAAGTGATGACACAAAACTATAGTGGAGTTCATCCTGCTGGGAGAGGATTTAGTGAGAAACAATGCCCTGGGCTGAGAGTACAGGCTCTACGAAGGTCCAGAGGTGAGAAGAGGCAGGCTTGTCTCAGGACACCATAGAAGATTAGCATAGCTGGAAATCTGAGAGTTCTGGGCCATGTTGCAAGTCCATGCCAGAGACGCAACTGTGGCATAAGTCACGGGCAGGACTCCTGTCTAGTATGCATCTGTGACCACTTGGCTTTGAAGATAGTCTTGCCCAATGGCCAGCAGACTTGCCTCTGCAGTGAGCAAACACAGACTGAGTCTTCCTTCCAAGCACCTGAAATGCTCTTGGCAAAAACCACTTACCAGCTGTTCAGCGTAATTATGATTTCTGTTCTTTTACCATCAGATTGGAACCCTTGTCTCCTCTGTTATGGTGGCCTGCTAAGTTCTTGCTCCTGGGGAAGATGGGTGAGCTTCAGGAATGTTGAACAAGCCCTTTGCTCTCCATAGTTGTGTAGGAACCAGAGTAAGAAATGTCTATGGCCATGTGGAGTGTTCTGGAGGATGCGCTAGATGTAGGACCTTTGCACACGCTGGTCTGGCTGGGAAAGCAGAAGCTGCCTTCCAGATGGATCACTCTTCTCCTTAAATGGCACTCTCATCCTTGGGGAGGGTCCTTACCTCAGAGCTGGCTGTTTTATTCTCCCTTCAGGGTTCCAAGGAGCCTGCTGTGGCTGCAATGCTTCCCATGTGTGGTCCTTCCCATCCAATCCACTGCTCTGCTCACTCTGTCTGCTCGGCTCCCTAGAAGGACCAGCCCTGCATCCCCCACGTTCCTGAGTCCTTTAAGTCATTACTTGCATCTTTTATTATGGGTAGAGAGACACTCCAGTAGAAGACAGGCAGTAGGAAGAGAACAGTTCCCCATCACCTGCCTCCCAACCCCCCCGCCTCAGTCCTGAACTTCTTTGCTAGTCTCTAAATTGGCTGCAAGCTCTATGGAATAGCTTTTAAGTTGGGCAGTTGTTCAGGCATCCAGGCCTTCTCTTCAATTATAGCCTGATGTGTCTTTGCCCCTATTGCTAGCCATGGCTAGTCTACCTCTCTTGCAGGTTCCTGTAACTCCCCCCTTACCTCTAAACCCAAGCTTGTCATCAGATCTTCTCAATGAAGCCTTGTTACCTCCTGTTTCCTAAAACACCAGTCCTTCAAGGAGGGCTCAACAAAGCTTCTCAGAGAGGTCCAGCTGCAGCCAAGAATGGACACAGCAGGCAGTGATTCTCTCATCCTCTGGTGACCATAGCACGTTCTGAGAAGGCAGGCAGAGTGCTGTGTAGACACTTCCCAGTGAGGCAGATGCTCCTGGCTTCCAGAGGCCCCACTCTCTGGGTGTGGGCTGTAGCCAAAGCAAGGCCCCATCATGGAGGACTCAGGCATGAAACAAAGGCAAATCTTTGTGGGCTTGAAGGCTGATTTAAGAAGCTACTGTATCTCTTTAGGGAAGAACAGACTCTCAGGATGGAGCGCAGCCTCACGGGAGATACCCAGGTGCCATCTGCTGCCTCTGATGTTGAGGCCTTTGCAGAGCACTATGATTTGAATTCAATTCTTTCTTTAAAAAAAAAAAGATTTATTTACTTATTATTATGTATGCAGTGCTCTGCCTGCATGTACACCTGCAGGCCAGAAGAGGGTATCAGATCACATTATAGATGGTTGTGAACTACCATGTGGTTGCTGGGAATTGAACTCTGAACCTTTGGAAGAGCAGGCAGCGCTCTTAACTGCTGAGCCATATCTCCAGCCCCTGTGAATTTAATACTTTCTCTTTGTGTGTTTGAAACCTGTCATAGGAGGTTAGACATAGATGTCTTAAGACCACCTCCTCCCCTCCAGGGAAAATTCTTGGGCCTCAGGGCTCCCTCCATCCTAGGGTCCTTAGTCACCCTTCCTGAGGGCCTGGCACATCACTGAACTTGCTGGAACTCAGTCCTGATGGAAGTCCTTGGCAAGCAGCACAGAGTAGTACACTATCTTCTGTGAGGGAGGTCTAACATCAGATCATCTGCACAACCTTGTCAATCAACCAGAGAAGTAAACATCTACCATGCACACACCAGGGTTGGGGCTGCCTTTTCTGTAACCTCTCAATCAATCCACACAACAGCCTAGGGAGAAGGTGCTGCTGTTCCCACTTGAACTGTCAAGGTGGATGTGCAGAGAGGAGGAGCCATGCACCTGGAGCTTAACTCAACCGCCTTATGTCTGCACCCTCATAGAGGCCACAACTCTGTGTCTTCTGCCTTTTGTGAGGGAAGTGGAAGAATGTGCTGTCAGATCAGGGCAGGGGCTAATGAGGAAACAGTCCAGGGGTGGACATTAGCAAGAAAGAACTAATGACTTGAGAGCAATAAAAGGCTGCCACAAGTTCCTTGCTGATGTCCACTGTGCCCACTTGCTGTAACTGTGAAGGCCTATGTTTTCATCTCAGTCTGGCCACAACTGCACAGCTGTCTCTATGTGTGCACTCCACAGCTCCTACATGGTTTTAGTCTCACTTCCTCTAAGAATCCCTCTTGGACCTGGGTACCATTGATGGGTGCTAATGTAGTGTGTGATGTGTGCTAATATGCACAGCCCCCAAGTCTGCTGATGCTTAAGCTTCATTTAATATGGGGAACCATCTGCTGATATAACCCATGTGCAACCTCTGTTGTATCTCACATAATCCCCAGGTTACTCACCACTACAGAATTCTTTCTTGGACTGAGAAAGTGGCCTCTCCAGAGACTTACTCCTTTTAGGCCTTTCCACTGGGGCCACTGAAAACAAGGCTAGGCCCACACCCCAGTGCAGCTTTCTGTAGGAAAGAAGAAAGCTTTCAGCCATGCTGGTGAGGCCCATAGGATTCTTGAGTCTTTTTAAAAATATATTTTATTAATTTATTCATATTACATCTCAATTGTTATCCCATCCCTTATATCCTCCCATTCCTCCCTTCCTCCCATTTTCCCCTTACTCCCTTCCCCTATGACTGTGACTGAGGGGGACCTCTTCCCCCTGTATATGCTCATAGGGTATCAAGTCTCTTCTTGGTAGCCTGCTATCCTTCCTCTGAGTGCCTCCAGGCCTCCCCATCCAGGGGACGTGGTCAAATATGGGGCACCAGAGTTCGTGTGAAAGTCAGACCCCACTCTGCACTCAACTGTGGAGAATGTCCTATCCATTGGGTAGATCTGGGTAGGGGTTCGAAGTTTCCTGCATGTATTGGCCTTGGCTGGTGCCATTGTTTGTGCAGGACCCCTGGGCCCAGATCTGCCCATCAGAATGTTCTTCTTGTAGGTTTCTAGGACCCTCTGGATCTTTCTACTTCCCCATTCTCCCATGCTTCTGTCACTTAGAGTCACAATAGGATGTCCTCCCCTCTGTCCCACTTTCCTGATAAGTGAAGACATTCATGGGACATGCCCCTTGGGCTAGTGTCCAGATATGAGTATATACCATTTGACTCTTTCTGCTTCTGGGTTAACTCACTCATTATGATAATTTCTAGTTCAATCCATTTGTCCACAAATTTCGGGAATTCCTTGTTTTTAATAGCTGAGTAGTATTCCATAGTGTAAATGTACCACAGTTTCTTTATCCATTCTTCTATTGAGGGACACTTAGGCTATTTTCAGGTTCTGGCTATTATGACTAAGGCTTCTATGAACATGGTTGAGCAAATTTTCTTGTTGTGTGCTGGAGCATCTTCTGGGTATATTCCAAGGAGTGGAATAGCTGGGTCTTGAAGAAGCCCTATTCCCAATTTTCTGATATAGCGCCAGATAGATTTCCAAAGTGGCTGTACCAGTTTGCATTCCCATCAGCAATGAAGGAGTATTCCTCTCTCTCCACATCCTGGATTCTTGAGTCTTTAGTTGAGTTTCTACAGAAACTTATTCAACTATAAAGAAAGGAAGATTGATGTGTTGTTTCTCAGCTATTCTACATCCCTTGGGTTCACATCCATGGATTTAACCAACTGTGTGTGAGTTGAAAAAAAGTGTCTGCTGACAAAGATTGGATTTGTCCCAAGGAACTGGACACTCCTAGTCATCAGGATGTCTATGCCCCCTTTCTCCTATAACCTTCTTTCTCAATTACCTAGTGTTGGGAAGTTAGAAGGAATTGGGGTGTAGAAGGGTGGTAGATATAGGAACACAATAAAGTAGCCAAGAATCCCAATTATAAACATATAGTCTTCGGTCTTTTTTTTTTTTTTAAGATTTATTTATTATGTATACAGCATTCTGCCTGCAGGCCAGAAGAGAGCACCAGATTTCATTATAGATGGTTGTGAGCCACCATGTGGTTGCTGAGAATTGAACTCATGACCTTTGGAAGAGCAGTCAGTGCTCTTACCCTCTGAGCTATCTCTCCAGTCCCCCTTCAATCTTTTCTAAGCCTACTTTATTTGGGGTTCTTTAAATGTATATACCTCCCTTCCAACCCACCTACCCTAGATAGGAGAGAAAGGAGATTTATGGGAACAGGAGAAGTAGACCTTATTGAATTCAGCTCCTGGGAGCCATTCCCTTGGCGTAGTTGGCAGGATTTCAACAGACCAGCAATTCCACCAACGTTGCTGCTGGAACCTGGAACAGCAAATGGAGCCTGGAGCCTCGAAGCCTTCACTGGAGCTGTTCTCTAGAAGCATCTTGAAGTGGGACGATGAACAGCCAAATAAAACCAAGACCCAAAAGAGCCCTGCTTCCTGTTTTGAGATATATATATATATATATATATATATATATATATATATATATCCATATCTCCTCTCAGAATCTGTTCTAAGATGTTTTTCAGCTGGCCAAAACCAAGCCCCTCCCCCACAAAGTGGTTCAACTTCTAAGTGGATAAACATCACCTGCTCTCTCACAAGTGTGTTCCCCATCCCACACTTGGGATCAAACAAAAACATGTTTAAATTCAACACCTAACCCACATTTGGGATCAAAACAAAAACATGTTTACATCCACTGCACAAGCACCCCTCCATCTCATACAGAAATCCAGCCAAAACCCACATGGGCCTGGCAAGGCAGGTTGTCACCCAGCTCACAGATGAGGAATGAGATTGAGAGAGGTCCTTCCTGAACATTCTTTTGTGTCCTCCTAGAAGGAATCTGCCCTTTGAAAGCTTATTACAGGACTTCTGGCAACATTTGTGAATTCGCGTGGCCTGTGCACAGGTGACAAAGAAATGAGAGCTTTGGTTGGGAAGGGGTTTAAGAAACTGTAGTTTTTGGTCTAATTTTAAAAGGAGAAGGAGGATGAGAAGAATAAGAAAGAGAAAAACAAGGAGAAGAATAAGGAGGATGAAGAAGAAATGAAGGAGGGGAGGAGGATGAGGAGGAGGAGGAGAAGGAGGAGGAGGATGAGGAGGAGGAGGAGAAGGAGGGGAGGAGGAGGAGGAGAAGGAGGAGAGGAGGAGGAGGAGGAGGAGGAGAAGGAGGAGGAGGAGGAGGAGGTCATGGTGGCAGCTAAAACAAAACCCAAACAGAATGCCTGCCCGGGCCTGCAAGATTGAGTATAGTGCCCAGCCCAGAACCGAGGCTACCCAAAGGGAAATTGCTGGCCTTACAAGTGAGCAAGTCTACAAAAGCCTCCTGAAGCCACCTTCAGCAAGTTTGACTATGTGTTTATGTGGATAGATCTTTCTTTGGGTTGTATTGCTTTTAATGTGTGTTAAGTGAGAGGCCCCCATTAAGACAGTTTACACAGATAACTGTGCTAGGTGCTGGGCAGGCAGGGGTGCAGAATGTGTTGGCTCATCCTTAGGCAGCTTGATGATCCCTGGATGAAACAGACAGACACAGACAGATAGGATGTCAGGGGCCCGAGGGTCTCAACTGGTGGTTCTTCACCTTCCTAATGCTGTGACCCTTTAATACAGTCCCTCATGTTGTGGTGACCCCCAACCATGAAATATTTTATAGCTACTTCATAACTGTAGTTTTGCTACGGTCATGAATTGTAATGTAAATACCTGATATGCTTCCTCTGTGGGGCGTCATGAGCATTAGACCAGTGGTTCTGGTCTAAACACTTTCAGTTGGGTATTGGTAGCTCTGAAGGAGGAGAGCCTACGCAAGTACCGAAATAGACAGCTGTCGGCCTAGGTCTGCCACTCTGTCCCTTCCACCTGCCTTGCCCAGGGCGAGCCAATGTTCAGACCATTCTGTGACAGAAACACACTGCCTGCTCTAGTGGGAGGCCTTGCAGACATATGGCGAAGGAGGCCTGCGGTGGTTTGAACGAGAATGGTCCCCCATAGGCCGCGTGTGTTTGAATGCTTCATCCCTAGTTGGAAGAACTGCTTGGGAAAGATGAAGAGAGGCGTCCTTGTTAGAGGAGGTGTGTCACTGGGGACTGGCTTGGAGGTTTCAAAGGCCTATGCCATTCCCAGTTAGTTCCATCTTTGCCTCCTGCTGTGAATCAAGATGTGAGCTCTCAGCTCCTGCCCCAGCATCATGCCCGCCTGCCTGCCTGCCTGCCTGCTGACATCCTCCTCACCCTAGTGCCATGGACTGTAAAACTATAAGCCCCTTTCAAAATCCTTCTATAAGCAGCCTTGGTTGTGTTGTTTTATCACAGCGATACAAAAGTAACTAAAACAATGTGATGCTAACAAGCAGAGAGCAGGAAAAATGAAGAGACAAGTGGGGTCAGCAGTCAATGACTTCAAATCTGACCCATCCTTTACTCGCTTGGAAAGTCAGTGAGACCCTCCACTGTCCTCACTCTCATCCACTGTGTGCTCCCAGCATGCCACGGCTCACTTACCTTCTTCCGTATTCGTACCTTCCATGAGGCAGGCAAGTTAACGATTTGTTTCCCAAACAGAGATGGAAGTGAGCGGCCTGGCTGCCAATAGTGCGTGGAAGTGTTCAGTTTCGTGTGTGCCACCTTTACCTAATTTAAATAAGCTGTGTTTGTGCCTGGCACAAAGACCATACTCATGTTGGGTGAGTTTCTGTCTCTTATTCTTAAGGGGTTCTGGCAGCTCCCAGGATGCTGGGCTTTGGCTTCCTGAGGAAGCTTACCCAGGACAGTCAGCTGATGTGACTGACTACCATCACATGTTTCAAAGTTCATTGTTGTTTAAAAAAAAAAAAAAGCAGAGTAAGGACTATTATTAGCAGCGGTCAAAGGACAATCACACTTCCTAGTCACAAGTCTTTGGGAAGAAGGACATTTGAAGCCATGCCTGGGTGGCATTAGTGGTGCAATGTGCTTAGGGTGGAGGTGAGTTTCATAATTGTCACGCCTGTCAGGTGATGCCACACTCTGCCTCCCAGAGACTTCTGTAAGTCCAGGGCCAGCTGGTCTGGCATTTCTGGGGCAGGACAGCTGGGAGCTTTTCTTTTGCAAGACTGGATTTGTGCCTCATGGAAGACATAGTGAGAGCAAATGCTGGCCCAGACAGATGATTTGAATCAGGGAACCTGTTGTAGCTAGGCAGCCTTTGCCCTTGGTAATGCTGTCTCATCTGGCTGCACACTTCTTTAGAACTAGACTTATGTTCTAAATGTCACTTGCTCAACCCTCTTGTGGTAACACTGGATATCCTCAGGCCACGAGTTAAGGCTACTCTGCTGCCTTAAATGGTTCCCTGCTTCTAGGATAGCACAAGGCAGTGCAAGGTGGATCTGACCTTCCCTTGCCTACCGTACAGCTCAGTGAAGACTTGGTCTTTTAGGAACACTCCTTCCTAGTGCATTCACATTGTGGCTTCCCCATCCTGTGGTGAACCCCGTGTTTCCTGTGCCAGAAAGGTCACTGGCTTTATTGGATTTAGGTCCTTGCTGCTCAAAATGAGGTTCTGGATGCACCTCCAAACACACACACACACACACATACACACACACACACACACACACACACACACACACACACACACACACTGAAGTGGCTCTGATGGGAGCCTGCTTGGGAGGCCTGGTGCTTATCAGGATGGACACATGACGAGCTATTTGTTAGCAATGGGTTGTCCAAGTCCTTCTGGTGGCCATGTTCATGGGGGGTCAGGCTCATAGTCCCTACGAAGACTGTTGAAGAACTCTCTAGCAAGAAAACAAGCTGGCATTCAGTATGTAATTTCTCCTTCCAGGCTGTGAGCCTGTTATGACCTCCACTGTACATAGCAGGGGCCTGAGATCCGAAGCTTTTAGGTTACCTTCCCAATGTCACACAATCAGAAAAAGGCAGAATGGGATGTTTTCTTCATACTGGGCCTTTGAACGGCTCTCCCAAGCAAGCTGTTCCTGTAACCCTGACAGTGTCACCTTTGAGTTATCCCACTTGCTGTCCACAAACCCCTTTCCTGCAGGGTGGACTGCAGTCTCTGGAGCATCAAATGCACGGTTTGGTGCCTGGCCCAGGCTTTGCACTTCCTTTTCCATGTAGAGTGCTTTCCAGATCTCATGCTTGCTTCTTTCTCATCACTCAAGGCTCGCCCATATACACGACCTCTTTAGAGAGCTTCTCCCACAGGGAAAGCAGTTCCTCCTTCTTCCTTCCCACCCTCAGCCAACACCCACTCTCCTCATTTCAATGTAAATTACCGTTTTATCCCCCAAACCTTCTCTGCCTTTCCTAGAGTGCATGCTGGTGAGGGCGAAGCCCCAGTGAGCATGCTGCTCCAAGCCCCGCTAGAAAGAGGCAGGCCCAAGAGTAGCGATCAACAGACACTTAGAAATAGAAAGTCGGATCATGGGATGACGGGTAATGGCAGCAGCCTGAGCCTCTTGCCTGACAGACCTTGGGCTGAACTCCTGGTTTAGTAGCGTGACCTGGGTCTGGTCACCTGACAGATTTGGGCTGAATTCCCAGTTCAATGGCATGACCTTAGGGCTTCCACAGCCATGCTAAGACCTGGATTTCTCAGACACAAAATGGGAATCAGTAAGCCAACCCATAGGGGTGACAAGAGTCACATACAAATGACATCAGACACCTAGTAGGGCATAATTCAAGTCCTCGGAAAGGCTTGGAAGGCCCTCATTTCCCTTTCTACTTCTCTCATGAGTCACCACTGTGTGGAGCTTCTGTCATCCCTCTGGGCGCGACATCCGGGCCTCAGCTCCAGGCTTGTGGCCATGGTGTAGCCTTTGTCTACAATGCTCCTCTGACTTTAACTGTTAGCGAAGTACCTTCTCAACCCTTAAAACCCAGAGAAGGTTTTTTCCTGATCTTAGGAAGTTCCTTTCTATCCTCAGCGCCCTGGTAGGAAAGTCACCAAGAATCTATTGGAGCCACTGACGCACCTAAGGTGTGATTTGACGCCTGGGCAGATCAGAAGCCAATTCAAGGTCTGTCATAAATTCTCTGACTGGAAATCATATCAAGAGAAGAGCCTTCTCCTTCAAAAGTGCCTGTGGAATTCACTGGTGTGGAGAGAGCAGTGTTTGCTTTCCTTGCTGCCAACATTGGAACTTGTGTCTACAGGCATATTTCTCCGTGCACCTCTCTGTCTCTGATGGAAGGGCACTGTGGTTGTTTGAATGAGAATAGCCTCCTAGGCTCACATAGTCAGACATTTGGTTCCTAGTTGGTAAACTGTTTAGGAAGGATTTGGAGGCGTCTTGTTCCAGAAGGTGTGTTACTGGTGGTGGGCTTTGAGGTTCCAAAAACCCATACGCGGTGGTGCATGCCTTTAATCCCGGAACTCTAGAGGCAGGCAGATCACTGTGTGTTCGAGGCCAGCTTGGTCTACAAAGTGAGTTCCAGGACATCTAGGGTTGTTACACAGAGAAACCTTGTCTCAAAAAATCAAAAACAAACAACAACAAAAAACTAAAAACAAACAAACAAAACCCATACTAGCCCCAGTCTGTGTGTGTGTGTGTGTGTGTGTGTGTGTGTGTGTCTGTCTATCTGTCTGTCTGTCTCTGTCTCTCCCTCCCTCCATGCCTCCCACCCTCCTCGCCTCTGTCGTTCCCTCCCACTCTCTGTCTCCTTCCCCATCTCTGCTGAGGGTTTATGGCTCAGATGTAAGCCCTCAGCTGCTGCCCCAATGCTATACCTGCCTGTCACTGTGCTTCCTGCTGTGACCATCACGGACTGACATCTAAACCTGAAAGCAAGACTCTCATTAAATGCTTTCTTTTATAACTTCCCTTGGCCACAGTGTCATCCCACAGCAATATATCAGTAACTATAACCGAAGTTGGTTCCAGGGAATGGGGTAATGCTGTGACAGGCCTGACCATGCTCTTTGTTGGAAAAATATGGCAGACATCAGGACTTTGGACTAGCAAAGCAATTGAACACTTTAAGTTTTTGTTTTTAGAGACAGGGTTTCTCTGTGTAGCCTTGGCTGTCCTTGACTCACTATGTAGACCAGGCTGGCCTTGAACTCACAGCAATCTACCTACCTCTGCCTCCCAAGTGCTGGGATTAAAGGTGTGCGCCACTATGCCCGGCTGTAGCAATTGAACACTTTAAATGTGGTTTAAGGCATGATCCTAGAAAGGTTCATGGAAAACAGTAGGGCTGAGGTCAGTGTGGACTGTGGGGGTCCAGTTCAAGAGCGTTCAGCAGAAGGGCAGGGTGGAATACTGGAGACATTCTTGTGATATTTTGGCAAAGAATGTGGCTGCATTTTGCCCTTTTCCAAACTTAGCCTGAAGGTAAGTTGAAGAGGTTTTTTTTTTTTTTTTGCTTTGTTTTTTTAAATTAATGTCATTAGCAGAGGGGATTTCAAGACAACCAAGTATGGATTATGTCATGTGGTTATTAGTGATCACTCTTAAGCAAGTCTACAATGAAAAAGAGCAAGCAGGGCCAAAAAATTTAAAAATTATTTTTAAAAAACCAAAAGACCAAAAACAAAACAAAATGTAGTTTAAGGAGGAAAAACAAAACAAAACAAAAAAAAAAAAAAAAAAAAAAAAAAAAACACCGGCAAATTTAGTTACAGCCAAGTCTTATTATGCTCAGGGAATTGAGAAGTTTAAGGACAGGCTTAAGGAGAAATGGAATAAAGGGAGTGGTGCCCTCGCGGCAAGATCCTACCCAGCTAACCTTGTGCCCTCTATGAGGAAAAGGCGGAGAATTTTCCTCTACCCAAGAAATCAACAAATCGAAGCTCAAGTAAACCCAAGTCATAGATGGGACCAAGTTTGGACCCCAGAAGGCAACAGAACTTGGCAGTTTAGGCCGCGTGGTCTTAGCTTTATCAAGAAGGGTCGAGGAGGAAATGGATCATGATATCTTCTTTTATCGTTAAGTAGCGCTCGCTGCTAAGGCTCGAACGGTGGTAGAGGAGCCTTTGTGCGGAGACCTGAGACGCCATTGAGTGAAGCTGTGAAGGCAATGCCGCCAGGATGCTGGCGATAATGCCCGAGCTGTGAGCTACCTGCTGCAGACAGGGTATGGAACCAGGCAAAGGAAGAGAAGTGTGCTGCAGTCAGCAAATCTGGAAGGGGTGGGGTGGGGGCCAAGGGAGCGGAGCTGAAGAGCCATCTAAGCCCTCGGACGCGAGCATCACACATAAATCGGTAGAACCTGAAGCGTGCTCTGCCGGGTTTAGCTTTAGTCCAATATTTCCCTACCATATCTTCCTTTCTCCCTTTTAGAGTGGTAATGTGTTTTCCGTGCCATTGTATGTTGAAGTATGTGATTTGGCCTTTGTTTTTGTTGTTGTTGTTGTTGTTTTTTGTTTTTGTTTTTAACAAGGGCTTACAGTGAAGAGATGTAGACATCAAATCAAACAAGACTTTGGGGCTTTTAGACAGTGTTGAGACTGTGAAGAGCTATGAGGACTTTGGAGTTGGACTAAATGCATTTGCATTGTGATATGGCTACAAGCCTATGGGTGACAGGGGGTGGAATGCAGTGACTTGGATGCGAATCGCCCTGATAGGCTTATATAACTGACTGTTTGCTTTCCAGGGGGTGGAGTGCTTAGGGAGTATTAGAAGGTGTGATTGGTGTGGGAGGGTCAGGCCCACTGTGGCCTTGTTGTGAGATGTGTCTCTAGGGCTGGCCTTTAAGGTTTCAAAACTCCATGCCAGGCCCAGTACTGATCTCTATCAGCCTGCAGCTTGTGGATCAGACCTGAACTCTCAGCTGCTGCTCCAGCGCCATGCCAGCCTGTCTGCTGCCGCCCTCCCTACCAGGACAATCCCGGGCTAACCCTCTGAAATGGTGAGCAAGCCTCCAATTGAGTGTTTTCATTTATGTTGGTCATGGCGCCTCTTCATAAGCATAGCACAGTGACTAAGATAGGCACTGATAGTAAACTGTATTTTCTATTTGTTGCTCTTTTCTGAACACTGTATATAAATTAAAAATTTGAACCAGAAAAGGGTGAGAAGCAGTTCCTTTCGTTGGGTGTGAAAGTCTTAGGTATAGGGTCTGATTTCTGACTCCTACAGTTACAAAGCCCACTTTTAGCTTGTTAAATTCTCATTATATCTTTATGTGGGCCTCCAAGGAGTGGCCGTGCTAACATAGGGCCTTCCAGACTACGGAGTGAGCCTGGGCCAGACTATGTCCCCTTACGTGGGTCTCCTCGGAGGGGATAGGGTCTGCTTCATTCTGGACCTGCTCCCTCAGTGCTGTGGGGTGGGATGCACTTCTGAAGACAGATGGATCCACAGTGGAAAGGGGCAAGGAGTTGATCTCATTGTCAGAGAAGACCTACTGTGTGTGAGGCACCACTATACATGCTGGTTAATCCCCACAATACCCATCACATTGCATCTGTAATTGTATCTGTATGCATCTACAGAGGAGGAAGCCAAGGCACAGAGAAGTTAGGCGATGTCTCCATAGCCCGACAAGCAGTAGGTGGCACAGCTCGATCTGTACTGAGGAACCGTAGCTTAGATGTGCTGGCTAGTCCCCTGGGAGAAGGGACCTCTTGCCGACTGGGTCTGTGGGCATAGCTTTGGGCTCGTTTTCTTGATTAATGACTGTGGTGGTTTTGAGTAAAACACACCCCGTAGCCTCAGGCATTTGGAAACTTGGTCCCCAGCTGGTAGGCCATTTGGCCATATCGAGGTGTGGCCTGGCTGGAGGAAGTACAGTTCTGAGAGTGGGTGCTGAGATTTCAAAGCCGCACATTATTCTCTGCTCAGGCTCTCCGAATGCTGTTTTGTTTGTTGTTGGAGATGTGAGCCCTCAGCTTCGGCTCCAACCGCTGTGCTTCTGCTTTTCTGACTGTGAGGGTGATGGACCCTTGTCCCTTCGGAGCTATGAGCTGCAAACAAGCCCTTCCTCCCAGTTGCCTTGATCATGGTGTTTTATCAGAGAAATAGAAAAGTCACCAATTCAACGACTGACGTGGGAGGGCCCAGCCCACTGTGGGAGGTAGCACTCTTGGGAAGGCTGTGTAAGCCAGCAAGCTAAGCAAGCCATGGAAATCAAGCCAGTAAGCAGCTTTCCTCTGTGGCCACTGCTTTCAGTTCCTGCCTCCAGGTTCCTGCTGCCAGGTTCCTGCCTTGAGTTCCCACTCTGGCTTCCCTGGATGATGAATTGTAGCCTGTAAGCAAAAATAAACCCTCTCCTTCCCACATCAGTTTGTCTTTTATTGGAGCAAAAAGAAGCAATCTAGGACAGATGTAAAGTGTCTTGGCCAAAAGGTTGCATCTCATATGCCCTCACGAATGACAAAGCTGATATCCAAGCTCAGCCGTCATCACTCCCCAGCCCTATGCTGTGAATCCACCCTACTTCAGCCCCAGCATCTTCTTTGTAATAATGCAGGAATCCTTTCTAACAACCTTTCCAGGGCAGTGTCACCTTACTTTGAGCATTCCCTACGGACGCCATTCCCTGCGTGTGGCTATTTCTTTCCTACAGTTTGAGTGGTAGCTCACCAGCGCCTCTTTTCCTCTTATGCCTACCTCCTGAGTTTTAATCTAGCCTTGAAGATCCTTTGGCTGGCCACAAGGACAAGCTGGCCAGCAAGCGACAGATGCTTTCCAGGGCCTCCCTCTGTTTCATCATTTTACTCTGGAGACAGCCCAGACTAAACACAGAAGCAATGCCTTGGGGGCGTGTGGGGAGCCTCTCAGGTGACTTGACAGCTTCCCTAGAGGTGGAAGTCCTTGCAGCTCTGGGGAGCAGGAGGCAGTCTGGAGACCATTGTCTGAAGCCATTGCAGAGGGAGGATGGTGTGTGACGTGGGGGTTCAGATGTGGTCAGGTTGATGAGGGCACACAATGCACAGGCCTGGGAACCAGCAAGGGCAACCTTTATCTAGGCGATGAGGCCTGGAAGTACACCCAGGGAGTCAAGGATTAACTTCAGAAGGCTTTATTCTTATCTCATAGGAATGTTCAGAAGTGACTTTGTCCTTCTAGGTACACAACCTTTTCACTGAGATAACTTTAGAAGAGCTGTCTCTTACAGGGCATTCATAAATCACATCACAGTGTAAGGGTTCATTTTTTTAACTGAACTCCAACACTGGACATTGGGAAATGATTCACATTCCAACACAGATAGAGGCACATTCTATACCTCCCAAGCCATCAGCACAAGGTTCAAATGTCAGTGAAGTCACACGAAGTCACTGAACTTTTAATGACAATTGTTCAGTCTGGCCTTTCTGGCTACCCCATTAAGATTCGGCAGCCTTATCATACCAGTGTTGGTTTATTTTTCATTTTCACATTGAGCCATGGAATGTGCTCAATATTAGGCTCCCTACCTGTGTTTCTGGTGCTACTGTCATGACACTTACATGCTCTGGTTGCTTTGTGAATATCAGTCCTCCAATCCTGAGCCACTGTAAAAAAAAAAAAAAAAAAAAAAAAAAAGATATGCATGTGTCTCTCCATATGGACAAGGACATTAAGTACAGAGAGGCTAAACATGGCCAAAGTCACAGAGCTCACAAGTGCCCAAGTCAAGAGTCTTCTTCTTGAGTCCTTAATCCCAAGTTTTGTTCTGCCAGTGCAATATGAGGTACCTGGGAGCCAGGATTTACCAGTCTGATTTGAGCCTAGAGAAAGCCTACAATATCCTAATGGCCAATAACTATCCGTCAAGTGACTGAACAATTCCGTTGTTGTTTTTTTTTTTGTTTTTTGTTTGTTTGTTTTGTTTTGTTTTTTTTCTATTAAACTCCTTTAAACCCTTCATTCATAGACTTGGGTACAGACAGCCACTTCCTACTCACAAAGTCTCTGGATGAAACAAAGGATTTGGGACAGGGTTGAGGGGGGGATGGACACAGGTCTAAAGTGTTTGTGGGAGTCAGAGTTTAGGGGTCAGATTCTTGCTTCTCGTGTACTTATGGTGTTATTGGAGTTATGTGACCTTAGCAAGTTCGATTCTTTTCTGAGCTTTGGCTGCTATGTTTTAAAAATGAAAACAGGAGTCTTCTTTTTGGATTGTGCATCATAGTAGAGTTAAGCATGTAGGCAAAGGGCAAAGACTTGTCAGGTACGCAGGAATCCAAGCATCCCCTGGTACCCGCTCCACATTAAGCAAGATGGAGAAGGATGCATGAAACCCCCTCCTTCTTCCTGAGCAAGCTCTATTTGTTCAGAATGAATATTAGGGTCAGGGGAGGAGAAAACAAAGAGTCAAGAAACAACAACAACAACAAAAAAAACAAAACAAAACTTCACTTTTCCCTTCTACTCCAAATAAGACTGGAATGACTTTAGTGAAACTGAGGATACATTTCTTTTGATTCATGGTTAAAGCCATACTGACGTCACTTTTTTTCTCTTCTGCTACCTTATTCAATTTGGTTGTCTATAACATAAAACATTGGCTCTTCAGAAGTGGTTTCTACCATGTTATTGAGAAGGCCGGGGGATGTCAATCTATCTTCCAGCAGAAAACAAAGTCTGCTTTAAATTAGAGAAAGCAAAGTTTCACATCTGACATTCGATTTCTCCGTGGTTCCAAATTTGTAGGCTTAGCTCTTAAAACTCTAAATATTTGTCTTAGCTTGAAGACCGTTTTCTTCAAGTCTTAGTCAGAAATTCTGCTGTGAAACTAACAAAGACTCTGAGGCTCAAATCAAACTGTACTGTACACTTAGAAGCTGTTTCTGTCTTTTGTGTTTGGTGACGTCCTTGGCATCAAATGGCACCGGAGGTTTCAAGAGCTTCCTTCTATAAGGGGAGTTCAAGGTCCAGAGATCTGTGTGTGTGCACTCACCTATGTCTGTCACCTTCTGTTGCTCACCCACAAACACCGCACAGCAACTGTATTGGGTTATTCTATATATTTGAGCCAGCTCTTCACTTTTGCACATACAGTTCTCTTCTCTTGGAGAACTTTTCCTTCTCCTTCCCAAATCTATTTACTGGTAAAACTCAGTGTGAACCTTTATGCATCTGGGACAAAACTACTGAGTGCTCATCTTCTTTTCTACCATTTATACCCCTTCTTGGGATTTTCTAAATATCATATCTTCATTTCAGTACAGTGGTATTTGTTTATTTGTATATTTTTTTATTATTTATTTATTTATTTTGTTTTTCGAGACAGGGTTTCTCTGTGGAGCCTTGGCCATCCTGAACTCACTTTGTAGACCAGGCTGGCCTCGAACTCACAGCAATCTGCCTGCCTCTGCCTCCCAAGTGCTGGGATTAAAGGCGTGCGCCCCCGCCCGGCTTGTGGTGGTATTTGTTTATTATTTATTCATTTTTGTGTATATGCATGTTTGTGTATTTGTAGGTACATATGTTCATGTATATGTGAAGGTCTGGAGACAAGTTCTGATATCTTTCCTCAGCACCATCAACCATGGTTGAGATGGAGTCTCTCACTGACCTGAGGCTCACCAAC
The DNA here is from genome assembly GCA_907169655.1 of Acomys percivali. Lineage (NCBI taxonomy): Eukaryota > Metazoa > Chordata > Mammalia > Rodentia > Muridae > Acomys > Acomys percivali. Next base: position 154,767,882 of record OU015743.1, read on the forward strand.
TGGGCTAGGCTGGCTGGCCACAGAGCCTCATGGATCCAGCTGTGTAGAATTGCACACATGTGCCTTTTGAAAAATGTGGGTTCTGGGAAATTGAACTTCAGTCCTCACACTATCGAGGCAAGCACTTTACTGCCTGAGAGATTTCCCATCCGTTTGCCTTAGTTTTTTAATATATTTAGAACCTCACACAGAGCCTGGCCAGTACAAAAGGCGCCTTGACCGACAACAGACTTAAAGAGCACTACTGACATTTATACTGTGGGCTCTGGTGAGTAGGACATGGAGTCCTCACTAGCAACAGCATTAGCATGGGACAGGTTGAACCTTATGAGACCTGGAGGGGCTGTGGCCCAATCTCCACTAATCACACATGGTGGTCTGGGATTAGAGGACCAACCCTGAGGATGTATACCCGCTGACAGACTGAGGCCCCTGACTCCATCCAATACTCAGATGCCATCATTGTCATAGGAGGAAAAGAGTGAGAACAGCCACCCAGGGGTTGAGTCTGGACACAATTCTCTAGAGTGTGGCTCCTGCCTTTAGCAGGCTCCTGGCAG
>OU015743.1:154768451-154790077 GCA_907169655.1 Acomys percivali
TGTGTGTGTGTGTGTGTGTGTGTGTGTGTGTGTGTGTGTAAGATTTACTTATTTGTCTTTTATGTGTACGGGTGTTTGTCTGCTCCTAAGTCTGCATAAGTGAACGTATGAAGGCCAGAAGAAGACCCTGGAGCCCCTGAAACTGCAGTGCCAGACAGAGTTGTTAGCTGCCACTCAGGCACCAAGGATTGAGCCTGGGTCCTCTGGAAAAGCACAACGTGCGCTTAACTATTAAGCCATCTTTTCAGCCCTGTAGGGTTTGTAAAAGCAAACTCTACAAATTGCATATGCTTTATTACCCTCCCATCCCCCACCCCACCCTGCAACAAGCCTGCATGTCTTCTCACAGGGCCACATTCCCGTACAGGCCATGGATATACTTGCTGGCACGGCAGCCTTGACTTTTCCTGGGAAGCATTCTTTTCTCACTCAGAGGTCCTGCCTTCCTAGACTGTGACGCTGCGGAGAAGAGGGAGGACTCCCTCTGTGGTTTGCTCCCACACTTAGCAGTGCCTCTGCTGCTAGCTTGCTTTTTGACTTGAGCTCCAGCCCTGATTCCACCTCCCGACCCTGGAGTCATCAGTCTTTAGTTTAGGGAAGCAGAAACAGGATGTGGAAGGACTGCTTAGCTCTTCAGAAGGACAAGAGTGCCCTTCCTTCTCTTGGGAACATGGAAATGGCACCCACATCCCAGATTACAATGCAGACAAGGAAACCAACCCCCAAGCTCCACTTCTGGGCACACAGCACAGGGCACTTTGAAAGCACCATCGGTTCCATGCTGAGTGGCTGGTGCTGGGATTGGGGCTTCACCCTGGCTGTGGTTGAGGACAGAGGGACCTGGGTAGAGAGGAGCTGGGTGTGGCCTGAGGCCATCGAAGGGATTCCTTCCTGCATGGGATGCTAACAGTGAAAAGGGGGGTTGATTAGTTCTTGAAAGGGGCAACTCTTGACCTAAGTGTTTCTTCTACGAACAGAGGTGGATGGGGAAGCCATGGTTGAAAGGGCTCCCAAAGCAGAGCGTCCTCTGTGTGCCACAAGCAGGACACAAGGGAAAGGCAGCAGGGGAACAGCCTGTGTGGGGCTCGTGCTTGCTTTTATTCTCATAGGTGAAGCTCAAAATAAAAGTCCCGGAGCCAGAGTACCCTGAACACAGCCTGGAGCTGAGCAAACAGGACTTTTGGAACCTGTTGTGACCTATGTGTCAGCATAGGTCACAGCCTGGTTGGCATCAGGAGACGGGACAGCAGGAAGTAGCCCAGAGTAGGACCCGCCCTGGCCTCTGGACTTGAGTCCGTGAGGAAACAGCTCTGCCAGGACAACCTGTCTTGGACATTTGGAAAGTATATCTCAGCTTAGAAAACAGGCATAGCTTTTGCCCCAGTAATTCTGTCTCTAAGGAAACAACGAGAAGCGATAACTGCTGATGTCTCTGATGGCATGTGATCAAGGGTGGCCAGTGTAATGCTGATAATAAGAAAACACAGAGGCAGCATAAATATCCAGCAGTGAGTGGTACATGTTAGGACACTTATACTACATCTAAGCGACAGAAGCGGATTAGTCATTAGCAATCATATGGTGAAGAATATCAATAGAAGCGGAATGCCTAAGATACCATGTCGAGTGGGAAAAGGCCGCACAATAGTAGCAGCTATTACTATCTGCTCTCTATTATGTATCTATATATTATTATGGCATTTATTGGACACTTCCTATGCATCAAGAGTGGCTATAAGCATTTAAGATATACTAATACATTTACTTCTGTGTCTAGATTATGAACAAGGTATTTTTATTATGTTCTTTCACTAGGAGGTTGAGGTCTGTGCCGTCCTGTAGTATCACACAGTGGTGAGCGGCAGAACCTCTGTGTGAACAAGGCTGTTCTGCCTGATGCCCATTTGCAAAGTACTGAACCGGCCATCCTCCTGTTCCCTCTCTCTCTCTTTCTTAGAGGAGTCACACCCAAATGTTAGCCGGGTTTTAAGTAATTCCCTTTCAGGGCAAATTAAGGCAAATATTTCCTTAGTAGTGAGCGTTGCTACACATATGGATCCCGGAGGACGTCAGCGCGTTGGCTGCAGAGAGCACACTGTGTGCTCCCAGGCTGGTGGCTGTCCAGAGGCAGCAGTGCCCTACTTCCTGCAGACGCTGCTGGGAACAGAGTAGGGGACACGAAGCCAGTTCTCAGCTAAGACTTCCACCCTAGTCGGGGAGGCAGGGAGGGAACCACCGACAAACAGCCAAGAAAAATATCATCTGGAGTTCAGAGCTGGGCAGAAGAGTGTGACTGGAATGGTACCATGGGGTGGGGCCCTGTGCTTAGGAAGGCGACCTTTGAGAAGAGGCAAATTAATATGTTGAAAGAGAGCATGAGAGGCTAGTAAAAAAAAAAAATTCTGGAAATCTAAATGAATGATACATTGAATTTTTTTTTGTGTGTGTGTAAGTGTTGTGACATTTCTATAAGTTATTCTAAAATAAAACCTTGAAACACTGAGAGGCTGCAGACATGGCTCAGTGGTTTAAAGCAGTGGCTGCTTTTTTTGCACAGGATATGAGTACGGTTCCCAGCACCTGTGAGGCAGCTCATGACATCTGTAAGTCCAGTTCCAGGAGATTCTACACTCTCCTCTGGCTTTCACAGGGCACTAGACACACATGTAGTGTACATCCATATATGCAGCTCAACAAGCATATATATATATATATATATATATATATATATATATATATATATTTTAATCTTAAAAAATATTGAAGTGAACATACATCATTGTATATGTAAACTGGCAGAGTTAGGGATTGTGGGGAGGGCGGGTGGGAAACCTGAATAGCTGAGGCAGGCTCTTTGACTGCAGTTGGGTGAAGTTGAGGTTTGGGCTTGGACATAAGCAATCTTTCCTTTGTCCTGTTAAGTTCATGGTCTGTGCCCAGAGTCCTCAAACACTCCTGGGCTCCCTGGGTCTTTGGCTCCCAGAGCTAGGTAACACTGAACTGATAAAAAATCATCCAGAACCAAGTGTGGGATACAACTGCACAAGGTCCCGCGGGAGTGGGCAGTAGGATTCCAGCAAGTCAAATGCTCTGAATCCCTCCAAGCACATATCGCCCGAGGCTATGGCCAGAGGACGCAGTGGAAGGTAGTTCTGCTGCTCTGGGACGTAGCCATTCTGACCAAGTGTGTGAGGTGGTGGTGAGGGGTGCGTGTCAGGGGAGTGAGTCGTGGGAGCTCAGGTAGAACAAGGCCTTTTCTTCAAAATTGCCAAAGCTCTCCATGACCCGAGCACCAGTTTAATCCCGTACAGGTGTGGTGCTATGGACGGCAACCTCTCTTCTCTCCATGTGCCAGTGTATTACCTCATAAGGACTGAGAATGTGGAGGTCAACCATTTCCCCGCTTTAAAGGTGGTCACTAGAGCTACAGATGAGGGAGACAACAAGGGAAGAAAGGACTCCTTACTCCATGTCTCAGTTAGAACTTCTAATGGCTGTGATGAAACACCATGGCCAAAAGCAATTTGGGGAAGAAGGGGTTAATTTCCAGCTTCACAACACAGTCTATTTGTAGTCAAGGAAAGGCAGGGCAGGAACACAAGGCAAGAAACCGAAACTGAAACCACACAGCAGTGCTGCTTACTGGTTTGCTCCTCATGGCTTGCTCAAGCTACTTCCTTACAGCTCTCAGTCAGGCCCAGGTCAGGGCAGCGCCACGCACCACAACCGTTAACCAGCAAAATGCCAATATGGTGGGAGCATTTTCTCAACAGGTTCCCTTTGCCCAAATGACTCTAGCTTGTGCCAAGACAACATGAAACCGTCAAGGACACTGAGGCTGTGACAGTGCCCAGGGATCTCAGAGATGTGGTGAAGTTCTTCAGCGTGGCTTTGGTGACTTGCTCAATTTCTGTCCGTTTGGGGCCCATTTAAAATTACAACATGCTTTAAACAAACAAACAAACAAACAGTGTCAAAAGCACAAGTGCACTTAGAGAAAAGGACTTAAGGGATCAGTTAACTGGCACCTGCTCAGGCCTTGTTGGCTCACTTGACCACAGGCCCAGCAGCCTCTGAAGGCAGCCCCGCTAACCCAGTGTTAAGGAAGAGAAGACTAAGGCTTCAGTCATTCAAAAGGAAGGTCCCATGCCAGCTATGATCCCTCAGGGTCTAGCGCCAAAATCCAGGCTCTTTATGGAGCACCTCAAAGTCAGATTGGCCCCTGTTGCTCCCAAAGATGAAGGCTAAGCAGACACAGGGGTGTAAGAACGTGTTGTCTTGGAAACCACTCTGCTCGCCAATCCTTGCCACCCTGAATCAATGACGTGTGTGATTTCACCGGGATGGTATTCAGGCTGGATTTATGTTGGCACAGGACACGTTTATAAATCATGCCTGAGGACCCACTGAAGCCTTCTCTCACACTGATGATGTTTATAGAATTGGGAAGCATGGCCTCTGCATGCATGTACTGGTCCTTTCTATGTCAACAGCATCGTAAATAAACGTAGCCAGGATCCCTGTCTGCACTGTTTTCCACAGAGACTCAGAAGCCTGTGAAGGTGCCATTCTCACCACAGAGCAGAGAAGAGGCCCTCCCGCTGTCCAGAGCTTACCCTGACTATAGGATCTCTGGATTTAGGACAGCAAAGCACCCCAACTTTCTCCATCCCCTGTCCAACAGTAGCAGCTAGGCATATACCTCTTAGGGTGTCACTTCTCTCCTTTGTGTAGCTGCAGCTGGTGTCTCTGACCTAGAACACAGCGCTGGGAAGCTGTGGTCTGCCTGGAGAGTCAGGCCCACCCTGGACACTCCACACACCTTTACTCTCACTCTCTTTCTAGTCTGAAAGGGTTTCACCCTTTTGTAGCATCTTTTAAGGCTCTCATTTTCCATATGGACGCAGCAGCACAGAGCTCAGCGTTTGAGTCGCACAGAACTCCACCTGGAGTCGGCCTTGCTGACCGAGACTGAAGCTTTCCAGGACGGCCATCCATTACCTGCCTCTCTGAGAAGTCTTCCAGAAAGCCTCCAGCATGCTTATCAAGGCTTCACGATACCGATACCTCTGCACCGTTGCAAAGGTGTGGACAGCCTTAGGGACCAGCGCGCGGAGACTTGCAAGACTGGGAAGCTGCTGTCACCCTCCAGGAATTCAATTTTGTTCCTTTCCAGAACTCAATGTTAAAAATGTCCAGTGGCTTAGGATATTGCATTTGGCCACCAGGTTAGAGCGTGATGATAGAGTTAAAAATGAAGTTGTGAGTATAGCTCTAACCCACTACGCAGAGGTCCGGCTACTCAAGCATGAGCACGCATGAGCATAACCACACACGCGCCGCCCACCACCACGCACACCATATTTGAAGATGTAGTGAAGAAGGCCCCCAGAGGATTAAAAAGAAGAAACTTTGATCATAATCACTCTAACTTCCAGAGCTGTGAGAAAACGTGTTTACTGATTAAGCCACACGATCTACTGCCCTAGCAATCTTCTGCCCCATTGCTCAGCCTGACAATAAGGGGAAGGGACGAATAACTCGCGTTTCTACTCTCAGACTCCGATCCGTCAGGGCCTCCCATTGCCAACTATGGGACGCAGAGGTTCCATTAGGGGATTGCATGTCTCTCATTCAGGATCTCTGGCCAAAGGTTAGCTCATTATGCATTCAACAAATTTCAATTAAATACCGCCAGTCTAAGGGAGCTATTCTGAGTAGTATGAATATAAAGGTAAATAAGACAGAATCCTTGTCCCGAGGAGGCTCTCAACTGCAGAGAACGGCTTCCACGGATGTGGCCAGGGTGTCCTGGGAACACCGCTCTGCTCGCTGTCTTCACGTATCTCAGGGATGTAGGAGGTGCTTAGAGAAGAGCAGAAGAAATGCTCGTGAGCTGTTACTATTACTGGGTGGTGGTAGCTGCTGATGTATAATGTAAAGCGGCCTCCATTATTTTTTTAAGGTTCCATTAGTGTTACCTTTCTTTCTTTCAAAAAGAAGCATAAGGAAGGTAAATGTGCACGGTGATTGTTCACTAGGCGCGACTGTCAGCTAAGCATTATTTATAGTCATTACTTTGGGGATCTTAAAAAGAAGTTGAAAACATAGACTTTTGCCTTTTGAATAGGCTGTGTTTTACTCTTTTCTCTTTATTATTATTTCTATTTTTGAGATTATAGTATAATTATAACATTTCTCACTTCCCTCTCCTCTCTTCAAACCTTCCCATACACCCCTTTTTGTCCTTCAGATTCGTGCCCTCTCTTTTCACTAATTGCTGTTACATGTATATATATATATGCATATATATGCATATATATAATATATAATATATATAATATAATATATATAATATATATAATATAATATATAATATATGCATATATATATGCATATATTGTTGTGACACATGTGTGTGTATAAATGTATAGACATATATATGGCTAAATATAACCTGCTCGGCCTGTATAATGTTAATTATATGTATGTTTTCAGGACAGCCCACTTGGTATTGAATAACCAATTGATGTGATCTTCCCTGTGGAAGGCTTCTTTCAGTCTCAGAATTCCTTAGCTGCCTATAATTCTTTGTGCAGAGTTGAGGCCTCGTGGGCTTTTCTCTGTCTGTTTTGACACGTCTATAGGTGTTGTCTTTGTTAAGCTCGTGTTTAGCCAGCCACGTTGGAGGGACTTAATGCGTGTAGCTTCTGACATTAGTAGGAGAGAAAAATCTCACAGCAAGCTTCCTGAACCTGTGGCTTTTATAATCTTTCTTCCTCCTCTTCCACAATATCCCCTGAGCCTTCCATGTGGTAGGGTTTTGTAGATATATCTTTTGGGACTGGACTCCATAACTCAGCATTTTGATTGGTTGTGATTTTCCATAGTGGGCTCTGTCTGGCGCAAAATGAAGTTTCTTGATGAGTGGTGAAGACAACACTTACCTGTGGGTATAAGAGCAGATGTTTAGATTGTTGTAAGGGGTTGTGTTGGTTTAGCAAAGTAGTGTTTGTATTGTTCTCTAACGTCTGTGACTTTATTAGCACAGAGTAATTAGCTAGGTTTTCGGTACCAGGCTTTTTTGTTCCTTGAGCAGGTTTTAAGCCCAAGTAGAAAGCTGGTGGTTACTGCCAATGTATGCATGCTGCACCTGCATCCTTAGGGAAGTGTACCATGCTGATCACTGACGGCGTCACAGCACAGGACTGGCCTCACTCCTTTGGATGCTTTCATGATGCTTTCTGGTCAGTTCCAGATCAGGGGCCTCTGGGCCTTGCCTCTGAAGTGCCTGGTGTCTTCAGCAATAAAGACTTAACCTCTGCCATTGGGAAGATGATTCAGGGTAGGAACAGTTAAGTTTAATGTTGTGGAAATCCTTGGACAACTCTGACCAACAACTCAAAAGAGGGCTTCTCGTGCCTGGTATTGGAGTTTTTGTTAGATAGTCTTCAGTTTTTAGAGGGAGCATTATTAGTCCAGATGAGAAAAGATCATTAAAACTATCCATGTGTATTTGTACACAGAATTACATGTTTTGTGATTTTTAAAATAAATAGTTAATAGAATGATACCTGTGACTTCTTCAGACATCCTTATTCTTACTGCCCTCGTCCCTCCTTCTTTATTCACACCCTTCCTCAGTGTTAAGGGGCCCCACCCTTTTCCATTTCCCTGATCAGATCTCTTGAGTCCTACCATTTCTCTCTCTATTGCTTTCCAAACCCCTATGCAATGGTCCCACTCAACTTTTCTGGTTTATGTGGGGACTATGGGTTATGTCCTTATATCTGACAGTTTGGAGCTAGACACCTCCAATGAGAGAAAATGTGAGATTTGTTTTCCTGGCTATGGGCAAGCTCACTCAATATGATCTTTCCTAGTTCAACCCATTTATCTGCAAAGTTTGTGGTTCCATTTTTCTTTACAGCTGAATAATATTCTGTAGTGATGATATGCCACATTTTCACTCCCTACTCATTGGCTGAAGGACATTTACGTTGTTTCCACTTCCTAGCTAATGTGAATAGAGCAGCAATGGACATGCTGAGGAGCTATCTGTGGAGTAGGATGTTGAATCTTGGGAACATGCCAAAATCTGGGCCATACAGAAGATGCGTCTTTTTGCGAATTCTCCACACTTCTTTCCGTAGTAGCTGCACCACTTTGCAATCCCAGCAACAGTGAAAGCGGGTCTCCCTGCCCCACCCAACCCCTTCAGCATTTGCTGTCAGTTGTTGTGTTGACCTTTACCATTCTGACTGGGGTAAGAAGTAATCTCAAAGTTATTTTGATTGCATTTCCCCAATTGCTAGGGATGAATGAATGGTTTTTTTTTTTTTTTTTTTTTTTGAGACTTCTTAGCCATTTTATTTTTCTTCTTTAAAGAATTGTTTTCAGGTCTCAAGCTTGTTTTTCTGGATGAGTCATTTGTTTTTCTGACTCCTTTTTTGAGGTCTTTATATATATTCTGGATATTAATTTTCTGCCAGATGTACAGCAGGAAAAGATTCTCCCTGTGAGCTTCCCCTTCACCTGGTTGATTGTCCCTTGAACTGTGCAGAGGCTTTGCAGTATTATGACATCCAACTTGTCAACTGTTGAAGTTCCTATTCAGAAAGCCACTTCCTACACCTATATCCTATAAGGTGCTGCCGATGTTTTTTCCCTAACCATTTCAGTATTTCAGGTTTTATGTTTAGGTCTTTGATCCATTTGGAATTAATTTTTGTCCAAGGTTATAGATATGGGCTAATTCCCTTCTTCTTCTTGTGAACACCCCATTTCCCCATCATTTGTTGAAGATGGTTTCTTTTCCTCAGCTTACATTCTTGGCATTTTTATTAAACATTAAGTGACTGAAGATATGTGTGCTCACACTTGGATATTTTATTTCTTTTCATTAGTTTATATATTTGTTTTTATGTAGGTAGCAAATTGGCTTTCTATAATGGCACTTTCCCTAACATTGTTTTTCTTCTCCTTCTCCTTCTCCTTCTCCTTCTCCTTCTCCTTCTCCTTCTTCTTCTTCTTCTTCTTCAGTTTAAAAATTTCATTTTCAGAGGTCCTTTACTTCCTTTGTTAGGTTTATTCCAATATTTTTTTCCTCTGAGGCTATTGCAAGTGGGAGTGTGTAAATTGGTTCTTTCTCTGCATTTTGTTGGTATGCAGAAAAGCTATTTATTTGTGCAATTTGATTCTGTGTCTATCCACATTGCTGAAACTGTTTATCATTTCTAGAAGTTTTCTGATAGAATTTTTTTGGATCTCTAATGTACATATTCTGTCACCTGAAAATAGAGGTGGCTTGAGGGTCTTTTTCCCATTTGTATCACTTTAATATCTTTCTCTTACTTTTTGTTTCTGCTAGTATTTCAAGTACAATATTGAAAAGAAGTAGGCTTAATAAACTTTCCTGACTTCAGTGGAATTGCTTCAAGTTTTTCTTCACTTAAGATGAAGTTAGTTGACTGTGAGTTTTTCATATACAGCTTTTATTATGTTGAGGAATATTCCTTTTATCCCTACATCCCCTAGGACTTTTATCATGAAGGCTGAATTTTTGTCAAACAGCTATTGAGATAATTTAACACTAACTCCATTTTTGTAGCTTGTTGCACTGACTTGTGTATGTTGAACTACCCTATATTTCATGGATAAAGCCAACTTGTTTGTGGTGGATAGTCTTTTTGATGTACATTGGTCTTCTGTTTCAAGTATTTTATTGAACATTTTGGAGACTACGTTCATTGGGGATATTGGTTTGCAGTTTTCTTTTGTTGTTGTTGTGTCGTTACTTGGTTTTGGTAGACTAATACTGGCTTCCTTGACAGAGCTTGGGAGTGCTCCTTCTGTTTCTACTTTTGGAATCATTTAAGAAAGACTGTCTGTAGGTCTTCTTTGGAAATCTGGAATACTTCTGTTGTGAATGCATCTGGGTCTAGGCATATTTTTTCCTTAAGCTGGAAGACTTTTTATTGCTATTTTAATCTCCTTATTTGTTATGAATCTATTTATGTTGTTGACTTCTTCTGGGTTTAATTTTGGTTTCTTAGCTGAATTTTGAAATGCATCCATTTCTTTTAGGTTTTCCAGCTTAATGGAGTACAGGTTTTTAAAAATATTCCCTTATAATATTCTGATTTCTCTGATGCCTTTTGAAATATTTCTCTGTTCATTTCTATTTCTATTCATCTGGGTCCTCTCTTTCTTATGATTAGTTGGACCAAGGATCTGTCAGTCCTGTTTATCTTCTCAAAGATTCAGGTCTTAGATTCATTGACTCTTTGTATTATTATTATTTTTTGTTTCTATTTCATTGAGAGCTGCTCCCCTTTTTATTATTTCTTGACATTGGATGGGTTTGCATTTGATTTGCTTTTGCTTTTTTTGGCTTTTTGAGTTGCATAATTAGCCATTTGTTTGTGCTTTTAGAGCTATAAATTTCCCTCCTAGGACTGCTTTCGATGTGTCCTAGAGGGCTAATTGTATTGTGGTTTCCTTTTTTATTTAGTTCCAGGATTAAAAAAAAAATTCTTTGTTTTTTTTCCTTTGATCCATTCATCATTAAGTAATGAGTTATTTGATTTCCATGCCTTTAAGTATTTAAGTTTTTTTCTGTCAATTATAAGTTATATTGCACTGCAGTCAGATAGGGGACAGAAGTTATTTCACTGTTTGAATTTGTAAAGATTTATTTTGTGTCATAGGATATGTTTTATTCTAAACAAGCTTGTCTGTGCTGCTTATTTTTTTTGTGTGTGTGTGTTTGGGTGGAATAGTCTGTACAGCCCTATTGAGTCCATTTGATGCACGGTGTTCACTAATTCTGATGTTTCCATGTTTGTTTTTTTGTCCAGGCGATCTTTTTATTAGAGAACGTGAGATTTTGAAACCACCTACTATTAATGGGTTGATGCTCACCTGTGTCTTTAAATCCAGAAGTACTTTTAAAATAAAACTGGGTCTGGGAGACCTTGGTGCATTAGTGTGTAGGATGGTACTGTCCTCTTGGTTAACTGTTTCCTCTTTTAGAATGAAGTGTGATTTTATATCTTCTGATTAGTTTAGTTTTGCATCTGTTTGTCAGATTATTTCGTCAGGTATTAGGGCAACAGCTCCTTATCTCCTAGTCCCCTTTGACTAGAGTCCACCCTTTTGTTCTAAGGTGGAAAACTAAGATGTGTTCCCCATAATTCTGTGCCTCCTTGCCCATCCACACGGCAGCTGGAGTGACTTTCATGCTCCATGGGATGTGTTGCCAACTGGGATGTATCTGAGGGGTACTACACGGCTGGGAAGCCAGGTCTGATGAGAGGAGCAATCTAGTGTGTGGCACCCCTGGGTCACCTACTCCTCTCACTCACACACTGGCAACCTGGACTTTTCCAGAACCTGGTGAATAATAGCTTAAACTTAACCCAGCATCCCTCACTTGCTCTGGCTCCTCTGCCTCAAATGTGCTGGTCCCTCTTCTGAATTCCCTACTCTGTCCACTTCGTTTCTCAATGTCAGGATTAGAGTTATTCCCACAAAATCCCCTCTCACTTCCTGGTGTGGACAGTTCTGCTTCCAACAGGTGTGGCTCACTCTTCTAGCGTGAGATGCTGCCTGTCATCTCCCACTACCTCTGATCTCTCTGTGTCTGTGTCTCCTTCCCCATTGTCTCCATGCCACACTGCCTGGAGTCTGTGTCTGGGCCCCACAGGGAATATAATGTGCTTTGGGATGATTTTTCTGGAGATCACCATTGTGTTGTTCAATGTTATCACTATCTTCCTTTCGTATTTAATTTGGGATGTGTTGTTCAGACATCCCTACAAGGGCCAGTTTTACAAGCCCGTCTCTCATGTCCTGGAGATAAGAGCCTATTCCAGAAAAGCTGCAGTGTTTCCAGCATTGTTAGCAATTTCAGAACCAAAGCTAGGACCTTCTGCATCCCTGAGAGGAGCAAGTCCTCATGCCATATATCATGTGACAACAGTAAGAAGTCTTTGAGGGCCCCGTGAGGAAGCTGAGTGGCTTGGAGCAGGTGCTGAAGCTATGCCCAATAAATAATCCAGAGAAAGACAGAAAGCAGGAAGAGCCAGACACATCTTCTTATTTTTCTTTATATAAAGGAGTTGACAGAGTCCTAACAGAAACATGGGAGACGGAAAAAAAACTTTTATTTATTTATTTATTTATTTATTTATTTATTTATTTATTTTAGCATTTTCAGCACATTTACTGAACTGATCACTTTGTTTGTGTCTCACCTTAAAGTAAATGGAGAACACTGGACCTGAGCAGAACTGAGCATTACAGGTGAGCTAATTAGCACACCAAAACCTTAGAACATTTCCCCAAGTTCTTGCAGGCTTTAAGGGAAATTACATCATATACGGACCTAAATCCAGGCCTGTGTGTCTCCATGTGCCTTGCCTTTTCTCCCTTGATTATTGGACATCTGGAGTGCTCCAGTGTGGCTTCTTAGAAGAGTCGTGTCCATTGGACTCCATTCATCTGGGTGGTGTGTTTTCAAAAATCAGGGTCACTATTCTATAACCACAGTATTACAGTACCAAACAGACCGGGGCTGTCCACCCCACAGCCCACCACTGCCCCTGTGCTCCAGGTAGATTCAATGTATCTTCACTCAACACCTCAGTCCCGTTCTTTGGCTGTGCGGAGCAGGTCTGCCCCGGCACCGCACGCCTCTCAGCCCTTTCAGCTACCCCGTCTTTCTGCGTCCCTCCTTGTCTGTTTCACTTACCATAGGCGCTCAGTATGATCTGCGTGATCCCTGCAGTCAGCCCAGGAGCAGCCTGGACCTGGCTCTCGGAGTCCTTGCTACGTGCTAAAGCGTGTGCTAGCCGCGTCCCGTGCTCTCCGCTGCCTGCCCCTGCCCTCCTCCTGCGTCTTCCTAACACATATTCTCGTCTTCTGTCAATGCAGGCTGGTGAGGTCCTTTGCTTTTTGAGGGTCTAGTCCCTTCTTCAAAGCCCAGAAAAATCAGTCTCCGGCTGGTTATGGTGGACTTGGTCTCACGACCTAGAAGAGGCATAGCAGTGTTCTTTGGCAGATTGAGCTTCCTTAAACAAGATGGGAGAGTTATCCCGTAACTGGGACGACCAGCTTGCTCCTGTTGCCAGAAGAAACAGGTAGAACCAGATCAAAGTTGGCAGGTTCTCAAATTCTCAAGACATCAATCCTAGTGTTCTCTCCCTAGTCCCCTCAAGCGGGGTCTTAGCCGGAGTCACTCCATGGTGGAAACTCAGTCCCTCTTTAAATTCTCATAGCCTGATCAGCAAGTCCTTGGCTCAATCCCCAGCTCTTTCTTCTGTCTGCTTGCAGAAAATCAGCTCTTGGCATGCTGCCAAAGAGACCCTTAAACACTCTGAGTTGGTGATGACTTACCCCTACAGTTACCTTACTCAATAGTCTTAGTAGCTAATTTCTCCTCCTCTAGCTCCTCAGTAGCTGATACACCGCACCTATGGGTTCCTTTGCTTTTACTGTGCCACATTGTAGCTTCCCAAGAGGACAAATCCTTAAGCCCCTATCGGATATGCCATATGTCTCTCTCCCAGGCTCAGCTGATGAGCCTCATGGCCTGCTAGCTTTCAGGTGACCCAGACCCCAGTGCAGAGCCACACACGGCACCAGCTGTCTTAGGTCTGAGGAACGGGCTTGGTGCAGATACTTGCCTGTGGATGGTTCATAGGCAAGCTCTTTGAGAACCGCCTGCCGAAAGACAGGGTACAAAGAAGGACTGGGAAGAGAGAGAAGCTAAACAGACGCAGCTGCTATGGGCTCTGTGGGTTGGTTGTCTCTTCTGAGTTGTCACAAATCGAGTCAAGTAACCCAGGCCCTTCACACAGACGCATTTGTAGACTTCCTACAAAACAAGCCCAGAATCAACCATGTTTATAATTGTGATAAGAATCTTAAGTAGACTTGTGGGCAAGTAACACCAACACCCAGCGCACTGAATGAATGAATGAATGAATGAATGTCTGCTTGCCTTTCTAAGCACATTGGAAATCCTTGAAAAAGGATCTCTACCTACCGTGGTTCTTTCAATCCTAGAAACTTTGGTTGCCCAGTACATATACTTGGTACCTTAGTATACCAACAAACCTTTGAAAATACCACTTTTGATTCAATTAAATTATTTTCCAGACTTAAAAAAAAAAATCAAGTTCTTACATTGAAATTTAAATAACTTTTTCTAAAGTTTCCTCAGTGAACTTGCATCTGAGTTCAGTGTCCTTTGAGTTGTGTCAGCCTCAGGAAGAGGCTTCAATCCCATGGGTTTCCTGTTGTATAACGCCTTCTGAAGGCCCAGAGCTGGTGCAGGGCACATGGTCATCAGAACCTCACCCCTACCAGCACATCACTTCTACCCTCAGGTCCAGCCTGGCTTCTGGAGATGTGTGTATCATGCTCTGATTCTGCACCAGGGGAGACTGTAGACCCGAGTCCATATCTCTCTTCCTCTAAGGAGTCATCCCTGAGACCCTGCCTGTCCCATCAGATTGTATCATTGGAGACAACTGTGTCCTACGCTATCTCTAACTCAGTAGAGCACTAGGAAACGTCTTAATCATAGATGCAACTTACCCAGCAGAGAACAAGAATTTTGTCTATCAGTACATAGGGCAAAATGATGTTCAGTAGACAGCTAATGATCTCTGCCACATTGGTAGTAGAACTGTGAAAACAACAACAAAAACATCATGTTGGAGTATACCTGAGTAGGTCATCTAGATGCAGGAATAGGCCTGAGCCAGTTTTTTCAGGTGTGAAATAGGCACCAATGCCCAAACCCACAGGCTGACAATGAATAACCAAAGGAAGCAAGCGCGCGCACACACGGTCAAGTGACCACCAAGAGCATGAACTGTGGCCACGTTCATCCTTCGCCCAAGGCATTAAGCAACTTGGTTACGATGTAGTTGAATTATGTCTCACTGTCCTAATTAAAAACTTTTCCAAACTGGGCTGGATGTAAAAAAATAGAAGAAGAAAACAAAGTTGGTGGTCAGGGAGATGAGGGCACTGACTGCTCTTCCAAAGGTTATGAGTCAAGATGCTTTTCCTTGGCCTCCGCTGGTGACAGAGAGATCAGACCAGAGCAAGGCTTGGAGCATCTTTTTTTCAAATTTAATTAATTTATTCAAATTACAACTCAATTGTTATCCCATCACTGTATCCTCCCATTCCTCCCTTCATCCCCCTTTCACCCTATTCCCCTCCCCTAGGTCTAAGACCGAGGGGGACCTCCTCCCCCTCTATATGGTCATAGGCTATCAAGTCTCATCTTTGGGTGCCATCAGGCCTCCCCACCAAGGGGAAGTGGTCAAATATGGGGCACCAGAGTTCATGTCAGATTCAGCCCCCACTTTCCACATAACTATGGAGAATGTCATGTCCATTGAGTAGATAAGAGTAGCATCTTCTTTAAAACACAACCCTTTTTTCCTTATTCTCTTCCATTCATGAGACCAGATAGAGGCTCTGATTCCAGCCCACTTCCTGTCCCTTCCTCTTCAACAGCACAGAGGAGGGCCCTTTTGCTCTCACCTCTGTAGCCTGCAGTCAGCTGCGGTCCACACAGAGATCTAGTCTCTAGAGTCAGACAAGGCTGAGATGCCTGGGACAAAGATGCTGCAAGTGACAGTGCTTGCTTCCAAGAAACTTAAGTCAAGGCAAGGTGACCAATTGGTGACAAGTAATGTTTAGTACTCCCGTGTGAATGGAGCTGAGCAAACAGAAGTGCTCTGGTCTCAGTTTAGAGTAGGGAGGGAGGTCACAGAGAACTTTCTGGAAGTGAGCGGGTAGGGAGTGTTTTAGCAACAGTGTCAGGGATGTGTACTGCCTTTCATAGTTGACAGAGGGGCAAAGAAAAGGATAAAGGCTGGTGGGATAACAAAGCTGGGAAGGTACCGAAAGCTGAAAATGCTTCGTGGGTGTTATGTTGTAACGGAGAAGAGAGGGAAGGCTCCATTCTCCGCAAAACTAATTCTGGAAACTTGGGTGCATTCCTGCGCCCATGGGTTTTCCTGCATGCAGTCTAGAAAGCAGTGAGCTCCCCATCATGGCCGGAGTCAAGCTCTAGTGGACACTAGTGAGAACAGCAACAAAGCTTGGAATGACTCTGCCCCTGATTCTTACAGCCGCTTCCAGTTTCAGGAGTCTGTGATTTGGGATGCATTTGCAGCCTGCTTTTCTTAGGTGTGTTTTCTGGGAACATCTGGCCGCCCCCAGTTCTCTTTAAATAGCAGCACATAGAACTAAAAAGGAGTGATTTTGACGCTTACCCAGTACTAAGCAGCCCTTAGTGGAGACGGAAACAGAGCAGGTCAGCCTGTTTTATTCACAACTACCTCTTTTAAGAGGGGAAAAGTCCAAAGAGATTAGGATCTATACTTATGAGCACATGTAGTGGAGGAGCTTGGAGTACTCTGAGGAGTACCATGCCTGTCCACCCAGCGGATGGTCCTCATTTGGCTCTGGGGATCTGTATCTCCCCCAATTCTTCCTCTCCCCAGTGAGAAACTCCTGCTTTTCTGGGAGCTTTCCCCATAGTCCGCCTTTGAACTTGGGACAGTAGCCAATGATTCCAAAACAGACATCCCAAGCTTACTGAGGGCAGGGTCTCCCTGAAGAATAGGTCTTTGTTTGATGGCTCACTCTTACCAGCAAGTTCTCCCTCAGGTAATGTCCCACTTCAGAAAAGATTAGGCATGGAAGCAACCTCTGTTTCCTTAATCCACTGTTACGAGGGGGTACATCTGATCATGGTGGCTAAGAGTTGGAGATGAAATGCTTAGTGGTCAATCAGGAAAGAATAGAATGCAGTGCCATCCTATGAGGAAATCATGTTTGGATTTGCCATCTCACTTCTCCTAATGGGTTTTTGGCTCCAGGACAAGACGCATGTGCCAAGAACAAGCCTAGACAGTACAGCTGTATAGAGGCGTGTGCTAGTCTGGAGACCGGTGTAAAAATGCTAGTAATAGGGAAAGGATTGTCAGTGTTCTGACTTGGTGATCCTTGTTAGAGAGCCAGGTTTCAACCAGAAGCCGTGGTTGTAGGCGGGGACATGTCAGAGGACTTTGGGGGTGTCACAAGGAGAATACACAGACCACCATTGCCTTCCGTCTTCCTTCGATACAGAAGAAACAGAGTGTTGAAATAGGCGCTTTGCTCAAAGCCACAAAGCCAGAAAGTGGCCCAGCCGAGACCACCGCATTGTCCTCAAACACCAGGGAGGACTGTGGGTTAGTAGTTAGGCTGCCAGACACCTGAGTTGAAGCCCTGCTTCTGCTGTTTGCTACCTGCATGTCAGGCAAGTCACTCAGCATTTCTGAGCATCAGCAGACTGCCTGTAAAATGAGGTCAATGGGGGAACTGAGTCCATAATGAAGTGCAGGTGTTTGGTTCACAGTAGCTGTTAATTTTCAGGCAGTGCCTCCTATTTCACCTCGAAGCCTTAGAAATATTGTGGTGGAGTAGGACAGAGAAGGAGTTACCATTGGCAATTTTAAATACAAAGGTGAGAGGAAGGCAGGGTGTAAAGATGCTTGGGGAAGACTGCCCAGTGATGCT
This sequence comes from Acomys percivali, assembly GCA_907169655.1. NCBI lineage: Eukaryota > Metazoa > Chordata > Mammalia > Rodentia > Muridae > Acomys > Acomys percivali. The sequence goes on from OU015743.1 coordinate 154,786,047, forward strand.
TCCGAGCACAGGTGTGCACAGAACCCACAGCTGGAGGAGCCAGCAGCTGCAGCTGTGGCCATGCCTGGCTGGCTGTATTTTATCCTTGTCGTGTGGAGTAGCTGACTTATAACCCTATCAGGCAAGGGAAACCACTGAATACGTTTAACCTAGGGGAATAACTAGACCTGTGCTATTGTAAGTCTTCTGTAGGGGACTGTCCAGGTGTTTGTGGATATGGTAACTGGTGTGGGGGGGGGCGTAGGGACGGGGTCCAAAGAAACAAGTTCGATTGTCCTAGGAACCATGATGGAGACCATGGGCCAGGGTAGGACAATTAATACGGCATAGGTGGTGGAAGCAGAAAGACCAGCGGGGCTTGGAAATTCATTTCACGAGAAGAGCGAGGGAGAGCAGAAGGCCACAGTGTTTTCATTTCCTGACACAAAAACACCGCGTTAGTGACTTTCTCATTGCCGTGATAGAACACCTGACGTGATAACTGAGAGGAGAAAAGTGTATTTCTGCTCAAGGGAAAGACACAAAGGAGGTTTCAGTTAAGAACCTTAAAGCTATGTGAAAAATGGCAATGGGGGCAGGGACTGAGGTGATGGTTTGGGTGTGTGAAAACGCTCACTACACAAGCATGGTGAGCTGAGCTCGAATCCCCAGAGCCCACAAAAAAGTTGGATGCATTGCATAAGGGTCTGCAATTCTCCTGAGGGAGATGGGGTGTAGAAAATGGTGAATCCCAGAGTGATGGGGGCTAGCTAGCATGGGATAAGCAAGAGACCTCATTTCAAAAACACAGAAGACACTGTCCAGAGCCTGAAGTTGTCCTCTAACTACAAGGCATGTGTCTCCACATTCATGTCATATGGGAATGCACACACACACACACACACACACACGTACACACACACACGTACACACACACATGCACGCGCGCAAACACGCAGCAAACACACTGGAAACCTTTTATCTAAAAAACACAGTAACAGAATGAACAATGTCTTAGAAAAGGCCAGATAACAGAGATGACGAACTTGAAGCAACATCAGGGTCTGAAGTGCCTTTTAAGTATTTTAGACTCAGGTGGACACAAAACTGTTCTGGTAATTCAACTCTGTCATTGTAACATGAAAACAGCTGCAGACAATATGCAAATGTGTGGAAATGGTTGTGTTTTCAAGAAATCTTTATCTACCAAAGTAGACACACTAGAAAACAGAGTATTTTCAATTTATTTTATGTGGTAGGCAATATCCCAATATCTAAAGCACACAAACACAGTGTAAGAAAACAAGGCAAAAACATATTTGCAAATCAAATATGGACATATAGAAAGGTTAATCGCTTACAATCAACTGCAAGTCACATGGAGAACACAAGGGCAGCTCATTACTGAAAACCAAGAACTGTAATCTGCCATATCAACCAGCTAAAGAAAAGCAACATGATCACAGACATAGAAAAAAGCCATGCCCATCTATGACAGACCCAGAACCTGAATATAGGGACCTCCCCTAGGAGGACAAATAGTCTACAGAAACATGGAGTTATGCATGAGCAACGCGCGAAGATTTAATGTTGAGTGAGAGAAGATATGCACACAGTGTGCATATACTGAATACACTATGGTATCACAGCCATGAAGTTTATTGTATTCCAAACTTCCTCATGTTACTTGCAAATGCCACAATAGTGTTTTCAAGGGACAGAGTAGGGAAATGACACAAGCCACAGCTTCGATTGTAAAGCTTGAATTCCTTGTAAAACTGTGACTTAAACCTGTAGTAAGATTTTTTTCAGGGCAGAAGAGAAGATATCTGGTGACGCATTATATTATTCTTGACACTCTCCTATATGGTCAGTATTTTATATTTAAAAACACACTCTCTATTTAAAAGGTACAAACACTGAGAAAAGCTTGCTAGGATTTTTATGGGCACAAAGACTGGGCAAGGAGGGAAGGAGGCCAAGTCTTGAGGGCCTGCTGCAGATGACTCCAGCAAACTCTCTATGGCTTGTTCAGTCTTTAGGCAAACTTCTAGAAGAGTATCTCACTTTAAACAGCCATCAATGAGGCCTGCCCTCCCCTGTGTGTGGATAAACGGAAGCTCAGGGCTCAACAACATGTTCTGAGAAGCCAGAGAGGGAGGGGCTGAGATATACACTTCACAGGATGGTCCCCAGACCATGAACAAGTCACCATGGCAACCCTCCGCCTCACTATCTTTAGGGCAGTGTATGCTCCAAGAGCCGTGGGACAGAGAAGCAGTGGCCATCAGCTCGCCATATTCCCTCTCTCTCTCTCTCTCATTGGTCCCCTTGAAAAATCCTTATTTATTCTTAATGCAAGGTTTTTTAACTTCTGGCCGGGGGATTAAAGCTAAGTCGACAAGTGCTGTCCCTCTGAGCCATATCCATGGCCCCGAGTTATCTTTAGGGGTTCAGCAAGTTCTTCCTTGCTCATGTCGCACCTTTTGTTTGTTCATAGTTGGCGTTTGTTGTATAGAAGTTTTCCATTTTCTTTCTCTGGAAAATGGGACCCGAGCCAGCAGAGAGAGAGGAGGAGAGAGCACAGAAATCTGCAGAAGAGGTGGTTTAGTGATGCTTCCTGAGGCCTTGCCAAGTGCAGGGCAGGATGGCTAACCTTTTGAGGACACTCAGCTCTGCTTCCAGGCCTGGCAAGATCTCTGCAGTTGCTCCTGAAGGCAGACTCCTGACCAGTGTGGGCTTTCCCACAGCCCCTGCCCGAGGACCTGTGTGTCGGATGGCTTGAGGTCAGCAGATTAAACTCTGGCTCAAAGCCAGCTTTTCCAATAGTCCAGCTCACTCAGCTCTCTCAGTTTTCTCCCTTATTGTATGTTTCCAAGGGGCACAGTTAAGCTTTCATTTTCTGCAAGTGAAGATAGTGACATTAGATGGCATGTCATCATCTCCAGCTTCCTTGTTTTACTGTCAGTCAGTACTCAGAGTTATTTAAAACTGTCTTCTGCTCCATTAAATTTTTTAAAAATCTGAGAATAGTGACAGAGAAAAGAGTCTAAACATATCTCAAACCATGTTTCCAATTGAGACACACACACACACACACACACATATATATATATTAGCCCCATAACCATGAGACACGTCAGTGAACACTGTAAATCTTGGTTTCTTCACCAGAATAAGTTAATTATGTTCACCTTGGAGGAGACGAGGAATGAAAGAAGTGATACTGACAGGCGGTTAGCTCACATCAAGGTGGTTTTGTTGTTGTTGTTGTGGTTTTGTTTTTGTTATTTTGGTTTGGTTTGGTTTTTGTTTTGCTTTCTCCCTTCCTGGCAGAAAAGGCACTGGAGGTGTTTTGCATGGTCTGACACCCTTTCCTCGTGAGACATGGTAAAAGCAGGCACTCCAAAATTGTGTATTAGGCAGCAAGACACTGTAGCATGTCCTTTAGGATGGCTATTGCACTAGTTCGTGTCTCATTGCTACAACAAAATGCCTGGCACAAAGGAACCTAAGGGTGTGAGGGTTTATTTTTTAGGCTCATTTTTTAGGCACAGCTATTGTTACTTGCCTGCCTTCCTCCTTTTTCCCTTTTTATTTGTCTGGGAACCCCACCCTGTGGGATCGTTACCATCCACATTCAGGGTGGGTCTTCCCTTCTCTGTTAAACCTTTCTGGTAACAGTGCCATGGATGTGCCCAGAGTATGTCTCCTAGGTGGCTCCTAGGTGGTTGATGGTGATGGCTAATCATCACAGCCACCACCAGAAGAGATGAAAGAAAGAAAGGTGGACAGAATAGAGGGAGGAAGGAAAGGCAGTAGAGAAGGAGGGAGGGAGGGGGAGGAAGTGGGGGAAGAGGAAGGGAAGCATGGGGGAAGTGGGGGAAGAGGAAGGGAAGCACAGGGAAGTGTGGGAAGAGGAAGGGAAGCATGGGGTAAGTGGGGGAAGAGGAAAGGAAGCACAGGGAAGTGGGGGAAGAGGAAGGGAAGCATGAGGGAAGTGGGGGAAGAGGAAGGGAAGCATGGGGGAAGTGGAGGAAGAGGAAGGGAAG
>OU015743.1:154790087-154838001 GCA_907169655.1 Acomys percivali
AGCATGGGGGAAGTGGAGGAAGAGGAAGGGAAGCATGGGGGAAGTGGGGGAAGAGGAAGGGAAGCATGGGGGAAGACGTGGAAATGACGGAAGACAGAATAACCAGTGTCAGTGAAAACTGGAATTCTTGTGCATTCATGTTGAAATGGTGCTGGTCTCTGTGCAAAACAGGGTAGAAACTATTGAAAAAAATATAGACTTCCCAGACATGACCCATCAATTCCACTTCTACCTGTGTATCCAAAAGAAATGGAGCTAAGACCAAGAGATACATTTGCCGGTGTTCGAAGTGTTGTTAGTTACAAGAGGTAGAAGTAACTCAAACGTCCACTGAATGCCAACAAGCAGTGGAGTGTTATTCAGCCTTAAAAATGTAGGAGATTCTGCCATGTGCTATATTTATGAACTATGAGAGACCACTGTACTAAGTGAAATAAGTCAATCAGGTTGACAGAAAGACAGATACCGGAAAGTTGCCCTTGTATAAACAATGAAAAATGAAATATAGCAATATATAGAACAATGAAATATAGACAAAGAAATTAGAGTCATGGTTGGAAAGTGCTGGAATGAGAAAATAGAAGAGAATCATTGTTGGCTGAGCATGGCTTGTCAGGCTTGCGAAATGAAGGAGGCCTGTGGATGGGTGGGAGAGATGTCGGGGACACTGTATCTAGCCACGGATAAAACAGCAACTTTTATGTGAAGTGTATTTTACCACAACTAACTAGCATAAAAATTTAAAACTAACCCTTTATTTAAATGTTTTCATTTGTTTGTTTATTTGAATAGCTAAGAAGTGAAAAAGAAGAAGGGCAGATATACCGAGAAGCCCAGGCAAGTCTTCTACATTGGAGAAAAGTGAAAAGTGCCAGAGGCCCACTTGCCTCAATAGAGGGGGGCAGGGGTAAAGTGTCAAAAAGGGGCATTGAGGACAGGGGCCTGAAAACACACCCCGCAGGGCTTGTAGACCTTTGCACTTGATGTTAACTGAAGTGGTGGGGCACGGCCGGAAGAAGAACGCGTAAGAGTGAGTGAATACAGGGGGATGGCTCCTAGAAGTCTGCAACGGAGTCCTGCCTGCTGTGTGCCTTCCAGCCAGGAAGCTGCTCCTGGGCCAAGTTATCCCTGGAACACTCCAGAACCCAGGGGATTATCAGGCCAACTACCTCCAGCTTTGCATGGTCTCATGGTGATCTTGGTAAGCCATGGGGTAGAGCGCATCCTCTCCAGAGATAGCTGTGCCCTGGCAAGCATTCAGGCTCTCATTACTGGTTTCTAAAGAGGGTGGGAGGGCCACGGGTAGGATGGAGGAGATGTTTCTTTAAGCACATAATTAAACTAGAAACTGACTGGCTGCTCCGAGTGGTGGAAACACACCTAAAGAGTCCTGCAGGAAGCCACCACCCTGCCTGATGGCATCTCCTCTTGCTCTGATGGGTTTTGAAATTTTAGGAGCTGACGTCTCAGCTCTTCATAGTCATCAGTCATTTACTGAACATCTAGTGTGTGTGGAATGCGTAGACCCTATCGCTGAGTTGGTCACAGAATCAATGGGTGGACCTTATGTTACAGTGTAGTGTGCTGTGTGCCATGATATGTTGGTAATACAAATGTTAGTCTGACAGGCATCACTCTAAGTGAGGTAGATTCCGCTGCCCATTTTATAGATGAAGACATTGAAACACAGTGTCGGTCATTCACAGATTCATCCAAGTTTCAAATGGTATCCGTGTCTTTTGTTGTGCCAGCACCAGGTGACTTTGTAACTACAGTTTTGTAGTATATTTTGAGGTCAGGTAATGTGATCCCTCCAGCTGTGTTCTTTCTCCTGGGTGCTTTGACTATTTGTGGTCTTTTGCATTCTTTCGTAAGTTATTGGATTGTTTTACTTTTCTAATTCTATGAGTAATATCATTGCAGGTTTGATGAGAGTTGCACTGAACATACAGGTTGCTTTTGGTAAATGTAACCATTTTTACAGTATGAGTTCTGTCAATCTAGGAGCATAGAATATCTTCACATCATCTGATGGCTTCTTTGGCTTTCTTTTACAGTGTCTAAGAGTAGAGATTTCTCATTTCTCTGGGTAGGTTTATTTCTAGTTAATTCTCCCCCCTCCCCCCTTTTTTTTAAACCTGAGAATAGATTCTTATCTTATGGAATACATTCCAACCACACTTTCACCTCCTTTCACTCCTCCTAGTTCGCTCCACCTCCTCCCTCCCTCAGATCTCCTCCCCTCCTCAGAAAGGAGAAGGCCTCCAAGAGACAGCAGCCAGACAGGGCGCAATAAGACAAGATGCTACAAGATGGAACAAGACAAGGCAAAAGCCCTCAAATTGAGGCTGTCAGAGGTTATCCCTGCTAAGACATCTTGTCCCCACGTGGGGAATGAGCTGTCCATCGGCTATATCTGAACAGGGATCTAGGTTCTCTGCATGCATTGACCTTGGCAGGTGCATCTGTTTGTGCAGACCACTCTAGGTACAGATCCTCCAGCCTTGATGGTCTCCCTGTGGAGCTCCTGATCCCTTTGTGTTCTTCCATCACCCCACTCTTCCATACAAGTCTCAGTGTTCTACCCAACGCTCAGCGCTCCGCCCAAAGTCCAGCTTTGAGACCCAGAATCTGTTCTGATCTCCCGCTGGGTGGAGTTTCTAAGAGGACATCTATGTTGGACTAATATTCACTTATAAGTGAATATATACCATGCATATCTTTCTGGGTCTGGGTTATCTCACTCAGGATAATGTTTTCTTGTTCCATTATTTTCCTGAAAGTTGCAAGATTTCCTTGTTTTTAGTAGCTGAGTAATATTCCATTGTTTATACATACTATAGTTTCTTTAGCCATTCCTTGGTTGAGGGACATCTAGTTGCTTCCAGATTCTGGCTATTACAAATAAAGCAGCTATGAATATAGTTGTTTAAATGCCCTTGTTGTATGGTAGAATATCTTTTAGGTATATGATCCAGAAGCGGTATAGCTGGGTCTTGAGGTAGCACTAGTTCTAATTTTCTGAGTAAGTGCCAGATGGATTTCTAAAGTGGTTGTATAAGTTTGCACTCCCGCCAGCTTGAATCACTTGAGTTTTTGATCTTAGCCATTCTGGTAGGTGTAGGATAGAATCTCAGAGTTGTTTTGATTTGCATTTCCCTGATGACTAACGACATTGAACATTTCTTAAGTGTTTCTTAGCCACTTGATATTCATCTATTGAGAATTATTTGTTTAGCTCTGTATCCCATTTTTTAATTGGGTTATTTGGTTTGGTGGCGTTTAATGTCTTGAACTCTTTCTGTATTTTAGATATAGGGTTGGTGAAAATCTTTTCCCAGTCTGTAGGCTGTCATTTTGTTCTGTTGATAGTGTCTTTTGCCTTACAGAAGCTTTTCAGTTTCATGAAGTACCATTTATTAATTATTGATCTTAAGATCTAAGCTCTTGTGTTCTGTTCAGGAAGTTATCTTCTGTGCCAATGAGTTCAAGGCTCTTCCCTATTTTTCGTCTAACAGGTTAGTGTGTCTGTTTTTACGTTGAGGTCTTTAATCCACTTGAACTTTAGTTTTTTGCAGGGTGATAAATATAGATCTACATGTAGATATCCAGTTAGACCAGCACCATTTGCTGAAGATGCTATGTTCTTTTCCATTGTATGGTTTTGGCTTCTTTGTCAAAAATCAAGTGACTATAGGTATGTGGGTTTATTTCTGGATTTTCTATTTGATTTCATTGATCAACCAGCCTATTGCTATGCCAGTGCCATGCTGATTTTATTACTGTTGCTTCATAGTACAATTTAAGATACAGATGGAGATTCCTCCAGAAGTTCTTTTATTGTACAGGATTGCTTTTAGCTATTCTGTGTGTTTTTTTTTATATGAAATGTAAAGAATTGTGTAGGGATTTTTATAGGAATTACATTGAATTTGTAGATTGCTTTTGGTAAGATGGCCACCGTTACTATGTTAATCCTAATGATTCATGAGCATGGGAGATCTTTCCCTCTTCTGATATCTTTTTCAATTTCTTTCTTCAGAGACATGAAGTTTTTTTTCATACAAGTCTTTCATTTGCTTAGTTAGTGTTACACCAAGATATTTTATATTATTTGTGGCTATTGTAAAGGATGTAGTTTTGCTAATTTCTTTCTCAACCCATTTGTCATTTGTATACATAAGGGCTACTGATTATTTTTTAATTAATCTTGTTTCCAACCACTTTGATGAAGGTGTTTATCAGCTGTTGGAGTTCTCTGGTAGAATTTTGGAGTCACACACACACACACACACACACACACACACACACACATTATCATATCATCTGTGTATAGTGATACTTTGACTTCTTCCTTTGCAATGTGGATCCACTTGATCTCCTTTTGTTATCTCATTGCTCTGGCTAGAACTTCAAGCACTATATTAAAGGGATATGGAGAAAGTGGGCAGCCTTTTCTAGTTCCTGATTTTAGTGGAAATTCTTTGAGTTTCTCTCCATTTAATTTTATATTAGCTATAAGTTTGCTGTACATTGCCTTTATTATGTTTAGGTATATGCCTTCTATCCCTGATCTCTCCAAGAATTTAAACATGAATAGGTGTTGGGTTTTGTCAGATGCTTTTTCAGCATCTAAGGTGATGATCATGTGGGGTTTTTTTTCCTTCAGTTTGTTTATATGGTGGATTACATTGATGGCTTTGCATATATTGAACTAAGCCTACTTGGTCATGGTGAATGAAATTTTTTTAATTTGTTCTTGGACTTAGGTTGTGAGTATTTTATTGAATTTTTTGCATCAATGTTCTTAAGAGAAATTAATGTGAAACTATCTTTCATTGTTGGGTCTTTGTGTGGTTTAGGTATCAAGGTAACTGTAGCCTTATAGAATGACTTTGGTAATGTTTCTTCCATTTCTATGTTGTAGAATAGTTTTAAGAATATTGGTATTAGCTCTTCTTTTAAGGTTTGGTAGAATTCTGTACTGAAACCATCTTTCCCTGGGCTTTTTTTGGGGGAGCAGGGGAGACTTTTGATGACTGCTTCTATTTCCACAGGAGATATAGGACTATTTAATTTGTTTACCTGATCTTGATTCAATTTTGGTAAGTTGAATCTGTCAATAAAATTGTCCATTTCATTTAGATTTTCAAATTTTGTGGTGTATAGACTTTTGAAGTAAGACATAATGATTGTTTGGATATCCTCATTGTCTGTTGTTATGTCTTCCTTTTCATTTCTGATTTTGTTGATTTGTATTCTGTCTTTCTGCCTTTTGGTTAGTTTGGCTAAGTGTTTGTCTATCTTGTTAATTTTCTCAAAGAATCAGCTCTTTGTTTCACTGATTCTTTAAATTGTTCTCTTTGTTTCTAATTTATTGATTTTTTGCCCCTAGTCTGATTGTTTCCAAGCATCTCCTCTTCTTGGGCATTTCTGCTTCTTTTTTCCTTAGGGCTTCCAGGTGTGACATTAAGTTGTTTGCATGAGATGTTTCCAATCTCTTTATGAAGGCACTTAGCACTATGAACTTTCCTCTTAGCACTGCTTTCATTGTGCCCCATAAGTTTGGGTATGTTGTACTTTCATATTCATTGAGTTTTAGGGGGTCCCTAATTTCTTCCCTGACCCAGTCAGTTGTTGAGTAGGGAGTTGTTCGGTTTCCATGTATGTGTGGGCTTTTGGTCATTTCTGTTGTTGTTGAGGTCCAGCTTTAGTCCATGGTGGTCTGATAGGATACAATGTATTATTTAAATCTTCTTGTATCTATTGAGGCTTGCTTTATGGCCAAGCATATGGTCAATGTTTCAGAAGGTTCCATGAGGTGCTGAGAAGAAGGTATAATACTTTGTGTTTGGGTGAAAAGTTCTGTAGATATCTGTTAGGTCTATTTGAATCATGACATCAGTTAGTGTCATTGTTTTTCAGTTTAGCTTCTATTTCATTGACCTATCCTTTGGTGAGAGGGGGTTGTTAAGTCTTCCACTATAGTTGTGTGTGGATCAATGTGTGGTTTAAGGTTTATTAATGTTTCTTTTACAAATGTGGCTGCTTTTGTATTTGGGGCATAGCTGTTTGGAATTGCGATGTCATTTTGGTTAAGTTTTTCTTTGATGAGTGTGAAGTGTCCTTCATCATCTCTTTTGATAATTTTTTGTTAAAAGTCTATTTTATTAGATATAAGAATGGCTGCTCCAGCTTGCTTCTTGTGTCTGTGTGCTTCAAAGTCCTTCATCCAGCCCTTTACTCTTAGGTAATGTCTATCTTTGTGGCTGAGATATATTTCTTGTATGCAGAATGTTGGGTCCTGTTTACACATCCATTCTGTTAGTCTATGTCTTTTTATTGGAGAATTAAGACCATTGATGTTCAGAGAGATTAATGATCAGTGACTGTTATGTCTTTTTATTTTGATGTTGGTTGTGATAGAGTGTTTGCGTGCTTGTCTAATTTTTCTTTTGCTAAAGAGACATTATCTATTTCTTCTGTTTTCTTGGGTATAATTAGCCTCTTTGGATTGGAGTTTTCATTTTAGTATGTTATGTAGGGCTGGATTTGAGGATAGGTAATGTTTAAATTTGTCTTTGTCATGGAAATCTTGTTTTCTCCATCTATGATTATTGAAAGTTTTACTGCTCATAGTAGTCTGGACTGGCATCTCTGGTCTCTTAGAGTTTTAAAGACATCTGCCCAGGCCCTTCTGGCTTTTATGGTCTCTGCTGAAAAGTCAAATGTGATTCTAAAATGTTTGCCATTGTATGCTACTTGGCCTTTTTCCTTAGCTGCTTTTAAAATTTTTCTTTGTTCTGTACACTGAATGTTTTATTATGTGGAAGGATAATTTTCTTTTCTGGTACACTCTATTTAGTGTTCTGTAGGCCTCTTGTATGCTTATAGGCATCTCTTTATTTAAACTGGTGAAATTTTCTTCTATGAGTTTGTTGAAAATGTTTTCTGGGCCTTGGAACCAGGAATCTTCTCTTTCTTCCATTCCTTTATTCTTAGGTTTTATCTTTTCATGGTGTCCTTGATTTCTTGGATGTTTTTTGTCAGGAATTTTTTTAGATTTAATATTTACGCTTTCATTGTATCTTTTACATCTGAGATTGTTTCCTCCATCTCTTATATTATGTTAGAGATGACTACCTCTGCAGTTTCTGTTTTCTTCTCTAAGTTTTCTCTTTCCAGGATTTCCTCAGTTTTAATATTGTTTCTATTTTCATCTTCAGATCTTGAACCATTTTAATGATTTCCTTCACCTGATTATTTACATTTTCCTGAATTTGACCCAGTGATGTATTCATTTCCTCTCTATAGGTCTCTATCATGGCCTCTTTAAGGGCCTCAATCTGTTTGACTCTATCTTCTTGTATTTCTTTTTTTTTTCTTGTATTTCTTTACAGATTTTATTTGTTTCCTTCATTATCATCTTCATAAGGATAAATTTGAGGCCATTTTCTTGTGTTTTAGTTGTGTCAGCGTGTCCAGGGCTGATTGCTTTGGGATAAATGGCTTCTGGAGATCCCTTATTACTTTGGCTTTTGCTGTTTGTGTTTTTATACTGTCCTTTAGCCATCTGTATGTCTTTGGAATTGCATGGTAGTTTCTGGTGTCCTTCACTGGCCCTTGAGAGCCACTCATAGGTGAGTGGCTATAGGCTGAGACCCTCACCTGGGAAACCTTTCCATGAATGAGTCTGGTGACCTGAGGTCAGATCTTCCTGTGTTCCACACTGTGGTGTCTCCTCTTGGCAGGGAGACTCAGACACTGGTGTTTTGTGGCCCACAGTTCAGCCTGAGACACAGAAAGCAGATCCTGCATGCAGACAGGTGTGTGGCTAGACACTCAAGACTTACATGGACCCAGGGACTTTCATTGGTTTGGGTAGGTGACCTTAGGTCATATCCACTTTTATTTTTTTATTTAGTTTTTTGAGACAGCACTTCTCTGTGTTATCTTGGCTATCCTGCACTCACTTTGTAGACCAGGCTGGCCTCAAACTCATAGAGATCCACCTGCCTCTGCCTGCTGAGTCCTGGGATTAAAGGCATTCACCACCATGCCCAGCTTTCTAATCTACTTTTGTTCCACACTGTGGAGTCTCATCTGAGTTGGAAGACCCAGATACTGATGCTTTGTGGCCCACAGTTCAGTCCGATATACTGAACGTGTGCGCCCTGGTGTGTGGATAGATCCTGGAGATTGTGTGCCTGTGGGTACCCAGAAAAATTTCCATGGATTATCCAGGTGATCTAGGGTCAGGTCTGCTTGTGACCCACACTGTGAGGTCTCTACTCAGCTGAGAGACCCAGGCACTGGTATTTTGTGGGCTACAGATCAAGCTGGGACACTGAGCACTGTGTGTTGTTCCCTGGTATGTGGTTAGACACTGGAGACTGCTTGCACACCAGCAAGGACCCAGAGACTTTTCTGTGGATTAGCTGGGTGACCTAAGGCTGGACCCACATATCTCCATACTGTGTGGTCCCCTCTCACCTGGTGTTTTGGAGCTCTCAGTTTGGTCCTTAAGTTGCTGTGCAGTCACTGCTGTCTTTCTGATCAGACATGTGTGATCAGTGCAGCCATACTGGATCTCTCGAAAGCTACTGATTTTGTTTCTTGCAATATTAATTTTTATTAGATTTAAGAGATTTCTGGTTGGTTCTATGGGACCTTTTAAGAACAGAACATGTGTGCAAATAGGATATTTGAATTTTTTCTTTTCTAATTGTATGTCTTTCTTGTGGCATATTGTTCCAAGGCTTCAAGCACTATACTGAATAAGAGAACTTCCTTGTCTTATACTGGACGTGAGTAGACATACTCTCAGTTTTTCTCTGTTTAATGTAATGTTGCCTATACATCTTCCAAAAATGGTTTATTTTGATGTATTGTTGATCTTGTTTTAATTTCTCCAGAGCTTTCGTCATGAAAGTATATTGAATTTCATCAAGTGCTTTTTCTGTATCTATGAAGATGATCATATGATTTCCAACCTTAGGTTTACATACAATTATGTATATTTATTGCTTTGTGTACACTGAAACAACCTTTCATCTCTGGCATAAAATCTGTTTGGTTTTTATATACAATCATCTTAATGTATTTTTAAATCTGACTTCTCTGTATTTTCTTAAGAATTTTTGTATCAGTATTTAATAGGAAAAGTGATCTGTAGCTTTCTTCTTTGTTTGTATTCTCTTGTTGTGGTATCAAGAAATACTGGCTTCATAGAATGAATTTAGCAGTGTTCCTTCTCTCTAAGAGAAGTGTTGATTAAACTTTACTTTAATGCTTCATATACTTTACCAGTTAATTCATACATAGCCATCAGGGAAATATAGAATAAAACTATTTATATACCATTTCCCCCTAGTCAGAATGGCTTGCATCAAGGAGACTGACACCCTAGTAAGGCTGTGGGAAAAGAGGAAGAATTAGTCACTGCTAGTGGTAGTGCAAAGCAATGCAGCCATTATGGATATTTGTGTGGAGGTTTCTCAAGGCATTAAATATAGAGCTACCATATGACCCAGCTCTTCCATTACTGAGCATACATATAAAGGCCTCCATGTTCTGTGACAGAGAGACTTCACACATCCGTGCTTACTGCTACTCAATTCACAATAGGAAGTAAACTGAACAATATGTCCATCCACAAATGAATGGGTATTTAAAATGAGGTATACACAAAGGAATTTTACTTAGCTCTAAACAACAACAACAATAAAAATCCATGTAAATCTCGTTTCCAGGAAAATGGATGGGTCTAGAAACTATAATATTAATTGAAAGGACCTTAACTTAAAAAGACAAAAAAATGCTTATTTTACCTAGCTTGTAATGTATATAAGTGGGTAAATGTGGACAACCTCCTGCCCAAACTAGACATGAGACCAGAAGAGGCTAAAAGGAGGTGCTGAGGAGGTAGATTGGGCGAAAGGACAGATACTATGATATGAGAATGGGATGGAGACTGGGGAGATATAAGAGATGGGAGTGGGAGCGGAGGTGGGAGGAGACACAAGCAAAACAGGCTGCATTTAAAAATCACACAACGATATCTAATACATCATGTTTTAAAGTTTTCCAGAAAAAAAATATTTTACTAAAGGCTTAAGCTTCTTGGAGGGAAGACAAGACGTACCTGTGAACGGGTGAGTGGACCTTCCAAAGAAGAGCAGGAGAAAATTAGACACACCCAAGAGGCAGCACCGCCTGTCAAGAGACTCACTAATTAAAAACATTTTAGTAAATTGTGTTGCAATGGGAAAGCAGAGGAGCTGAGCAGAGACCATGTATTCCATGTGAGTGTGAGTGTGAGTAGGGAGGGAGCGTCAGGAGGGATGCCTGGGACAGCAGCTCGAGGAAGAGTGGGGATTTCTTCAGGCTCTGGGATCTGCAGGGATTTTGTGCCTGATGTAACATAATGACAATCACTACTGCAGGGCTCTCAGGGGATTTTGTATACGGTCTGGATATACGAGTACTAGCCCATATAGGAATCACAAGGGCTCCTCTTGCTAGGCTGACGGGTTGTGTTAGTGCCCTCTGGCTCCGCAGACCCGCTCTCTTGTCTGCAGTGTACTGGAGGAGGTTGACCCCTGTGACTGCACCAGGAGGTCTCCTTGGCCTTGGTCTTTTGGTTGTGTTTGATCAATGGCAAGAAATCTTCGGCAAGAGATGAAAGAGTGGGAGACTGGGAATCTCCTTTACTTCCCTGGGCTTTGTGCCAGTCCCTGTGGTCCTCTACCAGCTCCCCCCCAGGGCTCTGCCTCTGGTTGGGCAGCTTCTCTTGGATGACTTTTGTCCCTTTGGGTCTAGAAGTGAGAAGGGGGCTCTACTGCTGCAGGTCTCAACACGCCTATTGGCTCTCTTCCCTCCTTCTATCCCTGTAAGCTTTCCGTTTGGTAAACTCACTTTTGAATCACTTCAGATCAACCCTTTTTCTAGTTGATAAATACACTGAGAATTTTCCTGGCGCTGAATAACTGCTGTGTGCTTGGAGCATCACGTTTATTTTTTATTTACTTCGTACCACAGCCCCAGACGCCATGGACCATTTTCAGCATGAGGAAACAGAGTTCAGGTACATAGATGCTAATTCAACATTATGTAAGCCTCATAAAAATCATACAGCTAGTGAAAAGCAAAGTCAGAATTCACAGCATTGCCTTCAAACTCCCAAACTGATACTCTGTCCTCTACTCTGGGTCATGAGTAAATCCTTTGCTAGGCTTTGAACAGCCACAGTTAAGTCTCTAGGGCACATGGAGACAGGGTGTTCTGTGGAGGGCTTGCGTGCTGTTACTAAAGAACACGGAGTCTGAGTTCTGGAACTTCACCACTTCACATTGTTGAAAAACATAGCGGTGGGTGATTCTGCAGGAGGCTGGGCTCGCTGTGTGCAGTCCCTCTGTGGGGATAACTAAGCCCTTAGAGGGTTCAAAAAGACAGAAGAGTCTTTCTCAAGCAGGAAGATTTATTTATGGCATGGTATTTTACAACTGCTACAAACTCATCTGTGGCCTTGTGTACAAATGCACACCTTAGGGGATCAGTAGTCAAGGGACACTTCTGTATTTTCTTGGCAAGGTGGTGGTTGAGACTGATCTTCACAAATACAGTACAAGGAGGTGGGATTGCAAAATCCAAGGGAGATTTCCATATAATGTGGTTGCTTTATGTCATTTATTTAGTTAAAGGATTACATGGCATGGCTGAAAATGTGGTGCTTCTTGGAGCCAGATGTCCCTCCTGGAACTGCCTTTATTTTCCTCCATTTGCCTCAAGCCTCCTGTCTCGGCCCAATCACAACAGTAGCAACTTGGACTTCAGTGGCTCTTTCTGTTTCATGAAGCTCTTTCACATGCTAGAGAGATGCTCAGTGGATGCTGTGCTTGCTTTGTGTGCTGGCTAGTTGCAGTGCTTTGGTTTAGTAAACTTGACATAAGCCAGGGTTATATCCGGGATAAGGAAAGCTTAGTTGAGGAACTGCTGCCAATATACTAGCCTGTGGGCAAGTGTATGGGGCATTTCTGGGTAAGCGGTTCTGGGGTCTATATGAAAGTAGGCTGGGCAAGCCATGGAGAGCAAGCCAGAGAGCAACATCTTTCACCATCTCTGCTTCAGTGCCTGCCTCCTGGTTTCTGCTTCTGAGTTTCTGGCCAGACTGCCCTCAATGATGGACCAGGATCTGAATACTTAAGCCAAATAAACCCTTTCTCAAGTTGGTTTACCCAGTGTTTTTATCACAATGGAGAAAGGTAACGAAGACACTACAATAGCATGAATACTGGAGTCTGAAACCCCAGTAAAGACCTAAAAGTCAAACATGTATGTCAGCTACCTATAATCTCAGCCCTTGGGAAGCAGAGCCAGGGGTGCTGGGAAAAGCTGGCTAGTGTGACTGGCTGGAACTGCCAGCCTCTAGGTTAAGCTAGAGAACTGGCCTCAATAAATAAAGTGGTAGACAAGGAATCCATCTGATATCAACTCTAGGCCTCTGGACATATTCATACATACACATGTAATGCTCCCACTGTGTGCGTGCCATACACATGTGTGTTGGGTAATCTTGTCAAATTGAACGCGTCTAGAATCCACTAAAACCCAGGCAGGCACATCTCTGAAGGATGTTTCTTGATTAAATCACCTGAGGTAGGAAGACCCACCTTCAACCTGTTGAAAAGAAGACCCCAAATTAAGATCTTGTGAGGTGGCAGACCTGCCCTAAACGTGAGCCAGATCTTCTGGTGACAACAGAGGCTACAGAAGAAGGCAGCTTTGCTTCTTGCCTGCTTGCCCTAGTTGTGATGGCAAGTTTATCCATCCTGATGCTGAGGTACTCCTTTGCTGGTATTAGAACTTACTTCTTCGGGACTTCAACACAGACAGACTCAAGACCAGCTGAAGCATGAGCAGAACAATTACAAGATTCTTTGCCTTTCTGCTGGTAGATGGCCAGTGCTGGACTTGCTGGACACAGCCTGTGAGTCACTCTAATAAATCCCCGTTTGATTGACATATAGATTAGTTCTATCCGGTCACTTCCTCTAGAGAACCCTGACTGATACCACATGTGAACATACATATATGCATGTAGATACACCATACTGCACCAGTACAACATGTGAACATGCATACACATAAGTAGACATACCACTCAGCTCTCTATAGATAAATAGATGATAGATAGATAGATAGATAGATAGATAGGTAGGTAGATAGATAGATAGATAGATAGATAGGTAGATAGATAGGTAGATAGATATCCACCTCTGAATCACATCAGATCAACTCTTTTTGTAGCTGAGAACTTGTCTGGTGCTGATGACCATCACTGAATAACTAACCTACTGTGTGCTTGGAGCTTCCAGTTTATTTTTTATTTACTTCTTACCACAACCCCACATGTTATAGACCATTTTCAACATGTGGAAACTGAGGCAGGCACACGAATGATAACATATATGTATATATTCTTTTCACATTCTCCCATAAATGATCAACCATATCTTTAAATATACTTAGAGCAGCTGGGTGTGGTTGTGCACACCTTACATCACAACACTGAGGCAGTGGATGAGTACCTATGGCTACTACATAACAAGGAGCAAGGTGTGGTTAAATGAAGGCTCTCGAGTTGAGTGCATTATCTTCAATTACCCAAATGTACCCAAACACAACCTCACTGTTCTCATCAGACAGAGGCAGAGGGACACTCGGCCCAGACAGAAGAGAAAGCAATAGTGGATGGAGCATGTGTTGGAGGAAGCAGGACGCTCTTTCCGAGGGAAGGCAATAGCAACTGATGGTACGGCAGTAAAGATGGAGGAAAAACATGAGTCAGGGGTGCTGGAAGGCAGAGGCTAAGAAGAGAGTCTCCTCTGACCTCTGCAGCTGCTATTGCCTCCAATTCAGTCACTCACACTGGCTCTGGATGTCTGGTCTCTGGAGGGGAATAAGACAAATGTGTGGTGTTGGTAGTAACATGAGTGGAAGACTGAAATGCAAAGTGAGGGCAGGGAGCAGCCAGAGTTAGTAAGGATGAGGCACACCACTGTTACACACACCTGAAGCAGTCAAGTGGTTGTCCCAGCACTTCTGCCACTCTGCCTGGGCAAACGCTTCCACTCTTTGAGTTAGAAATTCTTCATCTGGAGTCTAGGCTAATAAACGCTAGCTGTATATATACTCCATAAAAGGCAGTGGTCACTACATGACAATTGGAACAGAGCGATAAATTACGGCAACTATGCAGGGAGGGCAGGTTCTACCTAGGCTTTCACCAGCCACCGGTGCCTACTGACGGAGTGGCAGACTGATGCAGTTCAATAGGTGTCCCCTCTACGTGACCACAGGGCAATACAAGAGTCAAAAGATGGAAGCCTGGGGCTGGGGAGATGGTGAAACCAGTAAAATGGCTGCTGTGCACACAGGAGGGCCTCACTTCAGATCTCCAGTATCCCTACAGAAAGCCAGGAACATCCATCTGTAACTCCAGGGATGGGTAAGGCTGACGTGTGGAGACAAGCAATAGGCTCCTAGATTTCATGTCCAAATCCATGAACTCCAGGTTCAGTGAGGCACGCCATCTCCGAAAATTAGGTAGAAAGCAGTCAAGGAAGGTCCCCAATATTGACTTCCGGCATCTATATTTACACAAATACATGCATGTACATGTGCACACACTCACATGAGTATATATAGACCACATATACAAATGTGTACAGATGTGTTAATTTTGTCTTATTTTCAAGATACCCCAGAATCTCTTAGGGTGGCATCTGATTTAGGACAAAAAATCTAGTTCTTTTAAGTTTTAAAACAGAAAATATACTTTGTATGATCTGCAGAGACCACAGACACCAAACAAGAACTGGCTTTTAATAGCAAGGTCGCTCTGCGTTTTGGGCGTGTGGTGACCTTCTCACACATTTCCCCCTCTCTAATTCCGTTCTCTGATCTATAGAATGGAGTTGCCACTTTCCTCTCAAGGGCACATTTCTGGCCGCGTTGAATTAGCATATGTAAAGGACTTGCCCTGGGGAGTGGGTGGTCCTGTAACTGGTAAGTTCCTGGCACCGAATAAACTGTTTTTGTGGTTACTCACCTCTTAATCAAGTGAAGTTTCATCTGCACCCCTAACCCCCTTGTCTACCCGTTAAAGGTTCTGTAGACGGGAGGTTTGACTACTGAAACAGCAGTGGGTAAGAGAAAGTGGAAGTGTGCCTGCACCCCACAGCCCTCCCTCACGGACTGTAACATCGGTCTAGCGCTGCAAGCAATGAACCACAGCTCCCTATCTGTCTTATAAGAGTTCATGTTTAACCATACTGAGCTGGTGCGCGGATTACGTAAAATGCAGACGTAGAGGGTTAGTACTCAGTGACATAAAATCACTTGTTCACATTCCTTGAAAAACAGAAAACAAAACATGCTGCGATGTGAGGCAGGGGGCATTCCTAAACTGTTCAACAGCATCAAGTTGAAGTCCCAGACTGCGGTCAGGGCTCGACATTAGTGGAGCAAACTCTCAGTAAACAACATAGGCCCCTCTCTCCAGAAAGCTGAGGTGTCAGACGAGAAAAATCCCTCAGCCCAGAGGTCAGTGGTGACCTTTTCCACTGAGGCTGTTTACCGAAGCCACAGCCTGGGGTGGAGGAGTGTGGGCTCCCCTTCTGCGCTCTTAGGGTGGGAATTCCCTTCAGAGCCCTCACCGTGCCGCCCCCCCCCCCCCCCCCCCCCGCCTCCGCTGGGTTTCTGCTGGGCTGAAACTGCCCTTCAGAAAGCAACTGGAGAAGGGGGAACTCTGGTGTTCTGTTTTCCCCAATTCTTTCTGAAAACTGAACAACTATCAGACTAGCTTTCCTAAACCGTAATCCGAGCCAAATGCTTTCTGACCAGGCGAGCACACAGGGAACACAAATGCGCAGGGCATTCTGGCTTTGGGATGCTGTGATCCCGGGTTGTAGAAAAAGGAGAGCAGGTTCTCAGGCTGCCTGGGACAGCTGGAATGCAGCTTTGTTTCCTCTGAATTTATTGGCTTACTCCTCCTTCCCTACCGCCCCGGCCTTGATTTATGGCTGTGCCGGCTTCGTGGCTTTGCTCCAGCGTTATTTCTTTCTTCAGAAATAAACAGGGATTTTTACAGCTTCATAACCTCCCCTAAGTTTGTTTGTTCTTCCCTCGGTGCAGCGTGGGCCATGTTTGTTCCTGGGAAAGTCGCCTCTCTAATTATTTTCACATTTCAACAGCTTTTGTTTCGTTTTCTTTCTTGGAGGCTTATAGAAATGCGGATACTACATTTGCTTCAGGTTAAATGATACCTTAAACATTTTCCCTGGCACTCACTGGGGACCTGGGAGACTAGGGGTTCTGTTGTCTTTGTGCGATGTACAGAAGAAAAATCTGGAAATCCTGAAACACATTTCTGCCTTCTGGGAGGCTGCCCTAGCCTTGTTTCTCCCACCGGGTGTCTGGTCCAGTTGCCCAGCCACATGGCTGATTACTCTCCCAAACATACAGAATTTTCTTCTGTGCGTGGGGCAGCTCCCTTGACTCCCGGCTGTTCCATGCCCCGTCTCCAGCTGGCAAATGTCTGCTTAACCTTCAAGGCCCCCGTTTATACACAAGAAACTTTATGAGGCCATCCCAAATTTCCCTAGCTGGGGTGTCATACTCCCCCGCAGTGTTTGGGCTGGAGCTTGCGCACATCTTCCCAGTGTACTTTCTCTAGTCACATTCCAGCCTCCAACATCATCCCTGTCCTGCAAGTTGATCTCTTCTACCCAACAGAGTCTGGCCTGTGGGAAGGGACAGGCATAGACATGGGAGACATCACTGAGGTGATTTTAAGGGAAACCCATTCTGGGGATGATGAGGGTGAAAAATGGCCTCCTGCCTTGCCTAAGAAGACCATGGAGAGAAATTTGATACACGTGTAGAGGTAGAGGTGCCCACTACTGAACTGAATGGGGCAGAGGCTTCAGTTGTATTCAATTCAGAGTCTCTCTTTCATGCAAAAGGAAAATCTTCGATGTTTCCTAACTTTACGGTGCCTTGCATTAATTACTCGGAACCCATGTTCTTATGTGCCTCCACCATGTTGGAGCTACCCGCGCCAGTGCTAGAATTTGGCATGCTTCTTCCTCTGTGAGGGATTGAACAGATGTTCACTTTAGGTCATGCCCTCACCTGGGTTCTGCTGCTGCTGAGGAGGTTTCAGTATGTCTCAGAGACAATCCCACTTTAGCCTGGCGGCACAGAGGGCATGGAGTTGGGAGCAGTAGTGTGTCTTCTAGGACTCTGATAAGATAGTAAAGATTCGAGGACCCAAGAGCTCTAGGCCCAGAATCTTATTAATTTCCTCAAGTCGCTTCTCCCCTAGCCTAATGCATGTAGTGGATTGTGGAGGTGCCGAAGAGAAAGGCTCTGAGTCACACTGGGATTCAGACCCTCCTGGGGCCCACCTTTTATTTCTCTCTCACCCACCTTCTGCACTGGGTCCAGAGTACCTGCCTCCTTTGCATTCTTTGCAGGTGGAGAGGAGGGCCTGTGGCCCCTTCATGTCGGACTACTTGTATTTCAGGATCGTTCACCATCTTGTTCTCCCCTGGATCTTGGTGTGTCTCTATTTGTCTTTTTCTTGCTCTCACGATCTTTTCTTGTTGTACATTCATACTCTTACTATAGTCCTGAAGCCTCCCCTCCCTCCATCCCTCCCTCCCTCCATCCCTCCATCCCTCCATCCCTCCATCCCTCCCTCCATTCCTCCCTCCCTCCCTCCATCCCTCCCTCTGTCCGTCCCTCACCTTCTTAACATATGAAACAGTTTATATTGTCTGGGCCTGGGAAGAAAAAGTGGGAGCTTCATGATCCTCTGAGGGCAAGCACCTGGCATCTAGCATGGGGACTACATTTGAAAGGACCCTAAATAATGTGTCATAAACACAAGTTAATAAGCATCACTTGCTTGTGAAGACAGTAGCTCTAGTTTAGGTTTGGGCTTGGGCTTTAGGCTAACTTTCAAGAAAAAAAGATAGAGAGGGAAAAAGGATAACATCTTCAACAAATGGTGCTGGTCTAACTTGATATCTATATGTAGAAAAATACAAGTAGACCCATATTTATCACCATGCACAAAACTCAAGTCCAAGTGGATTAAAGACCTCGACATAAAACCAGAGACACTAAATCTGTTAGAAGAAAATTTAGGGAAGAGCCTGGAATGCATTGGCACAGGAGATAATGTCCAGAACAGGACGCCAACAGCTCAGGCTCTAAGGTCAACAATTAACAAATGGGACCTCATGAGGCTGAGAAGCTTCTGTAAGGCAGGAGACACTGTCAACAGAACAAAGTGACAGCCTACACATTGGGAAAAGGTCTTCACCAACCCTACATCTGACAATGGTCTAATATCCAAAATATATAAAGATCTCAAAAAATTAAACACCACCAAACCAAATAACCCAATTAAGAAACTGGGCTCAGAATTAAACAGAGAATTCTCAACAGAGGAATATCAAATGGCTGAGAAACACTTAAAGAAATGCTTAACATCTTTAGTCATCAGAGAAATGCAAATCAAAACGTCTCTGAGATTCCATCTTACACCCATCAGAATGCCTAAGATCAAAAACTCAAATGACAGCACATGATGGTGAGGTTGTGGAGAAAGGGGAACACTCCTTCATTGCTGGTGGGAGTGCAAACTTGTACAACCACTTTGGAAATCAATCTGGCATTTTCTCAGAAAACTGGGAATAGGGCTACCTCAAGACTCAGCTATTCCACTCCTTGGAATATACCCAGAAGAAGCTCCAGCACACAACAAGAAAATTTGCTCAACGATTTTCATAGCAGCCTTATTTATAATAGCCAGAACCTGGAAACCGCCAAAGTGTCCCTCAGTAGAAGAATGGATAAAAAAACTGTGGTACATTAACCCTGTGGAATATTACTCAGCTATCAAAAACAAGGAAATCCTGAAATTTGCTGGCAAATGGATGGAACTAGAAATGATGATACTGAGTGAGTTAACTCAGAAAGACTCACATGGTATATACTCACTTATAATCAAACACTAGGTCAAAAGGGAGGCTCCATGAAAGTCTTGACTTACCAGGAGATTGGAATAGATGTGAGGACATCCTATTGGGACTCTAAGTGAGAGAAGTATTGGAGAATGGGGAAATAGAAGGATCCAGAGGATCCTAGAAACCTACCAGAAGAACATCATGATGGGTGGATCTGGACCCAGGGGGGTCTGCTAAAACTACTACGCCAACCAAGGACAATACATGCAGTAATCATTGAACCCCTACTCAGACCTAGCCAATGGACACGACATTATCCACAGTTATGTGGAGAGTGGGGACTGACTCTGACATGAACTCTGGTGCCCCATATTTGAATACTTCTCTGTGGTGGAGTGGCCTAGTGCCACTTAGAGAAAGAATAAGCAGGCTACCAAGATGAGACTTGATAGATTGTGACCATATGGTGGGGGAGGAGGTTCCCCTTTGTCACAGACCTAGGGCAGGGGAATCGGGAGAAAGAGGGAGGGAGCGAGGAACGGGAGGATACAAGTGAGGGGATAACAATTGAGATGTAATCTGAATAAATAAATTTTAAAAGTTTTAAAGACGGGGGGGGGGGGGCAGGAGGGGAGGAGATATAGACACCTTAGGAGTCTCAGACTGTCCCATCCAGCTTCCTGTGTGGGAAGCTGGACAGAAATCCTCAATAGAAGTTTCTCTCAGGAGTAGTCTGTTCAGAACTGCCATCCTGGATTTTCGCGTTCAGAAGTACCCAGATCTGGAACCAAAGAGCTCTAAGGAAACCTGATGTTGTAGATCACAGGATGCAAAAGCCCTGCCCTCAAAGAGTAAAATGTCACTTTATACAGGTCTGAATTGTAGTAGGGGACCCTGATGCTATTCTGCTCAGACAGTCCTATAAGCCTGCACAGACCTGCCACTGGCTGGGCAGTATCTCATCTGGGAAAAGGAGGCAGGCCAGACAGGACTTAAAGGCTCTGCTGCTCTTAGAGCTGCAAATTCAGGTAAGGAGTGGGCTGGGGATTTGTGAGGCCTTCCATGTCAGGAGCGGTTGCTCTCACAGTAAGGACAGGAAACTGTGCAGTGATTGATTTCTCAATGCGGACAGCACAAGCATGTCTGAGCTGTGTGCTGACTCATCCAAGCCGTTCTCAGAGCTGCCTGGTCCAGGGAAGACAGCGTTTTCACTCTGAGCATGGCCACAGGCATATGTGAATACAGAGTATCCACATGGGAAATAAACTAAGTACTTCATCATATTTTCAGGGAAATAATGTATGTCTTATCTATTTCATGTGTATATTCTCCTTTCTGATGGTTTCTAAGCTCTCAGCACACACTATGTACATCTGAGTTCCACCAATAAGTTCAGTCAGTGTGTAACTCCTAAACACACACACACACACACACACACACACACACACACACACACAGAGTAACACACCCAAATACCTAGCTATTCATTCTTATGTGTCCCACACCAACATATACCTGGAAGTCTAATGTCCCTCACACTCACATTTGCAGCCACACACTCAGTTATTTGATCTTTCCTTTACGCCCTGCATTTGGGGACCCTCAATGCAGCAGGCAGAATGACAGGCTTCCAATGATATCTTCTTCCTAATCCCTGGAACTTGTAAACAAAACGGAATCCAGGTGACAGCTAGAGTTAAAATTATTGTTACTGACCTGGCTGATCGAGGTGCTCCCGATATAACCAGAGTCTTTAAAAGATATAAGAAAGAGACAAAAGCCACCATTGCCGTGATGTCATGCTGACGGCCGTGGATGGCTTGGCCAATGAAGAAAGAGGATGCTGGCTATAGGCCATGGGTGACCTATAGCTAGAAAGACAAGAACATAGGTTTTTCCCAAGTGCCTCCCACATGACTCAATTTTAACCCAGTGAACCTTTGTCAAATATATACCTCTGCAGCCACAAGACATTTTAAACCTCAGAGTCAGGTTAATTTGTTATTGTAGCAGGAGAATCTAATACCCACACAGACAGGCATACTTCTGCCTTGTGGAGCCTAGGATATAACAGAGACAGATACATAACGAGGGTGCCAGGGCACAGAATAAGAGAGCTGATATCAGATAAGCCCAGGGTGTCATGCCAACACAGTGGGAAAACAAACAAACAAACAAACCCAGCCTACACATAGATGTGGAGAAACAGTTTTCTCAGAGAACTGCACAGGCCCGAGGCCTGCTATCACAGAGTCTGCATACTCCAGGCACCCAAATAAAAACACCTGTTAGGGAGAGGAAGGAGAGACACTGAAAGAAAGCCCCCCCCACCTGCCTGTTAGATAAGCAGGGGTTGTGATGGGGGGAGTAGAAAATGGGGTAGAGTGTTCCAGGCAGAAGCAGCAGCTGGGGCAAAGACCTGAGGGCTATTTTGAGAACTAAACAAAGTTGACTTTGGCTGGGACACAGTGCCCCACGGGGGGCATAGGAAAGAGGCCCAGATCATGAGGGCCTTGTCAGCTATAATTAGACATCTGGCCTCTATTCTATGTACCACTGGCTTCCCAACCCCTCCTCCCTCCCTTGTTTCTTTTTAATCTACTCTCGGGTTATACTTTAACATCTTCTAAGTGGAGAGTGTTTGCTTGACCTTGATGATAATAAATGGCTCTTGTCCCGGCTCACACCTCAGTCACTTCCTATTTTATCGCTGATTTAAGATCTTAAATCATTAGTTATCATTTGGGGTAAGGTGAACAATAAACACCGCATCTATAATTACAGGCATCTAGCTGTGTTTATACTCTCTCTTACAGATAGTGTTTCATATCTGGGATCTGATCCTGAGTTTCCTAGTCAGTCAAACAGGGTCATGACTGTGTTACCTCCTGGGCTTGGTGGAGAGTGAAGGCATGAGTCCACCAAGGAGCTCTTGAAGAGGCCAGTATACACCGAGTGCCGCGCCAGTTATCTCAATCATGCCTACCCATCCAACTGTTGTCAACTGGGTAATAAGTATTGTGTTGAGTCCAGGTTATCCCCTCTGCACTCACCTGTACCCAAACAGATGACCTGGGGGGGGGCATGGTAAAGACAGCACTTCTTTCTTCACTGCCAGAGGAGCTCAGAGTAGCTGCAGCAGGAGGTGTGGGAGTGTAAAGCAGAGGTGGCATGGGAATTGATCCTTCAGCTCCCTGTCCGCCGCCTTCCAGGGGCGCCCTGCCTGTTCTGACAGGGCAACCTCTGATCAGCTGACCCTTGCTTACACATACTGTCTTTGATTTACGGAGTTGCTCCTTCTTCTTCTTCTCCGTGAAGACGTAGCTGTGTAATGGATTCCTGCTGGGGGCAAGCTCCAGGGTTCGCTTTGCACCAAAGCATGTGGTCTTTTCATTAGAATTTCTTCCAGAAACAGTGTGAATAGTTTTCCTTCTGTTGTCTGTTGCAACCAGATTGTTGGCTTTTTAAAAAATATTGAGACTGCTAGATGGGGTCCCAGCACGGAGAGGGGTGAGTGGACATGTGCTCCCATCTCTAACCGTGAAGCCATCGGCAACTGATACCCACTGACAAAGGGGAAGTCAGTTTTCTCCAAAGCAGCCTTGCAGGGTATAGTAACAACACATGAGTTGGCCCCATGCCAAGCACTAGATGACCGACACAAAATGAAGATAATGGTATTTTTGAAGATTGTTTGTCTCATATTGCTTTGTTTGGGCATTTTTTTTTTTTTTTTTTTGGTTATATTGATCTTTTGTTTGTAAATTTTGATTTCCATTTGAGCAGAATGTTTCTTTTCTGTTGTTTTTGTTTGTTTGTTTGCTTGCTTGCTTGCTTGCTTTTGAGAGAGAGATGGGGGAGTTGGGTTAGTGTGGAAAATGTAGGAGGAGATGGGGAAGGTAGGAAAAAGTATGGTCCAAATGTATTGTATAAAAATTTCAATACAGGGCTGGAGAGATGGCTCATAGGTTAAGAGCACTGTCTGCTCTTCCAAAGGTCCTGAGTTCAATTCCCAGCAACCACATGGTGGCTCATAACCATCTATAAGGAGATCTGGTGCCCTCTCCTGGTGTGCAGCCACATATGCAGTCAGGACATTGTATACATAATAAATAAATAAACTTAAAAAATTTTTTCAATACATATTTTTAGACTAGCTTTTAAGCTTAGAAGACTTCCTCAACCAAGAAATTGACAGTCCTCAGTCTCTGTGCCTTGAGTGGCAAAAGATTTCTCTGCTTCCAACTCCACATGGTCTACTTCACTGTGCATCATAAGGCACTGGGCCACGCCCACTCTACCACTAATGCTACAGCACAGGGAAGGTTTACTTTGGCCATCAGCTTTGTGTCAATTGCCAGAGGTACCTGCTGGCTAGGATGGCCGAACACCCAGTACTGAAACTGGTCCTTTAAGCACAGCCTTATTTCCCACGGCTTGACTGTCTTCTACAGTCTTTGGCTCTTGGAATGCCCAGACAGAGAGAGGTGCTAGGAGTTGCACTGCAAATTACAGAAAACAAATGCTACATGCCAGACAACATGGATATAGATATGAGATATGGACATGGATATATATATATATATATATATATATATATATATATATATATATATATTAAGGAAAGGATGGATGAATGAGACAAAATAAGTGAGCAATTGTGAAGGAGAAGGCACTAGAGTATGGATGTTGAGAATGGGGCTGAAGAAGACTGAGACTGAGAAGGACAGAGGCCAGGAGAGAGCATTGGATCCCCTGGAATGGGAGTTACAGACAATTAGGAGCCACCATTTGAGTGTTGGGAATAGAACCTGGGTCCTCTGGACAAACAACTAGTGATCGTAACCACTGAGCCACCTCTCAAGGTCCCCAAATAACATGATTTTAAATGCTCAAATTGGAGTCACAGGAAGACATAAACTGGGTGGTGAAACCTCTGGATTTCTATCTACAGGTTGTCTGCTGAATTTTGTGCAAGATCGCGGTCAAAGCCAATGAATGACAGAGGTAGTCTGGTTGTAGCATTTCTGTAGAAATAATCTCATGGCTCAGTTTGATTGGTACCTGTGCACTTCAATAAAGGGCTTGTCAGTTTTTTATGAGGATCAAAGACAGAAGCAACAAACCAGAGGATGTACAGTTTGAGCTACAGAACTGGCCAGTGAAAGCTCCAGAGTTGTGCGCGTTGCCTCATGCGCCTGCCCTCCCAAGCAGCTCCTACCCTCCGAACCCTACCTCCAAGGGATTACAAGCACTCTCCATTTGAGGGATTTGGAAGCTAAGTGTCTGGCCTTGATGTAGGCAGTGAGTCAGTGCCTGCGTCCTACAGTTTGATAAAAGGCAGTCCCCATCTCTCTGGGTCATCGTAGAAGCGGCCATCTTCTGGTGCATGACGATCTATGCAGGATCTCAACTTGTTCCCATCATCATTTTCAGGCAAAGTGCTTCCCACACACCATGCCCTACTTTACCCTCAGGGCATCCAGACTGGGAACTGGGGAGGGCTGTGGAGTAGGAAAGTCTGACTCCTTTCTTTCCTTCGTGTTTTCTTAAGTTCAAAATAAAGTTGGTGCAAATCACAACTGAATTTGAAAGCCCAAAAGGGGCCAAAGAGAATCAACTTCAGTGCCGCTATGAAAGAAAGCTTACTATAGCAAACTATGGGGTGAAGTTCAGCTGTGGCACCCCCCCCCAGGCAGTTAGCTACCCCTCTGGCTGAATTCCTCGTCCCCAGAGGAACTCACGTTGATTGCATCCCCCTGATCCAGCCTCATGTGAGGACTGTGTGGGACTGTTCTTGCTTCAAATGTCTGTCGTTGTGGGTGAATGTATCCATGTCCTAGAAACAGCACCTTAGTCAGAGGTGGAGCTTGGGCGCCCTGTTACTAGGAGAACAGGTTTGAGACAGGACCCGGAGCCAAATTGTGTTGGTAAAACAAAAACAAAAACAAAAACAAAAATGAATTCATTTCCTTTTGGTCATCTTCGGCTACTCCTTGCCAGGTGAGGTTATCTTCCAATTCAGCCTTCTACTGTCTTCTAGAACCCCGCTTTTCTTGGAAACACAGAGGCCAATGTTACTGACTTCTCCCATTGTCACCAAGGGCTGTTCCAGGTGCTGTTTGGGGTTTGGAAATGGAGGTGCTTCTGGTGTTCCTTCACCCCTGAGAAACACCAGCCTCGACTTGCTCCAGCCTACGTCCCTGCCTTAACACTTGCCCTTCCATGCTTCTCCTCCACCCTCAGCCACGGTCATCCACGCCTCTGGGCTAATCTGTGCTTTGGATACCCATCTGTTTCAGGGTTTCACTAAGTACACAGTCATTTGATATTCTGCTTATCACTTCTTCCACGCAGACTCCTTCAGTCTGGAGAGGTTTCTGGCATGCAGCTGGTGTGCTATCGTTACTGGTGGGTTAGTTCAAAAGGATCGCATAGTATCCTCCAGCCTAGCCGCCTCCAATTAAGTGCTCCTGGCTAAGTGATCCAAGTCAAGCCATTCAGCCTCCTAAGACTCACTTTTTCCACTTATAAAATGGGAATAAACTCTTTTTTGTAATGTTATGAGAATGAGCAAATTCTTATTAAGTTTATGTTAAGAATTAATGTAAGCTATAAGGGTTCTATCAACACAGCTACTAGGATAGCTGTCACTAGCAGACATCTACTGAGAAAATTCCTATGTTCCAGACATTGTGAACATTTGGAAGCCGGCTTTCAGGGAGCTCCCAGTGTGGTTGGGAAAGCTCACTGTCTAGGCAGTGATAGAACATTAGTTTGTTTTTACAGCTAATTTATCATTTCTTTCTTTATATGTGTCTCCATCTCCTACAAGTTTTGTGTCCCTAGAGGGAGAAATTATCTTGTTAATTTCTCATTTTGCCATATAGTAAATGCCTAGTGAATGCCTATTTGATCAATGAACAACAACAAGATTGCTTGCCAAATTTCCCTTTGGGTTTAGACACATGTTTGTGAGAGAAACAGAATATCTTCCTGCTAGTCAGTTCTTCAGATCTAGCCCTTGTATCAATTGGTACCCAACCCAATCAAGAGACACATTGATATACAATGGAAAGTTTCAAATCAAGTCATTTACAAGATATGCCAGAGATGCTGGAGGAGGGAGGCTATGAGGAAGAGAGAGAGGTGAGATGTGCAGAAAAGGGGCTGAAGCAGAAAGCATGGCGAAGTGTAAAATCAGGAGATCTAGAATCCAGGAAAACCACAACAACAATAAAATAGCTACTGTATGACTGAATATTATGTAAATATAAAAGCATCACAGAGCATTGTTTACGCATCTGAAGTTCACACAGATTCTGCTTCCTAAATGGATATAAGAATGTGTAGATGAGTGAAAGGATGATGGTTAAACATATGGATGGATTTGTGAATAGGTGAGTGGATAGATGGAAGGATGTGTGGGTAGGCATGTGGGTGGATGGACACATGGGTGGATGTGTGGGTGAGTGGATAGATGGAAGGATGTGTGGGTAGGCATGTGGGTGGATGGACAGATGGATGGATGTGTGGGGAGATATGTGGGTAGATGGATAGACGGATGGATGTGTGGGTGGATGGATGAATGGTGACTGAATGTTTCTTAAGAACATCAATTTTGGATAAAGTAAGAGGATGTGAATGAGAGTCATGGGTAAAAGATGAGCTCTTGGCTTGAACATCAAGTTAGCTGGTATTAAGAACTCTGTGATAACAAAATCAACACATTTATTATTAAATAATAAGAAAATAAAGACAAAGGATTTTTAAAATGAAACAGTCCATCCAAAGATAGCTACTGTCAGCATTTCACTGTGTTTTTGTTCTCTTGTATCTTATGATCTCTTATGCATACATTCCTACATATCTTTCTGTGACCTTTCCACACACACACAGCCATTCGTCTGTCTAGTCAAAGATTCTTTTCTAAAAGAAAACAAGCTCATGGGGTACTAATATTTTATAACTTAATATTCCAATTTATTATAATAATTCCATTTTATCTTAATTCCTTTTATCTTAATATCTATATAATATTTTTTCTTATGAAAGATGCAGCTGGTGGTTCAGCCAATATTCTAATTTTCAGTGAACATTGTGTTCTCATTTTGGCTCAAAGTCACAGCCAAGAACTTACTTTTCTCTCAAGTTTATGATGCTCAGGATTGATTGAGTAAAACTTGATGTGGGGTCATAGTCAATTGTTAGGCACATATCAGTGGGAACAACATCCTTTTGTCACTGCAGTATGCTCTCTGGTCAGCCAGGCAGGGTGGACAAGCTTTCCTGTGGTGCAGGTGCATTCATGTAGCCATCAGCCATCATTGGCTGTACAAGTGACATGCTATGACAGCACCAGCTCTCCTGGCATCTCCACTGTGATGGTGATTCAGAGCTGTCAACCAGTACAGCTGTGAGGAAATGCCAAGGGAGGATTTATGGGGTGCAGTGGTGACTTTGTGACCCTCATCTGGAAAAACAGATGCCTTTGAAATCAGACAAGTCGATGTGGTCAGAGGGAGGAGGCACTTACCCACAGTGAAATAGAAAACATCCTGCCACTTGTCCAAAGCATCAGATATTCAATGGCTCCAATTACAGTGGGAAAAAATATTTTAGTTCCATGAAGAGGCAACAGAGGTATAAAGAGGTCTATCTACTTAAAGTCTGATGTCAGAGATCCTAGCCGAAGACCAGCTATCCACTGGTAGTATAACCCAAGCAAGTTACTACATTTGGATTTGGTTTCCTTTCATTTCAACAATGACCTTACCTAGCTTGATGTCTGAATGTTGGATACAGAAACAAATCAGTGAAAAGTCATTCACTGGAGCCTCTTGTGTAGCAAGGGTACAATAAAATATGATGGACCACTCCAAGATGGTGGATCTTGAATTATGAGGCAGGCGCCTGGGACAACAGACTGTGAAACATCAATGAATGTAGTGTTGCCTATAATATGGTGGGATGCTGGAAACCTGTTCAGAGTCCACCATAGCCTGAGTGTCCAGGAGACTGTTTCCCAGCATCTATAATGGCCTAGCAGCTACAGCTGGGCTGAGGGAGATAGAACAAGATACAGGGCAAACAGAGGACATCAACTCAGACTATAGTGAGGCTTTCAGCAAAGGTGAGCCAAGTGTTCAATCAAGTTCATATTTACTGAACGCCTTACTACTAGAGTCTGAAAATTCAAAGACAAACAAAAAAAAGCCAACATCTCTATCCTCTCTGGCTCAGAGTTGGGAAAACAGGACCAGGGAGTGACAAGCACTGGAGTGATGATCAGGAACATGTGACACAAGCCAAGGATGGGGAGGAGGAGTAGAGGCTTCCCAAAAGAGCCGTCATCTCAGCTGAAATGAGAGCAAGAAGTAAAGATTTCAAAAGCTAACATGAGACTTGAATCCTGACCATGCACCCCCTCCCCCAGTCCCAAGGGGCTGCTTGCCCATGGCACTCTGACCAACAGCATCTGGGGCTCTGTATGGAAATTTCCCCACTTGGATGAAATCCACAACTCAGCACAACTCATTGATGAATTCAGTATAGAACATTATTGGTGTTCTGCTGTCCTTTTGGGCAATGGCTTCCATCTTCAGTGTATTAGAATCCCATAGTAGGCATGTGGAAGCTGATCACTGGACCCAAACCTCTGAGTCTCCAATTTAAATGGTCTAAACAGGGGTCCCAGAATCCAGCATTGCAAGTCCCCAAGTGATATGTTGTAAGACCCCCCCCCCTTTTTAAAGAAATTAAAGACAGGTTAGCAAAGACTCATATTTCCTGAACTCTCCCCTTCCCCTTTGTGATAACTAGCGGATTGTATCAGGTTGTGACGCTGAGCTCCCACCAATGGGGTAAGACACTATCACATATGTCAGGGATAAACAACGGCAGCCATGTTGGCCAGTGTGCTCTGTCTTAGGGATAACACTTCAGGTACTGGGGGTGTGTTCAGGGCATGGCGTTGCTTCTAA
Source organism: Acomys percivali (assembly GCA_907169655.1). Classification (NCBI taxonomy): domain Eukaryota; kingdom Metazoa; phylum Chordata; class Mammalia; order Rodentia; family Muridae; genus Acomys; species Acomys percivali. The sequence continues at coordinate 154,819,111 of OU015743.1, forward strand.
ACTCTCCTCAGAGTTCAGGCAGAAATGGAGATGGGGTTCCCAGCCTGGGCCTCTAGGACTGTTCTAGGAAGGATCCTGTGACCCTGCTTAAAACTGTTGACTATGTAAACCAAATCATGCCAGTTCCCCTTGCCTTGTTTGTGTTTTACTATATAAACAAGCTTAGGTTATTTTCCTCCTATTTTCTGAGAAGAAAATGGAAAGAGGTTTTGCCAAGTGCTATGGCCTGAATGTTTGTGCTCCTGGCCCAGAATTCATATGCTGACATTTTAATCCTGTCCATGATGGTATTAGAAGGTGGGGTTTTAGAAGGTGACTAGTGCATGCCAGAGGACTCCTAAATAGGATGAGTGCCATTATTAAAGAAACGTTAGAGGAATAATCAGCTCTTCTTGCCATGTGGGCACAGTGGTAATATGTCCTTAGGAGACACTGAATCTCTCCAGGGACTTCTGCAGATCTGAGAGGAATAAATATATGGTTTCTATGAGCCAGCCAGTCTACAGGATACTGTTGTTGCAGCCCAGATAGACTCGGATGCCCCACGAAAGCCATCAGCTCCAAGCACACGGGATCAGTGTGTCTCCTTCAGTGATTTTTCCTCAGTTCTGTTTTTCTCAGGCATGTGTAGGCCAAGTCTATACTGACCTTCAGCTGAGACACACACACACACACACACACACACACACACACACACACACACACACATTACATCATTTCACCACACCATAGTAATGGCTTCTGGGCTGTGGTTGATTCTACACACAACAAAAACAAAAACAAACCAAAAAACAAACAAACAACAACAAAACAAAACAAAAACAACAACTCAGGCAGGACATTGTTGTGGATGAAATTTACAATAGCGTACCCTGGGGTCTCAGTTTTAGGTCACCACTTTGTAGAGATTATTAGGCCTCTTCGTGCCTTTGAAGAGTGATAGAGGGCGTGGCGATGGCGTGTGACTAGTGATATCTAAATTCAGAATTCTGGAAAAATCCACAGCTCAATGAAGCCTGTCTTAGGACAGAGTTTCTGGCCTTGGCTGCCAGTGAGACTTGGACAGGATATGAAACCTGAGTTTCTTATCTTGGTTGATAAGGTTCAGCCTCCTTCTGGCTATGCCTCGCTGACTCAACGGTCCTATGCTGTTCAACTGTGATTGTCTCACATTCTCCTACCTCTCCTCACCACAGTGCCCTTGACTGAACCTGGCATGCCTGGCTCTGCTCTTCCTTTGCTGAACCCACTCATCCTGGCAACACTTCCTCCAGGATGTCTTTCCCTGCTCTCACATCCATTTCCCCACATGGGCTACATACGTGTTTGCTGCCCCAACACTATTCGTTGTCCTCTTCATGATAATCACTATCAAGCAGTAATAGTGTTCTGTTTGTTGTTTTGTTTTTCTCCACTTCCCCTAGTAAGTATACACACCCAGGACCCTAGGGATTAAGAGTTGACCCCCTAGGCTAAGTAGAGTTTTCTGTTGTTGTTAAACAAAGGTATGAGGAGCGAGGTGACCCCTGCAGTAATGGGTAGAATTCGAACAGCACACGGTATAAGAATTGCTCCAGTTATTCATACTGAAAAGCAGGGTTGGAGCTGCTTTCTCTGTTTCTGTCTGTCTTCCTGCCCACCTGTCTGCCTGTCTATTTGTCTCTGTTTATCGCTATCTCTCCATAAGAGGAAAGGGTAGGCACAACTGAAACAAAAATTAAGCATCCGTAAGGTTACATGATTAAGTACTAAAGGTTGTTTTTCTCTTTCTTGATGATTCAAACTTCTGGGATTGGCTTGGTGTGTTGACACACATCTTTTTGTTTGTTTGTTTGGTTGGTTGGTTGGGTTTTTATTTGTTTTATTTTATTTTGCTTTTGAGACAGAGTTTCTCTGTGTATCCTTAGCTGTCCTGGACTCACTCTGTAGACCAGGCTGGCCTTGAACTCAGAGATCCATCTGCCTCTGATGGAATTAAAGGCGTGTTTCACCACACCCAGCTGACACATCTTTAGCATCAGTAGTTAAACACCAGGCAAAGGCAGAGAAGCTCTCAGAGTTCTAGACCAGCCTGGTCTACATAGTGAAAGTATGTCTCAAAAACAAATTGTTTCTGGACTTTATATAAACTCTGCCACTCATTGTTGAAGTCTCAAGAAGGAATGTGATTCCCCAGTGGGGTAGTTACCCACAGTGGACTGTCACTAGATGGCGGACTTCCCCTTGGTTGCTTATAGACAGGGGCTCTTCTTTGTAGCCTTTGGGGCATGACCCCCTGCTAGGAAATTCAGCACCCTCTGCGAATGGAATATCTACCTCAGTTTCTTCCAACTTAGTTTGAACAGAGTGCCATAAACCAGGAAACTTATAATTAGTAACAAATTGACTCTCAAAATTCTGAAATCTGGGAAGCCTAAGGTCAAGGTGGAGGTGGATTCAATGCCTGCCGAGGGCCTGTCTCCTCAAATAGGAAGGCTTCTTGACATGTCCCCACCTGGGGGGAGGGCCAAGGAAGGAACAGACTGGCACCTTCTAAAATAAGAGCACTGCTGTGGTTCAAGTGTTTGAGTTTCACTCATGCTGGAACTTGGACCCAATGTAGTAATATCACCAAGTATGGTCTCTGGGAAGTCACTGGATCAGCACGGTTTCTCCCTTGAAAAGGAGATTCTGACCCTCAAGAAGGAAGCATTTCTGGGCCCTTGACCCACTGTCATCCTTTCTGCCATGTGACGATTAGTATCCATTCTTTCAAGAGGATGCAGTAAGGGACCATCTTAGAAGCCAACAGCAGTTCTCACCACACTCCACACCAGCTTGATTGTGGACTTTCCAGCTTCCAGAATTGGGAGGAATAAATTACTTATAGGTAGCCTAGTCTGTAATAACTTCTACAGTGGCATATATGGACACAGGCGCTAACCCTGCTCACAAAGCTTCTATCCTAATTACCTCCCATCACTTTCTGATAGTATCGCCTTAGGTTTTAAGATGTTTAACATCTGACATTGGAGTAGGAAGCAGGGTTATTTATACTACAGCAATACACCTGAAGACATCAGAGCGTGAGGAGGCCCAGGTGCTACAGTGTTCAGCGCCGAGACTCAGTGAGCTAAACAACGATCTACAGGTCCTCCAGGGGGGAATCACTTTCTGGCTCAGGCAAATACCTCTTCGACTATCCTGGTTCCACCCCTGGAAGGAAGTCATTGCTTCATCTCAAGCTGCACCTAGTCTTCTGTTCTCTGGCTTGAGAACCACCGTCTAGTCCCCGGTCTCCATGACTGCTCATTCTTGCATTATTTCACCTGCATTTCCTTTGCTCTACCCAAAAGCCATTAGTGCTTGTCTTTCCTGACAATGCTTGGCCTGACTCTCAAGGATGACACCATATGTCATTTAGCAAAAGCAGTCATGAAAGGCAACATAACCTCTGGACCTTCTTGGAGAGAATGCCTGACATTCCTCCCCGCAGAACAGAATTGATTGGCCTTAACCTGGGGCCACACCAGAAAGAAGGGGCTTCTTCTGGGGCTAGGGTGCCTTTCTGTGCCTGGCTGAAGCTGGTGAGCACATGGTCCAGGAAGCCTGAGGAATGAGAGGTATTTATTTGCCTCCCTGTAAATCTCTCAGAAGTTAGATTCTCTCAGGCCAAACTGACAGTGTGCATCTTGGTAGAAAAGGAACTTGAGGTTTAATAGCCATTTAGAATACAACCACGCAAACTTGCTCCCTAGATTAGAGCTATAACAGCAGAGAAATCTGGAGAGAGGCTAATGGAAAAGAGCCTGAGGGTCCATGCAGCATGGATTTGCTCTTAAGATGTGCCCACGTGAAGCTCATTGACTATTGCTCTCACTGCTGATCACAGGTATGTGGGAGTTCAGGAGTCCGCAGGGTTTGGCTCCTGTCCCAGCTCTCATCACCCAGGGATAGCTGCAAGCTGAGATGAGAGCCAGCAAGATGCAGGAGAATCTCAGATCTGCTCCTTAAACCCAATCTCTCTCTCATTCCAAGAATAAGAACTCTTCCCAAGGCAGCTCATTTCACAGTTGGGTGGCAAACACTATCAGAGGTTTTGGGGGTATCTGTCTGTCTGTCGTCCGTCTGTTTTTATGACACTATACGGTAATGAAAGCGAGGACAGGAGCCCAGTCCTCCTGATGCTGGGCTGCTGGGGCTGACAGAGCAAATACTAATTGACAAAACACATAGCCAGGCACTCTAAAGCACAAAACATTTTGCATGAAACTTGTTGTGTTTCCTCAAGAGGCCCACAAACCACACAGCTGAACAAAGCAAGCTCATGTTCCATACAGAAACACTGACCAGCAAATACCTTAGCTATACTTTGGGGCTGAGTTGAACCACACCAGTGAAAATTTCAAACCCCAGGTAGTACAGGGTCAGTGATTTATGCCCACGTGACTGCATTGTTTTCTTCTTCTCAATTAACAAATATGTAGCTGCTTCGTTTAAAAAAAAATTATGCCAACCAGGCTTGGTGGCACACGCCTGTAATCCTAGCACACAGGAGGCAGAGGCAGGTGGATCGCTGTGAGTTCCAGGCCAGCCTGGTCTACAAAGTGAGTCCAGAACAGCCAAGGCTACACAGAGAAACCCTGTCTCGATAAATAAAAAAACAAAACAAAACAAAATCATGCCTCCAGTAAATGTATTCCTTTTGTTGCTTTTCCTTCACCTAGTATGCTAGAGCAATTGCTCTTTGTCTTTTTCCTTTTACTGATCTTATTGTTCCCTTATCTTGATACATGTTGCATGAGTGAAAATCTCATAATATAGGAATGGGGAAAGACTGTTCTTAGCTTATCCCAGTGGTATCAGGTGCTGCCTGTATGAGACTGCCATTTTCTCAGTTTTGTACAAAAATCTTTATTTGAAATGATTGGTCACATCTTTGTAATATAGCCTGTCTTCTCCCTTAGGGAACTCCAAAGATGCCTGAATCCATCACCTCCCCCTTCCCTGAAGCATCTATCATGACTGGAGTCCTATAATCATCGTCCACCACAACACCATGGAGCTTAACCTTGCGTTAAAAACATCTGTTTCATAAATTGAAAAAAGGGAGGGGTAAAGCAATGGTTCAGCAATTGGAAAAGAGCACTCGCCACTGTTCCAGAGGACTGGGGTAAGCATTGGAAGGGGCGAGGAAGACAGGAAACTCTTCCTGAATGGTGCAGATATGTATTAATTTAGCTGTTACAGAAAACATCAAAAATTTAGCTATCCGGCTGGCAAGATGGCTCAGCCAAATTGTAATGTTTATTTATACATATATATGTGCTATATTATATAAATGCAATTTGTACTTATCAAATATATAGCAATAAAATTAGAAAAGATGAAAACAAAGGCTCAGCTTGCAAGTATATCTAGAATTATTCTTTTTTAATTTTTTTATTTTTATTTTATTTTTATTTTTTATGAAGGTGAACTGCAGATCTCTTACATGACTTACACACTCCCAGAATCGCCACTTCAGACACAGCCACTATGGTCTCCTGCTTCAGCTACTGCAATGGCTCACATCGATTCACTCTCAGCTATACAGAAAAATACACTGGAGAATGTGTCACCAGTGAAGTCCCTGCTGGGTTTCCCTTGCACCTGGGACATTGTCCTTTCCCCTGGCTTGAGTGCTCACAGGGTCTGCCTCCTCCTCTTCCCAGGCCTCTCACACTTCCACACGCTGCTGCCTTACAGTTGCTCCCTGCACTCTTCTCCCTATGCTGCCCTGGCAACTGTGTGCTTTACTTCCGCACTTCCCTTGAGGCTCTGGCCACGTAAAAACTACAGAATCAGAGACATCTCCCTGATTACTTCCTATATAAATTGCATCCTCATGTCTCCAAGTTGTCTTCGTGTGTGTGCACAAGTGTCTTTGTCACTGTTCTATTGCTGTGAAGAGACACCATAGCCAAGGCAACTAACATAAGAGAGAGCATTTAACTGGGGCTGGCTCACAGTCTCAGAGGTTTGAGTCCGTTTCCGGGGCAGGAAGCATGGCAATATGTGAGTGGATGCTCTGGGAGCCCTTAGAATTACATCCTGATCTGTAGGCAGAGAGAGAGAGAGAGAGAGAGAGAGAGAGAGAGAGAGAGAGAGAGACAGAAAGAAAGACAGAAAGACAGAGACACAGAGACAGAGACAGACAGAGACAGACAGGACAGAGAGATGGAGACAGAGAGACAGAGATAGAGAGAGACAGAGAGAGACAGAGAGAGACAGAGAGAGACAGAGATAGAGAGACACAAACACACAAAGAGAGAGAGAGAGACACACACACACACACACACACAGAGAGAGAGAGAGAGAGAGAGAGAGAGAGAGAGAGAGAGAGAGACTGGGCCTGGCATGCACTTTTGAAACCTCAAGGCCCTCCCGCAGTGACATACTTGCTCCAACAAGACCACACCCTCTCATACTTTTCAGTGTCACTCCCTGATGGCTAAACTAAGCATTCAAATATATAAACCTGTGGAGGCCATTCATATTCAAACCACCACAAGTTTGTTTGTACATGTACATATAGTCACACAAATTTGCACATGCATATGAAGGTCGGAGGTTGATATCAGGTGTCTCCTGAATTATTCTGCATCTCATTATTGAGACAAGGTCCTGAGGAGCCTCCTGATTTAACTAGAGTATTTACCTAGCAAGGTCCAGGGACCCTCCCATCTCCGCTTCTCAGTGCTGGGGTCACAGGTACGTGTATCCTTGCCTGTCATGGACTCACTTTGTACACCAGGCTGGCCTGGAACTCACAGAGAGCCACTCTCCTCTCCCTCCCTGAGTGCTGAGGTTTCAGGCTTGTGCCACTGCACTCTGCTCCTGGCTTCTGGAGATTGAGCCTCAAATCCTCGTGCTTGAATGCCAACAACTTCACCAATTGAGCTATTCCCTGTTCGTGTGTGTGTGTGTGTGTGTGTGTGTGTGTGTGTGTGTGTGTGTGTGTGTACGCGCACACACGTACATGTATGTGAGTACATGTGCAAGCCGTAGGGCAGCTTCTTATATTGCGGCTCAGGTACTAGCTATCCTTTGTGGGGTTTTTTGGTCATTTGTTGTTTGAACCAGGGTCTCCCACCGATCTGCATCTCATCACATAGGCTATGCTGCCTGGCCAAGGAGCCCCAGGGATTCTCCTGCCTCTACCTTCCTAGTCTTGTCATCGTAAGTATGTACCACCATGCCTGGCTCTTTGTGCCTGGGTAAATGGGGTTGCGCTCAGGTCTCCAGGCTTACAGAGCAAACACTTCCCTGAGTTATTGTCCAGCCTTGATCTCCCCACTTATGGTTTTTTTCATGACACACCAACTTTTTGTTTGCTATCCACTTCCAGTGTTCTAATAACATAATCTGCTTCTCCCAATAGCTAGTAGGTATTTCATCAAAATTCAGGCAACGGCTGAAGAAGACAGAAATGAAAAGCGGGTGGGGAGGTGGGGAGGAGTACATAGTTTGCCATAGGGACACAAGACCTGTGATATAGAAGGACAGTGGGTAAGTGACAGGCTGACTTTTTTTTTTTTTTTTTCTTGAGGCCTTAGCTCCTGATGCTGTGCATATGACAGGCACTCTTTTTAAAGGCACCCTGTGTTCCATTTTGGATGCCTGTGAAAGTATCGTCTGATAGATGTTGCTAAAGCCCGCTATCCAGCCTCTGTTTGCTTTGGGATGATGATGTGTATCTTGGGCTTGTCTCGGCTGCTCAGTGCAGCCGCCCAGCAGGCCAGGAGTACCCACCCAAACACACTTCACGTAAATGCGATCTGACCCAAGGCATCCTGGTAACTGGGGAAGACAGGAACAGATTGGAAGCATGTGAGAATCCAGTTTGCCAATGAGCTCAGAAATTCTCTCCTGGTAGAGGTCATTTAACACAGGGCTCAGATAGGATGTGGGTAGGGTCAGGCTGTAGGGAAGCGATAAAGGTTTGTACAAGTGAAGGGGTCTGTCTGGGATACAAGCCATGAACAAAGCAGGCATCAGCACAAACGTGTCCACATATTTAGGTTTCAAACTGCTTTCCTAGGGGAGGTTTTGGAGAGTTTGTAAGATGTTGTTAAGGTCAGACCAGCCTCTGAGGGCTGTTACTCTCCTCCTAGAAACCTGTAACCTGCACCAGGAGGAAAAGCAAACAAACAATCTACTTAGATCCTGGTTGTACTGGATGCCAAGGAGGAAGGTATGGGTCACATCTATTGATGCAAGTAAGTGCTCTTTTAAAAAATTTTTTTTCTCCAGCTAGCACAGGAGATAACAGAGAAGAGGATGAAGTGAGATGAAGAAGGGGATGAGTGAGAGCAGGGAACAGTGGGAAGACCATTGAAGAGCCGTAGAAGCAGAACCTGGGACACACTAACCATGGGCAGGCCTGCACCTGTCATCCCAGGGAGTTCTGCTCAATGCCAGAAAGCTTTTTCCAGGATGCCCTAGGGGAGACATTGGAGCAGTGGGGCCACTCTCGACTTTGCTTGTGTCTATGCTGGGAACTGAGAGTACACTGTTCATGTGTGAAGCAAGCTCTGCTAGTAAAGCTCTATCTCCAGCCCTCCGTTTCATTCTTAACTTTGAAATAGGATTTCAAAAAGTTATTCAGGCTAGTTGAAATTCACTCTGTTCCCTAAGCCGGTCCTGAACTTGCAATCCTCTTGCCTCTGCCTTCTAAGTAGCAAGAGTTAGTTTAGCAAGGTTATTCGTCAGGCCTGGCTGTTCCTGTTTTGAAACTGACTCTGTCCAACTTTCTAGGTTAGTCCTCTGTACCAGGTGGACAGAGCAATAATCACACCCGTGAGTATTCTGGAAGGCAAGCCCCACCCCTGCCCTTACAGTTCCAGACAAAACATAAGAAATCCAGTTAAACCTGAAGTTCAAATAAGCAATAAAATTGTTTTGATACGCATATACATGTGTGTGTGTGTGTGTGTGTGTATATATATATATATGTATATATATATGTATTATATAATGTTGCACAGGACATAGTTATAGGTAAAATGTTTTGTTGTTCATCTGAAATTAAAAACTTAACCAGGCAGCCTGTATATTTGTCTGTTAGGTCTGCAGTTCTCACTGCAGTTTCTAGATGATTTCCTGTGTCTCCACAGGTGGTGAGAGGTCACCAGGCGAGTAGCCTGCAGAATAGGAGCCAGAACATGAAGTGCCTCAAGGAGCAGTAAGCTTTCTGTCCTCAAGAATCACCCAGACCTTCCTAGTCCTGCATTACTCCTTTAACCCTTTAGCACTCAGTTCCCAGGGAAAAGGAACATGGACCTTAGGGCAGTGTGCTAGAGTCTGCATCCACGGCCTGTCAGCTGCATGGCCTGCTATCTGTGAGGCTGCTCTGTGTTTCTGGTGTTTTCATTTATACAATGGGAGTAGCAGTATTAACTGTCTTGTGAAGAAGATTCAAAGTGCTTAGGTCAGGGCTTTGACCCAAGGAAAAATGAAATAAAATATTTTAATTACTGTCAAGAAGAGTTGGATGGTAAGGAGCTTGTAGCCACGTCAGGGAGGCAGCAAAGTTTGGAGGCTTGGAAGACTCCATGGAACAAACGAAGCCCAGGATAGAAAAAATAGTTTTGAAATCTTTAAAGAAGTTTTGTTTTTTGTTTTTGTTGTTTTAGAGATGGAGCTGGAAATCAAGGCTGGGAGCCGAACGTTTACGAACTTTTCAGGCGGCTCAGCCTAAGGTAACAGGGTACAAAGGTACCCAAGGAACACTGGAGAGCTACCTGCCAGAATTCAGTAAGAACCAGAGATTCTAAGACTTTAGAAGCAACAAGGCAGACTGCACCAAGGCCAGCTTAGGGCAAGAGGCTGACACAGGGAGTCAGATTCAAGGTGCTCAAGTCCCTTTGCCCTCCTGTTGCAGCACATCTTTTGACAAACCTTCAGCATCTGGCCCTTGATGTCACATCTAACCACTGTGGATTAAGAAATCCCCAGAAGAAATGGCACTATGCTGCATCCCCAGAGCCCACAGCCCCATGCTGTCACACAACCAGCTTTTGCGTCCTTGGCTTCTGGCCCTGAAGTGCATGGAAAGCTCTGGATCCAGCTGACTCTAGCCTGTGCCAGGGGTTAGAAATGGCCTCCTCTAAACAAGCTACCAAGATGAGACTTGATAGCTTATGACCATATAGTGGGGGAGGAGATCTCCCTTGGTCATAGACATAGGGGAGGGGAATAGGGTGAAAGTAGGAGGGAGGGAGAAACGGGAGGATACAAGGGATGGGATAACAATTAGATGTAATCTGAATAAATCAATTAAATAAATTTAAAAAACAAAAAGAAATGGCCTCCTCAACTGCTGCTATTTGACTTGAGCCTGGTAACCTAGCCCATGCCCTGTTCATCCCCTCCAGCCTCACCTTTTCTAATCCAGTGAACCTCGCAGGGGCATTCTTTAAATCAATAGGAAGAGCTTGGGGGCTCAGGAGCACCCTGCAGTGTGTGGTTAGCTGTCAGGTACACACAGCAGCTTTCACCAACTCTTCAGACTTTCATAAGACTCTTCCTTTTGGATCTCTTGACCCTAGGTGCTTAAACATGTTTCCGTTTTCAACCTCATGAGTCATGCCCTCTGCTTTGAGTACTGTCTTCAGTGTCCTTCCCCAGGACTGCCTGTAGCTGCCCACCTGCCATTCAACTAGTGAAACTCAACTGACCAATTCCTTTTCTAGAAGCTTCTCCTGAGCATCTCCTCCACCTGTGCAGGGGAGATGTCTTATAACAGACGCACATCTACTGCTTTCAAATCACACCGTTCAACTGTTCGCCTACTTCTCACGTGCCCAAAGCTCTCCCTGAGAACAAGCCCATGCCCTGCTCATCCCCTCCAGCCTCGCCTTTTCTAATCCAGTGATTCTGGAAGAGCAGTAGTACCAACTTTGATAGAAATACACTCTCAAGCCCCGCCCAGAACCACTGATGGGGAAACCCTAGCAAGGAGGTCAGAAAGCTCCACTCAGCCCTGCTGCTGCCCTAGAACTGCAGGCCTGTCAAGTGTCCTCAGCTCCGGCCTGGGCTGCTAAGGATAGCTTTCAACTCAGTTTTGTTGGCTTATTCTTGATGCTTTCCAAACAGCCCTTCACTCTATGGCAGAATTATCTCTTTATATCTCGCAAAAGCTGTGCTCCAGAGCTTTCAGTGGCTTCCTCTTGCGTCTAGGGTTCAGTCCAGCTCCTCAGGTGACCTCTAAGTCCCCTCCATGATTTGCCCATAGCTATCCTCCATCCACTCTCAACTTCCTAGGTTGTTTTGGGCTTCTCAGACCCTCATCACTCCTCGATCAACTCAATCCATGTTCTGGGGGCGGGAGGGGGGGCTCAGGGGGGGAGTGATCCAGTTGAGCTGAGTCACCTGCACAGTCCTTGAGGAAGAGTGGTCAGGTAGGAGAGACAAAGATGCACAAGTAATCGGGTCATTTATAGGAAGCAAGGTGACTGAAGTAGCAGCCATGAGATTCCCTTGGGGCCTTTCCACTGTGGTTTAATTCTAAATTTGTTTCTAAAGGTCAAAGTTGTAGGGTTTTCTCTTTAAACCTTCAATTTTAGATTTTTCCATCACCCCAAACCCAAGTGTCTCCTCATCTCTGGGCTTAGGATCATGTCCACCATGCAGGGATGTTGGGAGGAACAAGATGTAGACAGAAACCTTCCCTTATTAGCAGGGGGCACCCTCCAATGCCTAAAAGGACAGAAGCCTTCCCCCCCCCACACCCATGATAAAGTTTAGCTTTCAAATTAGGCCCAGTAAGAGATTAACAATCACAGATAAAAAGCGAACAATCACAGATAAAAAGCGAACAATTAGAACAGCCAGCTGCTACCAATGTAGGAAGTGTTTCTAAGCCTTCATCTTAATGTTTTCAGATGGAGGCTGACTTTCTGGGAAGCACCACTAGGGATAAGACAGGGCACTGCTCGGGAAGCATGCCACATACAGGCTGGATGCCACAGGCATCCTACTCCCTAATTTCTGAAGCAGATGGGAATCTTGCTACAGTGAGGAGCATCAATGCAAAACTAAATACATCCTTAGGGGAAGACTCAAGGTTGGGCCAAGGGAGGAAGGAAAGTGCCCTTCCTGCTAAGAAATCTCACCGCGGAAGTGTCCAGTGAAAGCGAAAGTGGAACCCCTGTCCGTCAGGCTTACCAGAAGGGCAGTGGAGCTTGTAGAAGAAGCCTTTCCCATAGAACAACAGCTCAACAGGAACCAGGCGATTTCTGAGAAACTGTGAGCCTCAGGCGAAAGAGTCTGGCAACTCGTGTTTACAAACTGCTGGATCATCTGCACCAGATGTGTTAGCCACGGCGCGGGTCATGATGCTCTGGGAACGGTATTCTGAAGCAAAGAAACAGCAGCAAAAGCCGGGGTCACTTCTCCGTGACCCAGGACTCCCAATCATTGAGAAAAACAGCAGAGTTGTGGCTTCTGGGAGTAAATGGGAGACAGCTGAGGCTGAGTGAGTGGGACATTCAATAATGTATCTATTTATTTGCTCACAAACCAAGTATCTGCTACAGTAAAAAATAGTAACAGTAACGGATGCTTACCAGTGTCAAGTACATGTCAGGATGCTATGCTAATTACTTTAGTCCTCACAACAAATGCCTGAGGTGAGTGCTCCTATTTGTACTTGTAGACTGAAAAGCTGAGGCTCAGCAAGATAACCCAGTCACGTTTCAACCAGTTCACAGAACTGGGACTTGTCTGCTAATTGGTGCTCTGTGCTCATAGCCATTATGTCTAACGAGGCTCAAGTTTAATTGTCTGTGCTGAAGTCAGAGGTTGGCAAGGCCAGCAGCCATCACTTACGGACCTCTAGATCTGCAGTACCTGGGCCACAGCCCAGCTTATGAGAGCTGCTCACTAAATGTGAGCATCTTATGACCAGAAACAGAAAACTCAAGAACCTGCAGAACAGACTCACTCCATTTAACTCCCTGCACCCAGAGCACCAGGGCACAGGGAAAGAGTGGATGTAGAGGGTCTCAGAAGGTATGCTGCACCTACTGAAGGCTGCACAGGGATTTCCAGCAAGGCAGAGTTGGCAACAGACATCTTGCTGAGAGAAGACTCTGCCATAGTATTGTCAGGGTGGCTTGGAGTGTTCCATTGCTTTGGCATAGGAAAGAGATAGGGAAGGAGTGACTTGATGATGAGAAGGGACGGGGCGGGAGGGGGGGAGCAGGAAGTCCTGGGTCACCGGGACCTGGGTGGGGGTGGGGGAGGGGCAGGCAGGAGAATGGGGTGGGGGAGGGGCAGGCAGGAGAATGGGGTGGGGGGTGCCCTTCTGAAATCACCAAGGACCACTGAAGACAGGAAAGCAGGAGGATGACTGAGATGGGCTTGCCATGAGGGGCAACTCATCCTGACTATACAGTGGTGACTTATTTGAGGAAGAAGGGGCAGAGATGGGGGAGCCCCTTGGGGAACCAGGGTGAGGGTTTGAACAGGTGGAATCCACCGTTCTAGAAGAAGATGAAGACAAATCGACCTGCAGATGCCACAAAGCCTAAGCCTGTTTCCCAGTTGTCTTGAGAGACAAGTGTGGAGCCAGGATGCCCACCAGTCAGCCATCAAAGCAGGTTCCTGCTGGAGGGGAGAGTAAGCTCACAGTGTCTCAGGGAGCAGGCTGCCTGGGGTTCTCTTTGGTGAGAGAAGGCTGCTGACTGGAGCTTTAAAAGACACACATCTTCAAAGTGCAAAGGCTGTCTGACCACATAGGACCATGCATGACAGAAAGAGAAAAGAGGTCAGAGACTAGGGAGCTGCTTTCATCTTCACAATGCCAGGGTGACTTCCTGGAGGCCAGAGAAGGTGACAGTATGATGCCAGGGAACAAATAGGAGCGGGATGAGCAGGTTCTTCCTTTGGGTGATTATTGATTGGGTGGTTGCCAATATCGAATACTCTGCTGAATAGTCATGTGAGGAGGACATTTCAACTAAGAAAATGCCTCCTAAATGAGAAGATGACAGAGACAGTTTACTATCTGTTTAGTCACCCAAAACTCTCTATATCATTGGAGCATCATCTTCAGCCTTTGTCCCAATATATCTGACAGACATATCTGTGAGGCAGGAACTATTGAGGACTTGCTCACCCTGTCATGGCAGAGTTTGGCTGTCGGCTGTGCCTGCATCCAAGCTGGCCCATTTTTAGGCTTAATTCTGTCTGTGGTAGAACCAAGGACATTTTTTTCTCAGTGGCTTGTTTGTCACCTTTGAAGACAACTCCCTAAGGAGGTTCTCAAATGTTCACCATCCTCTTTGAGGTAGGCTGGGTGTTGCCAGGAGTTAACGTGCCTCATTGTCAATGAGTTTTTAAAATAATAAAAATATTTCTAAATGCCGTATTCTTTTGTATGTCTCTGAGGTTTTTTAAAGACCTTATCTAACTATTTTACCTTTCTATCTGTAACACCTAGGATGTATCTTCTAATGATAAAAATAGACTAGTAACATCTTCTCATTTGGGAAGCTACTAACCTGCACTCCCTGTATACTCAAGTAATTTTAGATGCATGAAAATGGGAAAGATGTTTTCCTCAAAGATACCAAATACAAATAACTAGAACACTATCAATGTAACATTTATATAATTCCTGATTGTTTTGTGGTTCTTCTTGCTTAGGTAGTTTATTGTATATATGTGTAATAATACAAATGTATATATGAAAAAATTTAAAAATGAGAAAAGAAAAGAAAATGCCACCATAAGAAGGGCTTGTAGGTAAGCCTGTAGGGCATTGTCTTAATGCAGTGGAGCAGTAGGGGGTGGAGTCTAGCCCATTGTGGGCGGTGGCATGCTGGGCTGTTATCCTGGGGTCTATAAGAAAGCAGGCAGACAGAACCTGGAAACAGCCTAAAAATCCCTCAGTTGAAGAATGGATAAAGAAACTGTGGTACATTTACACTATGGAATACTACTCAGCTATTAAAAACAAGGAAATTCCGAAATTTGTGGACAAATGGATGGGACTAGAAATGATCATAATGAGTGAGTTAACCCAGAAGCAGAAAGACTCACATGGTATATACTCACACTAGCCCAAAAGGGATGTCCCATGAAAATCTTCACTTACCAGGAGATTAAGATAGATGTGAGGACATCCTACTGATACTCTAGGTAAGAGAAATATAGGAGATGGGGAAATAGAAGAACCCAGAGGGTCCTAGAACCCTATAAGGAGAACATCATGGTGGGTGGATCGGGGTCCAGGGGGGTCTACTCAAACTATTGCACTAACCAAGGACAATACAAGTAGTAAACATCAAACCCATACTCTGATCTACTCAATGGACAGGACATTCTCCATAGTTATATGGAGATTGGGGACTGACTTTGACATGAGCTCTGGTGTTCCATATTTGACCACCTTCCCTTGATGGGGAGATCTGATGTCCCTCAAAGAAAGAATAAATAGGCTTCCAAGATGAGATTTGATAGCCTATGACCATATAGTGGGTGAGGAGGTCCCCTTCGGTCACAGTCATAGGGGAGGGGAATAGGGTGAAAGTGGGAGGGAGGGAGGAGTGGGAAGATACAAGTGATGGGATAACAATTGAGTTGTAATCTGAATAAATTAATAAAATTAAAATTAAAAAGAAGAAAGAAAGCAGGCAGAGAAAGTTATGATAGCAAGCCAGTAAGCAGCTCCCCTTCATGGCCTTTGCATCGGCTCCTGCCTCCATGTTCCCTCCCTGTTTGAGTTCCTGTCCTGACTTCATTTGATGACATACAGAAATATGGAATTGTAAGCCAAATAAACTTTTTCCTCCTCAACTTGCTTTTTGGTCATGGTGTTTTATCAAAACAATAGAAACCCTAACGAAGACAAATACCAGGGAGGTTAAGAGAGGAGAGAGTAGGAGATACTGGAATCTTTTCTGAGGAAATAAGAAATTTCACATGCTAGGAGGCCTGAAAGCAAAGAGCCTAAATTTGGCTTGAAGACAAAGACATCATGTGTTGTGGACCCGCGGTAAAGGGGGATGATGGTTTGGAGCTGGGGCACAATATAATATCCAGAAATTACGTGGAGGGTTATGATATAACTATATCTCTATTTTCTACAGTAAGGTGGCTGACAGGGCAATGGGGTGGGAGGCAGAACAGAGAAAGCAATATATGACAAAGCAGCACCTTTCCTTAGGACAGGCTGGACCCTAAAGATACACAGTTGTTGTCATAGAAAATGAACCCAGCAAAGGGGAGCTAGTGTCACTGAACTCCACACAGACACCCCCGGGCCCTTTATTGATTCTCAGCAGTGCATCAGCCCAACACAGAGAAGGGACCACAGAGTGGAGAGGTCACCAAGCTCTTCCCATAAAGGGCGAGAGTACAAATGTTCTGGGCTTTAAGTAGCCATAACGTTCTTGTTGCCACGCTGCCTGCTCCTCCTTCGTCCCCTCCTCCTCCTCCTCCTTACACTTGTCCTCCTAATTCTCCTTCTTCTCTACTTTTCTCCACCTTCTCTTCACCCTCCCCTTTGTAACAGTTCTTTAGGAGTGCCAGAAACCACCGTTAGCTCACAGGCCACGCAGAAGCAGGCTCTGCGCAGTTCTGAAATTGTGACCTTGGATTTTGGTTACGTCTGACTCAGTTCCTTCCTTCTCTGTTGCTCTGTTAAGACACCATGTGACCAAGTCAACTTATAGGATAGGTTTGTTTATTTGGAGCTTACAGTTTCAGGGGGCTGAGGTCCGTGGCCACCGTGGTCGGGAGCATTGGTGGCAGCGAGACAAGCATGGAAGTGGAGCAGTAGCTGAGAACTCACATCTCGATCCACAAGTTGGAGGGAGGGAGAAAGAGAGAGAGGGGACAGGGAGAGGGAGAACCCTGGGAATCAGAGGAGTCTTATGAACCCTCAAAGCCCGCAGCCAGAGGCATCTCCAATGACTAGCAAGACCTAATGCCTCCCAAGCTTTCCCACCAACTGGGAACCAAGCATTCAAACATATAAGCTTATGGTGCCGTTCTCACTTAAACCACAGGCGTGGATTCAAATTACAGGCCACGTGACACTTGGTGCGTTACTCCAACTTCCCTTTCTCTGTAAAATAGCTAAGGTCTGATCCCTCCACTTCATAAGATGGAAAGAGATGCTATCAGGCACCAGGTTCAGATCCTTGCTCTGCTACTTATTCACAGCACAACTCTCACTAGTCAACTCTCTGTGCCTCAGTTTCCTCATCTAGATAATAAAGGGGACACTAATATCATACACATTTCACATTTATTATCGGCAGCTACCTAGTATAAGATGGATATTTGGCAAGCAGTAACTAACCATTGCAGCCATTCCTCAGTGAGAAAGCAAACCAAGAAACCAGGGAAGGCCAGCTCTCTAGTAGGGCCATGGTCGGCTAGGGTTCACTTACAGGTCACTCTTAAGTCTGTCCTATAGGACGAAGCCATCCAGATGGGCTGTGTGGAAAGATCTCTGTTTCACTGTCCCATGTGTGGCACCCCCCATCCCACCCCGCCACCATCAGATAAGCACTTTTGTAAGCCAAAACCATTTTGATCTCAGCTAAGATCCTGTACACACTCAGACACTTGGCAGCTGTGGGCTGCAGGCCCTGTGTTCTTGCTTGTGATTTGAGCTGTGTTATCAATACTTGTGAATGTAAACTTGGGAGATCAAAGCTGCCTAGGTCAGGAAGGCTAATATTTAAATTCCAGACTTGCAGGCACA
Source organism: Acomys percivali (assembly GCA_907169655.1). NCBI lineage: Eukaryota > Metazoa > Chordata > Mammalia > Rodentia > Muridae > Acomys > Acomys percivali. Next base: position 154,836,854 of record OU015743.1, read on the forward strand.
GCTCTGAAATTCACTGGCTCCACATCAAGTCTTTGTACAAAAACCAAGGCAAGCGTGCATTTGACACTGTTGTGGGGCTCTAGAGTGTGGGTGTGGTGTGTGTTCAGTAGAAACTGGGGGTCCGCCCAGAATGGAATTCTGTGGAATTCTAACGAAGGGCTGTTCTTCAGTTCAGTGCCCTGTGTGACCCTAGTCAGAGTAAGCACATTTGCATGGTTCAGAGATATCACAGAGATGGGCCCAGTCTCTGGAAACACCATACGCTGCCCTCGGCTAGCTATGCCTTAGACTTAGCACCAGCACTTTTCTAATTTGCTTTCTGTTGCTGTGATAAAACACTGACCCAAAACAACTTAGGAAGGAACTCTGACAACTCCCAGGTCACAACTCGCTTCCATCTCTGTGGGAAGCTGAGGCAGGACCCTGGAGCTGGAAACAGAAGTCGAGTCTGTGTAGAAACACTATTTGTTGGCATGCTTTTTGCAACATGCTCAGCTATCCTTATTATACAGCCCAGGCACGGCAGCCCCCTCAGTTGGCCTGGGACCCTTTCACATCAACCAGTGATGGAGAAAATGCCCCCAGAGGTGTGGCCCCCAGGAAAGCTGTGAGAGACAGCCTTACTCCTCGGTGGAGACTCCCTCTTCTCAGGCATGCATAGGTTTATGTCAAATAGACAAAAACTATGACAACCAGCTTGCCAAGTACCTCAGGAATGATGGATAATGTTTATAAATCTCCTGAAACCTGACAGCACTCTGCAAATGATAGCTATGTCTTCATCATTATCCCTTGTCTTTGCATTGCACCACCCGCCCTCTTTATACCCCAGGATGTGCAGAACCAAGACATTCTTTGGTGACATCAACTATTCTTTTGTCATCTGTCTAGCTCTCGCAACTCGGAGTTCATTACATGTGTGTATTTTTTTTTTTTAAAGAATATAGGCGTTTTGTAAAACTGAGCAAGATGAAGGCCAGAGAGACAGCCTTGCAGGTAAAGGTGCTCCCTGCTGAGCTTGGTTTTCAGGATCCAGTTGATGGAAAGAGAACAACTTCCAGCGAGTTCGCTGGAAGTTGTTCTCTGACCTCCACTTCTACACACACACACACACACACACACACACACACACACACACACACACACAC
>OU015743.1:154838011-154848867 GCA_907169655.1 Acomys percivali
CACACACACACACACACACACACACACACACACACACACACACACACCATACACAATTGTAATTTTAAAATAATTTTAAATGAACAGAAGTAGCTGCTACAGAGGACAGATGCTCACAACTAGCTATCACGCAAGTGACTTGGCAGAAGAATACGCCCAGGTCTAGAGATCACAGGTAAAAGGATTGCTCATTCTTCCTGTCAGCAGCAAACTTGCTTGCATAGAGAGCTTGTTCTATCTCCTCTTCAGTCAAGTCCTGGCTCTGTTTTTAAACTGTGTCATTGGAAACACATAGGTTAACCACAACAAACCTTTGTTTGCTTGACTGTAGAATGAGGAGCTTGCAGTGCTTCCTTCGGGGGAAAACTTGAAAGAAATAATGAGATATAATCTGTGCAAAACTTGTAGAACAACGTTTGTACAACTTGTAGTTCAACACACTAACACTAAGCCAATGTGGCCACCATCCTAAGACACTCCACTTAGAACGTGGAATTCTCCTCAAATGTTCTTCTTCCCTTTCCTGCTGCTCATAGTCCTGAGTGCAACACTTTTTATAGGTTGCAACATGCAGAATTGCCAATATATGACCAATGGTAGCCTATAAAATGAATCCGTTGCCACAGCATGTTATCAGAGCCTGAGAACTTTGATGCATTGGTCTGAGTGTCTAGGTTTTCAAACCTGGCTGGGGCAATGGGAGATTAAGAAAGAAAGACAAACCCAAGTAAAGAAAACAAAGCTTTAATGGGGTAGACTGAATGCTCTCCTGTAGGGAATCAGTCTCAGGCTGTAGATCCCAGATGAGGAAGGTACAGTCTATACTTTCTGTACATATTCTTAACATTGGTAATGGACCAGGGAAAGGATTTTCCATTCCTGTGGATCTGGGGGAAGTGGAGTCCTTGGCATGGCTGTGCTCGTGTCAGAGACAAATGTTCACTCAAGACTTCATCTGCTCCCCACACTCTAAACCACTGAGACTTTCTAGATAGCTGTTTTCAAGAGCATCCTCCTCCCTACTTTACAGGGGTGCTAAGATATTTTCATTGTTACAAGTGTTTGCTCCAGCTGTAAACATGCAACCTAGTTGGACTAGTGTTCATTCCTTGAGGCTCCATTTGTTTAATTTAAAATCCCCCCTCTCTGTCTGTCGCTTTCTGTGTTGGGGGGGTTGCATTTGTATATGTTTACAGAGTTCATCCTTAGATGTCTTTTCACTATTTTTTCCTTTGGAGAAAGGGTCTCTCACTGTCCTGGAATTTGCTTACTAAGCTTTCCTGGCTGGCCACTGAGCCTGGGGGATATGTCTGTCAGTCCTGGGATTATAAGCATGCCCCTTGCCTGGCATTTTTCAGTCTGGGCTCTGAGAATGGAGTGCAGAAGTTCCTCTGTACTCTAGACATCCCACTGGGCATAAGAGATACATAAACCAATATGTACAGGAAATCTTTGCCCCAGTGAACTTTAATATATTGAGAGACTAAAAGCCAGCAGACACCAAAACAAGACAAAGCAAAAAAACAACCAAAAAACCAAGTAAGTTGTGGTAGAATGTAACGTGTTGCATCTGTAGAGAAAGCCAGGATGCCCCGAGGCAGAGAGATGCAGCCAACACACAGAGGAAAACAAACAAACAAGAAGACATTGTAGGGATATGAATGGGAGCTCCAGCTTTTAGTTCCAGCAAATCCCAATTCCCAGCTCCTCACTGCCTTGCCAACACTGGTTATTCAGTTTTTCCTTGGAGCTCATGAACTGCTAAGACACTCCACTCACTGCCAGCATTGATTGAATCAGGTTCTGCCAGTTTCGATCACTAGCATGTATTGTAACATAACAGGCTCTATGGGAAAGCCTATTCTTTGCTCTCATAAATAGAAAAAAAAAAAAAAAAGAGGCTTCTTTAAGGAAGTAGAAAAATGGGCCTGAAATGCACGTTTCATTAAGCCCTTTTTGGATATATGCCTAAGTAACTAATTTAATCTAGGATGTTTCAATTAAAAAAATAATTCAACCTGGAATCCCCAGTGATCATACTTGACCTGGACGCAGGTAAATGTGCAGAGACTGGGAAAAAAAAACCATTCTGGGTGAGGTCGCATAGCTCCCAAAAGACAAAACTGGCATGTATTCTCTTATATGTGGATATTAACTTATGAACTTTCAATAGGCATGTTGCTAACTGAATAACCACAATGGCTACATATACAGTAGGGAACTGGGGGGAGGGAAAGATCGCCCAATGAAAAGGCAATAAAATATATAGTTAGAGAGAGATGAGCGGGGTCGGGGGAGACTGGTACCTGAGAATTAAATGGGGACGGGGAGAAAGGGGGGTAAAGAAAGGACTAGAGGGAGAAACAGCTAACATTAAGGGCTGCTTGAAAGACCATATGGAAACCTATGACAGTAGAAACTTCTTTAAATATACACATGTATGAAAGAAATCTAAATGGAATCACCAAATGACATGGGAGAGAAAGTATGAGCAGACATTTCTCCACCAAGTGCCAGGAATGAGTGGCTTCTATTTGAGTTGTTGACCAAAGAGGCCCCAGGGAAACTGCCAAATTACTCAGCTATTGCCAAGGTTATTGGTTGCTTTCCACAAGTGGACAGTAAGGCCCTGTTGGCAAATACAACACCTGTCTATCTCATTAAACATGGAGAAGCTGAGCTAGTACCCAACTATAGCCTTCATCCCTACTGCCTAGTACTAGAAGGTATTCTGCATGCTTCCAGAAGAGGAAGGTAAAGGCCAGCCCTCCTACAAACCTTTCTCTCTACAGTGCTCACCTACCTGCATGACATGTCAGTGCGATAATAGCACAAATGTAAGAGTAATCAGCCACTATCTGATTGGACTGAAGACTCTTTCCATGAGTTGGAACCCATGCCCGACACTGCTTAGATGGCCAAGAATCTAAGACTGGGTAGTCCAAGGACCTAAGAGAAAACAAATACTATTGTTCTGCTTAAGGAACATGGCAGTAAAACGAGTTGTAACAACATTCTGTTATACCCATCAACAACGCGATGCCTCACCAGAGGCAATTTCTCCTGCAGTAGATGCGAGCTAACACAGAGGCCCACACCTGCACAGTGTACAGAGAGTGAGAGGCCTCAGAACACCCAGTGTTAAGTGGGACATACTCATCAAATCCTTCCTTCTGAGGCTCAGCAACTATGCAAGTGGAAAGATTGCAAAAGCCAGAGGGAATGGATGACACCGAGAAAACGGTGCCTTCCAGATGCAACAGGACAGATGCACATATGAACGTACAGAGACTGTGATAGCCCGCATAGGTCCTGCACAGGTCCAAAAGAGACGGGGTCCCATGCTGAGATGAGATAGTAGGCAAAGGTCCCATCACTTAGTTTGGGTCACTATTGCTATGATAAAACACCATGACCAAAAGCAATTTGGGGAGCTTGACTTACACTTCCACATCCATAATCCATCACTGAAGGAAGTTAGGATAGGGACTCAAACAAGACAGGAACCTAGATGAAGGAGCAGATCCAGAGGCCATGGAGTGGTTCTTCTTATTGGCGTGCTCCCCATGGCTTGCTCAGCATGCTGCCTTCTTACAGGAGACAGGACCAGCAGCCCATGCATGGCCCCACTCACAGTGGGCTGGTCCTCCCCCATCAATCACTATTTAAGAAAATACTCTACTGGTTTGCTTATAGCCCAATCTTATAGAGGCATTTTCTCAATTGGAGTTCCTTCCTCTCAGACGACTCTAGTTTGTGTCAAGTTTACATAAAATTAGCCAGCACACCAACCAAAAAGCTATCTTCAATTAACAACTGCTTGCCAAAGGAAAAAAATAGTATCTTCAGAGATTCTCACTGGGTATACAAACCACACTGAAGGATAGGTCCTATGCCCAGCAGTATATAGCCAACACAAAATGAACTCAAATATTTTTTTATTTTTTTTCTGTTTCATATTGCTTTATTTGGGTACTTTTTAAAAACCTTACTGGTCTTCTGCTTATATATTATAGTTTCTGGTTGCATTTTTATGACATATGTCTGTTAATATGTATGCATTTCTCATGCCTTCTCTTTGTTTCTTTTTTCCCCTCTGTTTCTGAGTTTGTTCATTTTGTTTTATTTTCTTTATTTGTTTGTCTCTTTTCTTATGAGGAGAAAGAAAACATGGAGTTGGAAGGGTGGGGATATGCGGAGGATCTGGGGGAGGAAGTGAAGGAGGGAAAACTTTGGTCATTAGACTATAGTGTATGAAAATAATTTTACTTTCAATTAAACAAATAACTTATCAGCTAGAGTTGGGTCATTGTTGTCATTACCAACTTTGATGGCATTCTATGGCCAACATTATAAAGACTGATAGGATCAGAGCACCCTGAGGTGTACAGACTGGAGATTGTAAAATCCCATTTTCATCTGACAGTTGTTGATTTGGGGAGATCCAGAGCACATACAGGACATGTTCAAAGTCACACAGATTGAGAGTAACCCAGCAAGATGTGCACACAGCACTCTGGCTCTCACTTCAGGCTCAGACTACACTCAATCCATCCACTTATTCACTCAACAGACAGTTGGAGTGATGCTTATGTTTCAGACCCTCTTCTAAGTGGTTCCCACCCATAGAGTTTTATTCTAACTAGAGGATGCTAAATAGAAAAAAAAAATAGATCTGGTGATGCCAGTTGAGAAAACCATAAAAAAGATGCAGTGGGACTATAGCTCTGTGTGGTGGTGTGTGTTTGGGAAAGAGAGTCATGTCCAGGAAAGCCATCTTTGAAGAAGTGCCATTGAAGCCAACACGTGAACGGGCAGCAGGAATCAGTCACATGCAAATGTGAGGGAAGAGAAATGCAAGGAGAGATGACCGCTTACGGCAAAGCTCCAAAACTTGAACAAATTGATTCGCATACGGAACAGAAAGAGGGCAGGTGCCTTTGAAAACAGTGAGATAGGGCAGTTTGGTAGAATCTGGGATGTGGTAGGGTTTAGGACTAATGACTAATCTTGGATTTTGTTATAAGAAACCAAATGGATCGTGTTTCCCCTCGGGGTAGGTAATGGGAAGACAGAAGTGTAACAGGAAACTCTCGTCACGATGTCACGATTTTGCTATTGTGTCTCACTCCACACTTGTGAACTACTGAATAAGAGCACTAGCTGCTCTTGAAAGGACTGCGGTTCCATTCTCAGCACTTTGTAGCTCTCAACAATCTGTAACTCAGGTTCCAGGAGATGTGACACCGTCTTCTCGCTTCCGGTACTAGGCCCAGATGTAGTGCACAGACGCGCAAGCAGGCAGATGTCCACACCCTTGAACCTCAGCAAGTCTACATCCAAGATCAACAACTGACAAGATCAGACCAAAGAAGACTCAATAGCGAGCCCTCAGTGGTGTAGGCTGCAGGCTGCTCTTGGTGGCCGTACAGCTGTCATCTAGTGTCCTGTCGCTCATGGATCAGAGTGGGAATATCCTGGATGGATTAACTACTGTTTCTGAGAAAAGGTGAGGTGCCCTGGGCAATTGCTGAGATGGCCGTCTAGTATGAGCAGTGACGAGCCAAGCCCCGGGGGTGGAGGGAGGTGTGGCGAGGCAGGGCTGGATGGGGAAGGGTATTCTAAGTGGAGAAAGAACCATGTTCTCTGTCCAGAGGTGTGTCGGTCACCATGAGCTAGCACTGAGACATGGGGAGCTCATGAGGACTTACAGTCTAACATGAAAGATGAACATTTTATTTTGTAAGAGAAAGATAAATGTAGAAAATGTCACCATGTAAGAGAGCTGAGAAGAAAACCAGACCCATTCATTTATTCATTAAATATTATCAAGCCTAACCCATGCACAAACCTATTGCATGTATAAGCATTTGGTGAATGGGGGTTTTGTTTGGTGCTATCAGAGTATGCTAGTTGCTTTTTTTTTACCAACTTGAAACAAAGCTAGACACATCTGGGAAGAAGAAACCTTAGTTGGAAAAAATGTCTCTATAAGATTAGCTTTTAGGAAACTCTGTTGGGCATTTTCTTGGTTGATGATTGATGTAAGAGGGTTCAGTTTATTGTGGACAATGCCAGCCCTGGGCATGTGGTCCTTAGTTGTATAAAAAAAAGGGCTGAGCAAGCCACGGGGAGAAAGCTGCTGAGCAGCACTCCTCCGGGTTCCTGCCTTGAGTTCCAGCTCTGACTTCCCTCAGCAATGGAGTGTGACCTGAAAGTTGCAAGCTGAAATAACAGAAACCCTAAAACACAACCAAGACTCTAAGCACGTGAAAGGGGTCAGACAAACAAAGTGGCTGGTGAGTTGTGTGCGTTTTGGGCAGTTTGTTTTCTATGCAGTGGCCTAGAATGGTGGGGAAGTAGAAAGGTGGCCCGGCTCTTGCTCTGTTCTCGGAGCTGTGCACAGCCTCTTGCCTGCTCCCTCTTTCTTGGTACCCACCAGGGAAGTTGAATACACAGGGAAGTTGGATAAGTGGAGGATGAGATCGGAAAAGCAATCAAGCCCAGACCTAAATAAAGTGCCTTGAAACTCACTGTGAAGGCTTTGGCTTTTCCTCTGAGTAGACGGTGTTTGCCACAGCAACAGAAGGGACCAGAGAGGTTTCCTGAGCTTCTTCCTGGTCCTTCTCATTTGCTTTTGGCTAACCATGCTCTGCTCTGCCCTGCAATCCATCCTATGCAAACAGGTAAAGAAATAAGAAACTTTCATTCCCTCTTCTCTGTCTCTAAATGGTGTCCATCAAAGTTCTGATTCCCTATTGACACTTTACTGAAACCATAGGGAAGTTTTAGGTAGAAAGAGGTATGTAGGGGGTGGGGGGAGCCAGCCCCCTCTTAATGTGGGCTCCAACCCACTTTTTTCTTTTTTAATGCTAGGTCTAGGTAGGAGGGCCTGAGTCTGAGGGAACCTGAGCCTGGATCCATACCTGTGAAGCAAGAGTCGGTCTCTGTGGGTGGATAAGGGGCACTGTTGGGGCTCAAGGCGTCTCATGGCATCCTCTCTAAGTTTACTTCCTTTCTTGCTCTTAACAATCCTGAACCCTCCCTTGCCTTTTTTTTTTCCTCAAAATTCCTCCTCGGGCTTATAAATGTGTAAACTATTGAAAAGCCTTGTAGGAGGTGCAGGGTGGAGGCCCCTAGGGTCTGGGTGAGTGATCTACGCCCAGGAGCAGCCCGGGTCCTGGGAGACACTGCTGGTGACCACTGAGAAAAGTGCAAGCTTTCCTTGCAGAGGGACTCTGACAGGCTAATTTAAACCAGATGTGCACCAGAGAGAGCAGGGCCTATTACTAAGTGTTGTCAAACGGCCCAGGGGAGGTAAATAAGCAAAAACAGGCCAGTTGCCTAGCAGCACACACAACAGAGCAAGCAGCAGCCCAATTGGCACTGGACCAGGCAGAGCAGCTTTCTGTAGGGGGTGGGAGAGACAGAGAGGGCTCAGTCTGAGGAGACCCAAGGGGCTGGCTCCCCAGCACCTTCCAAACTCCCCGCTGGGTCCTGCGCCATCCCCTGGTTGCCATGGTCGTCCATCTGATCTGCCCAGCTTGGCCCTACAGCCACAGTGACTGCTTTCAGTCTACCCCTAAGGGTCAGTGTCAAGCACTTCTTAATCGGGTAAAAGAGGATCTGCACCCACTTCTGAGAATTATGCTATCCATGAGATGGGTAACAGCAGGGACGGGCCTGGGAGGATCTCCTAGAGGTCTCCAGTATTCTTAACATGTGGTCCTTCACCTACAAGTGCTCCATACCCCGTGCGTTTCTTGAGCTTGCAACCTAATATGAACCAGGCACTGGGACGGCTCCAAGTTAGACGGAATGGATCAAAAGAGGCTCACACCTTGTTCTCGAAGGATCTACAGCTTGCGGAGGAGAGAACTCTGATCAAGGAACCCCACACTCAAGTGCACGGTTGCAAATGTTGCTTAATGCTTTGGATGAAAATACAAAGCGGCAAGAAACAGCAAAGCGGTGGTTGAGTTTCAACAGCCTGTGAGGCGGTTTTCTTTTCGAAGGAAAAGCGGAGACACGAGAAATGATTAGCACTCATCAGGGGAAAGGAGGGGCCAGCCAATGAGACGGTTTTGTGACATGAAAGAGTTTCAGGGGAAATGCCCTGAGAGACTGGGCTTGGAGGAATGTCTGTGAAGAGGACTGCAGAGAAGTAGGCAGGGGCCAGGCCACGTGAGCTCACATGAGAAAGATGGGGGAGCTTGTCTCTGGCTCTATGAGAAATGCAGGGGGTTTATTTGCTGATAACTAATTTCAGGAGTGTAGGAGTCCTGACTTATTAGGTTCACATTTGTAAAAGATTACTCCTGGGTACAGCACAGCAGTCCTGAAGAGGAAGGAGAGAGGGGACAGGAAAGCTTGTCAGGAGGTTAGGATTATCAGCAAACTGAAAACAGAAAAGTTCATGAACTAGCTCAGGGTCACAGGCAGGGCTGGGATCCGAGCCCAGACTTGCACGGTACCAATCAGTGTAGTGTTTCCAGGTTCCTGACTCCCCAGACCAACTCTACAGAAACTTCCTCACCTACATCTGACCCCCCCCCCCCAGAGGAGGAGTGTACTCCCATCCCAGCTGGAGGATGAGTAAGCACTGGCCTGTAAAGGCCCAATCCACACTGTAGACAGGATGCCTTGCCTGCTCTCTCGCCCTTCCTTCTAGTGTGATTCCACTTTCCCTATCTTCCGAGAGCTAGCCACCTCGACTAAAATGGTCTTCACCCCTGCCTGTTCCTTAGAGAAAACCAATCTCTGACAATGTGGTATCATGAACAGACATGGCTGGGCCATCAAGACTGGGCTTTGAGTTATTGATCTGCTCTTTATGAGCTTCTGCTCCAAGATGGCTGTGTGTCCTGAACAAGTTACTCAACCCTTGCAAATGGAATAATAGTTCTTGACTTCTAATATTAGTACCAATAGAAAATGTGCCTCAAATTCCTCTGCTTCTCCTCCTCCCTGACTCTCATCAAAATTTTCGACAATTTTGCTAGCTTCACTCTGGGCAGCATTCCTCCGAGGGAGCTCATTGGTGTGCAGTGTCTCAGCTGGACAAGGACAGGGCAAACCGAAGACTGTCCATGAGACTTAAAAGACGACCTCCCTAACCACCACAGGGCGGTGAGCCCTGAGGCCTGGAGCGGGATGGGGAAGTCCCTGGGTATCTCTGCTATCTTAGCTATGATCGCCATTGCTGTAATAAAATGCATACTGAGCACAATTTGTGGAGGAAGGAATTTATTTCAAGCTTACAGTTTTGCGTCATAATTTGTTGTCAAAGGAAGTTGAATGAAAAATAAAATAAAGTATAAAAAAGAAAAGGACATGACTGGTCCCACGTTTCAGCACCAGATGAAAGAACAACAGCAGCAACAACAATGAAAAAAAAATTAAAAGCAAAGGCATGACTGATGCTAGGTGCTGTGGAGGAGAGAGTTTTTTTAATTAATTTATTCATATTACATCTCAATTGTTAGCCCTTCCCTTGTATCCTCCTATTCTCCCCTCCCCTATGTCTGTGATTGAGGGAGACCTCCTCCCCCTGTATACTCTCTTAGAATATCGAGTCTCTTCTTGGTAACCTGCTATCCTTCCTCTGAGTGCCACCAGGCCTCCCCATCCAGGGGACGTGGTCAGCAAAGGGGCACCAGAGTTCGTGTGAGAGTCAGATCTCACTCTCCACTCAATGGTGGACAATATCCTGTTCATCGGCTAGGTCTGGGTAGGGGTTCGAAGTTTACTGCCTATATTTTCCTTGGCTGGTGCCTTAGTTTGAGGAGGACCCCAGGAGCCAGATCCGCCTGTCATAAAGTTCTTTTTGTAGGTTTCCAGGACCCTCTGGATCCTTCTATTTCCCCATTCTTCCATGCTTCTCTCACCTAAAGTCTCAATAGGATGTCTTCCCCTATGACCCACTTTCCTGGTAAGTAAAGTTTTTCATGGGAGGTATCCCTTGGACTAGTGTTTTGATATAAGTGAGTATATACCGTTTGTCTCTTTTTACTTCTAGGTGAACTCACTCAATATGATAATTTCTAGTTCAATCCATTTGTCCACAAATTTCAGAAATTCCTTGTTTTTAATAGCTGAGTGGTATTCCATAGTGTAAATGTACCACAGTTTCTTTATTCATTCTTCTACTGAGGGACACTTAGGCTGTTTCCATGTTCTGGCTATTATGAATAAGGCTGCTATGAACATGGTTGAGCATATGTCCCTGTTGTGTGGTAGGGCATTTTCTCGGTATATTCCAAGGAGTGGGATAGCTGGGTCTTGAGTAAGCCCTATTCCCATTTTTCTGAGAAAGCTCCAGATAGCTTCTGACTTCAGGCCTCCTTCTTTTCTGGGAATGCTGTAGTCCTGATGGGGAACCCTGGGAGATCAGTGAGATCTGTTTGTTGATCCTGGAAATTATAAAAAGGACTTCATATACAGGGACACTAACTTAGCTAAAGACAGTTAACTTGGTGCTTCGTGTAGAAGAACAACTCATGAGTGTTTCAAATTAAGTGTGAATTATTTTCCTAAGGAATCCTTAAACATTTATTTTTATTGTGTGTGTGTGTGTGTGTGTGTGTGTGTGTGTGTGTGTGTGTGAGTATTTGCTTGCATGTATATGTTTGTACTATGTGTGTGTTTCTACTGCAGGCCTGAAGAGAGCTTCAAATCCCCTGGAACTGTAGATAAAATGGTGTGAGCTGCCATGTGGATGCTAGGAACTGAACATAGGTCCTCTGCAAAGCAACAAGTGTTCTTCACTACTGAGCCATCCCTAATCCCCAAACCAACGCCAGCACAGAAGACTCTCTCTCTCTCTCTCTCTCTCTCTCTCTCTCTCTCTCTCTCTC
>OU015743.1:154856947-154868857 GCA_907169655.1 Acomys percivali
CACAGAGATACACACACACACACACAGAGATACACACACAAACAGAGATATACACACACACACAGAGATACACACACACACAGAGATACACACACAAACAGAGATACACACACACACAGATACACACACACAGAGAGATACACACACACACACAGATACACACACACACAGATACACACACACACAGAGATACACACACACACACAGATACACACACACACACAGATACACAGACACCCAGACACACACACAGAGATACACACACACACACACATTTAGAGAAAGTGTAATTATGATAACTAAATTAATATTTAATTCAATGAAATTAAGTATAACTTCTAATTATTAGGCAAATTTTCCACATTTGCTGATTAAGAAAAAAAAATTGTTTTGGATTTATGTATTTTTTAACAAAGGAAACTATTAAGCATCTATTGGTGCATAACAATTACTCCCCAAATTAGTGGTTTTAAAACAACAAATATTTATCATCTCGGTTCTGTGTGTAGGATTGTGAGTATGTGAGCTGGGTGAAGGCTTTTCATAAGACTGCGGTGAAACCGAGATTGACTGGAGGGAGCAGTAGGTTTTCGTCCTCCAAGCTTACCCCTGTGTTTGCAAGCTTTGGACCCATGTTTAATACGAAGAATAATTAACTAAATGTTAAAGAATTAAAACAACAACAACAACAAAAAGAATAATAGGAGTTAGCAATCAAAGGAAGCCGCTGCTATACCTGCTCTTAGGGGAACATAGAGCCAGGTGTGAATTATGAAGCTACAGTGCTCAGGGTGCTGAATTTCAGGGGCATTGCTCAGCCAGTGCTGAGCCTCTGGCCTGAAAGAGGTGCTCCATAGAGCTGGGACCCAGAGAGTCTTAAGATTGTAGTTGGTCCTGAGGTCCAATCCACAGGAAAATAGATGGATCTACCTCAGCATTCTGTAATACTTCACATTGAACTTTCTCGTGAAAACCCGAGGCTGGGGTAGCCCTGACAGAAAGCGAAGCAAATAAAAGTGACAAGTCCCCGTTTCTTTTTCCAACACAAACACCTTCATTGGCAGGGCCGAGAAAGGAACTTCTGCCTAAATGGCTTCTCCAGCGATAAAAATCATATTGAGCCAAATGTTTGTAAAAAGGCAGGTTTATTGGAGGGCCCTTCTCAGGGCTGGGGGGGGGGTTCACTGACCTCACAGGAGGAGGGCCGTGGAGTCACAAGGCTGGGCTGGGGTACAGGCTTCTTAAGAGTAGTGGGGAGTAGCTGTTAGGGGAGGGTGAGGTATTAGGCTTATAGCCTTATCTGGTGAGTTTAGGGCCTGGTCTTAGGTCCACTGGTCACTTTGGAATCTGGAACTAGGAGCTGGCTTTGTCCAGGGTTTTGCATGGCCCTTTGATTTGTCCCAAAACCTCTGATCTAGCACTGGCAAAATAGAAAATCCTCAGGGCTTCCTTCATGTGGGGCCTCTGACCTCAAACCAATGTGTTGTTCGCTGTCTTCTCAGCACTGATCTGTAGGTCAGGTGAGTCCATCGCCTGATGCAAGAATATTTGCCCTACTCACTTTCATTCTCCGTCAGTAAGTGGGATTCCCATTTATTCAACAAACATTCATCAATGAGATAGACCACAGAAATATGAGGTTCTGGGATAAAGGAGAGGCACTTGTGCCTATGTGTAAATATCCCTATGGATGCAAGGCTTGTGTGCTGAGGACATGGCCTTCAGGTGGGAGATGAACTCTTGAAGAGGTGATTAGATTACAAGAGCCTTTCTTTATCAGTGTGCTAATCTACCAATGATTTCCTATTCAGGCGTCATGAGGAAGTGGAGCCTGGTTGGAGGAAGTAGATCACAGAAGGCCTGTCTTCAAAGGATACATCTTACCCTTTGTGGGTTTGTCTGCTTCCTGACCTCCACAACCAGAGCAGTGTTGCTCTACAGCATCTCCCTGAAGCATAATGCTCTGCCTAAGCACCTGGCCTATAGCAATGGGCAAGGTGACCATGCCTTGATGCTTCTGAAACTGTGAGCTAAAACAAATACTTCCTCCCTTAATTTGTTTTGCTGTGTGTGTGTGTGTGTGTGTGTGTGTGTGTGTGTTATTTTATTACGTATGCAGTGTTCTGTCTGTGTGTGTGCCTGTGTGCCAGAAGAGGACACCAGATCTCATTATAGATGGTTGTGAGCCACAATGTGGTTACTGGGAATTGAACTCAGGACCTCTGGAAGAGCAACCAGTGCTCTTAACCTCTGAGCCACCTCTCCAGCCCACTAGGTGTGTTTTTCAGTGATGAAAAGCTGATTAGCTCTGTGATAGTGTTGTGTGACAGATATCTTCTGGGAGGACACAAAACACCCCAGAAAGGGAACCTATAAGAAACTGAAGTAATAATTGCACAAATGTCCAGCTTGTGAACTAATGCATTTGTATAGCAGTTATTGACAGGAACATATATAAGGTTATGTACAAGGAGCAAATATGACTTACAAAGCAGCCCTGTCACCACAAAGCCCACCAGACAGGGTTGACAGGCTATGCTTATGAAAACTGTAACCTTGGACAAGAGTCTGCTTCCCCAGCTGTTGTTTATTCCTTTTTATACCATTGACCTATGACCTTTTGTTTTCCTACTGCTTCTCCCTCCTGCAAGACACTTCCATACAACAAATAGGTAGAACGCAGTCCTGAGGTCAACTGGGCATCTCCCTCAGAAGTTTTCTCAAAACAGCAGCAAGTCTAACATCTTGTCTCGCCCTCTGAGCTGTACACCTGGCCCCTTTCTTGGGTCCCTGGAGCAAGGAGTTTGCTTTGGGTCAGCAAAGTCCAGCCATTCCTGAGCCCCACTGAAGAGTCTCATCTCTCTTTGCTTCATTAGGTCACTCTTTGGTGTCACTGGGCATTTCACAAACATACTTCAGACAAACTCCTCAAAAGGTCAGCACTGACCCCTCTGAAAGGCTGAGCAGGAGAGAGCCCTTACTTGAAAAACCCCTGGTGGTCAAATTTCTGAGGCTCTTTTTGCACCCCACCCCACCCACTTAGTTCTTTGAAGATAGTTTTCTGTACCCATGGGCTCTAAACCTGTCTGAGGATGTCTCGCAAAGACCTCTGACCTTTTGCTTTCTTAGTCTCAAACTCACAACCTGTCACATGCCATACCTAGGTGTTACAATTATTTTGACGAAGAGAAGAAATTTTAATACTTACCAAGAACCAAACAAAAACAAAATTCAAAAAAACAACAAACCACCCCCCTCCAAACTGAACCCATTCTGGAGGCTGATTGAGCAAGGACTGCAGGGCATCATGGGTTTTCTGGAAGGCTGCCATATTCTTAAATGCTTTGCCCAGCTGATAGATCTGTCTTGTGGGAAAGGGGGTGATTGGGGGCATTTCTAGCCTTGATATTTTTTCTTTTATTTTGTTTTTTCAAGATGAGGTTTCTCTGTGTAGCCTTGACTGTCCTGGAGCTCTATTTGGAGACCAGACTGGCCTTGAACTCTTAGAGACCCATCTACCTCTGCCTTCCTAAATGTTGAGATTAAAGGCATGTGTCACCATGCCAGGCTTAGTCTTGATATTTTTAAAAATATTTCTACCATGTCAGAATTTTTTAATCATCTGTTATATGTGCAACTTGACAACTATGTGTATGAATTGAACTATGTGTATGTATTTAAACACACTTATGGTGTTATTGTTATTAAAAACATGTATAGTATATGCAGTGCACAGGTCCCAGGAGCTGGAAGAGACTTCTAAGGCATCACCAATCCAGCACTGCTCCACCCCTCGGCACCAGCTTCAGTAGGAGCTTGAGAGGTGTGCAGAATCCCAGGCATTTGATCAGGCCTTCTGGTGATTTGTATGTGTATTAGCATTGAAAACCTCTGGACCAGCCAGCTCCTGGATTCTACTAAAGATATTCACACCAACAAAGACACACCTTCTCCAACAAGGCCTGCCTCTGGATAGTGCCACTTCCCATGGGCCTATGGGAGCCCTCTGTCTCTGTCTCTGTCTCTGTCTCTGTCTGTCTGTCTGTCTGTCTGTCTGTCTGTCTGTCTGTCTGTCTCTCTCTCTCTCTCTCTCTCTCTGTCTTTCTCTCTCTCTCCTCCCTCCCCCACCCCCCAGGAGTGAACAATACCTTGTATCCAGGCTTACACTGAGCTAAGTGGGGGCAGGGAATTATTAGGAAATAGTTCATATGTATCTTCAAACCCCAACCGGCTTCTCCAGTTTGCAGTCTTCCAGAACTCCTGTTTTCTGTATTTGATTCATAAAAAAGATGTGTTCTAGGTCTCAGGGCCACATGATAAGCAAACATCCTCCAAAGTTTCATCTTTCAAAATAGCAGCACAACTGCAGTCTCCTCTAGCCCTCTGAGCTGTATGTCTGAGGGTCACAGGAGACAAGACTTGCCCCTCTCTTGAGGCAAAGACACTCTCAGCTGGAAACCAGGTTCATCACCACTGCATTGAGCCCCAACTCATACCAGATCTCTGTTTGACAAAAGGCCAGAATGGATTTGAAAGTAAGGGAAAGTGGGAAAGCCAAGGAGGGCCACAGTACCAAGGAGTTTGGGAAACGCAGAGACAAGCAAAGGACAGGACTAAGAAGCCCTCAGATATGAGTTCTGTATTGCACAGGGGCTGATTGCTGTGTGATGATGTCAAGGGAGGAGGTGGTGTCCTGTACTGGTTGTTTTTGTGGGTGCTTGGCAGGCCAGCTATTTGTGGAGTCTATCTTTAGCTCTTTGCACACTCACATGGATGAGATGATACCTGTACATGGCATATCTGGGGTTGTTAATCTCGCTGAGATGGAGTAAGACCACTACTACAATTTTTGAGCCAATTTTGAAACAAGCTTTGTTAAATACTGATCAGGATAACAGACAGGATTCCCAGAGAATGGCCTCTGTCAAGTTCTTATAAAGGCAAAACCCACAAGGTTACGTACTTCCTGCCTTTGTCCATTTCGGGGCAAGCATACATCCTGACATACTTTCTGCCTGTGTACTTCTGCCTACATCCTGTCCGTTAGAGCAGCCAACCTTTTTTTTAGTAGAAGGGAAAATGCATGGCTTGTTATCTTACATGAACAACAATCCCTAGCATTTCAGAAAGTTGTCCTTGGGCAAGTGGGGCTTACAGATTAGAGACTTTTTTAAAAAAAAAAAAAAAGATCTCTTAAGCACAGTAATTAAAATGTAAAACATAACTTTAGCCCTCTGCCTGTTCCTCCCTGTGATCTGAATACCTCTATAGGTTGGGGTATACTATTGACTTAAGACATGTCTAGCCAGGCATAGTGGTGCACACCTTTAATCCCAGCACTGGGGAGGCAGAGGCAGGTAGATCACTGTGAGTTCGAGGCCAGCCTGGTCTACAAAGTGAATACAGGACACTCAAGGATACACAGAGAAAACCTGTTTCAAAAAAAGACCCAAAAGAGGGAGGGGGAGAGAGAGAGAGAGAGAGAGAGAGAGAGAGAGAGAGAGAGAGAGAGAGAGAGAGAGAGACGTCTGAGTTCATATCAGCTAGCACAGGTGACAGTTCATAGACAGGCTGTCTTTCCAAAAGGATTCTCTGGAAATCATTGGCAAGGAATGAGCAAGAAGTAGGCAAGAGACAAGAAAAATGATCTGGTTGACATCCAGAAGGTGGGCTGTGGAGAAAAGCTCAGCTGAGCCTCTACGAAAGCTGCTAGTGGGTGACTACGGGAAAGGAGCTCCTCTCAAAACTTCATATGCATGGCAAACATAATTGTAAGTGTATTATCTTTGGCTTTTTGTTTGTTTGGTGTTTGGTTTGTTTGTTTGTTTGTTTGTTTAATGAAAACTGTCTTTTGTAAAGAATGAAATAGAAAATCCCTGTCTCGGTTAGTGTTTTATTGCTGTGAAGAGATACCATGACCACAGCAACTCTTTTTGTTTGTTTGTGCTCCATTGATTGTAAAAGGTGAGAAAATCATGATGTAATCTATAATGAAAAAAAACTGAACTTCACTTTAAATAAAGTACTGGAGTTGGTCCAAGGAGTAACAGAGAGAAAAGTAAGCAAGTAAAAGAGACAAGGAAAGCAGAAGAAAAATAAAGTTCTCCTAGGCTACAAGACAGTTCAGTTTGGACTGCGACTTATGCCTGAGCTAGTATTTTTTTTTTCTCCGCAGTTCCTATATCTCTCCTGAACAACTAATTCCTATAGCTATTTGTTCAATCAATGCTTGGTTTCCCTTAACCAGCTGTTCACTGCTGCCTGCTCAATTCTCTCTACCTTCAAGACTTTCTCTTCTCTCCTCTTTACTGGTTCCCAGAGCGGGTCTGTGGAATGCTGGAGCAGGAGCTGAAAGTTCTACATCTCGATCCATAGACAACAGGAAGTAAACTGGCTTGAGCTTCTGAGCAGATAGAGCCTAGCCCCTATTGACACACTTCCTCCAACAAAGACACATCTACTCCAATAAGGCCACACCTCCTAATAGTGCCACTTCCTATGTACCTATGGGAGCTATTTTCTTTCAAACCACCATACCAACTCGCTTTTGTCTAGCAATAGCCCACCTCCCTCTCTGCAAACATTACCTTGCATTCAGGCTTATATTGAGCTTCCTTGAGTTCCTCAGTAATACTTAGCAGGAAGAGGTTTGGCAAGCTCCCACACCAGAGTCCATATGTTCCCTCACAAAGCTGTGATGCATCTCCACTGGGACTCAGTTCAGGCACCACCTGCTCAGGACTTCCTTGAACACCACTCCTATTCCTGCAAGTTAGAAGCCTCAACTTGCCTGCCCCAAAACTCCAGGCGTTTCTTTGTTGAGAAGAAGAACCTCTTTTACTCATCCACACCAGGTTCATGGTTGCAACCTCCATACTCAAGGGAGATTGGCATTAGAGAAGATACAGGTATAGTTAATGACTACTAATACATTATAATATTTAATATAAAACACCATTTTATGGGCACAGAGCCTTTATTGGGAACTTAAGACCCAGAACAGACAACTCAAATAGGAAATAGGTCAGCTAAGCAGTAGACAGTGTTGCTGACCCAATAGTGTGACCTAAGGATAATAAACCTGGAGCAGGTACTGCCCCCTGGGTGAGGAAAGAGCACCTCTCGGATGAGTGCCTTATGACATGCTGCAGGCAAGAAACATCCTTTCCCTAAATTAATTCAGAGGAAAAAGCTAAAGGAAAACAGAGGGACATTCCTGCCTCAGTTATTTTCTTTAGTCTACCCTGGGGCCATATTTGAGATAGCAGGTCCTTAACTTCATTACCACGATGTTGTGTTGTAAGTTGTATGGGAGAACGTTTTGCCCTCTACACGTATATATAGCTGATGGACTGCTTAGTCTTCATGTGGGTCCCCTAGTAAGAGGAGCAGGGGCTGTCTCTGACATGAGCTCTGTTGCCTACTTTTTAATCACTTCCCTCTATCTGGCAGGGCTGCCTTGCCTGACCTCAGTTGAAGAGGATGTTCTCAGTCCTGATGCAATTTTAAAGCTAGGTTGTTGTCTACCGAAACATTGATTCACTTGTTTTGTTAGTAATAAATAAGAGTTACCTGACAAGACAGAAAATTTGTCATTCTTTTGCATAAAACTATAAGCTGTGGGGGGTGGGTGGAGTGTTACAGGAGAAAAGAATGGCATCTTTAACATTTTATTTGATTTGTGTGTGTGTGTGTGTGTGTGTGTGTGTGTATTTGTATGTGCATCATATGTTGTCGAGTCTGGGTATGTGTGTATGTCTGTGTAAATATGTATGTCACATGCATGTGGGGATCAGAGGAAAACTCAAAAGAATCAGTTGTTCCCTTCTATCATGTGTGTTCCAGGAACAGAACTTAAGTTCCCTCAGTCTTGACAGTAAGCACCTTTACCCACTAAGCCATCTTACTCATTTTTGGAAAGCATTTTATTTTCAAGTAAATGACTTTAGGTCTAGAGAGATAGCTCAGAGGTTAGAAGCCCTTTCTGCTCTCCCAGAGGACCTGAGTTTGCATGGCAACAGCCAAGCTGGTCAGCTCACAACGTCCTGTAACTCCAGTTCCAGGGAGAATCTGTGCCTCTAGCATCCAGGGCATCTGCAATGATGTGGACATGCCCCCACCCCAAAATCAACATATGCATAATTAAAACAAAATAAACTTGGGGGGGGGGGAGTACATTAAGTAAGTAACTTAAAACTTCACATATGATGTGCATCCATATCCCATTAACCTTACCATTTCCACAGGACACACCCATCCATGAGAGGCCTGGAAAAAGCAATCTCTATGTAAGTAGCCAAATAAATGTGCAGTTAAAATTTTAGCATTAAAAGAAGGGAAATAATAGATGTTGGTGAATAATATTCTTCTCCCATACTTGATTTAGAAGAATCCTGTGCTATTGAAACCGGCTAGAATGATGGACTCATGTGACAGTGGCCCAATACTTAAAAGCATACTGAGAGGAGCTTCTACCTTGTCTTGGAGTGGAATTAAGTCATCACTACTGAGTCGAGCTGGTGTCCTAAAGTCTCAGTAGCAAAACAAAACAAAACAGCACAGGACTAAGATGTGGTTTTGAGATGTACGTAGTACATTTAAAAGATCCAAATTAATGTACAAGAATCACCCTGAGGTGGGAACACTTGACAGTTATACTTGGGGGTGGGATGAGCAAAAGGCAGACAGGCTGACCCATGTGTGATAGAGATACAAAGTGATGTTTCCAGGTTATGGGACACTGCATAATAAACTATTTTGGAAGTAGGTGGCAGGAGGTAGGTGTGGTTTGTTATAGGCAAAGGGTTAACTGAGAGGCAGGTGTAAGATTTATTGTATATTTATATTTCCACGTACAGCCCTAGATAAATGTCTTAATTTAGTTTTTACCATTAGCAACTATGTTTGCACTGAACTTTATGTGAGTACTCAATAAACAATGAGCATAAGTACCTTTCCCAAGGTCGTGTGGGTAGTACTAATGGTATGGCTGGCTTCCAAAGCCAGGCAGGCTACATCCTTTGCTTTTCATTGCTCCTTTATGTGGTATGTGGTTGTTGTTGACATGTTTAGCTGTGGTTATAGCCTCTCCTATTTCTACTCCAGGGTGGCCACCACTAGCTCCAAATCAGAGACTCTAAATGTACCAAAGGATCTGTAAGATCTGCAAATGACCTTGTATTTGAGTTATCTCTATAAATGAAGAGGTAGTTATGTTTCATCCATGCATGTGTTTATGCACCATTGCGTGAAGCATGGAAGAGGAGGTCCCTGTGTGTCCTAAGTATAACATGATAGAGTCATCAACATGGGGACTACAGAAAAGCATACACCATGCTCAACACATACTCCAGAGCCATGACCATATGTCAGAGATGGAGCTTTGTAAGAAACAACAAAATGAACAGGATTTCTCCTCTCATGAAACTCAAAATCTAATGGGCAAGAGGATATTAAATAGTATAAACTTGCTTGAAGCACTTTAAGTTATACAAAAATATATGAAGCATAAAATAAGAAAAATGGTGCAAGGGTTCACATGGACTTGGACGTGGGATAATGAAAAGATGTGCTGTGCAGGTGAAAAGGAGTTAGAATACACATTCAAGAAGTGCATGCCAAGGAAGACTGAGCCTAGGGTCCCTGAGATGGCGTGGGGCTCAGTGTTGTGAAAAGATGCAAAAGGACAGTGGTGACCACTAGAGGAATAGTTTAGAACAAGGCTTAAGAGATTATGACATGACGTATTCTGTAAGAGGAATCAGAGTCACTGATTCACTGTAGGTTTAAGTAGAGAAATGCTTGTACAATTTATATATTGAGACAATCAACTGTGTTACAATACTAATGGATTAAAGAGAATTAGGAGTGAAAGGTAAAACCAGTTAAGAGCTAGTTAAAGGTGCTACACTAGTTAGAAGTGTTTGAAGGCTAAATTTCAGTTACATTTCACTATATCATAAGGTAGATTTTGACATGCCAAGTCTAGGACTCTGTACTACATTTCAGCTTGGCCACCTAGTTATCTACTGGACTCAGCCAATGGGGGTCACTAGAAAAAAACCTGCACTTCTGGGGGCAAAAGAATGGATGGTTACTTCCCGATTCCTGTTAATTTTTATTCCTGGTCTATACCGTGAGCATTTTCACTCTGAAGGTAGCAGTCATTTTTAGGGGCAGTAGTTGAATGCAATCTACTTTTCATTTTTTAGCACATAGAATCTACCCCCCTGTGCCCCCTCAGTGGCACCAGCCAACCTGAGCCTCAGAGTCTAAGGCAAAGGTAAGTACCACTTGTCCTTCAAACTCTGGGACACCATCAGTGTTCCTTCTCAGAGCCTGAGTTTCAGCTCGGCAAGAGTCTTTACCCGCTAGTTATGTTTTGTAATGAGTCTTTTCCTTTTGTTAGCCACTTCTACAAGTGTCTCATCCCTATAGTACCGTAGCATTGTCACTTTGTCATCTGAATCCTTAAATTTCCAGACAGCAATTCTTTATATTAAATCATATCCATTAAACTAATTCTTCCAGGTGGGTCTTTACTAACACAGGATGGGATTTTATTTCTCATTACTTTTGATCTTTAAAGATGTATCTGCATTGCTTCCTCTAAAAAGCTAAGCTAATGAAAGGGGAAAGCAGTCACAGAATATGTATAAGCTTTATGGTCAAGAAAGGAACAAAGTTCCAGTGATTACAGTACAACTTTTGTGACTTTTCGCTTCACTATGTATTAAAACAGATACAGTAAAACTCCATTTAAAGGGCCATTTTGATGACCTAGTATATGCAAGGCATACTCAAGTATATTCATGGCATCTACTATTAGAAGTACTAAATTATTAAACTATCTTGGAGACGGTAGCATTGCCTTCTATGCATGAGGAGGTTCATTACTCAGAACCTCCCCAAAATACAAGATTTTAATGTTAATTAATTCAAAAACTCTCCAAGAGCATGCGCAGCAATGTTAGCTTCCTGCTTTCTTTTGCTAGCCTATAGGTCCATCTAACTTATCACTTCCTCTTTCATGCATGGTCTGTGAATTCTCCTATCTACACATCTTTATTTACATCTTCCTCCAACACCCATCTTCACAAGATCAAGAAGATGACTAAACACAATACCTGATGCGCTTAGGAAATGTTACAATGGTCATTTGTTAGATAACTTCCTCTCCTTGCTAACAGCTCACTCCTTGTTTGGCTCCTCACTGCTTTGACAACCTTGGCTTCTCTCAAGATACCTCATGGCTACTCTGGAACATTAGGAGAAAAGGGCAGGGCAGGAAAAATAAAAGACTCTGCATCAGCCCTTCAGGCTTTCTTCCCATTGATAAGGCCAGCAGTACTTCAGCTTTCCCTTAACTTCAGCCAGCTGGATCTCTATCAGACGCCTAGGGCGATCAGCTATGGCCCATTAGCAGTTGATTAAGGGATAATTAGGAACCCCCTTCAGGGTTGTTAGCATTCTCAGTTTTCCCATTTATAAATTGGGAATTACTTGAATAAAGCACAAAACAACTTATGGGGAGATTCACGCTCTCTGGAAGTTAAGCTCCAGGATAACTGACAAGCTGGGCCTCCATGGAAACCTCAGTAGGTCAAAGGGTCCCTTCTTCCTGAATGTCCAACAGAGACTACAGCCGAAAGCATCACCTAAACCTCCGGAGTACTAACATCCCATTGCCTGGCCATCTTAGAAAATTGAGCGTGGGAAGAAAGACAAACCTAGAAGACAAACTCAGCTAACAATCTTGGGCAAATCATTTAATTTCTGTATCCATTTCATCATTGGAACCACAGCTGCCATTACAGAAAGAGTGTTTTCCCTTCCTTTCACTCTTTTTCTTTTTCTTTCTTTCTTTCTTTCTTTCTTTCTTTCTTTCTTTCTTTCTTTCTTTCTTTCTTT
>OU015743.1:154868867-154879663 GCA_907169655.1 Acomys percivali
TTTCTTTCTTTCTTTCTTTCTTTCTTTCTTTCTTTCTTTCTTTCTTTATGTTTGCTTTTAACAAACCAGAGCAGTAGGAGGAGGAAGAAGAGTTGGATGAAGCAGAGAGAATTTGGGGTACAGTAAAGTCATTCTTTATGACACAGTAATGGGCAGGACAACACAAACCTTGTGAAAACTATGGACTTGCACTAATGAGAACATAGCACTAGTTCAGCCTTGCAACTAACATGCAAGGTGATGATGGTGCAAGAGTACAGAAAGGAAATTCCTGCTTTAGGCTCAGTTTCTGTCCATCTAAACCTATGCTGAATGTATCATTTAAAAATTTGAAAAGGGAAAAAAAAGCAATGTTAGACTAATAGTTACATACAGGTGCCTGACCAAGGGTGCCAAGTACTTTAATGGAAACACACTCTATGTCTAAAATCAGGTTTGAAAAGCCCCGTGTCTAAGAGCCATGCAGGTTGACACAGCCACACTTGGAGAGTGCAGAGACTAGGAAGTGGTAGGTGCTCAGCAAACTGAGACCATTATTAATTTGTTTCCTTCACATCCTTACTCTTGCTCAGGATCAGGAGACAGCACAACACAGCTAAATGAATACAGCCAAACTTTAGGGAATGTACTCGAATGACGACTGAATCCATTTAGGGCAGTATTGTGAGACAAAGTACAGGATACTCAGGAAATTTGAATTTCAGGTCAGTGGTAATTTTTTAATTGATTAGACTCTCCTCCAATAACCATGTCTTTACAAGCAGTGAGCAATTACTAAGTTTCCAGTACCAGGCATGGTTTCCTTCTTATTGAAGAGGTCTTAAGTCCACTCAGAGAGCTGTCGGTTACTGTCAAAGTATGCATGCCACTGCTTCATAGTTGGAGTCACGGACCCACACTGGTTGTTGACAGGTGTCATAGCTGGGTAGGACTGTTGGTTGTTGTGGTGGCTTGAATGACAATGGCCCTATAGGCTTATATATTTGAATTTTTGATTTAGTCATCTGGGAGTACCACTATGGAAAGGGATTAAAATGCTTAAGAGGTGTGGCCTTGTTGGAAGAAGTGTGTCACTAGGAGTGGATTTTGAGATCTTAAAAGCCCATGACAAGCCAAGAGACTCAGTCTCTCCCTGACCCTCCCTCCTCCCCCCACCCCTGTCTGTCTGTCTATTTCTCTGCCCTCAGATACTGCTCCAGTACCATGTCTGCATGTGTGCTGCCATGCTCCCTGCCATAATGGAAGTGGACTAAAGCTCTGAAAGTTTAACAAGGCCCCAGTGAAATGCTTTCTTATAAAGAGCTATCTTGGCCATGATTTCTCATCACAGCAATAGTACAATGACTAAGACAGAGGTTGGCACCAGGGAATGCAGCATTGCTGTGGAAGTCTTTGGGACTTTGGACTAGTAAATTGGTTGGACACTTTAAGTGGGGCTTAGTGGGTCCTCCTAATAGCAGCATGGGAGAGTGTGATGCTGAGGATGCTGTGGGATGTAGAGACCTGGCTCAGGAGGTTTCAGGTGAGCAGAATATAGCTAGTTTAGAGACTTTTCTTGTGATGCTTTGGCAAAGAATGTGGCTGCTCTTAGCCCTTGTCTAAAAAAACAAAAACAAAACAAACAAAAAAACCTAAGTTGAAGAGTTTTGAATTAATAGCACCGGCAGAGGAGATTTTGAGACAGATTAGTCTTGACTCTGTCATGTGGTTATTAGTGCTCAATAGGATACAGATCTATAATAAAAATGAGCAAGCTGAGCAAGGAAAAAAAATACAAAATGCACAGTTTGAGTGGGGGAAAAAAGCACCAGGAAGCTAGGAAGTATAATGGAGCTAAGTCCCGTGTTCAGTGAGATCAAAAACTTAAAGAAAAATCTGGTACTAAATGAAATGAGGGGAATGATGCCCTCAGGCCAAGGCTCCACCCAGCTAAGCTTCTAATTTGTAGAAAAGAAGTAAGGAAAATCTTAAGCAGTGAAGGAAACCATCAAAAACAGGAAGCTGGTGCAAATGTAATTGAACCAGGGGGCGATCATGTTCCAGCCCCATCCAGCAGCAGAGCTCGGCAGCTTCAGCCACGTGGTTCTGGCTTATAGTCAAAGATACAGGAGAAGGGTTGTAGAATCTCCCTCCACTAGTCAGGAAAGCCACAGAGGTCAGGTGTGTGTCATGGTTGTGCCTGCACAGAGGCCAAGAGAGACCACTGAGTAAAAGCTTGAAGGTATAAAGAAGCGTGGATTGCCTTAAAAACTCTAAGATGTTGGAGATGCCATGTCAGTTGGGATAGCTGCTGTAGAAAGCTAAAGACCATGTGTGGAACCAGCAAGAGAGAAGTGGATTGCAGTCAACAAAGCTGAAAGCAGTTGGAGATCTGAGGAGCATTCTGACATCAAACATAGAGAAGCGGAGTTTGGAGTTTGCCCTGATGGCTTTTGGTCTTGCTTTGATCCTGTATTTCCTCATTATGCTCCCTTATGTCTCTTTAGCAATCATAGTGTATTTTCTGTGCCATTGGATGTTGGAAAGTATATGATTAGCTTTTCGATTTTTACTTTACTGGGGGGATACAGTTAAAAGATTGTCATGAGTCTCAAAAGGGACTTTGAACTTTGAAACAATGTTCATACAGGCTGTGGGAACTTTTGAAATGGGACTCAATGCATTTTTTTCATTATGATATGGCTATGAGTCTATAAGGATTAAGAAGTGGAATGTAGTGATTTGAATAAGAATGACCCCCATAGGCTCATATATTTGAATGCTTAGTCACCAAGGAGTAACATTATTTGAAAGGAATAAAAAGCTTAGAGGATGTGTGGCCTTGTTGAAAGACATGTATCAGTAGGGGTGGGCTTTGAGATCTCAAAAGCCCATGACAAACCCAGAGTGTCTCTCTCTCTCTTAGAGCATTGGGTTACTAATGAGTGTGATTTGTTCTCTCTCTCTCTCTCTCTCTCTCTCTCTCTCTCTCTCTCTCTCTCTTTCTCTCTCTCTCTCTCTCCTCTCTCCCTCCCTCCCTCCCTGCCTCCCTGCCTCCCTGCCTCCCTCCCTTCCTCTGCTTATAGATCAGCTCTCAGCTACTGCTCCAGTACCATGTCTGCATGTGTGCTGCCATGCTCCCTGCCATGAAGAAAATGGACTAACCCTCTGAAAGTGTAAGCGAGCCGTCAATTAAATGCTTTCTTTTATAAGAGTTACCTTGGTCATGGTGTCTCATCACAACAATAGAAAAGTGGAAGTTTTGGTTTCTTTAAAAATCCAGTTGTGTTGTGTTATTGTTTTAATCACAAGTGTGGGAATATAGGCCTGCTTTTAGTTTGTCCACAGCTGAGAATTGCCTTGTGTGGCTTGGAGAGGGGCATGGTCTTTGTCAGCTATAGATATTGGAATTCTGAGGACTTGAAGAGGGTATAAATACAAGAGCCAAATTCGGGGTGGGGGGGTGCTCGGCAGTGCTCCAAGAGAATGCTCTAAGAAAAAAAAAAAAAAAGGATACTTCAATGAGACCATTGGAAGGCTCTCTGAGAAAGGATAATTGAAAGAGAGAACGCTTCCAAGGCAATTCATCAGAGGAGAAAGGAGGTTGCTTGTTTTTCCTGCTGCTGCATTTGCTGTGTTTGTGGTTGCTAGTTTGCTGGGCTGCTAGATATTTTTACACCTGAGGTTGGTGCTGCTCCGCAGAACCTGGTGACCCTAAGCAGCCCAGAGTAAAAGAGAACAAGGGTCCCACAGACCTTTTCCTCTCCTGCCTAGTGTTGTGGGGTTGGAAGGTATGAGGAGGGGTGAGGGGTGAAGAAGGAGGTAGAGGCATAAGACGGCACAAATAGAATAGGAACTAAAAGGTAGTGGTTACGGATAAAGGCAGAAGTCTCCCTCTTGGAAGCTTGCATGGTGCCTCCTGATCCCTAACAACAATTTATAAACATTTGACCGTATACTCACAGACAAGTGCAGTCCTCACTCTCACCAAGGAAACTTTTCTTTGCAACAAATAGAGTCCACTACAGAAAACCACAACAATTCAAAGTGCAAAACTATAGAACCCAGTCTCAGTGTATACATCTGCAAAATACAACTGTAACTAAGACTTAGGGAACAGGGCAGAAAAGAAGGGGGCAGAATGGTTCTAAGAGCCCAAAACCAGGGAGTTTGTTGTGAGACTATGTTTCCTAGTAATATTCCAGGCTATGCCCATAAAGAATTACCATCATAACTATATGTGTGTGTATACCTATACATACATACACACACACACACACACACACACACACACACACGTTTTCATGTAGTAACAATTAGTGAAACAAAGCATCTATGAATTTGAAAAAGAGCAAAGATGTTTTAAATACAAAATCCCAATCATTTGATTTTACCAATGAAGATTCAGGAGCCAGATGCTGAGGTTGAAGCCTATTCGCTCAGAGAGGCAGAGAAAGCTCCCAGCTGACCTTCCAACCTATCCAATGTCCCAGAAGAAAAAAGCCCCTTCTGCTTCTCTATGCTGTCTTAAAAGCCCTTTAAATTGAACGCCCCTCATTTCTACTCCTGTGTGGTTCTCTGTCTTGCAGACTTCTCACGCTCTGTTTCCCCACCATGTGTACTTCCTGTCAACTGTTTGCTTAATTTGTCTCTTAACCTAGAGTTAGT
The DNA here is from genome assembly GCA_907169655.1 of Acomys percivali. NCBI lineage: Eukaryota > Metazoa > Chordata > Mammalia > Rodentia > Muridae > Acomys > Acomys percivali. Next base: position 154,873,515 of record OU015743.1, read on the forward strand.
ATTATTGAATCCTACTTATAGAAAGTTATTGGATTAAAGGTGTGTGCTATGGATGAGCCACATCACAACTAGATACAGGGTTTTCCAGTACAAAATCTCAGGGCTCACAGTGAGATGAACTATCCTGCCACACAAGGTGGAGCATGTGGGCATGAGTGGATGTGGAGGGTGAAGAGGAAAGGGAGAATTGCAATTATATTATAATCTCAAAAGTAAAATTTACAAAATATTTTAGTATGCTCCATGTAATTGTATTTCCATGAACCAGTTTACCCAGGAAAATGCCTGTCTTGTCAAGACAGCAAGTGGCCAGCAAAGACTATGAATGGAAATTCTGTGCATAGCAACAACACAGCTACCCATTTTTATCACATTACTGTTAACATGGTACACCTGACTTCTCAGTTTTCAGAACACCTTCACATCCTTTAATTCAAAATATCTCAAACTTTAGTAGTGTGCATACATTTGTTAATGAGCCTGTGATTTGGCAGCTCCGAAGTTCCACATCTTCAGCTGGATCGCCGTGTCACTGATACGGCTGGTCTGTGGGCCACACTTCAAGTAGTGAGGACTTTGAGAATCCCAGGTGACAGACTATATCATCCCTATTTTTATACCAGAATATTCTCAGGGCTACACAAAGAGTGAGGATAGAATGTACATATGCTCATCAGGACATATCCAGTACTGCAGGAAGGAGAAAAGAAGACGGGTTGCCTGGTGATCCATGCATCATCGTAGGCTGTATGACCTCAGAGGCATCACTTGCAGTTTCTGAGGTTCAGAATCTACGCTGTGAGGCAGGAGACGGAAAACACTGGTATCCCAGAAACCTCAGCCACAGAGAGGTCCTCAGCTCTGCAGGGTGATTGCTTATAGATAACCCCAAGGAAACTTTTGTAGCAGTTTCTGTTCATGTTCTTGTGATACAATTCTCTGACAAAGGTTACTTAGGAAATAGTACATGTGAATAATCACAGCTGCCTGATAGTTATTTGTGATTATGTCAGTACTTACCGAAGCGGGCATCACAATATTGTTAGTATATTACAGAATAAACACTTTCCTAAAGGGAAATTGTATTCACTTTAACTTCCTGACTGACAGTAAGCCATGAAATCGTGTAACTACTTGGGATGAAAACTGACATTGGGTATAGTCAGCATAGTGGTGTTCTGTATCCCTGAGACGTCTGAGCTTGGGCATCTCAAGTTGGCGTGTCATCATGAAAGTCCTACAGAAACCATGAAAGGTGTCTTTGTAGGAAGCCACTGAGTCTGCCCAGCTTTCCTTCCTTCCTTCCTTCCAACCTGCCTTCCTTTCTCTCTCTCTCTCTCTCTTCCTCCCTCCCTTTCTTTCTCTCTTCCTTTCTTTTTTCTTGTGCTTCACTGGCAACTCTGAGTATTTCCAGAAAGCTAGTTACAGCATAAATGATTTCAGTCTTTTTTCACTTGTATTAGGTTTTTATATGAGGAATAGCAAAGAAGTACCCAGCAGGTGCGCTCAGCAGGCTAGCTGAGGCTCTGTGTGGTGAGTAAAGCTTCCAGGGCCTTTGCCTTGGATCCTTGATTTCCGGTGAGATGGGTGCAGTGCTCCTTTATAAAGAAAGCACACTGGCAGTCTGTGTTTATGTCATTTGCCTTTTCCTCAAAGCACCAGCCTCCTCTTCCTTCTTGGTCAGTCAATGGTCAGTATATTCCATGCTGTTTCCTCTAAGTGAAAGCATTTAAGTTTAATGTGGGGATCAAAATGAAGACAGCATGGGCTGTACAGGAGGAGGGACATAATTCATAAATTGAGACACTGGTCTGGTAAATTTCTCAGTTAATGTTTCCCAACTTCCAGAACCAGATCTTACTGGTTCTTATTAGAGATATTTTATATGAAAATTGTATTTTAAAAAGTGTTATAGTTTGTATATTTAACAGTAAGGTGAGAAATGCATCCAAAATTAGCCTTCTTTCACTGTATATAGTAATACTTGAAATTAAAAAAACAAAAAACAAAAACCATTCTAGCACTTAATTTCTCATTTTCAACCTAAGTGATTCTAGATGAAACACTATATTACTTTTTGTTATTGTTAATATTGAGCCTATGCTAGCACAGTTTGCAATAAAAAAAAAAAAAAATCAGCTGAAGCCGTACAGTCATTTCAAGTGAGTCCTAAAAAGGGAAGTTTGAAAGCTTTAAGAGAATTGGGTTTTCATTGGGTTTTGCATATCTTTGCTCTGTGACGTCCCCTTTTCATATCATTAAAGAAAAGCCATGATGAAACGATGCCGTTCACTTGCATCATTCGAGCAGTTTGTAGAGAAGTTGAATTTTATCTGGTTTGTGTTTGTTTGTTCCTGAGGATGGTACGCTTACCTCATTTTTCCTGCCATGGTCCCCAAACTCCCCCTTTGTCCTTGTTTACCCAAGGGGATGGGGGGTGTCTTGGAACTTTGAAACCAATGTTTATTTCCTATCTGAGTGACAGAAGGTTGAATTTGAGTTCTGCTAGAAATAAGTCTGGGTTTGCAGAGGGGCTGCTACTCCAGGTGAACTACCTGGACAAAGAAAAGAGAGTTCCGGAAGAGTCAACATGCTGAAGCACGAAGTGCATTTGGACTCTGCTCTAACTCAGGTGGTGGCTGTGTCTTTTTCCTGTTACCTGAGGTCTTATTCAATTTTATCCAGAGTCTGAAAATAGTTGGCATGCAGGAAATGGAAGAAGGCGGAAGGAGTCGCTGCTCCTAGGAGAACAGGGTTACTGCTCAGGTAGCAAAATCCTCGTTCAAAGCAGTGGGCCTCCGTGTAAACAAAGGTTTCACTGGGCGGGGATGGCTAAAGCGTTTGCATAAAAGTCTTACAAGGTGGGAGAGATAAAAATATTTTAATTCGTTGTCCTAAACACGTCTTCCAGTATTTCATAGAAAAGACTCATATTTGATTTCTTATAGTTCTGGAGGCAGGAAACAAACAGTTGGGGTCCATTGACATTGGGATCTGGGCTACCCACGTGGGAAATCACTGTCCTTGGGCTCTGGACACACCAGAATTGGTGTGACCACTGTGGACTTCCTTGAGATCTCTCCCTCCCAGTGTTTTGGCCAGACTAGTATGATACAAAGTCTAGTTCAGGACCCGGGGCGGCTAATCTCCGCAGTCAACCCGACTGACTGGGTTTGCAGTCTGGCTGTGAGGACGTTTCCAGAGAGATTTAACTGGGCAGGGAAGACCTACCTCAACTACGGGGTGCACTGTCCCATATGCTGGGGTCTTAGACCGAATAAAAAGGAAAGGGAAGGAAATGAGCTGAGCTACAGCATTTGTCTCTTTCTTCTTCTTGAGTAAGCAGTTGTGATGTGACCAGTTGCCTCGGGTTCCTTGCTGTGCCTTCTGCACAAGACTGACTGTATCCTTTCAAACCATCATCTAAAGCCAACCACTCTTCTTTATGTTGCTTCTGACAGGCGCTTTACCATAGCACTGACAAAAGAAATGAGTACATTTGCTACCTGGAGTCTTGAGCTAAGACCTTGCTTTATGTAGTAATCTCATTTCCTTTTCCCTCATCACATAGGCCTCTCAATTTCTGTCTCAGGGCACCAACTAAACTAGTATATTGGGTGATGTGACTTCCTTCTGCCTGATACATAGTAAACTCATTTTGTTTGCCTCTTTTGTTTTGTTTCCCAACTCTGATGGTGGATGTATTTTTATTTGATAATACACATCATACAGTTTAGAAAAGCTTAAATGACTTTTTAGAACACACACACACACACACACACAGGGTATATTGGGCAGGGCTTAATAATAGAGTGCAGAGCAGACATCAGTATTGAGGCTGCAGCAGTTGTGTGCTTCTGTCTTCTGCTCTGATTGCATCAACAGGAGCGGGGCCTCCTTTTACTCTGATCACACAGGTCCAGCACATAATTCTTTTTTTTTTAATTAATTTATTCATATTACATCTCAATTGTTAGCCCATCCCTTGTATCGTCCCATTCCTCCCTCCCTCTCGCTTCCCCCCCTACTCGCTTCCCCTATGACTGTGACTGAGGGGGAATTCCTCCCCCTGTATATGCTCATAGGGTATCAAGTCTCTCCTTGGTGACCTATTATCCTTCCTCTGAGTGCCACCAGGCGTCTCCATCCAAGGGACATGGTCAAATATGGGGCACCAGAGTTTGTGTGAAAGTCAGATCTCCTTCTCCACTCAACGGTGGAGAATATCCTGTCCATCGGCTAGTCTGGGTAGGAGTTTGAAGTTTACTGCCTATATTTTCCTTGGCTGTTGCCATAGTTTGCGGAGGACCCCAGGGCCCAGGCCCACCTGTAGTTTTCCAGGACCCACTGGATCCTTCTATTTCCTCATTCTCCCAGGCTTCTCACACCTAAAGTCTCAATAGGATGTCCTCCCCTCTGACCCACTTTCCTGGTAGGTACAGTTTTTCATGGGGACGTACACCTTGGACTAGTGTCTCGATATAAGTGAGTATATACCATTTAGCTCTTTTTGCTTTTGGGTGAACTCACTCATTATGATAATTTCTAGTTCAATCCATTTGTCCACAAATTTCGGAAATTCCTTGTTTTTAATAGCTGAGTAGTATTCCATAGTATAGATGTACCACAGTTTCTTTATCCAGTCTTCTACTGAGGGACATGTAGGTTGTTTCCATGTTCTGGCTATTATGAATAAGGCAGCTATGGACATGATTGAGCATATGTCCCTGTTGTGTGGTAGCAGCACACAATTCTTGACATAAGAAAGAAAATTACTAGGATAGCTCTTCTAAATGGTACCTACTTCTACACAGGCACCTCACTGTTATTTAACAGATACTAATATCTGTTAAATATATTGAAGTACATGTTATATATTAATATGTTAATATGCAATAGCAATATATTAAAATCCAAAGTATTATCAAGAGATGTACTGAGCACATATCACACAGCCACCACTATAGTCTGTGCACAGTGACAGAAATGAGGCAGATCTCCTGATCTTGAGTCTTGCTAGTGGAGAAAGAGAGAGATAGTTACCCTTCTCTGTGATGTGAAATGCTCGTAGAGTAAGTGGTGTTGAATCTCAGGAGTCTGGGTGGGGGCTAAGGGGCTGGAGGGTGGGAGTGGAGAATAGAGTATAGGGTGGGGGTATTCCAGGGCTGAGGGCATGGGGGGGTCCTCTCTGCAAGGCACTATTTCTATAGGTGTGTGCTATTCACATCCTACTCCTGTCACATTAATATTATGCTAAAATATATTCTTTAGGCATATTTTTATTAGTTTCTAATTATGTGCATACATGTGTATCTATCTGTGTGTAGGTGGGTGCACATGAGTGAAGTGGCACTCAGAGCCCAGAGACATTGGGATTTCCTAGAATGGGAGTTTCAGATGGTTGGGATCCACCATGTGGGTGCTGGGAATTAAACCTGGGTCCTCTGTAAGAGTGGCCATTGCTCTTAACTGCTGAGCCATCTCTCTAGCCCCCTACCCAATATATCATTTTAACACTGCTGTTACACTCTCTACAACCCCAACAGGTAATTACTGTCTGCCTTTACAGCCAAGGAAACCGAGACTTAGATTGTTGATAGGACATGGATCACAAAACAATCGGGAGGAAGATGAATGGTGTGGAACTGTGACCTGCACCTGCACCGGGGAAATAACAAAGTAAGAGTTTACCACACAGCTCACAAGGCAGCCATCTTGTGACTCAAAATGGCGGGCTATGAGTCCCAAGGGAAGAATGATAGAAACCCCAAATAAGCAGGCTGGCATTGAGTCCCGGCCTGTGGCCACTGCCACTCACCTAGAAGGCTGTAGAGAAGTATGAGAAGAGCCTGGACTGTCTCCGCAGTCATGTGTGTCTGAGAGCTGAGGAGCTACTAGGGTGCTGGGACGGCGCTATATGGGGTGTAGGAGAAACCTCACTGAGACGGACTTATTGGCACCCGTGACTGGATGTGTGGCTGGAAGGATGAGACATTCTGGGGATTGACCACCATCTTAGATGTTGGTTAAGACAATGTCCCCATTTCCTCCAAAGCTTGCATCCCAGTGGAAATGCAGGGCAATGTAGTACGATGAGTACTAAGGCCGGCATCATCCCTGAGATCAGCTGGGGAGGATACGGCCAATGG
>OU015743.1:154886745-154903547 GCA_907169655.1 Acomys percivali
CACACACACACACACACACACACACACACACACACACACACACACACAGCACAAACATTAAGTAAGATATAGTAACAATTGTGATTTTGGAATAATGTTAGTCTACAAGGAATACAATTCTCTTTAGCAGCTAGTCCCCCCCAAGGCAGGCAGCTTCTGACTCCCTTTCCTCTGTCTACCTCCTCCACCGACTTGGCCAGGATAGCCTCTCTTTAGGAGGGCTTTCTGGACACTGTCTCTACAGACATGGGCAATCTGAACCTTCTTGGTTCGGGGCTACTCAGTTGAGGACCTGCTGAACTGTGAGTTTCTGGGTTAGCTTTGTGGGATTCAGCCCAAGGACAGTTTCTGGCATATACACAGAGTTCATGATAACTAAGCAACATGCATTAAAGTCCATTGGCCTTTTCTGTTTCTTTGCAGTAGAATGCAATATTGATTCCAGTATTTCAAGCTAAGTCTGTCGCCTCATCTTTGCCACTGGTAAGCTTCCCCCACAGCCCTCTGCACACGTGTGGAGAGAGGGGGAGAGGAGGAGAGTGAGAAGGGGGTGTTTAGGGAGGTTTTAGTGTTGTAGGTCTTGAGTGAGCACAGAAAATATCTAGACTGAAAAGCAAGGTTTTGTTTTGTTTTTGTTTTTAAACAAAACTGCAAAGCATATATTCTTCATTTTAACAGTGGGTATAGAAAAGGAAGGAACACTGCACTCTGAACTGAAATCACTTGTTCTTTCTAAATGTTCAAAGAAAACTAGGTGAAGGAAAAAACTGGTGGGAGGCCACTCAGATGGCTAGCAGTTACAGATCAGCTTCTTGGGGCTTTGCAGCTTACAGCGGATTCTCCTGCAGCTGCACGGTGCCCAGCTGGATGCAGACAATCCTAAGGCTTGCCCGGTCCAGGGTCAGCCTGGGGGCCAAGACAACCCCAGCTCCTGTTGTTTCCCTGGCCTGCCTCCTGCCTTCCTTCTTTCTTGGCAGAACCCGCATCCTGTTGCTCTGAGCAAGGCCTAAGAAAAAGGCCAGCGGCAAGTCATTGTGCTGCAGATGAGGACGAAGAGTCCGGCTCTGCTGTGCTCCTGGCATCCTGTTGGAGGAAGCAAAGCACAATGCTTTGAAGGAGGGGGCTTTGCTCACCTCCTCCCTGGTAGCTTTCCCCTCCCCTTTCCGGTGCCTCCCCAAACCTTCCACTTCCTGAGGAATCCCTGGATGCCTGTTTGAGGTAGGAGGCTCCCGTGCCCAGGCAGATTCCTGCCCAGATCTCAGGAAGTGCAGCTCACAGAGCTCTGGCCCCAGACCCTGGAAAAGGCTGGAGCCTTGCCTGATCCCTCTCTAGGTGGCCATGCCAGATGCTCACAAGGCCCACCAGTGCCTCTGAAATGCACTTACTAAAGTGGCTTCAGTGTGACAACAGCTGCCATCTACATTAGTCGTCCCAGAACACACCCATGAGTCAAAATTCACCAGAAAATTTCTATGATGAATCCAGTCCTGTGGAACACAAGCTATTTCTCTTTCTATCCCTGTTTAATACGTTGGTGGATAAGAAATGGGTGGGTTCATGGATATAAGCAGCTGTAGGAAGTGACCACGAGCCAGGTCCATCCCCAAATATGGGACCTGAGGCAGAACTTGGAGCCATCAGGTGATTTACTTTGCTCATCTGCAAAATGGGAACAGCAATAATTGGGTGATTGAGCTGGTGGGCTTGAATGGTGTAATTACTATCCTAGAGGGTCTCAGGTAATCCTCAGGTAATACACTTTCCTGTATTTCTCAGAAAAACAAACAAACAAACCAAAGACAAACAAAACCACAATAAACAAAAACCACTGGTGAGTTAAGAATAGATAGGGCCAATGTCTCACCTTCCCCACTATGAGGTTATCAGATCTTGTCACATGTTGTAGTCTCCCAAGAAACAGACTCAAGTGTTAAGCATGCAGGGTGTCTGAGAGAGGGCAGTGAAGTAAATTCCTGACAATAGGCAGAAGGTGGAAGCAGGGCTGTGAGTGAGAAGACGGTTCACAGGGAGGTCTCCAAGGTACCCCCACTTAGAGCCCCGTGACCTTCAGAGATCTGAAAAGTGTGGCTGAGACAGTCACTTGTCATGGCCTGTTCCAGAAAAGGGGTTGACCTGGTCTGTTAGCTGACGTCTGGGGTCAGAAGGCCTTGAAAAGGATCTGAGGAATACCTCAAATATGCATCCAAACCCTGTGAGGTGAATTCTGATGAAGAGCCAGGGCTTAATCAGACACCTGACTCTGGGGTCACAGGTCACACCTGTCTCTTTATACGGATGCTCAGGTCCCCATGCCCGTACAGCCAGGGCTCTTGTACACTGAGCCATCACCCCAGATCCTCCACTTGTTTTATGCAGATCAATCTCTGCCTCTTGCCATAAATTTATTACCTTCCCTCTGCTTCTTTGTCTATGCCCATTTTTTTCCTTCACCAAAATCAAGGGCCAATGCTAAAAAATAAAAGTAAAAAAGAACTCAGAACTCTTCCTTTTGCCATTGGGAAAGAGGAGGAAGGAAGCTGGGGTCAAGAACATACTTAGAATTATTATTAGCAATCAATAAGTGAAGATGACCTTAATCAGAATCGACTGGCCAGATATTTGGATGAGGGTGGGTAAACTGAATACGAGCCATGACTTAGCCGTTGGGTTGCTGACCAACAGGGAGGACTGGATGGTCCTAGAGGGGGTTCTTAGATGGCACAGGCAGTAGAAATTATAGTAAAGGGACTCAGAGAAGGCACATTCAAGAGTAGCTGCCATTTTCAAGTTAGTCTGGGAATATTTCAAGTTTCAGGAGATTCTGACAGATAAGTTGCAAACTCTCTCCAAAGTTGAATCAATCATCCTGATTCCCACATACCTTAAAAGGCACGCCAGGATCCTGGCTGGGGGAACCGCAGCAAGTTCGCTCGTCTTTCTGCCACAGGTGTTGCTGTATTTGGCAAACTCTCAGCTGTGAAGAAGTCCACAAAGCAGCTCAGCTTTGCCCCTTGGATGTGCTGAGGACACTGGTAAAAACCGTTACTGTTACGAGAATTCAATTCCATCCATTGTTTAGTAGACCCAATACTATTGACCTTCTGGAACATAATGGAAAATAAATGTCATATCAGTGAAAGGTATTTATTTTAAATCTGCCTGGGATATAGTGGTTGTTCAGCAAATGGCTTCCCAACACCTTCATTTCTGTCTCTTTCACTTCCTGGTTCCTAATACGCTCTTTTGGGTTCATGTTCTTAAACCATAACTGACCTCGATAAAACGATGATGATGATGATGATGATGATGATATAAACCATTAAACAAGCCTTTAGATCTGTGGCAAACTACCAAGAGCTTTAACGTTTCTAATCTAAACAAGTAGTTAGTTCCTTTTAAGAGAGGAGAATCGCCTGGTGTGTCCTTTCTGTCCAAGGACAGCAGACTGTCCCTCTTCCCCAGGAGTAGAGGGGGGCATTCATCAGCACTAGGGTGAGATGCCTGATTCAGACAGGTAACTGGGACAGGAGGGAACTGCTTAGCACCGACGCTGAGGTCCTCTGCACGCACCCACAACCGAGAAGACTCCGTGGGGTCTTGCTCTTGAATCACTTGACTGATATTTGAATGATATTTGAAAATTTGGAGACTTCCTCTCAAATACTGCTTAGTGGCCATCTGCATTAATCTGTTTCACGTCACACACCAGTCAAAAAAGACGGTTGCCTTTAAAAATCAGATAGCTGTAGTGAGAATGCTGGGAATTTGGCTTCTTTAAAACACACAGAAATACTATAAGAACGCGTTTTTGCTTTAATCCCAGGTGTGGGATTGTGGGGCTGTGTCTCAGCAGCTGTGTTTGCTTCATGCTCAAGCATAGGCATGGTTTTGCCAGCTGCAGATAGTTTCTGTGATCCTCTGACATTTGGAATTCTGGGGACTTTTCAGAAGGTGTATAAATGCTAGAGCCCCAATAGGCAGGGTGGGTGATTGTTGGTCATTTAGGGGGGTTGGTTGCAGCTCATTAGTAGTCATGCTCAAAGAAGAAACAAGAAGAAAGATGTTTAGCCTTTCTTGTGTTCCTTACTACATGTTACACTGTGCCTACATGTACATTTATTTACATATATACATATATTATTGCCTAGATCCTGCACATGTGGGGTTTTCTTTCTGCCACTGTGGAACTTCTGTTAATGTTGTACGTTCTAAGTCAGGCCATTTTTCCAGTCAAATTCATCTTTCTACTGAATATTCAAATAAACTTTACTCGTAAGGTTATTTTTTTCCATTTCAAATTCTGAAAAAAATCAGTTCAACACACACATAGAGGCCACTTTACAGTGCTGCTTTCCTTTTGCATTTGTGATTCACAATTGGTGACTTGTCTCTTTCAGCCAAGTGTCTTTAACATAGAAGTTTTTTTCTAAGTAAAAATAAATGGAAACAATAATAGATTCTCCACTTCCTTGGTAGGTTTTTGCTTCAAGTTGTAGAGCATTATCAGTATGGGGTGGGGTGCAGAGTGAGATAGAAAAAGCTATACTTAGGACATCTTTCCACTGTGTGGGGTTTCTTTAAACTTTTTATTGACTCTTTGTGAATTTCACATCATGCACCCCATTACCACTCACCCCATCACCCCATCCCTTCATATCCACCCTCCACCTTTGCAACCTGTCCTCCATGAGAAAACAAAAAATGAAATTAATATAAAAAATAATAATACAAAAATCAAAAGAGGAAACAGCAACAAAACAAAAAACAAACAAACAAAAAAACTTGCTATGGAAGCTGTGGTGTGTCACAGTGTACCCTTTCATCCAAATACCGTATTTTTCAGACTATAGACGCATCTGACTGTAAGATGCACCTGACCATAAAACACATTCAGTTTTAGAGCAGTAAAACAAAACAAAACAGTAAAAACAGCAATCAGACCATAAGTAGCACCCCAATCACCTCCCCCCAAATATGGTACCTTTATTTACAAATGTTCATTGCAGTGAGTCATTGGTCTGGTTTGAGGTCTCCAGCTTCTGCCACACCATCAATACTGTATCCTCTCTAGACTCCTCTAGAATATCCTGTGTTTGCCCTGTGTCATGGAGATCCTGCAGCTTTGAACCAACAGGACAGACCCTTTCATAGGCCCCAGCTGTTTACAGATGATATAGATTTGGGGGTGAGCCAACTCAAAGCTTCAGATCTGGGCCTGGGTTGTAGGTGAGTTGGTCAGTCCTGCACCCACACCACCATAGTTAGCTCTCCAGGGTCTGCTCTCCAGCACCTTCCAACCCTGAGAGTGCAGCAGCTGGCAAGTGTCGGGCTGCTTTCCTGTGCTGACACCCTCACCTGGGTCCACTCTACCAGGGCCTGCTGTACTCTGCTGCGCAGGTGAGGTGCAGAGCCCGCTCTGGAGAATGCTGTGGCCTTCGATGGGTGAGGCCAGCTTTGTGGCTCTCAGGACCTTCCGGCCAGTTCTCCCACCTGCCACAGACTGCGGGGCTGGCGTGCACTGTGTGTTTATTAGGAAGTCTGATTGGAGATGTGTGGCTGGATTAAACTCTTTTAAAAGATCGGTTGGCTAGCTGATGAAATCACTTTGGCTTGTGGACAAGGTTGTCTATGTTTAAGTGAGAAACTTGGTCTAGATCTAAGGAAGGAAGGAAGAGAATGTGGAAATATGACTGATGAAAAACAAGGTATTGTCGCCCACATAGTACAGAGATTAGCTAGTTTAGGGGCTGCACAGACACAAAGATTCAGTAGAAAGGTGTTAATGCATGCCCCCCCCCCAAATCTCTTCTGTGTAGATGTTTTGTTTTGTTTTGCTTTTTGCTTTTCTGGAGAATGTAAGTTTGGTCTGCAAAGTTTGATCTGAAGTGAGGTTGGAGCTGCGAGTATGGTCTGCCTAGATGTGGGCATCTCAATTAAAGTGGTAGTCAGAAACTTCATGGCTGAGCATTTACTAAACGTAAATCTTATCTCAGTCCACCTTCATTGCAACCAGTCAGCTCAACTGATTATCCCTTTGGATATAAACGAGAAAGCTACAGTTCAGAGGGCTAGCCAGTTTGCCTGGGGAAATTCAGCAGTACATGGTAACGCCAGGCTAAGAAAAGCATCTACATGGCTCAAGAGCGAGCCTGCTCTTTACCTTGTGCTGTATCCTCAGGGGCAGAGGGACGCGGCTAGCATCCAGGTCATGCTTGGCTTTCCCAAGAAGCGCACAGTATGTGGGATAGTCAGTGCACTGAGCACATCTAACCTTGGTTCTGTGTACTTTGTGTCCCAGGAGTGCATGTTCATTTTCATCTTCCTTTCTCGTAGGGTACTTGGGAGGGTTGGGTAAACTGACACACATTTAAAAGTTCCTCAAGCAGTGCCTGGCATGAGAAGTGCCCAGTAAACGTTTTCTACTTTTACCAGAGCATCATGGTCATATTATCATTTGTTCCCTCAGACCTGGGATGTGGAAACTGTTGCTCCTGTCTATCGCTGATAAAACTGAGAAGGCTGAGTGATTTGCCCAAGCTCATACACTGAAGTAAATCTCATGAATCTAAGCTCCAAGTTGAGAGATATAAACATTGTCACTACATCTGTGTTCCTTCACTCTTGTCTCCAGTTTCCAAAGTTTCTGCAGTTGGGGACCATAAGCCTCAGGTCACTTCTCACCGGGAGGTTCACTGTGATTCAAGCATACATGCGATGGTCCCAGAGCATTAGCATCTCAGATTCTCCTTTGTTCCAAATACGAGGAGCCAGAGGCTAAAGGCAGCAGCAAGCCCATCTCCCGTAACAGCCGGTCCTCTGCATGTGTGTTGTCACGCAATGTTTAGTCTGTCCTTTGCTGTCGGCAGGGCTGGATTTCAAACACTGTACCAGAGGGTTATGACTTAGGGATCCAGAGCGTATGGTGTTTTCAGAGCCCTCCTAGTCACATCTCTATGTTTGTGCGAAGTTGCTTTGCTGTGTTACCCATCTCTCAACTGGTACAACCAAACTATCTGTTATCTCTGCCTCTGGGCTTAAGTGGCAGCAAGTCTGAGCTGTTGTTCACATAGCCATGTGCATGTCAAATGTGTCTGAAGTTCGGAACTTCAGTTGGCTGCACTGAGCATGGACTATCCAGTTACAGTTGCTGTAAACACCCACAGGGGCGCTTGGAGGCAATAGTCTGGACTCTAGCCACACTGACTTTAGGGATAGCAGTCCCATGTCCTCCACTTACTATTAGATGTGTGAGCTACAACAAATAATCTCTCCTGAGGTTAAGTTCCAACACTCTCATTAACCAAAGAAAATACCTGTATTATCATTCATACAGCACCTGTGAGCTTTGATGAGTATTCCTGCAAAATGCTTAGACACGTGGCTATAAGTCAGGATCGATAGTCTGTGTTATTGGCACTGATACCTCACGATTCTTCTGGGGATTTAATACTTTAGCAAACGTGATTTGTGCAATGCTTGGGACAGAGTGAGTGCTCCATAAGGGCCTGTCACCAGTAGCGTTGCTGTGCCCTTTATGTCACCATTGCTAAGCCCAGAGTCCTTTACCTTCAGCTCACTCATTCTTTCATCCGTGAAGAGTGTCTCCTTTATGACAGACACACCGCATGGGAGTGACTCAGACACCATTGCTAATTTCAGAAAGTCCCTAAGTCATGTGGGAAGGCTGATCAAGGGAGAATGACCTTAGCTTCCTACTTGCAGGAAAGGATGGACTAAAGCCAGTCAGGGAAAGGGTGGTGGGACAGTACCTTTGGATTAGGTTGAGACTAGGAAAACGCTCAGTAAAGAGTGTGCTTAGCTGAAGTTTGAAGGGAGCATGGGTCAGCAGGTCAAGGCAAAGGCCAGTTTGGACAAGTGGCCTTGAGGTCCAAAGCAGCAAGTACTGCGCATCTAGACTGGCTTGTGAATAGGCACAAAATGTGGCAAAGGAGTTGAATAAGAAAAGACTAGACACAGTGCCAAACATCCAGAGGTGGAAAAGGGCCGCCTCTGCATCGTAAGGACTTGGTTCCTAGCCTATCGGATGGAGTTAGGGAGTCTAGCCAGAAGGAAACACAGACCTGATAGAATGACCTTTGTAACGGTCTAACCTTGTCAAGAGTTTGGTACTAGCAGAGAATTGGAAAGCTGTATCACTGAGATACAGAGGACAAAGAGGACTGAAAAAGAGAAGGAAGCCATGGTCAAGTCAGCTAAGATTAGCACGCCGAAGCACTGCGGGGATTGAGCAGGTGCAAAGCCATTGAACCGCAATCTCGGAGACGATTTTTAATGGAACAGAAACCACAGAATCCTGCGATGGTGAGTTCTTCCTGCACATAAGTAACGTATGTATGTCCACTGTAAGGTATCCACTGAATGATTTCAATATTAATTACAGACCACATGACTCTTTGCCCCAAAGGCTTCAATCAGAACAGAAAAGCTGGAATACCTTCTATATGAATTTAAAATTTACAAAGTATATATCAACACAAATTCTGTCTTATGTATAGTCTATATTCAAATTCCCCAAGTGTCCCCAAATTGCCCTTTCTATCTGTTTCGATTTTCCACAATGCTGTTGAGAATAGTGCATTTTAATTCATATTTTCTTAGTCTCATTTCATCTAGAGAAATGCCTTATACAATTTTGTTTATCTTGCTGTCTTCTGTTTCTGGTTTGTCACAACAGTTTAAGTGCAGAATGACCCTCAGTTTGGAGTCTCTGATTATTTCTTCCTAATTAGATTCAGGCTGCTCTGCTTTGGTATGGATACTACATAGTCGAGTCAGGAAACTACACAGGATGACAGGCTACTCTATCAATGAGGATGTTGAATTTGATTATCTAATGAATGGGCTCCACCAGGCATCACTATTGTGGGGGTAGAACTATAGAGCTTTGTGGTTGTCAGTAATCTTTGGGCTGGATGACTGTAGTGACATAGGAAGTCTAGTGAGGCCACGTCCTTCTCAGAACCGCACTACTGTTTTCCCACCAGTGTCCCTGTGGCAAATGGCATAGAAAACCGAAAAGCTGATGCATTTGTGACAGTAACAGGAGTCACAGGTGGGATCTGTCGGAAAGCACGAGAGCCAGGAGCCGGGATCCTGAGATCCCAGACCTACATCAGCCACTGGGTCCCCTAACACTCCCTCCTGTTCCCCTCCTCTGTCTAGTTCCCCTGCTCTTGTTCTTATATTGGGGAGGTAATATTTTCTTCCAGGATAAGCTAAGCTGGGATCTGGAATCAAAGCTTTACTTTGCTCAGTTAGGAAATGAGAAAATCTGGGAAACGTCAGGGCTTAGCTTGCTAATTGCCTTTGCACTTGGCTTTGATACAATGCTGTATGACCAGCCGCAAATGTCCACTAACCAGAGGTTTAATGAGAACAGGAATCCTGCTTGATTTTTCTCACCACTGTTATCACCAGCAGCGAGCGCAGTCCCTGGTACACGGGAGAGCTAACTCCATCACAGTAACTGACCTATTGATTGACCTGCGTCATTGCCTTCCTAGGTCATCTTGAGGACTGGCTCTGCTCTTCTCCCAAGAGGTGAATGAAGAGAAGGAGCCAGGAAACAGGGTTTACATACAACTTATGTTGTGCCTTAATTCATTTAGTTTCCATAACACTTCTTTGATTAAGAAATATACAATTATCTTTT
Source organism: Acomys percivali (assembly GCA_907169655.1). NCBI lineage: Eukaryota > Metazoa > Chordata > Mammalia > Rodentia > Muridae > Acomys > Acomys percivali. The sequence goes on from OU015743.1 coordinate 154,896,419, forward strand.
TTTTTTAATAAATGACAAATCTTGGAATCAGAAAAATAAATGAGTTGTAATTCAGAAATTACATATGTGATTTTTATCACATTTATTTATTTGTTTGTTATATGTGTGTGGAGGTCAAAGGACAATTTATGGGAGTCAGGTCTCTCCTTCCACAATGTGGGACTCAGGGATTGAATTCACATTATCAGGGCCAATGGCAAGTGGCATGCCGTATTAGGCAATTTAACCAGCCTAAATTTTGCATAGTTTTTGATAAGAAATATTTACAAAGTATATAAAGAAAGCTCTGAAATATGCCCACCATATAGATGTGAACTTGCACAAATGAAAAAAAATATATCTGCTCTTGATTCAGACATCTCACCATCACCAGGATATGAATTTACTTTAAGCTAATTTACTAATTCACCAAAGTTCTAATAAGTAAACCAGTAACCATTTTTCCCAGAGCTAAACAAGCTTATACTAAAATTCATACACAATAATCAGGATGGATAAAGTAGATACGAACATACGAGGAAGCAAGCACAGTCCTCTAGTTGAAGAGGTTCAGAGTTATTCCTGAATGCACAGACCCCCAGCAGGGCAGACAATTAGTTCAGCACTTGGGAAAAATTCTCATTCCAAAAAAACAAGAAAAAGAATTCCCGACACACCAAAGAACAAACGTGAAGTAATATGCTACACAAGCAATGGAGGACACCACGGTTGACTCCCTGTAGTGGAGTAGAGAGTAATGGATCCTAGCTTGCATTCAAAATCAAGATGTGATAAAGAAATGATTGATACATCTGACTAATAAAAAACAAAACTGCTAAACGGAAAGCCATCATGAGAAAAAGCAAATAGCAAATGACAAATTGGGGAAAAACATTTGTGACATATTTCCTAAGGAAAGAGGCTTCACATCCAGGAGAAAATTGTGTATAAAATCATGGATAGATAAAAAGCAAGTACGCATAAGAGGCCCACTCACACACAGAGAAGTGCTGTGGCATGTGGCCCTTAAATTGACCCCTCTTGCATCACACTCCACTTGAGTGGGATCTAGAGCTATAGATACTATGAAAGTGACAGGATGTTTCTTCTGAGACTAGGGTACAAAAGAATGTGACTTCAGCCTTGGTACCTTCATGTTTTGTTTATGTACTTGCTTTGAGAGAAGCTAGCTATCATGTGCGATCTACCCTCTGGAGAGACCCATTGAGTTAGGAGTCACGGTCTCTAGCTAACAGCCAGCGAGGACCTGAAGCCTTCCAGTAGCCAGCGAGTGTGGCTGAGGACGAGGTGTGCGCAGCCTCTGAAGACAACTTGGTCAGCTGTTCTGAAGAGCCCTGGGCTGGAGGCACCAGCCAAACAGTGCCTGCATCCTTGACTCCGAAGAGCTGTAAAATAATAAATTATTGTTATAGGCTATTAAACAATTAGTTCTGCACTCCTTCCTACTTCTGGGATTTTACCCTTGAAATATACCCCAATAATATAAAAGTAAATACACAAATCCATTCAGTGGAGCATTATCTGTAGTTGAATATGTGGGACTGGGCATCCCCACAGTGGAATATAGAGTTACAGCTTTCCACTGGTTTGTAACAAATAACCGTAAACCTTAGCACCTTAACTATTCCACGACCTACCCTTCGTCATTCTGTGGTTCGTATGGGTGCACCTGTCTAGCCAGAGTGTACCCTAAGGTCACCCAGCTGACCACATTCAGCTAATGCTAAAAGGTCAAGCTGGTCGCGTACTTGCCAGGACCGCTCGGCACATGGCCACGCACTGCCCGGTAGCGTCCTTTGCACCTGTGAACAGCGTGAGGGCTCTCCCTCCACAAGTGAGAAAGCAGAAGCCCACAGTTTGTCCTTTGCATGGAAGTCCAGAACATCATATATGTGCCGCGTACTGTTGCCCAGAGCAATTTAGAAGGGGAAAGGAACAGCAAGTAACTTATGAAAAATCTATCATGAGTATGTGAGTGAGCCAACAACAAGGCCAGCCTCATGGACGACATCCATGGACATCCATGGACCAACTGCCAAGAACAGCGCAAAGTGCTACAGTGTCTATTAAGGGCTCTACATTTAACACAGGGGAAAAAAAAAAGGATAAACAAGAAAACCACATCTATCTAGCTGCTTCTTTGTTTTAAGTTTAAAAATAATCTAGGAATGATAAATTGGGAAATAAAATGGGCTAGCTATTATGGGTTGTCCTTGGAGTAGAAAGGAGAAGGGAGAGAGAAAGTTTCTCTAAGCGTGATTTCTTTTTGTATAGTTTGGCCTTGGAAATATGTTGATCTTCCTGTTCGAAAGATAAACTTACTCTAAAGAAGAGGGCGTGGAAAAGTACAAGAGACAGAGGGTGTGCAGCAAAAACACACCTCCTGGGTGTGACGTAGCCGTTGCACTCTTGAACTCACTACAGCTGTGGTGATCTGCATAAGAAAGACTGGGCCCATCAGCCTTTCCTCCTGGATGAGGAGGGGCCCCAAGAGACCCCATTCCTCCCTGGGGGTGTACAGAAAGGTAAATGTTTCTTAGGGAAGGGATGTCTTCCCTGGCACCCCTCCCCAGTGATGATCGTAATAACCTCTCGCTATGGCTGTGGTGCTAAGCTCCTATGGTGCTCAGGCAAGTAAGGGATTAAACTCAGTGGGCCGCACCCTGAAAGACAAGACAGTAGGAGGGGGCTTGCTGAGAAGGGTTCCAGCTTCCAGCAAAAGAGGGAGAGCAAGAGGAGGGGCAGGAAAAGGCTAAAAGTCGTTATACAGGTGTATGAAACTGCCAGACAATAAAAACTAAAAGTAAAATAAAATCAGGTCTAGAAAGAAAACCCTAAAAGTGAATGCAAACTGAAGGAGATGTCCTTAGGCTCTTCAGGTACTGCAAGAAAAGATGGTTTATAAAAACGTTATCGGTACAAATGAAAAGATGCAAACCACGTCTTACGTGTTTTATGGTCGTCAGATTACCTGAGACATCTCGGAGGTTACATAAGAGAACATCCTCGCTCTTAGAGGAACACATTAGCACACTGACTGCATCCTAAAGGGCATTCTGTGCTCATGACCTCTTTTCAAATGCTTCCAGAAAACACTATAATATATTAATGTTTCATAATATCTCAAAACTCTTGGTGTAATTTTAAATTCTAATAGCTTTTGAATTAGAAATGTTACCAGTTTAGTTTCCTTTGAAACTGTCCTATTTCTTTTGTCTTAGCTCTGCGACTTTTGAATAACATTTTGTAATTTAATTTATTTTTATTCCAGTGAGTTCGTCATCTTCCGTGAAAGAGACTGAAACAAAAGAGGGAGGAGACAAACTGTTGTAAATTGGTGGATCTGGCCCAAAGGAACAAAGGAGGCTCCTGTACTGCTTTTGAAACTTTAAGTTTGAAGCTATTTCAACGTAAACAACAGCGCAGCTGGCAATGCCTGAGACGTCTGTGTCGTACCTAGGGTGTGCGATGCCCAAGTTCAAGTTTCTTCTGGGCTTTGGCTGGTGTCTGTTCTGAATAGAGGAATGGAAAGCACTGTCTGACTTCTTTCTCCAACATGAGGACCCAACAGGACACAGGCACCATGAGGGGGTGGGGCATCACGTAGTCTGGGGAAGTGGGCGGGGCCAGCGGCGCACAGCCTGGGAAGTGGAGGGAAGAAAAAGGCATCCATTGCCCTTGCTCGGCCTTGAGGGGCCTTGCTCTCTAATCCGCTGAGCTAACTAACTCCAGACCTTTCCCCGAAGAGAACCGTGTAATAGGCATGTCAAACGATGAAGGGGATTGCTTTGGAAACTTGTGTAAATAACTCTTTGGGCAGGGGAAGAATCGCCAACACCTGCTTTTTGTTTTCTGGAATTTATTAGAGCCACCCTGTGAGGGACGCTAAGCTTCCTGGATCTTATTCACTTATCTGAGTTCATTCTTGGTTCAGGGCCGGCATTTTGCGGGGGGAGGGGGGGCTAAGAAAAAAGCTGTCAAGGATCAGGGAAGGGTCACCAACTGTAGGCTTTGGGGAAGTGAGGGCGATTCATGAAAGCCTAACTGGAAAGTAGCAATCTTGCAGTCATTTGGTTTATTTGCTCTATTTTCCTACCCTGGTACAAGGAACAATACAGCAGTGAGAGCTGGAATAGTCATATGTGGAGGGGCCTAATCCCGTCCAGGGAGAAGGAAATATTTGGAACCAAAGTTAAAAGAATTCTGAGAGTAGTGTCTCAGACAAAGTAACAGTGTGGACAAAGACAGGGTCATCTAAACTCTTGCATCCTGAAAGTACAATCCCTGATCGACAGAATCAACCTCAGCCAGAATTTACTAGAAACAGAGAAGCTTGGGCTGTACTCCAGGCCCAGTGCATCAGAGATAGATATTTATGAAGTCCCCAAGCAATCGCGCTATGCAGAGTCATCTGAGAGAATCGCTAATCCAAACTCCTTTTCGTAGAGAAGACACTACTGGGTGAGCAGCATCTCACTCCTGGCGGGAGCAGCTTTCTTGCAGCCACGGCTGACCTGAAGACTCAGCACAGGGCTCTACTCCCCCTCCAGACCACACCAGCATCCTTAGGCCTCTAAGCCCTCTGGGAAAATGCCAAGTCGCTCCTGCCTGCGGGAAGACTCAAGTAGTCCAGCCTTCTTGGAGCTGTAACATTGTCTGTACTTTTTGGCCTAGGAATTCTACTTAGAAAAAAAAGAAATCCAAAATAAAATGGCCGTCTATGTTCAGATGTTGGATGTTTACAGATGTGATGTCTCTAATCATAAACAAGCAAAGAGGAAACAATCCAAACACTGGCCGTTGCCGAGGGGCAAGGCGGGGCACGTCGTTCCTAAGCCCTCTTGGGAACAGCCAGTCTGCCACTGGGGACTGATGCTGGTGTTCTGGAAAGTGCCCTGGCTGGGCAGCCAGGAAACCTGGGTCTCATTTTCATTCTCCAACCTGAATCCCTGTAAGTGATAGAATCAGGCTCTTCTCAGGGTCTTTTGTGACTCTTTATTATTCAAACATATATGCACTCTTCCTGTGGCCTTCTTTTACAAAGACCCTGGGAGAGGCAGGACTGGTATAAAGAAAAATACTTTAAGTGAAGCTGACAGCAGCTGTGAGGAGAGAGAGAGAGAGAGAGAGAGAGAGAGAGAGAGAGAGAGAGAGAGAGAGAGAGGAACAGGCCTGGAATGCATGCTCCGTGCAGACTCTGGTATACAAATATCAGCTAATGTTTACTTAGGACTTGCTTTTGCCAGAGGCTGTTTTAAGTGCTTTTATATGAATTAACTCACTTAATCCTCCCATCAACACTATAAAATAGGAATTATTAGTCCCTGTTTTTTACATATTGTTGAGAAAATAATTTGGTTAAAGTCACTCCAATGGAAGGAACAGGGCCAAGAATAGTAAATACCCTTCCTCTCTGATGCCAGAACTCGCACTCTTAGCATCTTCTCAAGTCCTTAGCATGTGGTCCCCAGACCACCATCAGCAGCAATCCTGAGCCTTTCTTTGAAAGCAATGCTCTCCAGATCCACCCAATCACAAGCACCGGGGAGCCCCAGGCACTCAGCTTCAGCAAGCTCTAGCCACCCAAGTGATTATGGTGCGTGACAAATTTCTAGAATTATTGCTGTGCCACTTGTTGCTTTTTATACTCCTGGCACATGAGGAGTGGAAGTTCTGAGAATTAATAGTGCTGTATTGAAAAAGCAATTGAGAACTTGCTTTTTGATTAAACATCTAGGGAAAGAAAAAAAAAGAAGACCCAAGATGTGAACCTCATGCACCGCGTCTGTCTTCAGTACCTCTGCAAAAGCCAGTTTAGTAAGAGGGAAGTGGGAGAAGGAGACACTCGCCAGTTATGGGAGGGAGGCAGGGCAGGGTTAGAGGTGGAAAATGGCTAAACTGTGAGAGAATTAGCTCAGTTGTTGTGCCCCTGGCAGGTTGAGGTGGCAGCGGGAGTGGTGGTGGCAGCTTAGTTTGACCTGGCTGGCTAACTTCTGTGTGCCGGGCTGCTGGTTTCTCTAGGCCCCATGCATTAGACCTATTTTTAGTTTAGTCTTGATGGGACATGCTTGCTGAGTATTGCCAGATCTCGGCAACAATCCTACTCTGGCAGTAGGCAGACTTTGCTTGCCTCCCAGATCACGGAGGGCTGTCTGGGCATGTGCCCAGATTGTGGAGGGCTGTCTGGGCACACATGCAGCCTCCACCCAGATGCCAGTCCCACCTGGGCCAACTCTAGGTGAAAGAAAGAGGTTCCAGGGGGAATCCAAAGGAATGCCATGACAAATCTTCTCTCTGGTCTTACAACACACCTGCTGAATGGCTCTCAAAACCCAGCGGGCTGTTGGGTCAGGGGACACACCTTAACTCCAGCCACTCAGCCAGTTGGTGGAACAGTGAAAGCCTGAACCATCTTCTGAGTGATGCCGATGATCTTAGCGTTCTCTAGGGCTTGTTGATTTGTTTCCTGTCTGCTTCTACTGACAACAAACGGCTGATGAGCATGGGTCCGCCTTATAACAGGTGCATCTTCCCAGGAGGCACTGTCTGTGGCTACAGAAAGCCGGAGGCGCCGGGAGGTGGTATTCCATGGGAGCAATAGTAACTCTGTGAAAATAGTTAAGGGAGTAAAACTTGAGACTCCTGTCACAACTGGAGGTCACACTTCAAATCTTCTGCAAGTGTTAAACATCTCTCTTTTACCTAAGATTTTTTAATGCAATTTACCCAAAGGAGAAGAGAGACCTGAGGCACTGTATTACCAATAATAACAGAGATATTTGCAATGATAATGACGGCTATATTTGGTGTCAGAGTCCGTCTCACATTCATTAACTCATTTAAACATCACAGCAGCCTCGTGCAACAGAGATTCATATCATTTTACTAATAGAGAAATGAAGGCAGAGTGCGAGTCACTATAGGCCATGCTAGTATATGTTAGAGCCAAGTTTGACAAATCCAAACTATGTGAGTGTGGTGGTTTGAATAGGAATGACCCCAATAGGCCCATAGACGGAGATGCTTGGTCACCCTGCTCAAGCCAGGCCCAAGGGTATTCCCTCTCCTCTCCTCTCCTCTCCTCTCCTCTCCTCTCCTCTCCTCTCCTCTCCTCTCCTCTCCTCTCCTC
>OU015743.1:154903647-154923647 GCA_907169655.1 Acomys percivali
CTCTCTCTCTCTCTCTCTCTCTCTCTCTCTCTCTCTCTCTCTCTCTACCTGCTGCCCATGGATCCAGATGTAGGACTCCCAGCTAGCTCTCCAGCCCCATGTCTGCCTGTGTGTCACCATGTTTCCTACCATGATGATAATGGCCTAAACCTCTGGACCTGAAAGCCAGCCCCAATTACATGTTTTCCTTTATAGCTGTTTCAGTATCTCTTCACAGCAGCAGAACTTGGATTAAGACAGTGAACTAATCCCATATGGTCCACCCAATCTAGAAGCAAGGCTAATAACCCAGAAGGCCATGAGCCGGTATAGACAGGTGAGGTCGGGAACTCCACCACTCAGCAAATGGGCTAGTTCATATAACGAAGAGTCAGCGAGACCCATTTCCTACTCGGGGAGAGGCTACCACTATATGGATATTACTCAGTGAGAGAAATGATGACTGTTGACTCACAGAGTGAGCTTTCTGTGACTAGCTACCAGAACAAGAGATACAGGAGCAGCAGTTAAAGGCAGATGTCCCCAGTGGAAAATGGGCGTCTGGACCAAGGGATGCCTATGACCCCTTCCATGCTTGGTGGACATGTAAGAGTCATGAGAGTAAATACCACACTCAGTATCTCTCCACCTCCCAAATACCCAGTTCAGACTTCTCTAGACAGAATTCAACAAATGTTTGCTGGCCATGGCTTTACCCGTGACACAGCTGATTCCCTCTGCATGGCCCTAAGAAAGGAAAACTGAAAGTAGCATGTGTTCTCTTTGTCACATTAGCAGGTCTCAGTTCAGCCAAAATAAAGCTGTCATTCCCCAACCTACCTAGATGCTGGATATGGCCATTTGAAATGATGTCTGTTGAATAGTGGGAGACCCAGAGTGTGCAAGCCCCAGGGATGCCTTCAAGTGGAGACTGTGTGCCTGTCCCTGTTCCTCTTATGCCATCTGGGGCCTCACGGGAGCAATGACTGAAGCTTAAGCAGCAGGAAGGAGTGTGAAAGCAGCAAGGCAGGAAGAGGCTGGATTTGACTCTTCAGCCAGACGCAGAGCTGTGCTGCATGGGGCGACCCAGACAGAAGCTTTTGTTGATTCCAGGAGAATCCAATTCAGTTCTTAGAGAGTTAAAAGCAAATCTGAACCAAATAACGGAGAAGGAGAAAGAGAAGGAGGAGGAAAAGGAGGGAGAACTTGTGGAGGAGAAGGAGAAAGAGGAGTTGGAATGAGAAAAACATGGTGGTGGTGGTAGTGGTGGGCAGTTGAGGGAATGGTAGTGGGTGGAGGTGGTGGAGGTGATGATGGTGGTGGTGATGATAGTGATGATGAAGATAATGTCTTTTTTTTTTTTTTTTTTAATAACCCGGACAAATTGCTGCTGATGCCTCATGTAAGAAGAGTTCTCTGTTCCCCGACCGTTGGTCTCTCACTTGAAGGGTTGAGGCTATTATCTTTTGGGATCTAAAGTCTCTCCTTCCTTCTTGATCTTTGCTGTGGATTATTGTCCAAGCCACCTATTTCACTCCTTTGCTTAAAATCTTTCTTTGTGTTTCATGGTTCTCCTCAATTCTCATTACTTCACCCAAAGTAATACCATGACCCTTTAATACAGTTCCTCATGTTGTGGTGACTCCCCCCCCCATGATAAAATTATTTTGTTGCTACTTAATAACTAATTTTGTTACTGTTATGAATAGTAATATAAAGATATGATATGCAAGATATCTGATATTCGGACCTGGGTTCATGACCGACAGGCTGAGAACTGTTGTTTCAGAGGGTAGTAGAGTGCAGAGACATCAGGGACGGCCCTTTAGACCCTACTCCAAAGCCTTTCTATGGCAAGAAGACTCAAGAAAAGGAAGAGGAGGAGAAAGGGGCATGGAGTGGGAGAGATTCTCTTTCCAGATGCTCACGGCTGTCAGCAGCCTCTGCTCGTCTCTTCCAGAGTCTTCTAGTGTCTCTTTGTCCAAACTCCTCAGGACAAGCATCCAAGTTGCTTTCATAGTATGATTTTCTTATTTCTCTGCATTCCCTTCAAGATGCCCCAGGCCAGGCAAGCTAACAGAGGACTCCAAGATTTCCTACCTATGCCATCTCTTCACCCTGACATCTCCACTTTCCAGAATCTTCCCCAACTCAGCCCATTTATTCAGCCTTTAAACAATATCCGACATCATCCCCTTCTTTTGAATAACCCTGGCTCACCAGATCATTAACTGTGTTCACTCTTCTGCGGTACAGGCCTGAGTTTTCACACTCAGTTTGTAATAAAGAGAGCTGAGCTTTACAATTAGTGTTGTCAGTAGACAAGATTTTGGAACTTCTCAGCCTCAGTTTTCCTACCTGTGAAATGAAGATGCCAATACCTATCTCAAGGATGGTATCACAAAGTTGGAAGAAGTAACCTTGTACTCAAAGCAAGGCTTGCCAAAAGACAGGGCCAACTAGAGAAGATTCCAGAAGGTGGAGGCAACTTGAGGAAAAACCACGACTGTGTCATAAGTTCCACTGAGACGAGCTCTGAGCAGTTCAAGCAGGGGAGATTTCTGGTGTTCCACATCCCTGGGACTGCAAGTACTCTGCAGGCCAAACGAATCATAGCTATAGGAAACGAAAGGCTAAAATGGCCTGTAAGGTTGTTCCTAGATTGTCTTGTCTGTCATTCAGCATCTGGCAGTGGGTGGCCTGGGTTCTGCATCCAGCATGCTGGTCCAGAGGAGAATGGAGGGACCTGAAGGTCAAAGGTCCCAAGGCCCCTGTTTTTTTGTTCAGGGGCAGCATGGAGTGCTCTGGATGAGGCCAGAGGCTGGGGCCCTAAGCCAGGTTCCCAGTTTCTCTGGGAGAAAAGGAGTTTCCACCAGAGTTACAGTTTAGCCCTTTTACCATGAGGCTGCAGGTGTCAGAAGGCAGTGGCAACTCGGGAGCACCACAAGCCTATGCTGATGCCCAACTTGTTACAGCTCCTTGTTTGAGCTGCTGTGCCAAGCAGAGCAGAGGAACCAGGTGGACAAAACCTGCTGGGAGGCAGGTCTGGTGAGATGTAGGCCCAGCAGTGCTTCACTGGGGGTCAGCACTGAGCCAGCAGCGGGGATAGAGCAGGTCCCAGCAGCTGCAAAGGCAGCTCCACCACTGCTGTCTGAGCACCGGGTGTCCAGTGGTTCCCCCTAGAGTAAATGGAGTCTCAGATAGTTATAGTGGAGGAATGTCGAGCAAGAGAGCCCCCGAGCATGCCAGCCAACCTTTATTTATAAACCTTGGGCAGTGGGGAGGGGTATTGAGGGTGAATATGTCTGATTCGCTAGGGCTAAGAGTGCCAGGATACTTAATCTACCTACAGTGGGACAGTACTTCTTCTAAATGCAGTAACATGGATGGGGGGTGGGAGGTGTCCTATCACAGGAAGGAGAAAACAGTACTTTCTATGGGTGAGAGGATAACTTTTAAATATGACTAAAGGTCATTTGCTGAAGGCTAGGAACTCCTCGGCATAGAGTGAGGTACTTCCAGGAATTCCCTGGGCTTGTTGAGCAAGGTCTTTATCCGGAAAGGGTCTGGCCTGTAATCTTCTGTGGGAGCTACGTGACACTCCTCACAAGATCTTGGGTTACCAGATCAGGTGGAGTGGGAACCCTGATGAGGAAAGAGAGTCTACCAACGTAGAACGACCACACATGGCTATCCAGAGAAGTCGGACCTCAACCGGATCCAGCAGAGCTCCTTCCACACTTCTTCTGGTCATAAATTGATCTATATGTCATGGGGAAGGGGATTGTATAGAGCAGGGCCAGGTGCAAAGAGCAGTCCAGCATAGTAAGTATACACTCACAGGCTATGGAGCACACCAGACAGGTAGATGTCAGATGGTAGCAGCCTTTCTAGAAAAGGCATACATCTGGGTTTGGGGCCCTGAAGTGATGACTCAGTGGTTAAGAGTTACTCTTTCAGGGAGCCTTAGTTTGCTTCCTGGCACCCACATCCAGTGTTTCTCAACTGTGTGTAAATCTAACTGAGGGATACCCTCTTTCAGACTCCACAGGCATGCCTACATATATAGCATATACCCACAGAGGCACTTACACATATAGTATATACCCACAATGGCACATACACATACAGAATATACTCATACAGGCCCTCCTACACATACATCACAGGCCCATATGGGCACATACACATAAACAAAAATAACTATAAATTTACCTGGGAACGGTAGTGTATGCCTTGAATCCCAACACTCAGGACGCAGAGGCAGGAACGTCTCTCTGAGTTTAAGGCCAGCCGGATGTACGCTACGGTTGCATAGTGAGGCCCTGCCTCAACATTTGTGTGTGTGCGTGCATGTGTGGGAGAGGTGGTGGTGTTAAATGGAATTACAAAGTTTAAAAAGATGTGCCAAGTAGTGTGGAAATGTGTTTGTCCCTCCGATACCTTACAGACCAAATTAATTGTAGGCATAGGAGATAAAAGGACAAAATGACCTCTGAGGCTTCACTTAGCTCATCTTCCCTGGTCATTAACCGATCCATAAACTTGATGTTGGTTGGTACAAATAAAAGATGCTAATTTCACATGCTTTAGGAAACACACTTTGCTACATGTCTTGATGGCTGGCCATTATTGCTCCCATCAGTTGAAAAAAAGAGCTTGAGGATACATGGGCTTCATTTCAAATTTCAGTTCCACAGCTTGGTACCCTTAGGACCTGGCACCGGTGGTTTTGCTGCTGCCATCAGGTTTCTCAGCGTAACAGCAACAGTATCAGAATCGTGACTTTACAATGCAACACACGGCTTTAAAGCAGCTTTAGCAGTAACTAGATTCCTTTGTCAACAGCTTGTAAGGTGAGAAAGCCACCGTTACTTCCACTTTATAGACGAAGACACTGAGGCTCATATAAAGGAAACTTTCAAAGCATCAATAGGGAGTGTGGAGATGCGTGGACCATGTAGAGCCAGTGACACCCCGCTCCCATGGCTTGACTCTTCTGGGTAGAATCTGAGAAAGAGGAAGACACTAGGAGTGAGACAGCGTTCTCAGGAGAAATAAGAAACTGGGAAAATCACTAAAACACAGAAAATCATTAGCCAGAGGAAAGGACGCTCCCTGTGCACTGAAGGTGCGACGAGGCACATCATATATCACCGCGTCTTTCCTGGACTTGTGCTCGTGCCCTCCTGTTCTCCTTGGCCTCTGCCTCTGTTAGTACAAGAGGAATTCTTTCTGAACCAACTCTAGACAAGCACCCTTTAACCCGCCCCCTCAGCCCATGGCTTATGTCTCTCCACCTTTCTGTCCCCTACCCTGCCTCCCATGCCTTTCCTCAACATTTTTGTTTAATCCAAAGGACTATTTATCAGGTAAAAAAATCTACCATTAGGTAATGTTTTAAGAACATGTTTCCCATCAGATAGATGGATATTACGTAAACCCTAGAACCAGCCATGCCCTATGGTAAATATTACCCGAAAAAGGAAATTCGTGACTCATGATTCACTAAACAGCCAACTAAGAAGACAAGGAGTTCCCATTTATGAAAATTAGTATTGTCTGATTGGTTTTTAATCCACCCTTTGCCCGAGGGTCCTTTGAGTCATACGTACATGTATAGCATGCAAACTGGCAGGGGCTGATTGGTTAGAGATGAAGTCAGGGTGACTTCAGAGCCTATATTTATAGTTTCTACGCATAAGGAAAAAAAAAATCTCCACTTGGTGCAATGACCTATAATCAGGACTTTCCTGGCAACACACACACACAGGCACATACACACCAGATCCTGCAGCTTACCTGTCCCAGCAGGCTGAAAGTGGTGCTCCTCCCTTGTACTTCTCTGACTGTCTCCTGAGCTGCAGGGAGGTGCTCAGGCTTGGCAATTCTCAATGCCTACACTGCAGACTGAACTGCTGCTTGTTTGCTTCATGGCTGCAGGAAAGAAACAAGACCCCGGAGCCTTGGTTTCCTCCCTCATGGAGATGTTATGAGGATAAGAGCAGACGACACCACTTTTATGTAGTGCATCACTTACATTTTGATGCTGCTGAAGAGGACAGCAACAGTGCATCTAGGGGTAGGGACAGGGATTCTGCACAAGACAGTGGTGGCAATGATGTTGAGATTTTATGTGGGGAAACACTAGGCTCCAGATGGGCTAGAAACAGTGAGACTACAGATCCAGCCCCCTGTCCTTGAGAAACTACAATTGGCTAGAGACGGAACATATAGATGCAGGAAGAGAGAAATGCCACAAAACTTACAGGCTGTCCAGTGATCAGTAAACTATGAAAAGAAATTCTGGGCCACTTCCATCCCATCTCTGGAAAGTAAGCTCTTCGTTTTGATAAGCTCCCAATCAATCCATATACAGTTGGCAGCATCTAAGACTAGTTGCTCACTTGTTTGACAAGTATTGATGGTATTCCTGAGCTGGGCCCAGAGCTAAAAGGTTTGTGCGAGTTGACCTGTCAAGTCCTTTCAACTGATGTAGGCTGAAGTTGTGACTAACTTCACCCTTGTAGCCAGATCAAGGAAAGCATACACTTAACATGAATGAGTGTGAAAAGTGTACATGGGGTGGTGCAGTGAAGGCACTGTCAATATGACTGCCTCATGAGGGAAAGGTTTTTATTGTGGGTAAGAGACAGAAACTATCCAGAGGCATCTGGAAGCATCCAGATCAGAGAGATAGAGGAACAAACTGGATGTGTCCAGGGATAGGTATGTGGCAGAGCAGGAGAGAATAGTGGAGATACCAAAATAGCAAGAGATAGAAAACAGAGCATATTGAGAAAGCAAGAGGAGAAGGGATGGGGAGAGAAGAGGAGAGAGAGAGAGAGAGAGAGAGAGAGAGAGAGAGAGAGAGAGAGAGAGAGAGAATATTGGGGGATACATAGTAGCAAGAGAAAACATGGCAAGAGGGGCACTACTGATAGAGAGAATGGCATGGACGGACCGTGAGGATTATGATGAGAAGTAACTGGGGGTAAGGAAGGGCAAGATGCTAGCATGGACTATGATATGTGTACCAGGTAGTTGTGATACTGAGGGCCCGGAGGCAGGCATGGGCTTTGATACTCTCATAGGTGCCACAGGTAGCCATATGTGCCTTCTGCCAGAGGTAAGGGAAATGACTTTTTTGGGCAGACAAAAATCAGCTTCACAAGTTTGCAAGATCCTGAAGAATACCGGCTTTTATCTAACCACCACAAATCCTTCTATAGTCCAGTGGGCTCATTTCTGAATCTTTGAATTGTCTGAGACCTAATATTCATGGTGATATTTGTTGATGATAAGGGGCAACAAATTTCTTCTGCAACTGCTCCTCACTTAGGCAGGGTCAAACTTAGAGGTAGGGAAGTCTAGAAAGGTGGGAATAGGGGTCAAAGTCAGGGACTGATAGGACTAGGGACCCAAGGGAGACTAAAGGACAGCCTTGGAGTCAGTCCCTGGAGCTGTAGTTCTGAAGCCAGCTCTCTTTCTTTCATTTGCCTGGATTGGTCCTGCAAGATCAGGGCTTCAGCAGGACCACCTGAGGCTAGCAAAGCATAGGCCATTTTGGAGCGGTCTGCAAGAATTCAGTTGGTTTCAGCTGAGTGGAAATCTGCTGGCAGAGATACAGACAGAGGACAGCAGAGGTATTAGCATGACCACTGTCTGTAATCTGCACTGCAATCCTCATTGTGGAAAAGGAAGTTAATGAGTGTCTGTAAACAGCAAATTTCCGCCTCTGAGCCATGACAAAAACAAAGGCTGAAAAGCTATCAGCATAATAGAAGTGTAAACATTTATTTGTAACAAGTCAAAAATGTCTTCACAGGAAAGAGAACAAAGGAGGAGAAGATCTTGAGGAGACTGATATATATAGACTAGACAGAGATGTTTTTAGCACAATGAAAGGCACTTTTAAGTATATATTTAGAAAACAACCAAAGGAAATTTAAGTTTTTGGGCCAGTGACCGTCATAACATAACAATTACCCAGACTAGATTAATAACTTAGCAGAACCCCACTGATTAATGTTAAGCCTTGAACTTTGAAGCCTAACATCATGTATCACCTTAAAATCTCATTTTTAAAAACTTACTTTAAATCACTTCCTTAGACCTTCACAACTTATATAAACATTAAACTTCCTCCTCCACCATAAATCTGGAAGCATTCAATCATTTACCATGAGACATAGTAGATTCCTGATTATTAAAAGCAGGCACTGATAAGTAAGTTCTGTTTTAATAGAGGAATAGTAAAAAAGTAAATTTTTAGTCAATAATAACATCATGGTAGCTTGAGTTTGTCTTTCATGAAAACTATTTTGTGAGTTTATCTTCTGTAGTATGAAGCCTGTCAGTAAGATAAACTTGTCTGTGAGTTTGTCTTTCTTAGCAGGAGACCTCATAGCTTTAAGAAAAGCAAGGCATGATTTTTACACATGAAATGGATTGACCAGGCAGATGCAACTTTGGTGGAAGGAGCTGGGTAAGTCAGCTTGTTGTTGCTAAACTGTCTGATAAAGCTAGAGCTTGTCACCATTGCCATCACAGAGAAAGATAAGGATGAGCCAAAAGTATAAAGCAAGTGGCCCCTGAATTAAGAATGACAGAAATACCCTGTACCTTACCTGGAAAGCTGTGGAGCTGGACCCAAGGGCATGAGAGCAGGAGAGCTGGCCCTGCTCCTTGCTGCTTGCAGCATTGAGTAAACTAGATGGGACAGTGATGGAGAGCTTGCACAGGTGGGGTGGGTGTGGGGAAGCTGGAGGGCTGACCAACTCAGCTACCACCCAGGCGCAGGTCCAGGGCTTTGAGTTGGCCCACCCAACATCAACCTCATGTACGCACTGCTGGAGCACCTGAAGGAGCTGGCTCTAGAGATTCAAAGCTGCAGGATCTCCATGACACAGGGCACCAACAGGATATCCAAGAGGACGCCCAGTGAGGACCCAGTATAGATAGTATAGCTGATGTCAGGGGCCCCAAACCAGACCAATGACTCACTGCAAGGAAAATTTGCAAGTAAAGAAATGAGAACAAAAGGGGATACTGTGGCATAAACTAAAGTTCCATGATGCTGTTTGGTTTTATTTTTATTATTCTTTTTTTTTTTTCCTTTTGGAGGGGGAGGGTGCAAGGATAGGAAGTGGATATGAAAGGATGGGGAGATGAGTAAGATTGGGGTACATGATGTGAAATTCACAAAGAATCAAAAAAAAAGTTTTAAAAAAGAATGACATAGACCTATTCCCTACCTTGACATCTAGCCTGGGATCCTCCAGGGTGATTTTGATGGCTTTGTTGGGGACAGAAGTTGTCAGTCTTCTGCCACACAGAAGTTCTGAAAGCTGTGGAGGAAGATCTTTTGGGACTGGCTTACTTTGCTTGGTAAGTCAGAGTGGCAGTCTACCCAGTAGTGTCCACACTTTGGGCAGGGCCTTGATGGCAAGACAGGCAAGGCACAAGGCAGTTCTTTGTCCAGTAGTCAATGTTAGCACATTCAAAGCAAGCTGCAGGTGGACTATTGCTGCCCATATGCTTTGCAGATAGGCTCAGCTGCTGCCATCAGAAGCTGGTATTTCTGTCTATCAGGGGAAGCTTTTTCATTAAACACCTTAAATGCCATATTCAGCACATCTCTCTGAGGAGTCTGAGAGCCATCATCTAACCAATTAAATATACCTGATTTTAAACAAATCTTACTTCTTTCAGTTACTTGGCTTTAGGCTTAACGTTGACAACATATAGAGAAGGATAAAGCTGATCCCAGTAGGTGAATTTTACATTTGTACTTAGCATGACTACCAAGCATAGTTCTGAGGACATTAAAGAATTTTATCATTTATAAGTTGACTGACCGTTTCCTTATTATCTTCACCAGTTTACAACAAGTTAGTAGTTTTTAAAAGATCAAGATTTTACAATTTTATGTCTAATAAGTTTGAGTCTTCAAAATTTGAATTGAATATTCAAATGAAGATCCTTTAGCATCAAAATAAAACTTTAAATCATAAATACAGTTCACACAGAGACTGCTAGCCTTGTTTTCCAGTTCCTTTGTAGTGTTACCATTACAGAGTATTTTACAATTTTAGTATGATTCAGTTTATCCCAATACCTAAAATTTAACAAATCTAATAAAGACAACAAGGCTATACATACATCTTCATGTCAGTTTTTTCTACCCTGAATAAATGTTTGCAACCTTAGGAATTTATAGATCTTAATCATCAAATCTATGTTCTTAGTATGTTCTATTTTCCATAAACAAGACTTTAAATCAAGGTACATTTATATAGTATGCCGTAGAAAATCTATTGTAAGTGAAAGTTGAATCAAAGTTATATACAAGTATGCTGTAATAAATTAAGATTATTTATGTATAGGCTTAAAAACTCTTGATCATTTTTATTACAAATATTAAGTTAACTTTTTGTTACTGATTTTACAGCTCTTTGAACCACACCCAGGAAACTTAAAAAATTCTGAGATACAGAAAGTTTAAGCAATGGCTTTAAGAGGTTTTTGTTTGGTTGGCTTTTTTTGTTTGTTTTTGTTGTTGTTTCTTTCTTTCTTTCTTTCTTTCTTTCTTTCTTTCTTTCTTTCTTTCTTTTTAGAGCAGAAAGCAACAAAGTTTAGAGACACAAGATTTTTCAAGAGTTCAGAGTAGAGAAAGCCTAGAGATAAGATATTTAAAGGTTTGTTTGCTTACTCAGTGGCAGAAGTTGTTACCGTCTGTAAGAGTTTGGAAACTGGGTGTGCCCTGTTTTCGACCATTGAGCTGTACTGAGGCCAAAGTGTTGGCAGTAAGACAGCAAGGCTTTAATGAAATATGAGTCCACAGAACAGAAGGAGTAGAGGATGCAGGTGCGTAGTCTGGTAAGAGCCCGTGGAGTTTAGGCTCCAGCTGGCAAGCGAGAGAGATACAGCAAGTTTTAGGAGTGAACAGAGAGATAGAACTAGCGGGATGGAAGATATCTTCTAGAAGCAGAGAAAAAAGGATTTGGGAGAGGCTTGGGGAAAGGGATTGCAAATAGCTCCACCAGAGGAGCCTTCCAATAGGGGCAGACGAGTAAGTGCCCTAGTAGAGAGATACCCTGAGTCACAGTGGGGAAGCAAACAGCAAACTCCAGCAGGCTAACAAAGGCAGAACCTTTTCACATGATGGGTACCCAGCAGCACGTAGCAGGTTCCAGGAGCCAGAGACTGAGAGGACACTTAGTGCCTTGGGGAACAGAGCTGAGTGCTTAGAGCAAGTTTAGGAGCAGTGGCTGAAGGAGTGGAATTTAGGGTTGAATGTGGTGGCTAGAAGCCAGTAGAAACAAATGATGTGTCCTTTATGAGAGTCAAATCAGCAGCTTGCTTCAGTTAGGAGAGGTTAGGCCCCATGGAAAGGGGTCCATTCATTTTCCTCCCGGGGTTTAGCACCAGAAGTATTTGAGTGGCACACTAAAGAAACCACATACATGGCCACTGTATTAGGGTAAAGGTTTCTATTGTAGGTAAGAGAGAGAGGGGGAAAAATACCCAGAGGCATCTGGAAGAATCTAGAGCAGAGAGAAAGAGAAACAGACTGGGCATGACCAGGGATAGGGAAGTAGGAGAGCAGGAGAGAATAGTGCAGATAGTGAGGTAGCCAGAGAGAGAGAACGGAGCATATTGAGAGAGCAAGAGATGATTGATGATAGACGAGAGATAGATAGAGAGATAGATAGAGAGATAGAGACAGACAGACAGACAGACAGACAGACAGAGAAGAGAGTTGAGGGAGTAAAAGTAACAAGAGAGAGTAGAAAGAGTGGGACAAGAGATGCAGAGAGTGGGGAGGACAAATCCTGTGGATTATAAAGAGGACTAGTAGCTGTGGGGAGAAGGAAGGAAAGGATGCTAGTGGACTTTAAAATAAATATATGTATATTTATGTATACAATAAATATGTATAATATATATATATATATATATTTAAAACAGGTTCTTACCAAGGGAGCCTGGAGGCTAGCATGATCTTTGATAATGCTGATACATGCCAAAAGGTAAGGGAAATGATTCCTTTTGGCAGCTGGGAACTGGTCTCACAAGTTTCTGAGGAATTCTGGCTTTTATTTAACCACTAGAAATCCTCCTTCAGTCCAACTTGAGTTCACTTCTGGATATCTGGGCTGCTTGAGACCCAACAACAATTATCTCAACAGAGGCGCAGTGAATATTCTCTACATGTCCTAGGAAGGGAGACCAATAAGGGTAGCAGTGTAAGGCAGACTCTACAGTGAGCCCATCCTAAAGCTGTTGCTGCGTGGTGATGCTCTGCATTCCTTCAGAGCTGGGCAAGTCACCACCTCACAAACAAGCTAGTAGCCCACAGGTGCCATGGCCACAGGGCTAGGAATGCTGAGGGTCCTCTGTGAGGAGGGACACAGATGTCAGTGTGCACCTTCAACATGAGTTGCGTCTCTCAGATAGACATCAACACCTTAGTAAGGCTATCCTAGACACTTAGAATGAGGCCTTGATTTCTCTCTCTCTCTCTCTCTCTCTCTCTCTCTCTCTCTCTCTCTCTCTCTCTCTCTCTCTGTCTCTCTGTGTGTGTGTGTGTGTGTGTGTGTGTGTGAGTCTGAAGGTATGTGTGGCATTTAAAAGCAGCCACTTTATTTTAAATCACTGTAACTCACTTTCTCTAAATGAAGCAAAGGCAGTGTTTGTTACCCCCAATCTGTGAACCTGACGTCTATGAAGTAGGCAAGGGTTATATAAAAACAAGAATTTGGTTTGAGCAAGAGTGTGGTAAGATGGGCAATTCCTGGAGCTGATATGAATGTGAATTATCACACTCTCTCTGGAGGTGATTTAGTAATAGAAACCAAGAACTTGAATGAAATTTTATACCTCCAAGCTTTCTAATTGCCATTCTGTGAAATGTGCATAGCATTATTTTTAAAGCCATTAAATCAAAAACACTTTAAAAGAGATTGGTTAAGGAAACTACCAGAAACTCAAGTGACAAATGGGAAGTGAGATGTGAGCTCTATGGGGCGGGCTTTGTTCTCGAGTTCACTGCTGTCCTCAGAGCCTCGCCCGGTACCCGGCCCTTCACAGACACTCACTCAGAAGTGTTTGCTGAGATACCACAGTGAGGCACAGGTATATTGAGCTTGGACTTGTAGGCTCTCAGTCTAAGGTTGTGACAGCCAGTGTCTCAGTATTTCCATCTGGAAGACAAAGGAGCCTTCAACTCTCTCAGGGGACTTTGTTAAGGCTCAAATGCTTATATTCATAGGCAAGATGTATTAAACAAATATCAAGTGACTAGTGTACCTGGGATTTTGAAGCGAACACTTCTACCGTTACTGAAAACCAGCATACCTTCAATACTTGAGGAAATTGACAACTGAACAGAAACCTACACAGTCTTTGTATTTGTAACACTACAGTGAAGCTTAGATGGACAATGCGCCTGTAGACTGGTGACTACAGAAGGAATTTAAAGTAGTTACATCGTCCTTTCTACAGTCACACCATGGGAAGGCATTACAGAAAATACGCAGGTTCATGGAGAGAAATATCCGGATCACATGGCAAGCAGTTGTCAGCAAAGACAAGGGCTCTGAAAGCTTTGCTGACTTCCATCCTTATGCTTACCACTGACCTGAGCTTGATGAAGACAAAGGGATGCTCCAATGTGGCTGGTTCTAGGACAGTCCTTGAATTCGTTGGAAACATCTGTGAGTCCAGTGAGGAGCATTATCACTCGCTGTTTCTAGGCTTTCCCTTAAGCCCTTCTGTGGCTCTAGAGTCAGGGCATCTGCATAGACCACTTTGCCAAAGGTTCATCTAGCAGTCCAAACACTTGCAGAATAATTTGCAGGGGTATTTATAAAACTTGCCGGTGGCACGAGCAAGGCCATGGTAAGAAATCTGAGACTAAAAGTAACAATCAGTGTTAAGTTAGGTGTAGAATTTGTACTATAAGGAACTACAGACAAACCTTGCATGTGGGAGTCATAAGATGTTTTCTGGACCACCAGCCTTAAGCACAACCTGACAGATTGCTGATACCCAGTGTTCTGTAACTCCATGTCCAAACTCCCACTACAGTTATTTGCAGGCTGCTAGTCCAAGGGTGGGCAGAGCGGTCGTGATAGTGGTGATGGAGGCAGCAGTCAAGGTGGAGGTGGAGGTGGTAGTGGTACAGGCAGTGGTGAAAGCCGACATGGTGATGTGGCAATAGTGGTGGTGGTGGCGGTAGTCAGGACTGAACAATTGTACCCTTCACAAATTCAAATACTAGCTTCTGAAATTAAAGGAGAGAGACTTTAAGCTTGAAGGACATCTCAATAGTATACCTGGAGGATTTATTAGTCACACACACACACACACACACACACACACACACACATATCTTTTACTATTTTAAACTATTAATATTTCAAAGCAGAAAGATTTTGTGCAGCAGGATATCATCAGAAATTCAGATCATCAGGTCACAAGCCAGGAAATTATTTTTCAAACTTTGACTGTGTTTGCCCCATTATCTTCTACCCAACAAGTCCCTCCCCTGCTCTCCCGCTTTGTTTCTTTGTTTGGGTTGCCCACTGCATTTAATTAAGGTTGCCTCATGAGTATGGGTTGGGGGGGGAGGGTGATTACTTGGGGCATGGACTGCTTACCAGTGGCTACATTACTAGAAATCTCTCTCTCTCCCTCCCTCCCCCGACCCTCTCATCAAGAGGCATAAACCCCTCCTCCCACTCATAGCAAAATGCTGAAGGGCCCAGTCTTGCACAGGTAACCACCATTCCTAGCAGTTCATCGGTGCGACAGACAGGCCATGGTCAGGCACAACGCGTCACACCACTCCTCCCCTCCTTTCCGCTTCCGTGTTCTTTTGGCTCTCTCTTCCTCCGGTGTTCCCTAAGCCTTGAGGGAAGTGATCTTAATATCACTTCCTAGGACTGATCACCCAACAGTTACTTATTCTCAGCACTTTAACCCATCGTAAGTCTCCACACTCAACACCTACTATTGCAAAAGGAAGCTTCTCTGACCAAGTCCAGGAACAGAGCCGTGGGTGGATGTACGCATGCGTATTTCGAGCACATGCTGTCCATTTAGTGAAACATCAGCAGTAGGTTCCCCTGACCTTTTGGGCCAATGACTGATCAGCTCTGGGCTTTTGACAGGTTTACGAGACTTAGTATGGACTCCCTCTTGTAGAGTTGGTCTCAAACCCTATCAGAAAGTAGTGATTACCCCGATAATAGTCATGCACGGGTGGAGGGGGCGGGGCAGGAGGGGGCGGTATATCATACCTGGCAGTTCAGGATTGTAGCATTCTGGGTCCACAGTGAGGTGAGGCCATTGATAAATTTTCTCCCTCAGCAGCCTGAATAGAACCTTCTGGCACCATGAAAGCTCCTGATAAAATGTCTATAAATATACTAACGTTGAGTAAGTTTATACCTTCATTAAATACTACTTTATTCTTGGTGACCTTTTTAATGCTTGAAATATTAATTACTCATAAATATTAGAATCTTTCAAACATTATTTTGGGTCTGTTTTGCCTTTTTATTCTGTCAGTTTTTGTATCGTGAACCTTCAGCTGACGAGGTAGCAATTTAAGATTTCAATGTCCAGAAGAATTTTCCTCATGTCTACTGTGAAGCACACGTCGCCATGCCTGGTCTTAGTCTTCATCCTGAATTCACTCAGCCCCACAAGCTTTAATTTCATTGGTATTTTCACACTATCATTTCCCCACTTTTTAATTCTGGCTTCATTAAGAGGTTACACTGTCACATCCTCTGCCTTTGAATCTGAATATTCCAACAACATTCACTTGCGTTTAGTGGTACTGTGGTGTTCAGGCTTGCTGAGTTGGACAATATTGTGGTGCCTCAGCCTATCGTCTTGTTGTTTGTTCTCTATTTATGCCATCTACCCATTGTTCTCACCGTTTACATGAGTTATGAGTAGATCTTGGCTGGATGAGTTAGAAGGAAAATGCCGGATGAGAGAAGTAAAGGGCATTGGAAGAAAGTCACACATATAAAAGAGCTTATGTAATTTCCTTAGGGAAATGAAGAGCAGGGAGAAAAGAAGGAATAGAATAAAATGAAGTATAATTGTAGTGTAATATAAGGTCTTATTAACACTTTAGGATCACTGAGGAATTATTTGATATTTTTGGTGGATGACATGAGCTTTTTAGAAAATTGCCATCATTTACAATTTGGAAAATGGTCTCTACGGGGGAAATAATGGGCCAACAGGAAACTACACTAATAAAAAAAATTATTTGGGCTTGAATTGCAACATTGAACACTAGAATCACAAGACATAGATGAATATGGTGTTTTGAGTAAGACTAGCCCTCATTGGATCGTGTATTTGAAACCCAGGTTTTGCTTTGGTCAGATGGAATACTCTGTAAGGGTGGGCATGGCTTGGTGTTTGCTTGGTTTGGTTGCATCATAACGTTTGGTGTCTTCTTGGATCTGTTGCACTCATCTCTATTCCTTTCTTTAAGCTTGACCATAGTGCCACCATATTTCTTTCTCTGACTCATGAATAGCCGTGACCAAAACTCAATTATCAATGAATGCATAAAGCTAGGTGGCATAGCTGAGTGTAATATAGAGATTTAATATGCTCAAAACTCTGGTTCAGTCCCCAGCACTAAAATAATGCCCCACTCCTACACACAAAACTGAAAAAAATTATTCTTAGAGATCAGATCCAGAAGAGAACTAGACTTTGTATAACAAACAGCCTTGTGTAAGGTAAGAAAGATGGCAATTTCCTGACTTTCAGTTAAGAGCAGAGGATAAAACATTGCTGAAATGTTGATTTATGAGTAGAGAGCTGATAATGAAAGATACTTGGGATTACAGCAAGGGTCTGATTGTTGTGTAGTATTGTATGTTCTTATGTAGTAAGAGAACCTTCCCCTTTTTAGGTATGTGGCTTATTATAAAAATCTTGAAGTTAAGTAGATATGTCAAAGTCTCAACTAAACATGGATGATATACTCAAATCAGGATAAGCCGAAGAGAATTCCTTAATAAACAGGGCATTCATAAAGTTGGGTTTGGCAAAACTGTAAGTATTGTACAGCAACCTAGGTCTCAGTGAGATTGTTACCTCCCTTGGGACCTAATGATATAAGGAAAGTAACAGTTACCAAGACCTAGAAAAAGCGAGGCTGGGGCAGGACCGATCCTTTTGCAGGAATCAATAATCTTGAAATTGATGGACTGAGCCTGCCTAGTTCAACCTTGAAGAAGAGAGTTAGAGAAAGATATACCTTCACCCCACTCTTCTCTTCCTAATCTAGAGACCCCATTTTCTGCATTAGAACTATAGAATCCAGACTAAGATATTCCACTGAAGGTGTCTACAAAGACCAGTCTACCATGACAGAGAGGAGAAGAAGAGTAAGCAGACAGTCCGGAAATGGAGAGGAGAAATGTGGTGGTGACACAGTTAGTCTTAGTCTTTAGACAATGGAATGTAAGCAGATATTATATGTACAGTCCAGAGCTATGTTTCCAAGGGGGAATGTGCCTTTCTCCTACCTGTCAACCAGGGCGATAACATGTTGGATGGAATTTGCAAGGCCATTTGGTCCAGAGAATGGAAGGCACTGATGAAACAGTATCATAGAAGGTACCTAGATGTCTAAGGGCCAGGGGACTAGCTCTAGTTGCCTACATTTAATGGAGAGAAACAAACATATTTTTAAGCCACTGTTACTGTAGACTTTCTTTTATTTGCAGTTGGTACAAACCCTGACCAATTCAAAAAACCAAACAGGAAATTCTTTAGGGACATAGACATATTGGTTATGGCATTTTTAAAAAAAATCTGTAAGCATCTATAATGGATTTTGTCTAGCTTGAGCAAAGGGGAAATTTATTGGAAGGATGCTGTGGGTGTCTCAGAGAATCAAAGGAAGTGCTGAACTACCGAGATAGGAGGACGCAGGCCCACTCTGGTATCTCAACATTCTTCGTGGCTCTTTTCCCTGGAGGTCTGCCACAAATGTGACTCACTGCCCAGAACGCCCACTCTCTTCTGCAATCCATTCCAAAAATCATATTTCTATTTGAAATACTCTGGTTGGGTTGCCTTGTGTCAGACTCTGGTGTCTTTGGATCAGGGTCTCTGAGTATAAACAGGACCACAGGGGTTCACTTAAGTTCTAAAGGCCATAAGGCAGTATGAGTCCACCATCCTAGAGATAAGACTTTAAAACGACCATTACTTCAACTCACACCAATCTCTAAAGGATGTTTGTAAGTGAGGTGTATGGCCACAGTGAAGTCACGGCTCTTCAAGGACGCTCTTCATACTTATTCCGGAGGCAGAATAGACAATAAAGAATTCCTGGCTTCCAGCTGATACCTAATGTCTGTCTACACTGGATATTACAGGACTAGTGTCAGGGGAAGGGGAGGGCATCAGAGCCTGCATTTTGTATAGCTAAGGTCATCAAACTTCTTAGCAGCTACCATGCTTTGGGTCATATATTTTAATTCAACTGACAAAAATCATTAAGTTATTTTTAAATCCTACAGTCTGACAGGGATGAGAACACATAGATAAATCTTACCAGCCATATGCTACCAGAGAAGGAACTATATGTCAAAAGGGTAAGGGGAGATCCCAGGGAACTGCATAAGCACTGTTCGAGGGGGGTCCACTGGCTTATCAGAGGGCTGGAAGTATAATTGGAGGAAGAGACTTCACAGCACAAGAAACTACATGTGTAAAGCTAAGAAAGCAAACCCAGTGCTCAGGCCTGTTCCAGGCAGGGGTGGGGTAGACAGCTAACACCTCCTTGTAAATATGAGCTCCTGAGCACTGACTTGATGCTTTGGCAGCAATCTCCTGAGTATCCACTGTGTGTGCTGAGTTACCAGGGAGTCAAAGCTGAAGGAGATGCCATTCTCATCTCCAGTGGGAGGGGAAACCAGTGCTTAGCAACCAGATGAGTTACAACAGCAGGGACAAATCCCAACCTTGGGTGAGTTCCAGGAAGGGGGCTTTGCAAACTGAGCCCAGAACTCTAGGCAGGAGCTGAGCTGAGGACTGCACCCCACACTAAGGCCTCTGGGGTTTCTGCACTCTGGAGGTCATGACACTCTCTAAACTTTGCTAATGTGTTTGCCAATCAGCAAGACTCCTTTGCACATGCCTCCTCAAAATCTCTAAGGAAGAAAGTTGCAGTTGCTTCACATTTGTTCCAGGTCTGGCACTAGTCATTTCAACTGATATTGGCGCTCAGGTACAGCCTGTGTGCCTAAGGTTGGAGAGGAGCAAGTCAGAGGAAAGGGAAGGAGTGCTCACTGGGATGGGATGGGTTGAGCAAGCAAATTCTGCTTTATGTAGAGCCTTAGTACAGAGCCTTGAATTCCTCTTTCTTAAAAGCTACTATCTTCTGGGTATGTGAGATGGGACAAAGCCTGGTTACTCCATCAGTCAGGAACACACAGCCTGCTGAAACTTGCTGAAACTATTTCTCCTTGGACTTTATCTTCACCAAGGCCAAGTGAAGGCAGGCCAACAGCACGGCAGACATCCAGACTCATCTGTCTTGTTAAGATGGCTGCTGCCTCCAAATCTCCCTTCCTCCTTCCAAGAAGTGAGAAAAGGCTTTTACCAAGAAGGTTTGGCTGTCTTCTTCAGGACTGGCTACTTCATGTGGATGTGTGCTTACATCTCCCTGCTTAGACTGACATAGTGTGGCCACCCCTAGGTGCTGCTAGAAAGTGGAGGATCGTGTTGTTGTTGTTGTTCTTGTTATTTATTTACATGTACATGTGTGTATATCTATATATTTGCATGTGCTGAGGTGAGAATCTTCCTCTGGAGCTGGAGGTAGAAGCAGTTGTGAGCTGCTTGAAGTGGACAGTGGGCACTGAATTCAGGTCCTCCGCAAGAACAACGCATGTTCTTACCCACTGAACCACCTTTCCAGCCCCCAAAGTGAGCTATTTTAGCAGAATGCATTTTCACCC
>OU015743.1:154928647-154970332 GCA_907169655.1 Acomys percivali
AAGTCAAGCTATGAGTTAGCACTGAAAGTAACTCATAATTTGAGATACGTTAAAGACTTCCAAATATTCCCCAAGTGTTTTAATAGCAAGTGGAAGCTGAGATAAGTCTGCCAGACTCCTTCAGCTCAGGTGCAGGCCACACTGGTCAGAACAGCTAAGTAACCTACCCACCAGCTGAACTGCCCAACTCTCCAGACTAGCTTCCCACACCTAGTCTCCTCGCCTCCCCCTGCAGCCTCACTGCCAGCCCTACAGGCCATCCCCTGCCTTTAATCCTGAAAGACTCTGCTGATCATGTGCAGGCCACACCAGCTAGGAGAACAAAGACCGCCCCCCCAGCTCCCAGCCCCCCACCCCACTGCAGCACCAAAGGCCAAGGTAGCTGCCTGAAGTCCAGTGCCCAACCTGGTCAGAGACTCCATACTGAATTCTAATCATGCCAGCCACCAGAAATCCAGACCACAAAGACCAGATTACCAAAGAGAAAACACACTGAGCAACAACATCTAACATAACAAACCCAGCACCTAACCCTACAGTCATCCAAACCCAGGTGCCCATGTGAGAGCACAATCAACACCAGCCAGGGCGACGTCATCACCAGAGCTCAGTCACACTAACACAAGACCTGAATATGCCAGTGCCGCTGAAACGCAGTAGCATGACCTTAAACCCAACTTTATGAAGATGATAGGTGTCCTTAAAAAAAAAAAACAACCTGAAAAAAAAAAAAAAAACCCTTAAAGGAATCTAGGAGATCAGTCTGCCCTAGTTCCCTCTTGCCCTAAGAACATACGTTATGGGCTAGCCTTCACTAACCTGGCAAACTCCACCTCACATGCATTCACCTCCATTCTTCTGAGACAAGTTTATCTTTTCACGAACAGGCTGTATATGGTCTTCTTACTGCTGGTTGATGCAAATGCTCACTATCTGTCTGAAAGACTTCTCCAGAGAAGGAGGGAGGGAGGGAGGACCCGAACCGGGATTCCCAGCTCATTTCATTGGGAGGCTTCCTTCTCTGGATTAATGCCCACTGAAGCAATTCAAACTACTTCAGACACACACATTTTTCAGCTTTTTGTCTGCAACTTTGTCAGTAGCCTGAGACTGTCCTATTGTAAACGTTGGCACCAAAATAATGGTTTATTTCAAAGAGTTGCCATATTTCCCTTTGGATAAGTCCCCCACCTTCTGCAAACCTAAGGCTCTCTATTTTCATGCCTTTAGTGGGCTGATAGTCTTTACTAGGCGGTGTGTGGAACTAGGAAAGCAAGCTGGCATTTACATGCATGGGTCCAGAGGGGAAATTTCACAGAGTCCTGTAGACAATAGCATCTTAAAGGGCAATACACACTCACACGGCACTCTCTGCAAGAACTGAGAAGCACACAGAACTGATGATACAAACACTGTGCTTATGAAGGAGTAGGCGGGGTTACATTAGGATGGGGATGTGGGAACCTGGCTTAGACTCTGCTGTCTACCTGGAAAGGATGAAAACCAAGATGGATGGAGGAGTGGGGTGCTAGTAGAAGGCAAATAGGTCACTGCATTCTTACTGAATACCTACTACTATAGCTCCATTCTAAAAAGCCAGGGTTCGGCTAAGACAAAAATGTGATGATTAGAGAGAGAAAGAGAGAGACAGAGAGAGAGACAGAGACAGAGAGAGACAGAGAGAGAGACAGAGAGAGAGACAGAGAGAGACAGAGAGTCAGAAACAGAGACAGAGAGATTGGACTTCACCTCCAGATTCAGCCAGGAACTCATTGTGTTGTTTGTTTTTGTTTACTCATGTATATAATGTGCACTCTCAATGTTACTGTGCCAGCATTAGCCAAGGAAACAACATCTTCCAGACACAAGAGGACTGATGCACATATGAACTCATAGAGTCTGAGACCACATGCACAGGGTCATACAGGTAAGAGTCACATGGGGTCCCAGTGCTGAGAGAGAGAAGTGGGCATGGACTCCATTTCTGACCAAAAGTGATCGAGATTGAGCCCTGCTTGCAAAGAGAAAAATGGTTTTCTCCAGTGCAATCTTACTGGGTATATCATTCACACTGCAATGTATACCCCATGCCCAAGAGCAGCTGGCCAACACACAACAAAAAAGTATTTTTGCAGACTTTTTGTCTCAAATTGCTCTGGGCTTCCTTTATTTTCCTTATTTGTCTTTTGCCGGTATATTTTGGTTTCTATTTTTGTGGCATGTGTGTTTGTATATGTGTATGTATGAGTCTGGTGTTTGGTTGGTTGGTTTATTTGTTGTTTCTTTGGAAGGGGGTTTGGAGTTTAGTGGGTGGAGCAACGGAGAGATATTGGGGGAGGAAAAAATGTGATCAGAATATATTTTTTGAAAAAAATGTCTCTATTAAAAGAAAAGTTGCACAGGCTTAGCAGAGAACAGTGTCCCAGGATTTCAGGTTTTATATATTGTTGCATATGAAATAATCCCAGACTGGCGAGTACAGAAAGGACTGTTCCAGGGTAGCTTGCCGTATGGAGACACTGAAGAGCAAAGAGCATGTCCCCAGGCTTGCTGGGGTGGCAGACTGTACAGCAGCACATCAGCGGAAGCAGGAAGGACCACTAGGGCAAGAGAACCTGCAGAGAATTTGACCCTACAACAAATACTAGCTAGACATCCCGTGGAGGAAAAGGCCATGTGCTGATTGATACTTCGCCACGAGCTAGTCTTTGGAGTCTTAAACCCAGTGTTGTATTTGGCCCAGCATTCTCATGGCTCATTTGAAAGAGATGAGCAGGAACATGCCTCCCATGTGAATATTCTGATGATGATATGGAATAACTAGTGCTTAAATGACTGGAAATTAGTACAACTATTGGCCAAGCTCGGTCATCAAATACTGGTCATTAACTGGGAGAGCAACATTTCTTCTCAGCAATGAACTGTATTTATAGCCCCAATGGTCAAATGGCCCTGCCTCTCTAGTACTTACTCTACAGGGAATATGAGCTTAGAATGAGGGATCCAGGCTCCATGAACACAGGGACTGGTTAACCTTATCCTTTGTTGTGCCTCTAAATAAATAATCCCTGCTTCTAGTAGGAATGCATTAAATGCTAAGGGAAGGAATACATTGTAGGAGAGAGAGAGAGAGAGAGAGAGAGAGAGAGAGAAATAAACCTGTAATATGCTTGAACAGAGGCCAGGGTGGTGAAGAGGCCTAACACCACATCGTGTTTAGAACATTGCTGGGACCATGGCAGTGCAAGAGGAGGCATATTGGGGCACAGAGGGTTTCTGGTGAGTGGGTTCATCAGTCAGAGCTTAGCCAACAAGGCAGGACTGTTGTGAGAAGAATGATTTGTCAGGTCTCTGTCTCAGTATCTATCCTAGTAAGTCTCCCTGATGCCTTCTCCCCAACCCATCAACCTGGGTCCTATGTCCAGTGCCCAAGCCTATCTAGCTACCTCTGCCTACTATAAAACCAACCTATAGACTTCTACCTAGACACACACTACCAGCTACCACACACAGGTCCCTTTTGGGCCAAACCCAAGCTCTCCAACAAGCTAGATCTCCCACATCATTCTCCAAGGTCTATCCTGGTGAGTGTCGCTGACCCTCCCCATCCATGTACATCCCTTCCCTCAACCAGCAGCATGTAGTTTAGGACCCAGCCTAGCCTGGCCTCCTCTGCTTGTGCCACAACTGACCTCTAGGCTTCTTTCAGGACTCTCCTAACCCATTCCTCATCCAACAGGTGCCTCCCACACCACACTCAACCTTTCCACCTAGCCAGGTCTACCCCCACATACCAACCTTGCACCAGGAGCCACATCATAGACACCAGCCCAGTCCCCTCTCCTCACATGACTTTGTTCTACTGAACCCTGGATTTCCAAGATCCGGGTACAACCCACGCACATGTTCTTTTTTCTGCCTCAATCTGCTCAGTTCATACCAGACTTAAAACTTAAAAGTCCACATGCTAAGACCTCATAGCAATTAAGACTAACACTATGAAAGACCAAGCTAATTTATTTTTTTTTCCTGCGCTTACCATTCATTATTGTAGAATGTTTGCCAATGAGAATTACCTAGATGAGCCCCAAGATATAGAATTTAAAATAATTTAGCGTTTAAAGAAGATACAAAGAAACAGCTCAAGGAAATCGAGGAGAATGAGCTCAAGGAGGATAAGCACCTAAGGGATAACCCAAGAAAACGTAAGCTAGGCTGATAGAAATGGTGAAGACAACTCGGGGCTTGAGAACAGAATTTCAGTAAAGAGATAGAAGCATTGAAGAGAACTGAAGCTGAAATGAAGATAGAATTGAAAAATCCAATAACTTACCTAGAAAACTCAAAGGTAAATGTGGTTTCGCTTATCCCAGGAGCCCTAGACACCACGCGGTCGGTAGTGTCCACTTCTCGCACTGACTTCCCGACAGAAAAGGGTGAACCACTGGGTCAAAGGTTTCGTCTCTCTCGGGAACCTCGGTGTCTGGGCCGAGAAGGGTGAAACACAGAGCCAACATCTGGGCAAGAAGATCTCCAGTTCAGTTGGAAGTAAGGGAGAAAAGATTCTGTGCCTAACTGTTACTGTTCTTTTAGCTGGGCTGCCAGGACCAGGCTGGACAGCAGTGGGGGGAACTCAGAGCTCTGAAACCCAAGCCAGGTGGCAGTGAGGGCCCAGCCTGACCCCAGAGAGTTGGTGACTGCTTTGAGAACAGCGAGTGATGGAGCCTTCGAGCTCTGATACCATGAGGCAGTGGTGGGAGCCTGGTTAGGATCAGGCAGACAGAATAGCTTCTTCAAGAACAGCAGGCTGCTCAGCTTCACAGATACGCACTCTGAAGGGCTGAGTGGCACCAGAAAGATGGTGCCATTCATCGTCCCTGACTTGCTGGTGAGGGAAGACAGCTCATTGTGGCCTCAGGTGTGGCTGCCTGACCAAAAGTCAAACCCAGGGGTCCAGTGATGAATCCTTCAGGGTGAAGGGGAGCCCTTCTTTCCCTAGAACAATGATGAGCCTCAGACCTCAGAGCCTCATGATGGAGGAATGGAGTGAGAGAGTGTTTATTTTGTGAGTCAGGGACATTATAAACCTTGGGCAGTGGGAGGTGTTTTGAGGGTGAATGTGTTTGATTCACTGGGGCCGGGAGTGCCAGAATTAACTTCATTTACGTGCAGTAGCACAGTCCTATATAAGAAACGGAATGCAACACTTAATTATCCTAGGGGGGTGGGGTAGGGGGGATGGGGTAGGGGAATACAAGAACTCCAGGTAAGGTTAGAGGTATGGAAAAAGGTCAATGGCTGAAAGCTTAGGTACCAAGATATCTCATTTTAGCATGGGGAGGGTATTTCCGAATCCCCAGGGGCACACTGCATGGGTTTCTTATGGGTGGGTGGAGGGGGGCGGGAAGGCTTGGGCCTGTAATCTCCCTGAGGGCTATGTGACATTCCTTAAAGGATCTGGGATTTCCCCAGATCAGGTAGAAAGGAGGGGACCCAGCCGAGGAAGGGATCTGTCACTTACCACTGAGCTCAGGGGCTTTCCAGTAATGCCAGACTTCAGCCTAAACAACAGGGGCCGATAGGGAAACTTTACAAGTAGAATGAATCAAGCAAAAGACAGAATATCAGGACTAGAAGAATAATAGAGGATCTAGAACAAATAAGCAAGGAGGGAAAACCCTCACGAGAAGGGACCAGGAAATGCCAGACCCCATGGGGGGGGGGAAAACAAACAAATCTTTAAACTATAGGCATAGATGAAGAAGAATCCCAACTCCATGGCATAGACCAGCTCTTCACCAAGGTCACAGAAGGAAACTTCCCTCAACTAAGGAAAGACATACCCATACCAAAAATGCACATGAAAACCAAATAGATAAGACTAGAAAAGAAAATAGCTATGGCATAGCATAGTTATATACTAAATATGCAGAACAAAGAACATGTACTGAAAGCTGCAAGAGAGTCCAGGGTTGGGGGGGGACTGAAACTGCAAGTCACATATAAAGGGAAATAAATGAGTCTAACAGCAAATTCTCAATGGAAAATTTGAGAGTCAGGAAACCCAATATGTCTCAAAAGATGCCCATTATCCTTGGCAATTAGGGTATGCAGCCAGAACAATTTTGAGTTTCCACCTTTGCCAGTCAGAGGGGTAAAGGTCAACAGAACAACCAACGACAAATTCTGCAAGGAGGGTAAGGAAAAAGAAGCCTTCGCCACTGTGGGTGGTACTGAAAACTGGTGCAGCTATCAAGGAGATGGATGTGTACAGTTTTCAAGAAGCTAAGGCAAATCTGACATATGACCCAGCTATTCCACTCCTTGGCATAGAGGTGTAGGTCCTGAGGAGTTTACTTGGGGGAGAATGGAGTTGGACCTGAAACCGTTTTTTTTTTTCTTCTGAGGGTCATCTTCCTGGGACTTGCCCTGTAGACTTGGGGTTTGTTTTGGCTACTTCCGCAATTGCAAAGTATAAATTATTACTAACTTAAAAAGTAATTGTTATACATTTAAAATTATCTTTAATAAAATCCTTACGTATCCATACAGCCAACAATGGACTTACCAAATGACGAAGTGGTTGCTCACCTTCTAAGAAGCGGTTTCATCTTCTAAAAGGTTTCTTTCTTTTATTTTTGAGAATACAATATAAATTACATTATTTCCTTTGCAGTCTCTTTTTCATTAACTGATATTACAAACATATATGTATATAAATACTTATTCCTAAATGTAACCTGCTCACTCCATAGAATGTTACTCAGATGGATGGTTTCAGGGATGACCATTTGGTAGTGGATAACTAGTTGACGTACTCTACTGTGGAAAAGACCATTTCTATAGCTCTGATCACCTCCTCAGTTGCCTCTAGTTCTTTGCGTACGAGTGAGGCCTCGTGGGTGTTCCCTGCCCTCTTTGGCATGTCTGCTGTTCATGTTTTGGCGGCCATGTTGGTTAGACTTTACAGCGGGATGCTAAATCCTGTCCTTTTGATGCTCCAATAACAGAAGTACGCGCGATGCGTGGGCTTCTGAGACTGTCTGGATGTAGCCAAAGGAGAAGCTTCGTAATAGGTATGAAATGGGTGGTGAGAAGGAGTGTAAAGAGCTGTCAGCCAAGTCCCTGTTGCCTGTGGGGAGACAGGAAGGGAGACCTGTAAAGTTCCTCCCTTTGCCAGGGATTCTATGGTCCCACCAGTTAGGAATGCTGATACTGGCTGATGCTGATACTGCTACAGATGCATCATAAGAGCCTCCCCCGGATAGTCAACTTTTGCTGTGGCCCCTGGTGCACCAGGGCAGTTCTTGCCACTGTGAGACCACATAATGACTCACTTCTGTTTTAATTAGTAATAAGCCTGTAGGAATTTTAAAGGCCCGCCCACTCTCTCAAAAGGAGACCTTCGCAAAACTATGACAGTTAAAACCACACATGCCAATTTGAGACGTTGCTGATTAGTAGATCACGTGACCCAGGAAAAGAGATTGAATCTCACTTCCTGGGCAAAGACGCAGGCAAGTGGTTTGCATGTGACAGTCTGCAGTGGACACCAATCCCTGAGCTCCGCATGGGGACACAGAATCTCTTCAAACTTCCCAACAGTATATATCCTTTTTGCATTGGTCCAGCCCTTTGCTTCCATCGACTACTAGCTGTTCCAATGCCGTGTAGCAAATACCTCCAAAGTAGTGATCTTAATGCACCAAAACAGGAACTGGAGAGACCACACAATGGGTGAGAGTACTTGCTGTGAAAACATAAGAGCCTAGATGCAAATGGCCAGAGCCTAGTATCATGATCATGTGGGGTTCCTTAAAGGCACCAGAAAGAGTCAAACAAAAGCACATGACCTATTAGTAACACAACCTCCTAAGAAACACTCATGGTTTTTTCCACATCCGCTGGGTGGAATTAGCCAAATACCCTGATCTATGTTCAGGGACAGGAAAGACATGGGATAGGAGATATATCTTTAAACATCTATATTCAGAAAACGTGTGCCTTATCTGTTCTTTTCTAACCAAAGAACATTTCCTATGCCTTCTGGCAAGACCCAGCTCAAACCTCAACTACTCTGACCAAGTTATGTCCTCTATGAAGCTCTAACTCAGCCAGTTTCCTTCCCTCGCGGGACTTAGCATCATATGACCATGTTTTCTGTCCCCCAGAGATGGAACGAGGAGTTCTGCAAGGTCTATGGTGGTATCTCCCGAGCTGTCACTACCAGGTTCTTGTGCTCCCTTAGATAAAGGTAGACGGAAGCTTCTCCATGCTCCACACTACTTATGTCAGGATGCCTGGTATTTGTCCAAACACAGACTCTTATGACTTAAACCTCTTGAGATTGGCTCCCAAGGCATGGGCTTGATAATATGTATTTTAATAAATTATCTAGGTGATCCTAAAGTTCAACGGTTTGAACATGAACAGTCTTGTCCCTCATCCCTTCATTGGCCTCTTTGCCCTCACTGCAGCTCATGTGCTGGTCTCAAGCCAGCAGTGATATTTTGGGTAATTCTAAAACCTCTAGGAGGTAGAACCTGCTTGAACAAAGTTGGTCACCATAGGCATATTGTACAGGTTATTTTTCTGTCATTGTGACAGAACACCCTGACAGAAAGCAATTGAGAGGAAAAGGGGGTTTATCTTAGCTCACAGTCCCAGGGCAACAGTGTACCTCACGATGGAGGCCAGCAACAGTCAGCGGGAACATGGAGCCAGAAGCGGAGGGCTGGCTAATCATAATCTACATACAAGAAGGAAGAGAAAGGATACATGCAGGAAGCGGGGTGAGGCCGTAAGACCTCAAAGTCTGTTCCCAATAAAGTACTTCCTCCAGCAAGACCCCACTTTATAAAAGTTCTATAACCTTTCCAATAGCACCACCAAATGGGGCCAAGTATTCAAATCCATGAACACATGAGGAGAATTTCTCATTCAAATCACTACATGGACCCAAGGCTATCCCATAATGCAAAATGCGTTTAGTCCAACTTCAGAAGTCTCTACTGTCTTTAACAGTCCTAACATCATTAAAAAATCCAAAGTCTCTTTTGAGTTTCAAGGCAATTCTTTGAATGTATAGGACCCCATGTTTAAAAACAAGTTACATTCTTCCAACTTACAATGGTGGAGATCATATATCTCCATTCCAAAGGGAAGAGATGGAGGCATAGCGAGGAAAAACTGGACCAATACCCGGCAGCAAGATGAATCCTGTGTCTCCACATCAAGCACCTGGGGCTTCAATTTCAAGGAGCTTAGGTAGCCCGGGCCCTCCAGCATTGCTGTCTGCAACATATATATATCTCCTTGGCTGACTTTGGTCCCTGTATGCAGCATTCCTCAGCCAATTATCCCGCCCCCAGCGCTGGCATCTCCAACATCTTGACGTCTGTATCACATCCTGGCTTCACCTTCATAGCTTCCCATGATGGCCTCTGCAGGCTTGATCACTGCGACTCCAACCCTGCCACATGTTGCCCAATTTCAGCAGCTCTCTGAAAACACTGAAGAAAGAATCCATGACCCCTTCAATCTTGGATCTTTCCTGTCTCTAAAACCAGAGGCATGAGGATGACACTGCCAAGTGTGACTGACAGTTTGAGATGAAGCCCCATATGCCCCTTGGACCACAGTTACAGCCATTCCATGTACACGGAAGCTAATGAAAAACTTCACTAGAGCGACGCTTTAGGCAATAGTTCTCAGCCTGTGGGTTGCAACCCGTTTGACAAACATCTATGTCCAAAAATATTTATTAGGATTCATAATAGTAGCAAAATTACAGCTATGAAATAGCAAAAATAATTATGGTCGGGAGTCACTATAACATAAGGAGCTGTATTAAAGGGTCACAGCATCAGGAAGGTTGAGGACCAATGATCTAGAGGGACAAATAGTCCCTTAGGCTCTCTCAAAGGATGAAGACTTAGCTGAGTGAGGTCTTCAAGGCACAGCTCCTCTTGTTTCGGAGCAGGGCAGGGAGTTTCTTCAAAACAGCACCAATCTTTGTAACAATTACAGCCTGTTTCTCAGTGCATGATTTGACTTCAATATTATACTCCTGAGCTTTCTTTCCTCTCCAATCTGCACGTTTTTCATTTCTTTCTGGCCTATTTAGTGCTCTTATTTATTATAGACCTATATAAGAATAATCATATGCCATAGACCCAGTGCTATGCTCTCTTAAAATTTCCTCTGCCTCCAAATTAGTCCATTATTTTAAAGTTCAGCTTCATGCAAGTTCTCAGGAAACAGACAGAATGAAGCCTGATTCTTTACCAAAGTGTTATACAAATGCTCTACAATCCAGTTGTTAATAGAATCTTGGTTCTCCTCTGAAATCTCATAAGCTGGGCTCCACTATCACGATCTGCACTTCTCTCAGTATTGCTGTAATTGAGGCTTCCACAAGAACAGCTTGCTAAGCATTGTTTACAGCATTCAAAGGCTTTTCCAACCCAAAGATCAAAGTCTTCCACACAATAGTCCAAAGGCAAAAGGAGTCACATGGTCAAGTTTATCATGGTATTACCCAACTCCTGGAATCAATCTCTATAACAGTTAGTTTTCTGTTGTTCTGATAAAATAGCACAGCCAAAAATCAACCTAGGGAAGAAAGGATTTATTTCAGCTTATAGTTTCAGAGAGATAGAGCCCCTCATAGCAGGGAAAACATGGCAGATATCAGGAAAGGCATGGTGGCAGGCACTGGAAGCTGGCTGATCATGTTTTCATCCACATATAAGGAGAGAGGGAAGAAAGGAGGGAGTGAAAAAGAAAAGTAAAGGGAAGGAGGAAGAAAGAAAAAGGGAGAGAGAGACACAGAGACAAAGAGAGAGACAGAGGCAGAGACAGAGACATAACATGCAGAGGAAGTAGGCAAAGCTATACCCTCCAAAGCCCATCTCCAATGACCTACTTTCTCCAGCAATTCTCCACCTCCTAATGGTTCAATAACCATCTAAACAGCACCACCAAATGAGGACCATATAGCCAGATACACAAGCCTGTGGGGGACATTTCTTATTCAAACCCTGACATATGCTTTTGAAGGCTTTACTTTGTCCAAAGCCCTTTCTGCACTCTCCCTGCGTCCCTTCTTTCATGAAGTGAACAGCCTTCTCTCCGAAATGTGACCATAGCCATGATACCTACCCTCACAGTGGACCCATAATCTTAAGGTCAAAGTTCATGGGATGCAAGTTCTAAACCCATGAGCTATATGAATATTCTCTCCATTTAGGTTGCTTTTCCTCATGAAAAGCTAGTGCACAGGCATCTTTGTAAGCTACTGCATGCATCCTCAGTGCCTCCTGCAACACCACTAATATGCTGTGTACTAGTTGAACAGATGAGAGAATTAATATCTCGGAGTGTGGATTTGCCCTTTAGCCCCATGTGATGTTCATCTCCAGAGTCACATAAGCGTAAATCCTTTTAGGTTGCTTAGGTGAGGCTCACTGACCACTTGACTTCCTGGATTGGTCCAGGACATGGAAGAGGAGGATGGGATGGTAGAAGAGAAATAATCTGGGCAGCTGAAAAGCTAGTGCATTGCCTCACCCTTTGTCAGAAGGCTCCTTTATCACCACCCCTGCCCCAACTCCCTACCCCCAAGCATCCTGTCTCATCCCGTATCCGAGCCATTCTGGAAGCAGTGTTTGCTCATCTGACATTTCAAAATAGCGTCAATGAGGCTAAAGAGAGCTGAGTGACTAGGGATGTTAAACATCTTGTCAAACAACACTGAGTATACCGGGCCCTCTTCATGTTGGTCCAAAGACTACATGGGTGTTTTTCCTGAATGAAGAGCAGAACACATAGGGTGGAGGAAGGGGTTAAGCCAAGACTCAACACAAGAACATCAGTCTAGTTCCAGGGACGGTAAAGGAGCTGTGAGTTTAGAGGTCTCGCTAAATGGACTTTGTTTCTCTGGTTGTCTAAGACAAGATTTGGAAACCCTTCCTTCTGGGATAACCGCATAATGCTAATCTAGATTTCAGACAGAGAAACAAAACACAGCCAGAGATAATTCAAGCTGTGGGAGCGGTTTGTGCATTAAAAGAAAAGAAAAGAAAAAGCCAATGATCTTTTAGTTCCTTTGCCTTTCTCAGTGCCCCAGTTAAACTTTCCAGAGCTACGTGGATATGACTGTGGATTAGGCATCTGAGAGCCAGACCTTTGTGCTAGGTTTGAGGCAAGGCACAGTTTTCTCTGGGGAGCGAGGGTGTCCTAAGAAGTCACTATGTGCTTTTTTGATGCTGTAGACTTGTGGCCAAGCACTTTGCTGAGCATTTGATATACATTTCCTCATTTGATCACACAGAAAGCTTAGAGGTAGGTAGCATTGTTTCCTTGGGCCACAGAGGCTCACCTGTCTGCCCCCAACACCTGCTCTCTTCATAGCCACAATCCATCTTCCTTTCTACGAATGGACAGGGCCCAGCCAGACAGAATGCCTTCCGAGCATCAATGGTTTCAGAGAGGAAGGAGGCATTCCTAGAGAGGGCAGGCCCCAATAGATGGCCTCAAAGCCAAGGAGACTGACCGTGTTGAGCCCTGACTCAGCCTGTATCTGACCCCTCACTGCCCCATCACAGACATCTGATGAAAGGGCTATTCCTGTTTGCACCCAGCAGGGTGACTAACAACCAAAGTCTCCAAAGAGAGACTAAATGTCAGCGTTGAAGGGAGCCCCTTTACCTCACTTTCTGCAAATGTGATTATAGCTGCCCACGTGGTGATGGCCATGACGTCATAGCCAGGACTCCCTGACGAGGAGGTAGCGAGGGAGCTGTGGCATCAGGATCGTCTTCGTTGCTCTGATAAGATGCAGTTGGCTGGATAAGGTGGTCTAATTCCTACAGCTTTACTTCCGTGTCATTTTCAGCTAAGAGTGGAGGAAGACACCCTTAAAGCTTCCGCATTTAGAGTCTTCTGCACTGAAGCCTTCTACATTCGCAAGCAGAGTTTCTATGATGTGGGGTTCAAGTGAGTTCACTGGGAACCCTTCTGGGTGGGAAGATCTCGGGTCTCCTGGGGAGGGCCTAGAGCCTGTGAAGACAATCAAAGATGTAGCCTGCCCACAGCTCGCAGCCCTTGGAAGAGTGAAGACTTCCTGAGTCCTTACAATAGAGTGACGAGGGCTGTGGGCAGGACAGAAGCCTGGGTAGCGTGCCGTGCATCTGCGCTTGGAGACCAAGAGACTCAGTCTAAGATGGTGCTCACTGGAGAAGGTAGAGGGGTGGAAAACAGAGAGCACAGCACATGCAAAGAGCCAGGGAAGGGGGTAGTGCTCACAGGGGTGGGGCAGAGCAAGGTCAAGGACAAAGGGCCAGATTGTAGAGAAAGAACAGGAGAGCTGAGCAGGCGGCAGGAGTGCCAGGTCTGAAATCTAGCCTGAAAGGAACCCTCTTAGAAGTTCCAGTCTGTGAGCAGAGGTTTCGGGTCTAGGTATCCTTAGGAGCTCAATGGAGAGTAGGCACAGGTTAGGCCAGGAAAGGGGTTAACACAACAATTTACATAGTCCCTAGTGCTGAAAAAACATTTCCACTGAAAAATAAATTAATTTATCCCAGACTTCTGTGACTGAGAGACTGCCTTGTAGATAGGACACTGTTTCTTTGACGGTCGAGAAGAAGTCATAGTATGCTAGGCAATATTAGGGTGTGACTGGGTGACCAGCTAAACTGGACCCAAGCTTTCTTGGATTCCAGAAATTTCCAAATGTGGAGAGTCTGTTCAGACAGCAAAGTCTGTTGTTCCCGGCAATTTCGGAATAAGTTGTCCCCTCGCAGATCTATTGGGACAAGAATCTACCCTCATCAGGCAGAATTGTAGCTGAGAAGGCCTTGGTATTGGGGCAGGGGTGGAGGTGTGATGGGGCATCTTTTACCAACAGATTGAGCTACAAGAACTTGGGAGTGACTGCTCGGGGCCAGCGTGTTCCTGAGGCCTGCTATGATGATACTGAGGGTGAGGTCCAGCGCTTGCTGGCCTTCCTAGCTACTTGCTCCCCCCATAGGGGAGTTGTTGGAAATTTAATATTATCAGTTCCTCGGCCTTGTAGCATCCTTTCACTATTCTCCAAGCAAAAAAGCTATATTTTCCTGTTTGGTGTATGACATTTTGCAGGGATGCAAAGACCATGGGCCCCAGTGACCTGTGTTCAATCCTTACCCTTCCCCACCCTGTGGCTGTGGGCTGGTCTGCCTTGCCTTCCCTCTCTAGAAAATAGAAGTAGTTGTTTCGAAAGGTTGCTGTAAACATTAGACGAGGTGATACCACTTAGCCCAGGACTCAAAAACGGTTAATTTTTCTGCTGTGCTTCTTGCCCCTTCTCATATTGCGAACAAGGAGCTATCCAAAGGTGGGAAGCAGGAAGTGGTGTCCAGTGCATAAAGGATCTGAAATAAACATTAGCTTCTCTTTTCTCTTCTTAAGGCCAGAGAGTCCCAGGCTTCTTACCTAGCCTTAAGAACCTCCTGGGGAACCGTTCTGATAATGTCATGAGAGCCATAGAGTGTTTCCTATAAAAGATGTAGGTGTGGGGGAGGGGTGTCTATGAATTTTTTTCTCATACTATTCCACTTTTAATTTTGAGGAGTTCTACTCACAGATTCCATGAAGCTCATCCATGGACTTTAATTTCAGAAGGCGTGATAATACCACATGACAAGCTGCTCTCTGCAACAAACTGTATTTCTTCAGTTAACTAATTTCCCCTGCTAGATGGAGAGCTATGTGATGTTGAAAACTTCTTTTCCTGCAAGTCTGTGATTCATTACTAGAAAGTTAAGATAATCAGTGAATATTAACTGGATTCCTGGGAGGGTACGTATATGAATAGGTGAGTAAGGATAGGGGACGGATGAATGTGTGGTGGAGAAGATAAAAAGGTGATAGATAGATAGATAGATAGATGATAGATAGATAGATAGATAGATAGATAGATAGATAGATAGATAAAAAGGTAGATAAAGGGGTGAGTGAGGAAGCGAGTGATTTGTGTGGGCAGGTGGATAGGTTAATGGGCAAATGGATGGATGGAATGATGGAGGGCGTGCCAATAGAAAGATGAAGATAAGACAGCTGTTGTTCTCATGGGTTAGGCGAGCAGTGAAATGATGACTGTGTGGCTGTGGAGCTGAAATTCTGAAGGACCTTGATACCTTGGTGGAATACTGATGACTTAATTCAGCAGGAAATTTGGGATCTGGAAAGATCAAGTCAAACATTGCCGGGGAAAGCAACATTAAAGCAGGCTGGGTGTAGAGAAGGCCACCTGCAAAGTGGGGCAGTGAGAACATGAGTCAGGAAGAAGGCTAGGAAACAGGAATCCAGCAGCGGATGATGGGAAACTCCTCATGGGGAACATCCCTGCTACCCAAAGGAAAGCGGAAGCTACTAGGCCAATTCTGAAGGAAAAATGCAGACTAACCAATGGGAACAAATGAGGATCCTGGGGTCAGGAAAGAGCCTAAGTAGTCCTCAAATCCATGGTATGTGTTAGCTGTTGAGTCACTCATT
Organism: Acomys percivali; assembly: GCA_907169655.1. Taxonomy (NCBI): domain Eukaryota; kingdom Metazoa; phylum Chordata; class Mammalia; order Rodentia; family Muridae; genus Acomys; species Acomys percivali. Next base: position 154,944,185 of record OU015743.1, read on the forward strand.
CGACAATACTTTGTTGGGACTCTCCTGTGTGACAAGGCTGTTTAGGGACAAAACATAAGACTTAGCTTTTGTCCAGAACTAATAAAGATAGAAAGTTAATAAAAAAGTAAAAGTAAGGAGTGCTTCAGTATACCAGGTACTATTTAAAACATTCAATGTATCTTGAACAACAGCCATATGAAAATGGTCCATTTTTATTACTATTAAAATGGATGAAGAAACTAAGACAGAGAGGGTGCAACTAGCATCAAGGCCAAAATTTGAACCCAGAGACGGCAGAGCGGTCTAGGAGCTTAGAAGTTGTTCTGGGCAGACTCTTTTTGTAAGGCTAGGATCCTGGACATGAGTTGCATTTGCATAGTTGTATGAAGATTTAGGAAGGCCAGGAAGATGGCCAAGGATGGGAGGGTGCTTGCCATGAAGCCTGAATCTGAGTTTGGTCCTTGGTACCAACACAGTGGAAGAAGAGAATTGACTCCTGATAACATTGCCCTGGCCTCAGTACACACACACACACACACACACACACACACACACACACACACAGAGAGAGAGAGAGAGAGAGAGAGAGAGAGAGAGAGAAATGTAATGCAAAATTAAAAAATATGGGTTTTTTTGTTTTTGGTTTTGGTTTTGGTTTTTTGAGACAGGGTTTCTCTGTGTAGCCTTGACTGTCCTGGACTCACTTTGTAGTCCAGACTGGCCTCGAACTCACAGCGATCCGCCTGCCTCTGCCTCCCGAGTGCTGGGATTAAAGGCGTGCGCCACCACGCCCAGCTTATATTTATGGTTTTTAATAAGTTTGGATAAACCCAACAGTAAGGAAATCAACTGTTAAGATTATTCTTATACAAAGGATAAGAAAACAGACTGGTAACGCTGAAGTCACCACAAACTCTGGTCATAGGGTATGGAAAAATCAAGTTGTTACTGACCAAGAAGATTCTCAGAAGGTGCTATGCCTACTGAAGGGACAGGGAGAGCGTCGTCAACAGTCTTACCTAGCTGTGAACCCTGCGAACTACAGTGATGAGCACCATGGAAACTATGTTCACGGATGCAGTAGTGGCACAGATGTTATGAGGATAACCAACTGCTTTCTCATTGTTTTAAAGGTCCACTCCACAGGAGGATGCATATATGGACTGCACTCTTGCCAATGACCTAGAGACTTGAGGCACTCACAGCCCAGGGGCACACCTACTCTTTCTATTTGGCTAAATGTCAAACTGACTTGTAAATACCCAAATGACCTAAATGTCAAAACGAACTGTAAATGTCAAAACAACCTAAATGTCGAAATGAACTGTAGTTGAGGTAGAAGTGGCAGGCAACAGCTAACCTTGGGCACCAGGTAGGATTTGCATTTTAAATGTCTCTTTCTATAAATCAGACAAAAAAAAAAAAAGCATCCTTCTCCATGTTTTACATACTGATCTTTTCCATTTAGTTGGCATTTCATTATGGCATTTCCATATGTAATTTGTTTTTGATGATGCTCTCCTTCTCCACTTTCCTGCTTTTGTATTTTCTGGCCCAGCATTTCTCTTCCCACTTGCTTTTCCTGCTTTCCATGGCTTCCCCATCTCTGTTTTCTCATGGTCCCTGTTCTAGTTTTATGACATGTACCCGCATTCAAGTTCACACATGTAAGAGTTAAAAGCTAGTGTCTATATACCAGACAGCACATGCAGTATTTGTCTCTCCGAATATAGGTGCCCTGCCTTAATAGTTTCCAGATCCTGCAAAGCTCACAATTTCATTTTTCTTTAGTACTGAATAAAATTCCATTGTGTATATGTATCGCATTTTCATGATGCCATCAACTTTTGATGGACATTTATGCTCTTCCTATTTCCTCTCTACTAGGAACGGAGTGGCAATAAACATGGATCTGCAAGCATCTCTTTGGTACAATATAGAGGCTTTTAATAATGCAGTAGAGCCTTCCCTTAGCTATTAAAAAGAAAAAAATTTAAATTTAAAGAGGAGAAAGGAAACATTGAGAGGGAAGGGACAAGAAAAGGGACTTTCCCCAGAAGGCAGGACCTATTGTTTCTCTGCCTAGTGTCCTCAAGGACTCAACATAGGCACATGGTCAGTACTCCTGGACAAAACTAAGAACAAAGGAAAAGGAGGACAGGGATACGGAGAATGAAATGAGAAACATTCCAAGGTTAGAGCTGAGACCAAGTACAATGGAGAGGCCAGGCCAGGGAGAGAAAGGGCCCACAGACCTGCTGTTCTGGCTTCTGCAAGGGTGTGGCACTGAAAGGGTTGGACCTCGTCATTTGCCCTAACCACAGCCCAGGGAAGTGAGGGCCCCCCCTTCTGCATGTGCCCTCTCATTGCTAGTATATTCCTTGGGCTCCTGGGACATAGAGAAGAAGCCCCCTAAGCTTCATATAGACATTGCCCTGCCAAATACTCACTCGTAGGGTGACTTGCAAGGCTCTAACCGCTCCCTGACGTGTCCACCGTGAAGACCATTCATTGTGATTCCTGCCTTCCAGGTAGCTGCTCTCTCGATCCTTTTCTTCCTCATTTCCCCCAAGTATTTATTCAGCTTCCCCTGGAACCGTCGTCCCTTAGAGTCTGGGCGCTGCATGCGAGCAGAGCTGAGCACCCAGCTGCCACTCCGGGGTGTTTTTCTCACAGAGGCTGCCCCCTCACCTCTCTGAGGAGGCCTTGGTGTGGGTTTCAGAAGGAAGATGAGCCAGCGCTGTAGAAGCTAAGTGGTCTCCCACATGAGACACGCAAGCCTTGCTATGGAAAGGGGACAGAACAGTCATTTGAGAATTCCTGTCAGCTGAACCTGTCCTGGGGTTGGAAATAATGCAGGGAACAACACTGAGACCCTTGTCTTTGGAGAGCACAGATGGGAAAATCAAGAGTAAGATAATAAAATATTTACAGGTTGAGTTTAAAGGTAATAAAAGCCATGTGGGAAGACAGGGACAAAGGCGTGGAGGAGAAGATCTTGGTAGGAGTTGCATTTCTAAATGTAGCCAGGTTGGCCACTTGATAAAGGGGCACGGAACCCAGTTAAGGTAGTTGGCTACCTGAAGCTGCAGCAGGAAGCATTCCAGAGAGCATGAACAGTCGCTGCAAAGGTCCCCAGAGAAGAATGTGACACTGTGGAGGGTCCCAGGAAAGGTGGTGAGTGTGACTGAGTGAAGGGCGGGGGTAGAGGAAGGAGAGGAGTGAGGAGTAAGGTAAGTGAAGGGCGGGGACAACGGGACTAACTTAGAGACTGGAGGAGACTTTTCCAGAAAGGCTTGGATTTTACCCTAACGTCTCTCCACACTTCTTTTTCTCCCTGTTGGATCTTGCCTTATCCATCTTTAAACCGTGACTTGTAGGTCTGTAGGAGGCCCCTGATCACAGCTGCAGCTGCTGTTGATTAGACACAAGTCAACAGGCCTAGACGGCTGAGATTTGGGCATAGTCGCAGATATCCTTTCTGGCCATAAGAGAAGACTGAGAGCCCAGTGTGCCCCTCGTGCCTTCCTTCTGTCCCCATCTTCTTCTCACCACCTCCTCACACAAGGTACCCCGACCTTCCAGACGAGTATCAGCTTGTACACATGAGCCATGGGTCTGATTTAAAACTGTCTCCTACCACAAAGTAATGGGTAAAATTAACTTCAGCAACGTGTTGGATTGATCCTAATATATTCTAATTCTCATTTCACCATGTTAACCAATGTAAACACAATGAGGGATTTTACGTTACTTTTTCGGTGCTAATTCGTTAGAGTCCAGTATGAACCTTAGAGCATATGCTAATTTGGTTACAATTCAATTGAGTACTACCCTTGTGTGGCTAAGGTCCACTCAGACAGTTCAGACATGGTGCTCCTTCCTCTTGCTTTCAGATGGGTATCTGCATTGATTTATGATTCTCTTATGAGAATTCAGTGAGTTAATTTACCAAGAGTGACTAGTATGGTTTCTAGTATACAGTAAATTACAGAGAAGCATCAGTGCCCATGATAACAGCACTTAACTGTGATTATAGTAAATGGGTTGACTGTCACCCCAAAACACTGAAGAGATAGGACCCTCCTCACTCCCCTCTTCCATTGCTCTGCACATGGGGACCTGTACCAACTATTATACAACATTTAACATGAAATAATGGATGAGTAAATGCATAAGGAAGCCTGTGAAGGCTGATAGTAAACATTTTAATTGAAGTTGCAAGGGGGTTAAAATAATAATCCTGTATGGCAGTGGTGTTACACTAAGGAGGAATGAAATTTGTTTTCAGAATAGAGTAAAACAGAGTGGTATGTTGAAAAGGGTCTAGGTTTTGAATTCAGATAGATCTTGGTCTGAAGTCTTGTTTTCCTCACTTACTACACAGATGAAGTTTGGAAAAGCTGCTTAACTTTTCCAGTCTTCCATTAGTCCATCTGTAAACTGGGACGTGGACATCTCTTTACATTGTCTATTTAAACTAAAAGCAGTCAGTTTCTAAGTTCAAAAAACATGTCCCCACTGTGGCCTAGCCACACCCACCCTAGGCCTACTGTCACTACTGTGCACCTGCGTGCACACGTGTTCTTCTAGATTCCATCAAGATAAAATGAAGGCTTGGCATGATAGAAGGGAGATGTTCATGTTAGCTTTTGTCTTGAATTTTTGCCTTTCTTTTCTCCCCTTCCTTTTTCCTGCTGAAATGAAGGAGGAAGCTCAGGGAATTTACTATTCAGGACACAGTATTACCAGAATGATGGTGCATAGCAGGTTCAAGCTTTAAAACAAAAGCCTCAGTGAGTCTTGCTACTTATGACACTTAATATTGACAATTTGACAGCATCCAGAACAGCGGTTCCTCAGGGGTTGCATGTCAGATATTTATATTATTGTTTCATAACAAAAGCAAAATGACATTTATAAAGTAGCAACGATATAAGTTTATGATGGGGGGAGGTCACCATAACACGAAGAACTGTATTAAAGGGTTACAGCATTAGGAAGATTGTCCACATCTGTGAGGGAATGTCTAGAACAGAGTCAGTAAGGTGGAAAGACATATGGGGGCAGCAGCACTTCATGGGCCACGGATTTGGCTCAGCTAGCTGAGCTGTCCCTTTTTTTCCTGACTGCAGATGCAATGGGACAAGAGCCCCGTTTCTGCCACCTTTCCTTGTCTGTCTGCTGCTACGTCTTTCCTGGCATGATGGACTATACCTCTTCAAACTGCAAGCCACCCAAACCCTTCCTCCCTGAAGTTGTTTCTTGTCAAGGATTTGGTCACAGCAAAGAGAAAAACCTTTTGCCTCTTTTGGCCGGCTCTGTTCCTCTGAGAAAGCCTCTCTGTGCCATGCAGGCTGCTGGCATTTCCTTTCTCCTCCGAGCCCTCCTAGCTCAGTGTCCACGCATTCTCTGCAACTAGCTGCTCGATTCAGGGCACTGCCAGGCACACAGGTCGATACCAGAGCTGGCCGTTCTCAGAGGTTCCTGGTATTCTGTTCCTGTGCATTTTCCATAGCTTTCTAAATGTCTGTTCATCTGCAGGGTGTGGTGCCTCACACCTTTAATCCCATCACTCATCACTCGGGGGAAGCAGAGACAGGCAGATCTTCCTGAGGTCAGCCTGGTTTACAGAGTGAGTACAACCAGGGCTATTACACAGAGAAACTTATCTCAAAATACTTAATAAAAAAAGAAAGAAAGGAGCCGGGCGGTGGTGGCACACGCCTTTAATCTCAGCACTCGGGAGGCAGAGGCAGGCGGATCACTGTGAGTTCGAAGCCAGTCTGGTCTACAAAGGGAGTCCAGGACAGCCAAGGCTACACAGAGAAACCCTGTCTCAAAAAGAAACAAAACAACAACAACAAAAAAAAAAAAAGAAAGAAAGAAAGAAAGAAAGAAAGGAAAGAAAGAAAGAAAGAAAGAAAGAAAGAAAGAAAGAAAGAAAGAAAGAAAAATGTATCTTCCCCCACCAAGATCATGAATAGTATGGGCAGATCTAGCCTATACCTTTCCAGATCCAAACTCTTAGCAACCATCAGACACACTATAGGTGCTGGATAAAGATAGTGAGTGCATAGTGTCCTAGTGACTGTATCTGCTGGCTTTGTCTCTAGAGTGTACCAGAGACTGACAGGTGTGTTTAGCCCAGCCAGAAGCTATAATGGCCAGAGGAGGAGGAGGACTATGGGGGAGGAGGAGGGTGAGGAAGAGAAACGGGATGGAGGAGGAGGAGCATGGGGGATGAAGAGAGTGAGGAAAAGGAGGAGGATGAGGGGGAGGAGAAGGAGGAGGAGGATGGGGAGGAGGAGGATGAGGAGGAGGATGGGGGAGGAGGAAGCTGGCAGTTTGTTGAGAAATGAAACTGAATGCTGAGAGCGCCCTCTGGGATCCCTGCAGACTCCTCTGGGGAGGCAGAGGCAGTGGAGAGGAGAGCTAGGAGCCCAGGAGGGCTGACAAGGTGCCCTCTTGAGCACTGAGTCAGCAAGGCCGCCAGTGGACAGGAGAAAGCCCTGCCTGCAGGGGCTGAGTCACACAAATAACTGGAATAGTTGTTTAGATCATAATGAATGCCCAGAAGCCTTCTGATCTGACCGGCAGGCTCAGACACTTTCCCCACCTCAGTGTGTGCCAGCTTTTTATGAGTTAGCCGAAGGGAGGAAACCAGACCTGGGCTGCGGGGGAGGGAGGGCCAGGGTACGAGAATCCTCTTCGCCTTGTATCCATCACCAGACTCTGAGGGCTGTTTGTTTCTTGTCCTATCTGTGTTCTCAAGAAGGTGTAGAAAACAAACAAACAAAAAGACAGACAGACAATAACAGCAACAAAACAAAACAAAACAAAACAAAACCAAAACACTGGCATCACAGGCACAGACTACACAGTGGCCATGTCAGCTAGATGAAGTATAAGCCAAGGTTTCACCTCAGAGAAGTGAGGGTGCTTGGGGAGAGAGTGGCTACTGATTGGCCTGGGAACCCAGCCAACTTATTCGCTCCTGAAAAGTCCTAAGCAATCTGCACATAACAAGATATCGGACATCTAGCACTGAAGGAGACTCTATGGACAAGAAGGAGCTGGCCTATAAAGCATTACAGGCTTGGGAGACCCATTGCATGTTGTATCTACTAAGCTACAAATACAGAGTCCAGTGTCTCTCCATAGCGCTGGGTCCTAGCCCCAGTGGATCCTTCAGTGGCTTTCTTATCTAAAACATCAGGTCAACTCAAAGCTGCCTCCCAGTGTTTCTTTTCCAAAGATCTAAACCTTCCGAGACTTTGTCCCTCTTCTTGACGTGACATCCACTGCGGATGCCTCACCATGGCCTGTGACTAGACATTAACCCTTGTTTATTTTTGCTTCTGTTCTAAGCAGTGCTTAGAAGCCTGAGTGCACAGGAATCACTGGAACTCTTAGGACAGATCTCTGGGCACCAACCCCAGAGTTTCCGTGGTGAGGCCTAGAAATTGAGATCCTAATGGACCTCAGAAGTTCTGATGTTGCTGGCTCAGGCCATGCTGTGGGAACCGCTGTTCTAAGGCAAGGTTCTGAGATCTATTCTTGGACCAGGGATCCGGTGGAGACTCTGTTGGAAGGCCTTGCCACTGCCTCCCTGCGAAACAACAGCAAGCATATGCCAGGAAGGCACAGAAACTTGCTATGGTTTCAGGGTTCATTGGACCTGAGTAAACTCATCCATGAACTTCTTGGCTAAAAAACTTCCTGACTCTGCTTCAAACCAGAATTTCAAAGTGGACAGAGATTTACAAGGTTAAAAAGAATGCAGATTTCATAGCAAACTAGCTGAGCAGCTGCTTCATAAAGCCAGACCGACTTGTTTCAAATCCTGTCAGTACTCTTCAGCACATGAAGACTAGGATTAATAACACAGCATACGGCGGGGCTGAGTTCATGAGTGCAGCACAGGATAGAGAAGGGCACGTAGCATCCACAAAGAAGTAGCTCCCGGTTGCCTTGGGCCAGCTGACTCACTCACCTTCCCGGCGTATTTCAAGCCTCTGCTTTGCATCCCAATACCCATAGTCATCATGTGGGCCCTAGTTATGTCTAGTTTATTATACCGACATTTCCTCCCCACTACTCTTCATGCCAATCTCTCCTCTTTGCAATGGATATCCTGAAAGTGTTCAGAGTGATTTTTTTTTTTTTCTGGATCAGTCCACTATGTTTTGCTAGAACAAAACATCCAAGGCTGGGAACTTTATAAGAAAAAAAAGAAAGAAAGAAAAAGAAATGTTTATAATTCACAGTTCTCCAGATTCAAGAACCTGGTTGTAGCATTTGCTCACCTCTGGTGAGTGCCTGATGCCTGCATCACAATAGGATAGATGACATCATAACGGAAGAATATATGAGAGGAACAGAGTACACAGCGAGGCCGGAAACCAGAGAAAAGCAGGAGCCAGACTGGTTCTTTTTATAACAAAGCTACGAACCAGGATTCCAAGAGAACAGGTTAACCACCCCTAAGGGTGTCATGCCCAGTATCTTAGTCACTTCCAGTAGCCTTCACTTCTTAAAGTTTCTGCTATCTCTGCTCATGAGCCTTTGGATACACAGACCATATCACAGCACAGAACTCCCCAAGGCAGCTCCTCCTGGTCCCTGTCCACCACGCTTTCCGCCCTCTGAAGAGTCCTTCTGTCACCGTAGAGAAAGTCAGAACTCTTAGACGGGTTCTTATAACAAAGTCTGTTTCATTCTGGGCCCTTCTTTCTCCTAGATGTTCTTGCTCACTTCTATTTTCATTCTCTGTGTTTCCCAGAAGGAGGAAAGGAACGCTCAATCTGCCTTATCATGCTTGCTTTGCTACAAATTGCACTCTGTAACACGCCCCCAGGCATTTTAAAGGAAGGCTTATATAGATGGCCTTCAGACCTTGCGGGAGCATCTTCACACTGTGTCCTGTGGGGTTTTCCCATTTTTTTTTTTTTGCACCTTACTTTCTCTCATGCTTCTTGGAGCACTTCAGTGGACATCTGTGGTCACAGGTCTGTGTCCAGCAAGGGTGGGTCCAGTTCAGCCTTCGCATCTGATGCATACCAGCTTTAGGCATTGACAGTGCATGAGATATGGGTTGCTAGGGCGAGAAAATGGTCCTTATGAAAAAAAGTGGGTATAGTGAAGGGACTCATACATTTTAGAAATTATATGGATTCATACACATTTTGGGTTTGTCTGCTAATCACTGAGACCTGAAATAATTCCTTCAGACCCTGTGCTCTTTCTGTTCCTACTTGTAAGCTTTGTTAATCCCACACATGTGAGAAAAAGGATCCCTAACCCAAATCATGGGTAAATTAATCAAAGCAAGCAACTTTCCATTTGTTCATATGCGTTTCCACCCACTAATGTGATCATTGGACATGGGAAATACAAGGTTTTTATAGCTCAGGGGTGGGAAGTTTCCAAATGGAACAGGTAGTGCAGAGTCATCTGTAGGTAAGGTTATAGGTAGGGCATAGTCCAATCCCTGAGAAACAGATATAATCACAAACAGGAATGAATCTAGTTTTTCTTTACTATAAGACGGCTTTTAAGCAAAGATGGAGGCAGGTTGGCTCATTAAAGTTATTACTTATTCCGACGGGACTGTAAAGGGAAGACAGGAGCAATAAAGACCCTGGGCCTGTGTGTGCTGCTGTCTTTCCATAGATCCTTGTCTGCCCCGACTCTGTGAATGTGCTCTAAACTACCCAGTGTTCCTTCTGCTATGGATGCTGTCACTCTAAAGGACTAATTGTTCACTCATTTTCCTCTGAAAGTGAATCACTGAGGCATTCATGAAGTCTGACTTCTCAAACCATTTGTCTGGACAGCCTTGAGGCAGGAACAAAGGTTCCCCGAGGTTGTAACGGCAGAATAGGAGGTAGGAAAGAGCCATTGTGGGACGGTTGCTCCTGCCAGCTAAGGAGAGAATGGATACCTTGGCTTTGTTTCTCTGTGTAATCATGCTGTTTGTCCTCATCAGCCAGGCTGTTAGCGTTTGAGTCTAAGCCAGTCTTTCTGCAGAACTCCCAGCCTAATGCAACCTGCCCCTCCACATGCCCTTGTTAGGAATTTCTCCATAAAAAGGAGTAGAGGTTTCCCCTTGCCAGCTTTCCTGGATATATTACAGCTTTTCCCATAAGATATTGCTATCTTTCATCAGAGGCGAGAAGGGCAAAGGTGTTCGATCTGAAAGGTCTAGGCAATGATAGAAAAGCACCTACTTACATTTTTATTTCGAAATTTTAAAAAATGATACAGCACAGGATGGTCTTGAATTTGTGATCTCCCTGCCTCAGTATCTTCTGCACCACCTACCACAACTGGCCATGAATACGTCTAGAAAGTTTGCCTGTAAATGGGCCCTTAACAGTTTCCCCTAAGCCAGCTATTAGGTTCACCCAGATCAGAGGACTGGGGGATACAGGGAGCTAAAAGGCCAGAAGAATTAGCTCCTGGGAGGTTAGTGATGACAACTCATTGACAGGAGCCCCAGTGTCATCAGTCATAGGAACACTTGCAGAGATGTCCCCCAGCACTTGGAGTGAAAGTCAGAGCGAAAATGTAAAAACTGCTCTGGCTGGGCCGTGTGTACTGTTTACTGCCATGCGGCCTGGGCATGAAACAGTTAAACTATTCAATCTGAACTCCTGCAGCCAGTGGGAATATTTGACGTTCTGCCCAGGAAGCTTATCCCAGAGTGAATAATTCCCTCACAGCAGGGGAGCCTTTTCTCAGGTTGAACTCTGTCTGGAAGCTGCTCTCTTCTTGTCAGGGAGCCAGGAGCAATCTCAACCGCCCCATCCTTACCCAGGCTGAGAGCAGAGAAAGGGCAGCCTGACTCCCAGCCTGCCTCTCAGATCGCAGCATAGGTGCTGAGAGACAGCCTTTGCTTTCTGCACAAGGCAGGAAAACCAACCTCCTTATCAGCTGCTGAGGACCACCTAGACCTTTACCCCACTGCACAGGGCCCAGGGTGCTCCACTCAAGAGACTCTAAGAATTCTTACAATGCAAGTTCTCTCAAGAATCCCTCTTAGCGCACCAGCTCAGCAACAGTCCTTGGGCTGCTCATTTCTCACGGAAACACTAGGGAAGCCGTTTACCTGGTCCAGCTACAAAGTGAGGTAGGGGGATGTTTACTGAGTTGCTCAGAATGATGCTACTTACCATGTACCGAGCCATGGGGTATCCCCACCCCACCCCCACCCTCGTGAACCCCCAACCTTTGCTCCACCCTCTAAAATGCACAGGGCTCACCCTTTCTTGAGCTCCAGTTTTCAGATTTTGCACCCATAGCACAGAGGCCATTCCGGAGGGGAGGGGGGCTAAGACCTACAGCAGCAGTAACACAGTAAAACAACCCAATAAAAATCAAAAGTACAAAAATTTTTGAACCATCACTTCAACAACAACAAAAATGCAGATAGCAAATTAGCACATGAAAAGATGGCCAATGTTATTTTTGCTTTAGGAAAATACCAGTTAAAACTACAACAACGGTAAAAGGCTCAGCGATCAAGTTCTTGGTGCACCAGCTTGAGGACCTGATTTTGGTGCCCAGGCCTGGCGCCATGTTTTGCATCCCAACACTGAGGAGCCAGAGACAGGTGGGTCCCACGGCTGCCGAGGCCTGCCTGACTAGCCTAGTTGATAACGAATAAACAGCTTCTCAAGAGGAGCATCAACAAGGAGGCCCTCTGGCTTCTGTGTGTACTTGCACTCTTGTGAGTAAGTGTGCCCCCTTCCCCAATAGCTCCACATGCCCACTTGATGACTAACATCATTGCAGACAAGGAACAACTGAGGCTTCCAAACACAGCCAGTGAGAATGTGCTAGAACAACCACTTTGGAAAGGGATGCTGCAGTTTCTTGTAGATACTATCACCCAGCCATCACACTTCTAGCTATTGGTCCAAGTTAGCATGCAGAGTCGAAACCCACATGCATGTGAGTACTCATGCTACCTTGTTTGAACTTCTACGTGCACTGCGTGTTATAGTTTGACTGTGAGATGTTTCTCTCGGCATGCACGCTGCGTGTTTGGACATAGTATTTGGAAACGCTGTGAAACTTTTAGGAGTGGCATCTAATTTGTACAGGCAGGTCGTCAAGGGTTCATATCTGTGAGATATACCAAGCCACTGGTTCCTGTCCCACCCCTCTTGTTTACCACAGCAATGTGAACAGCCTCTACCACCCAATGCCTTCTGCCATGAACGAGTTGCTCCCTCATGCTTGCCCCACCATGGTGGACCGAAACCCTCTGAATCTGGAGCCAAATAACTCTTTCCTCCCTTAAGTTATTTCTAAAATCCAGTGGCCACAGTGACACCAAAGTGGCTGGGTACATTGCCACACAAAGGCATATTCACATAATATGACAACAGACCTAAACAAAAGGAATGAATTGTTGACACGCTCAACACCCTGGCCGGCTCTGAGTGACGGTGCTGAGTGAGAGGGAAGATGGCAAGGAGCTCGTGTCACACACATGGCTGTAAATTCCCAAGAGCGCAAAGCCCAGGAGAGAGGGAATCAGAGATCTAAGGAATGGAGGAGGGTCAGGAAAGGGCCTAGATGCCAAAGACAATGTGAAGAAAGCCGCAGGAGAAGATGATGGGCTGCTATGACCAAATGCTTGAGAAAATCAACCTAAGGAGGACAAGAATGTGTTTTCATCACATTTTTAGGTTTGGTCTGTGGCTGTTGAACACAAGGGCTTGGCAGCGGCAGATGGCAATGGAAGCCATTCTTCACGGTGGACAACAAGCCAGACCAGGAATGACTGGGGATACCTCAAAGAGACGTATCTTTCTCCAGTGATCCCTGCTTCCTAACATTCCACATTCCCCCAAAATAGTGTGATGGTCAACACCAAGCACAGTGAGCCTGCCGTGTGCACCTCACAGCCAGGATGTTTAAGCTCCTTGTCTGAACGTTGGTGATGCTCTCATGACTATAGATGGATTTCAAAACTTACATTTTTATTGTTGGTTGCTTGTCACCTGCACCCTCAAACAAAAACCACAGCTGGAGTAGAAAGAAGAAGAACTAAAACAACCTCCAACCAGTTAAGTGACCAAAAATTAGTACTGTAGGGTGGTTAATAACCCAGACCAGGGATGCTCACTGCATAGTCATTAAGGTGATTGCAAAGGGCTTGCTGTGTAAGCATGGCAATCTCAGTGTGAACCCCCAGCACCAGCATCTTGTAAAGTGGAGGGCAACACAGCATGCGTGACTAAAACCCTAGTGCTGGGTGTGGGAGGAGGGTAGACACGAGCAGATCCCTAGAGCTCAGCAGGCAGCATAGCAAGTGAGCAAGCTCCAATTTCAGCAAAAGAACCTGCATCAAAAATATTGTGGAGCTATTGAGGAAGACCCCTGATGTCGACCTCTGACCTCTACATGGACATATAGCCTTATGTACACGTGTATCATGCACATATCCATGCACACACACAAACAGATACACACATACACACACACACACATACACACCATAGTTTCATATCTTAGTTAAATTTAGGCAGGGCCCCTTATTTCCTTTGTAAAATGTAAATAATACTTCCCACTAATAAATATATGAATATAGAGAATTTAGGAAGTAAATAGATGTGTCTGTTGTCTTTTTGCCTTTGTTTACAATCCTTTCTTTTACTTTTGATATTATAATTTTGTCAGAACATCCCTCTCTTCCCTTTGGTCTCTCAAAATCCTCCTACATCCCCCTTCCCACTCTACTTCCTCACGGCTTCTTTTTTCAGTGATCACTATTACACGCATGCATGTATGTGTGTGTGTGTGTGTGTGTGTATATATATGTATGTGTGTGTGTGTGTGTGTGTGTGTGTGTGTATGTACATCTCTCTAAATATAGCCTGTTATGTATTGACTGTATGTATGTTTTCAGTACTTTTGGCACAGGACAACCAATTAGTGTGTTCTTCCTGGGGAAGACCACCTATCCCACTGCCAGTTTTCCTCAACTGTTTACAGTTTTTATGTGTAGGCTTGAGGCATACTGTGAGCTTTTCTCTGTCTACGTTGGCATGCCTGTTGGTGTTGTGTTTGTTACTGCCTATTATCTTAATCTATCCTGGCAGCTGTAACAAAACACTTTAGACAGTGTAATTTATAAGCCATAGACATTCAATGTTTGCCATCTTAGAGACTAGGAAATTCAAAGTCAAGGTAGATTTGCTGTGAAACCAACCAGTGAGGCTGGTTTCCTGGTGGGACTGTCTTCCAAGTCACTCATCCTTTCATTGGGGCAGAGCCACGTGACTTAATCAGCTCCACCAAACCCCACCTCTTCATTTCTTGGCTTTGGGAGAAGGTTTCAGCAGATGTGTTAAGGGCAGCACAGACTCGTGGAGCACAGCATCTGTCCAGATAGAAAGGGAAGTGCCTTTCTGCCAAGCAATTTTATTACATTATGTTTTATTAAAATCCATTAAATTCTTTCAGAGGCCCAAGGAAGAACAAAAAGAGGTGTTTCACTCTAAGCTAAGTGAGTTGAATCAGATATAAAAATAATATAATGTCTTTCATTTTCACTAACAATAGACACTGCCTATTAGGCCTGGCTAGTGAAGAAAGTGGCTAACCAATCATAGGAATTGTTGACAGTTCACAGGCTCTTTAAGCACCACAGTTTTCACTGCCTCTCCACCCCTGACAAGTATGGCATGTTAGACAGAAATGGTTCTTGCTGAAAATGGCTGATAAAAGCCCAAGACATGGAGAAATTTACTTTCCTGGTCTACTTGGGTGGGAGACAGGTAGCTCTCAGGTTTAACCCAAATCCCAACATAATCACCAAGCTCCTTGGCATGCTGGTTTTCCATGTGGTACCTTTGCTGGTTTTCCATGTGGGTGCCTTTGGTCCTAGAAGTTGACTCTAGCTCACGGCATCCTCAACAACAACAACAACAATAGCAGCAGCAGCAGCAGCATTCACAGTTGGCCTGAGGGGCTCTGCTTGATTCCTGCTCATGGCAGCTTTGAGCTGTCCTCCCTAGAGTCCTTCTGGATGGCATCTTCAAGGAGCTATGACATAATGGGAAGGGGCCAGCATGCAGGGAGAAGGCAGGAGTAGAATCAGAGGCCTTGTCTTGTTGACTCACTGTCTAACCTTGGATTAGACACTGATGCTCCCTGTGTATCAGCATCCTGGCTTGGAAATGAAAGCAGCTGCCACTGGTCGTTGTAAAAGTAAATGATATACTATATATAAACACAGTTTGAACCTCCATGTTCTTCAAAGAGGAGAGAATAGCTTTCTCCTGCTTTCATTTTACAGCCTAGCATCCCTAGTAGAGAAAGTAAAAGGCCTACACCAAATACAAAACAAAACTCTAAAAAATCATGGGCTTTAGAATTAGGTTCTGTTTCATTACTAGACTTGTTCATTAAGAATCTGACTAAGGCATTTTCCCACCTTACCCGTTCACAGGTATTTACTGTGTTCCTACTGTGGACCAGGCAATGTGCTTCCTGTTAAGGACACAGAAATAAAGTAAGAAAGACCATGTGTTTTCTTATGTTCTATCTCAGTGGTCCTCAACCTTCCTAGTGCTGCGACCTCTTAATACAGCTCCTCATGGTGTGGTGACCCCCAACCATGAAATTATTTTTGTTGCTACTTCATAACTGTAATTCTGCTATTGTTATGAATCATAATGTAAACACTTGTATTTTCTGATGGTCTTAGGTGACCCCTATGATAGGGTTGTTTGAACCCTCTCTAAGGGGGTCATGACCCACATGTTGAGAGTCATTGCTCTAATTCATCCTTTTGTAAATTAAGAATAGTAATAACTTATAGTCTATGTCTACAATAACTTAATAAAACAATTCATGAAAAATGCCTATGAATAAGGAAAGCTGAGTAAATGTTCGTCCTCTTTCTTTCCCTTTCTCAGCATTGTGGGTGCTGGAAAAACATTGGTATGGGTTTCAGGCACACATCCTCAGCCCTGCTGTTAGCTGGCTGTGTGATCTCAGGCAAATGTCATGGCATCTCTGATCTTAGTTTTTCCATTCAGTAAAACAGTGATCTACTTATATGGATGACATCTTGTATTTCTCAAAATGAGTAATCAATTAATTGATAATTAGTTAATATTGTGCAAAAGTGTGTCTATTAGACTCTGCTTTGATTTTTAAAATAAATGTAAAACAAAGGTTTATCAATGCATTACTAGATTCAAGCCCTGCACTAAATCACTGTATCCACAGTAATAACTTAATCCTTCACCTCTATGAAGTGGTCCACACTTCATATGAAGAAGCTAAATCACAGAGGAGTGAACTTGGCCAAAGTTATCAACCCAGACATTGAGAAATACGGTGCTGACACCCAGGTCTGATTATAAAAGCCATTTTCTAGTCCTCTTCTGGTAGGTGGCTGTTTAGAGCTTGTAAGGCCAAATGGTTGCAGGTAGATTTTCTGTTCATTAAACAGTGTCATTCATCCAGGCTTTACAAAGGGAAGCTGCAGATGGTAAGTAAGCCTTGCCTCTGCTGCCTCTCCTGCCTCCACCTCTGAGAATATCTCCTTGTGATTGATGGAAAACTAAACATTATTGTTCATGAGTGATTTTTTTCCAAATTAGACATCTGCTGCTTGTTTTTCTGGGAGTTTGGCAACTTTTCCAGTTCACTGTGGTGGTCAGATCTAGAGGAAATAATTAGGTGGCCATGGCAACTAGCAGCATCCCAGGCATACCACCATGATGCTTAGGGGCAAGCCTCACGCAGAGAGTCCAGGTATCCCCTCTGCCCTCAAAACTTTGGCCTCAGGCTCCTCAGCAGAGTCTCCATTAGGTCTGAAATTGCCTGAAAATGATAGAAAAGATACCCAGAAAGGCGTAATAGAGATGAAAACTCATACATAGTAACCAATCAAAGAAAGGCTAAAGAGAGGAAAGGGAAGACAGACATGAAGGGTACTGTGTGGCCTGAAGCTATGTGCTCGGAGAGGCGAAGTGGTCCGCTCATGATCACACAGGTAAAGAGGCAGATGGGTGAAGTTCCACTCTATACCTGCACTGAGAGTTCTTCAAGACCTTCCGCAAGAACACTGCTGGTGGAGAGGCTGGGTGGGAGGCACTAGTCCTGAACCCAATGCCCACTGCCTCTCCCCAGTTGCCCACCTTGGTAGGAATTGTCCTTTCTGGTAGTTCCTAAGCCGTTCTAGGCCACACTATCCCACTGGTCCTCGCCTTTGTCGGGCCAAGCCCCTTTTTTCTCAGAAATATTTCTGCTGTGTCTCAGACAATGTCTTGTTGCATCTGAAACCAACACTCTTTTTATTCATTTTTGTTTTTGTTGTATTGAAAAGATGGTCACATTTGCATGTCTTCTCCAATCCCTGGAGAACGTTTTTCTCGGCTCTGATGCAGGTGTTGAACATGCTGTCACCTTATAGATGCCTGGAAATTATTGTTCTTTATAGGCAGGTCCGGAAAAGTCTCAGTCTTAGTGATTTCCTTTTTCTCTCCCACCCCGTATTCCTGCAAAGTGTCTGAAGCCTCGTGAGATTCTTATTTTTCTTCGGTGACAGAAAGATGCTCAGCATCTTGTGCCTACTGTGTTCACATCTTCCTTCTAAAAAACAAAATTCAAATTATATTTAAAAGTTTGCGTTGTCCATTCTGCCCCTCATTTCAGAACGGGTGCTGTCGCCTTTCACCTTGGTACAAACTTGGCAGCTGTCGTCCCACCCCACATCTTCTCTGGTTTCTGAGCAGGTGCTTGGAGAGTTTGAAGAACACACATTTTGTTTTCTCTCTTATCTCCTGGTGAGCAGAATTCTGGTTGAAGGTCAAACAGAGATGTCGATGACGCCCTTGAAGAAAGTAAACATGTGAAAGACGCTGTGAGCACTGCCTGAGTCATGCTGCCTCTGCTATTACAAGATCACATTATGCTTTGGCCACAGTGGATGATGAGGTAAGAGGAAGGGCACACAGCTTGCCTTTGCTCTGTCACTTAAGTAGCTGCACGATCTTGGGCCAGTCACTCATCCTCCACAAGATTCAGGGTCACTTTCTCTTGAACACTAGAACCTTGGTTGTTCTGAGGATCAAAGATGAGGTCAACTAAACAATAAGGCAATCAAGTCTAGAGATATAAATCTATATAGAAACAGGCAAATTCATATAATTCCTAAGATCTACTCGAAGTTGATGGTGGTCAACTGGTTTTTAATAAGGGAGTCCAAACAATTTAAAATTTTTTAGTATTTAAAAAATTGATGCTTAAGCAAGTGAATATTCACCTGTGACAGAATGAGGTGACAAGGGTCGGAGAACACTGTGGAACAGGGGATGGAAAAACTGTATGAGCCAGAGGACCAGGGAATTTGCTTTGATATTGTGTCTCCTAGTAACATCAGAAGCTATACCTGTAAAGTCTTACCAACTGCCTAACTAGGAGCTGGTCAAGAACACCACCAATAGACGTGCAAAAGTGATGGGGAAAACCCTCCTGTCCCCAAGATACACAAAGAACGGTAGTCAGCGAAGGGATGCTGAGGGAAAACTATGGTGGGAGGGAGAGGGAGAGAGGGAAGGCAGAAAGGAGAGAAGGAGAGAGAGGGAGAGAGAGAGAGAGAGAGAGAGAGAGAGAGAGAGAGAGAGAGAGAGAGAGAGAGAGAGTGTCATCCCCAGGGAAGAGCACACCAATTGGTTATTCTATACCAAATGGTCAGCCTTGAAAATATACATATAGGTAACATTATATGGACTGAGCCGGCTCTGTGTGTGTGTGTGTGAGTGTGTGTGTGTTTGTGCACTCATGCACGTGTATACATATACTAACAATTAGCGAAAAAAGAGGCCCTGAATTTGAAAGAGAGCAGGGAGGGTATGCATGGGAAGGCATGGAGGGAGGAAAGGGAACGGAGAAATGTCATTATTCTCAAAAATTAAAATAAAAAAGAATGAGTTTGGACTCCCAACTTTAAATTAGGTTAATCAAGAATAGATTAAAACCTAAATGTAAGAATCAAGATTATAAAAATACATAACAAATCCATAAGCATACATCTTTATGACAAATCAGCACCTGTTGCTTAAATATGACACCGTAAATATTAGTAACAAAATAAAAAATAGATAACTTAGATTTTGTCTGAGTGAAAATCAGTTTCAATTTAAAGTACATTATGCAAGAAAGAGAAAAGAGTTATGCATGGTAGGTAGTAACGTTTGTAACCTAAGCATCTGAGAGGCTGGGGTCCGGGGACTGGGAGATGGAGACCAGCCTGAGATACATAGTGAGAACTTGTGAAGGGGAGTGAGAGAAGAGAGAGAGAGAGAAACTCATAACTTAGAAGAAATATTCATTCATGTATATCTATAATAATATTTTATATGTGCAATATACAAACAATTGTTATATCTTGATAACAAAAAGACAAACAACTCAGTTTAAAAATGGAAAAATGGTCTGAAAAGATATTTCTGCAAAAATTATAAGAAAATGAACAATAAAAATCTGGAAATATGCTCTAGATGATTAGTCATCATAGAAAAATAAGTAAAAACCACAAGGAGATGACTCTCCCTTCGTTCTGAGAACCATAACGTAAAGGACAGTAATAAGTGTTGAAGGCAATATAGAAATGTTGGAACATTCACACTTCGGTAGTAGAACATACGAATGGCACAGTCTCTATGGAAATTGGTCTGACAGTTCCTCAAACAGTTCAAATAGAGTTACTGGATGACTCAACAAATCCTTTCTGGGACACTTACCCAAGAGCAATGAAAACATATCCACTCTTATATGTGAATATTCTTGTGCACAAATGTTCATAGAAGCCTTATTCATAAAACCTCCAAAGTAGAACTAATGCAAATCTGCCAGCTGGTGCTTGGATAAAGCCAGCGTGATTCAGGAGGCAGGGCGGTGATGCTCACAATCCCACACACAGGGAGCTGGAGAGTCTCAAGCCTGAGACAAGCCTGGGCTATATGATGACCTTGGCTTAAGCAAACACAATGAAACAGGCAGTTTCTCCACACAGTGCAATACTATTTCTACCAATAAAACAAAATGAAGTGCTGTATGCTACAGCATGGATAAGCCTCAGAAATACTGAGTCGGGGAAAGCCAGGTATAAAAGATTACATATTTCTTGATTCTATCTCCATGAGGTGTTCATGGAGATAGCATTTGAACACAGGAAGCAGAGGAGTAATTGCCTGGGGCTGAAAGCTGAAGTTACCACATGTGGCAGGTGTAAGGTGCAGGTTTTCTCTTCTTGTTGAGACTAAAATATAATAATGATGTTTCTCCTAACCCTTTCTTCCCTCCAAGCCCTCTCATTGCCTCGTGTGTGTGTGTGTGTGTGTGTGTGTGTGTGTGTGTGTGTGTACATGTTTGTGCATATATATATGCATATATTCCTAAAGATAACCAGTACAGGATTTATTTGGGGGTGATGGTATATCCTAAAATTGTGGTGATGGCCACACAACTCTGAATATTCTTAAAAAAACAAAAAAAAAAAAACAAAAAAAACAAAAAAAAAAAACCCCTCTGCCCTAAAAAATGGCTCTGCTTGTCTTTAATCATAAAATCTTAATTTTTCCATTTCGATTCCTGTCATCTAGTACAGCTTCTGAATCTTTGTTTGTTACTACTTCATATCCTGTGCTCATTGCTCTGACCTGCAGCACCCTCATCCACCATGTCCTTCCATATAATCCAAGGTTGGGAGCTCTTGATTAGTCTTACCCAATGACGTTACTTCATTTTTTTTCTTTCCAGCGGTAGATTTGAAATGAGCATACACTGAAACTCTTGACATAATGCCTAAGAGATCTCTTGGGTGAAGCCCCCAATGTGCACAATGCTAGAAAAAGCCAATATGGAGGCTTCGTGAATTGGGCACACTTTAAGCCCTGAGTTTCTTGAATTTGAGCATATGTCAGAATAAAATAGAGGGCTTGTTAAGCAAGGGATTACCAAACTCCACCTAAGTGTTCTGGCTTCCTTCTATGGTAGTGTAAGCTGAACAAACCCTTTCCTCCCTGGTTGCTTTGTCATCGTGTGCTTCATCACCCCAATGGAAACCCTAACTTAGACAGCGTACATTGTCACCGTAGACACCATTATTCCCCCTTTTGTATATATTTGAAATTTCCTAACATAATGTAAAGAGAAATAAACAGTCAAGGAGCAATAGATTTATCATAAAGAGCACTACCGATGTAGGTGCATCACAGAGCCAAGCGCCAGATTTAGAAATCAATACAAGCACTTCTGAGTATTGTTTCCTTTCAGTTCTGCTAAACTCTCTCCATAGATGTTGGTGCATTTTTTCCATCCTAGTCCCAGAGGGGAACAGGGACAACTGGACACATGCCTGAGAAGAAGTAGCCGCTGACTAGTGCTCTCTTTATCTCTTCATGACACTTCAGTGACTTACTCTGAATAACTTTCCACATAAAAGATTTGTCTTCGTCCGTTCTTCTTACCTAGTGATGCTTGTCAAGACCCAGATTTTGGCAAACTCTGCTAAGCTAGCCATGACCACATCATCCCTTTCTCCTGTACCCAGTGGCCATCTCTCCAACCAGGAAATGTTGTTGCTCAGAGAGTCAGATGGTAGTGGTCTGGAGGGCTGGTCCTTAATATCTGTCTTACTTAGGATTTTATTGCTGTGAAGAGACACCATGACCAAGGCAATGCTTATAAAGGCAAACATTTAATTGGGGCTGACTTACAGTTTCAGACATTAAGTCCATTTTCATTGTGTGAAGCACAGCAGGCTGCTGGATGATGTGGTGCTGGATGAGCCAAGAGTTCTACATCTTGATCCAAAGGCAGCCAGGAGGGGGCTTGTTCCACATTGGTTGGAGCTGGAGCACTAGGAGCCATCCAGCCCACCCCCACAGTGACACACTTCCTCCAACAAGGCAACACCCACCTCAGTAAGGCCACACCTGATAGTGCCACGAGCCATGGGCCAAGTATTTTAATAGGTGAGTCAATGGGGTCCAAATCTATTCAAACCCCCATAGATTATTTGACTATAAAATGGACAAGAGTGCACTCAGGACTGGCAAAGAATAAACATGTTGCTGGAGGTTCAGTGTTCCCTGGTGCTTGGCACAGATGTCTGGCTCAGGACTTTAGCTGTTCTGAAGTTCAGGGCTTAGTTTGCCCAAGTTGTCTGTGTACAGGCGCATTCTTGCTAACTTCTGGGCCCTAGTGGGACAGCATTTCCCAGACAAAAAGAACCAGAGGAACTGCCTATTGGGAGTAATTACCAGGTGTCTGTGGAAGAATGGCAGGAGTGATTTGCTGGGATTATTGAGAGGCGTCTGAAATGTTGCAAGGCTGGGAAGGAGAGGGTCAGGGCCATTGCCTATCAGCCCTCCGTTAAAGTGGGTTGGAGTGTGTCTCCCAATTATCTGAGGGATTTAAGGAGGTGAGACCTTGAGAAGAGATGGAGGCAGGAAGAACCCTGGCTGGCTTTAAAACAAGAGAGGCAATGAAAAATTAGTTATTAAGTAAATGAAGTCCAGGAAGTGATCCAACATCATGGGAGTGGTTAATCACGGATGGGGAATGGGAGGGGGAGGGGTGCTTCTAACCTTGTGGAAACAAAGAAAGTCAGAGCCATTTGGACAGCACCGTTTTATGGCTAGGTAGAGGCATGGCAGGGGATTATCAGAAGGCTAAAAACAAAGACCTTTCTACATTCTCCTGGAGTTCCTTTCTTAAAATGCCCAGTCTTACTGTTTGCCTGTTTTTATTTACTTGTTTGTTTTTTGTTCCTGATTCTCAACTACAAAGAAAGAGTTTCCTTTGCTGACATTGTCTGTTATAAACATGGACCTTTGTCAATTCCTATACATGTGGTAAACACATCATTTTATTTAGTCCTTGATTGAGTCTACAGTGCAGTGTTGATTTTATACCTATCATAGATGATGAGGCAGGATCAGCATTGAAGAGCAGGTAGGTCCAAAAGTAAGTAGAAGTGATGTCGGCCTGAACTTAAGCGGTGCGTTTACTTTCTAGATGATTTGTATCTCTA
The DNA here is from genome assembly GCA_907169655.1 of Acomys percivali. Taxonomy (NCBI): domain Eukaryota; kingdom Metazoa; phylum Chordata; class Mammalia; order Rodentia; family Muridae; genus Acomys; species Acomys percivali. Next base: position 154,967,241 of record OU015743.1, read on the forward strand.
TTGTTTTTGCGTTGCTGTCCTCTGAGCTTCAGGTGAGTGTTAGTATCCAAGTTTCACAGCTACGGAATTATAGACGGACACTATAGACGGACACACAGCATGGGCGACAATGGCCAGAGGAACGTGGTTGAGGGTCAGCCTTAGAGCTTGCTTTCTCTCCACCACCAGCACTTACTGCTGCTGCTGGAAATCACCGAGGACCGCGCTTGGAGGTAGTTTGTATTATAAACATGCTTCTTGTCATCCAACAAGAGGCAGATGAGTTTCTGATGTCCTTCTCACCTATTTCTTACAGACCGTTCTTTTCTTTCCCCCTCTCTGTTTCTACTTCTCCATTTCCAGTCCCTTCCATTTCCGAGGTAAATTTGACCTCTTGCCAGCTGGTCCCTCCTGAGACTCCTCTGCCCATCGCCGCCCCAGAGGACAAGAGAGTCTAGGGAGAGAGCACTCTTCCTCCTTCTGTGACAGGCTTATTTCATCTAGCATAATGCCCTCAAGATTCACCCATCAGCCTGTGTCTTAGAGAAACCATGATGACAGTAACTCTTATAAAGGACAATATTTAATTGAGGCTGGCTTACAGGTTCAGAGGTTTATCATGATGGCGGCGTGCAGGCAGACATGGTGCTGCAGAGGTCATTGAGAATTCTACATCTATATCAGCAGGCAGCAGCAAGGGAAAGAGAGACACTGGGCCTGGCTTGGGTATTGGAAACCCCACAACCCACCCCCAGTGACACACCTCCTCCATCAAGGCCACACCCACTCCAACAAGGCCACACCTCCTAATGCTACTCCTGATAGTCTCTTAATGTAATCCCCTGTAAAATCAAAAATTTAAAGATGCAGATTACATGCTTCCAACATGCAATGGCACAGGATATAAATCACCATTCCGAAAGGGAGGAAATGGAGCAGAGTGAGGAAATACTAGACCAAAGCAAGACCAAAAACCAGCTAGGCAAAGTCCAAACTCTGCATCTCCATGTCTGATGTCACAGCACTCTTCGGATCTCCAAATCCTTCCATCTTTGTTGACTGCAACACCTTCTTTCTCTTGCACTGCTTCCACTCCCTGTTAGCAACTTTCCTCAGCAGGTATTGCTTCTCCAATATCTTTGGGCTTCCAAGGCACTCCAGGCTTCACCCCCACAGCTTCACTCTGTGGCCTCTCTGTGCCTCTATTCAGGGACACCCCTGATGCATGCCTGGCCTCAGAGGCTTTCCTTGATTTTGGAGGGAGATTCCACAACTTCCTTCTTGTAACGTGGACTCTAAAGCCAGACCACATGGCCAGGGCTGCCACGTTCTCTTGCTTGCTGGGGATAGAGCTTAGCACCCTGGTTCCATTACACTTGCATCGACTTTCTGCTTTTGATGGTTTCCTTTACCATCCAAGCTTGGCTGTTCTGGAACTCTCTCTGTAGAGTGTAGAGTGGCTCAAAGATTCACCTGCCTCTGAATCTCAAGTGCTAGGATTAAAGGTGAGTGCCTTTAATTTTCTTTAATTCCTTTTCACAAGTTGGAAGTTTCCCTGAGTGGGGTCTTGCCCTGAGATCACCGCTCCCTTTACCCCACTTAGGAGCAGGCTTTTCCTTAAACTTTTTTTTTTCCTGCTGCCCCTTTTCTCCTCAAACGGTACGCTTTATATTTTCCCTTGCTCATCTTGCTCTTTTTTCTTTAGAGATCTGCATAACCCTGGCCACCAAGCCAAAATGAATAAATACTATGCTGTCTGGAAATTTCCTCTGCCAGTGCCATGATTTGAAAACTCTTCAATTTAGCCTCCACAGACTTTTCAGACAAGGGCTAAAAGCAGCCACATTTTTCACCAAAAATGTCACAGGAATGGTCTCTAGGCCACATACTAATATTTTTTTTCCCTCTGAAACTTCTTGAGTCAGGGCCCCACAGTTCAAAAATCCCCTCATCACCTGTGTCTTCACTGTTCCTATAAGATGGCTCATTAATCCCTGCTTAAAGCATTCACTGCTTTCCTAATCCAAAGCCCCAAAGTCCACATTCTTGCAAACAAAGGCACAGTCAGGCCTAGCACAGCAATACTGGAGTCCCTGTTATCAACTTCTGTCTTAGTTAGGGTTTCTCTTACTGTGAACAGACACCATGACCCCGGCAATGCTCATAAAGAAAAACGTTTCATTGGGCCTGGCTTATAGTTCAGAGGTTTAGTCCATTATCATTAGGGCAGGAAACATGGCAGCACTAGGGCAGGAAACATGGCAGCATTAGGGCAGGGAGCATGGCAGAATTAGGGCAGGAAACATGGCAGCATTAGGGCAGGAAACATGGCTGCATTAGGGTAGGAAACATGGCAGCACTAGGGCAGGCAACATGGCTGCATTAGGGCAGGCAACATGGCTGCATGAGGCAGACAGAAAAGAGAAGGAAACAGTGAGTCTGACTCGGGTATTTGAAACCCCAAAGTGACACACTCCCTCAACAAGGACACACCTCTGAATGCCACTCTCTGGACATTCAAATATATTAGTCTATGGGCGCCATTCTTATTCAAACCACCACAGCATGTGTCAGAACTTCTTTCCTTTGAAGGCTGAATAATATTCCATTTTATAAAACCGCATTTTGCATATGTAACACACACACATATTAGCTACTATGTCAGAGTTTAAGTATCTATTGGAGGCCTACTTTGAATTCTTTCACATATGTGGCTAGATGTGAGATTATTGCTAATTCTGTTTATTATTTTAAAAATTATCCATCAGACTGTTGTGACAGCAGCTCCATCATTTCCTTTCTTACCAGTGCTCTAATGTTTCCAAATTGTCACCAAAGTTTTTTCTATTTGTTTATTTGATCAGTTGGGTAGTTGTTTAAAACTTTTATATTTTTTTGACTGTCCCAGCTTTTACACTGATATCAGCAGTCCATTCTGAGTTAACTCTGTACATCCTGTAAAGGGGAGGCCCAACTAAATTTTTCTGCATGTATACATCCAGTTTCCTCAGTGCTACTTATTGAGTGCGCCTTCTCCCACTGAGTCATCTTAGTAGCTGTGGTGGTTTGAATGGGATGTCTCCCACAGCGCCAGCCATTAGAACACGTGGCTC
>OU015743.1:154977738-154998567 GCA_907169655.1 Acomys percivali
ACACACACACACACACACACACACACACACACACACACACACACACGAGAGAGAGACAGAGAGAGACAGAGAGACAGAGAGAGAGACAGAGAGAGAGAATTCTTATCTCACCAAGCTAAGGAGCTCACTGTATCCTCAACACCGCCATGGTGCTGTATCTGCAATTATGCCTGGAACCCCTAGTTTGCACGAGAGCAGCAAGTGTCATTGCTTTTCAGATCCAATTCTATGTCAGTTAGACCTTCAAGTCTCTCTGTACTCACCTGACAAGTGGAATGATCCGGAGCAGTTATAAACTTCAGTTTTCCATAATCCCAATACGGAACTGTCTCCTACAGCTGCGTGGCCGTTAGCCTACCCATTATGCACGTGGTTTTTTTTTTTTTTTTTTCACAAGGGATCAATTCACACTAACAAATGAAAATGCATTGGCCAATGGACAGTAGCTCAATAGATAATTGGGCCCACAAATGAGAGTGTTCTAAGGGACTGAACATCACCTTCATAATCTTTTTATATTTTCTTGCCCCATAAACTTAGGGAATAAGGATTAGCTTTATTCACATTTTTTCAGAAAAACTAGGTCACCAACAGGTAGCTTATCAACATTAACAAGAGGAGTAGACGTCCGAATACTCATCATCCGTGGTACCCTGGAAAGGAGGGTCCCAGCAACCTGAGGTTGGACAAAAGGGCTTCTAAAGATTTTTTGACACAGAGGAACACATTCTAAAAGAAGGTAAAATTGTGTGGAGACTGAAATAACTCTACTTTCCATCACCCTGGCCATCTCCTCCTTGTCAGCCTCTTGTCAAGTTGAAGTGACCAGGCAGCCTCTGATTGTATGACAGACTTTGTCATTTAAGTCACATTGTAATAAAGCTACACGGCCGTGGGTAGGACACGCCCATCCCCTTTGGTGCCTCATAACAAACATGTGAGATTTCTCCCCGCTTGTCACAAATGGAAACATTAAGATACACAGAGGCCAGGCAACTTGCCCATAGTGCATAGACAACAAGTGAGATCAGCCTAGTCACATCCCCTGCATCTTAGCTGGCAGTTCTGAAGTTCCTGATTAAATCTCAGTTACTACAGTCCTTAATCCAAAGCCCCCAAATTTGGAATGCTCCCAAATTGGATTTTGGAGCACTTCTGGATTACAGATTTCCTGGTTAGGAATGCCCAGCCGGTGAATGGCAAAATCCAAGCAATTTGAAACACGTTCATACCAGTAGATTCTCAATAAGGATGCTCAACTGTACTGACTACTGTTTTGAATAGCAGATGGAAATGTCAACTAAATTCTGCTAACTCTACGTTCAGGCTTGCACTTTCCCTCTTATACTCCCCTGTACCAGCCTTTGTCCGGGTTAGCCTACCCAGGGATGCTGAGAGCATCCTTGGCACGGAACCCGCCTCTGTGCCAAGGACTGTTCTTCACGATTTCTGTGTCCATGCCCTCTAACCGCTCGGGTGTCACCCACGGCAACTGCTCTGAGTGCCTGCAGTTTACGGCACCGAGAGAAGCCCAACAATGTTCCTCTCCTCTCCTCTCCTTTTACCCCATCTCCACCACGGCGTCTCCACTTGACAGATAACAAGCAAGGGGCACAAAAGACTGAAGCAGCTTTTCAAGGCCGCACTGCTAACATGCATCAGGTGGGGTTAGAACCCAGGGCGGCCTCGGAAATCTTCCCTCTGGGCCACCATGATGCTCTACCTCTCTCCATTCACCCATGGAGAGGGCCCTGTTCCACTCACCAGAGGCATCAGTGTACCTATGACCCCTGAGCGTTTGAAGTGCTTAGTCCCAGGTCATACACTGTCAGTTCTCTAGTTTCCGTTAATACAATGCCGCTTGGCTCCACAGCTCCCTACATGCTGAACTTTGTTTCTGAAAATGTGCTGGAATTCACAGCAGGGACAGCTGCCTGGACCTCTCGCTCTTGCCCAGCCCAAGCTTTCTGGAACCCTGTTTTGCCTGCCTCACTGGACACCAGGTCACCACCCTCCAGGCCTCCCCAGTGGCCTCCCCGCCCTGTACATGCAGCTTGTTTCTGGAGGAGCTGTACTCAGGCCCAGCCCCAAATGCCTGTTGTGACATCCTGAAAGAATCTGACTTGGGCCCTTTGGGTGTTTGTTAGCCCTGTCTGCAAACTTGAAGGCTAAGAGGTCTAGAAGAAAGAGCCAGCTAAGTCGCTACGTAATGGATATGTGCGCTCTAAGCAAGTTACTCTGCCTCCTTGAGGCTTCTCAGCTGAAAAATAAAGGCAGGTGGTAATGCACACCTCACAGCGTTACCTTCAGCAGGATCCGGCATGTGATGTGGGAGCTTGGGCACAATTTGGGGAAGATCTTTCTCCTACATGCACATGCTCTAAAGCCTTACACTTTATACTTATATTTTATTTTATTAGTTTGGAAAGAGAAAAATATTGAACTTTCACTTTGTTGAGAGAGAACCTATAGAACACACCCTTCTCAGGGAAAAGTGCTCTGCAATCATACACATCTCCTCCTTCCTCTTCTTCAGTGGAAAAAAATTTAAAAATTCATTAGTTGTCATTTTTATACTCTCATTCTCAAAGCTATAATTCAAATACAGTTAACACTAAAGCAGTAAACCAAAATATCACAGGCGGCTTCTCAAAAAAGAAAAGGGTTTTAGATTTTACTAAATCCAGGTTCTGTATGTTATTTTGGCTTTTGGAGAAACAGTCTTACTGTCAGGCTCCAGCTAATCTCACTCAGAATCATTGGGCCTCCATCCTACTGGTGTTACTGAGAAGACTGACCTTCAGGCTTGGGACCCAAGGTGGTCTGTGTGCAAAGAGAGAATTCACATCATCAGGTTGGAGACAGTGTTTCTAAATTTCAAGTGATTGTCCCATTTTCCGCTAGTTGTGTGACCTAAAGAAAGGTACTTAGCCTCTCTGCGCTTTTCTCTGTAGAAGCAGAAATAACACTGCTTTGCCCAGGTGTTTCGAGGCCTCAGTGGAGTGGATGAACCATGACAAAACTCTCAACCAGTACAATGCTTTCCAATCCTCTACTCCGTTCCTGTGCTGGTGCTAACGACAGGATGGAAAGGTGGCTGAGGATGTAGCTCACATGCAGGAGGCCCTGAGTCCAGTCCCTAAGCATGGAGAGGGTTGGGGTACGTTCAGGTACTCTGTGTTACCGTGGTAGATTCCCGCTTCAGGAGGCTCACAAGAGCAAAGAAAGGGGCTCTTTCCTGACTGTGGCACGGCAGAGTTGGTCAGCTCCTGCCAGCAGCGGATGGCCTGGGGACAGAAAGCAGTGACGTGGCATTCCATGTGCTCTCCCATTGCTTTCTTCTATCCCACCTCCACAGCAGATAGGAAGGCTAGCCAGTCAGAGGTCAAACATGTTTCCTTCACTTAACGTCACAGGAGCCCTGTCCAGTGTGTGATGCTAGCCGGCTCCACTTTATATTGGAAATCCAGGCTTCAAGGGGTTGCCAGGGGTTGCCAGGGGTTGCCAAAGACACATAGCTCATGAATATGACCTAGCTCTCAGTCTCCAGAGTGTAACTAACTCTACCTGAGTACATACAGCTCTGTGAGTGAGGCCTGTGTGTATTCAGCAGAGACCCCAGAGAACAACCCCCCCCCATTTTGTGGGTAGCCCCTGCATGTGACAACTGGTATACTTTGTTAAATGATTTCCCATTCATTGTTGCTATAGGGGAAAACACTGGTACAACAATCCAAAGCAAGGATGTCATGCAAACGGACATTTCAAAACGTTTAGAACATTCATTCTAAATAAGAACCATATTTCCAGGAGTGCTGTAGAGTGACCTGGACGTTCTTCAGGAAGTCAGGACAGCGATACAGCTCAGTCATTCTGTGAGCAGCACCTCAGCTCTCAGCACCTGGACCTCCCTGTGCACGGCTGCCGCCAACTCGGCAATGGCTCCTCATGCCCCTCTCTTAGGCAGACACTCCGCAGCCACCATTTCTCTTTCCAATGCAGTGGATCCTGAAGTTTCTGTGAGGTCACCAGAGCCCAGGGGCTTGACCCGAATTCAATTTAATCAACTTTATCCCAGCCCCTGGGGCTAGGGTGGGTTTGGAGGGCGAGCAGTTTTCCTGAATTCTGGCTCAGACTGTTTCAACATCTGTTGAAAACAAGGGAGTTTACCACACAGCCCTCTCACAACGAAGCGCTTGATTAATGCTTGGCTCCCTGAAGCAACCTTTATAAAGAAAAATTTATACCATTGCAAATACTGTTGCTTTCCTTTTCTCTCCATCTTTCAGGCACAAAGGCCAACCACAGAGAGAGGAGTTGCTTCCCCCTGCAGCCTATTGTTTCGCTACCAGGAATGAAAGCAGGGACACGGACTCTCTTTCTCACTATACTCCAGTATGACCTCCACACTGTCTGTGTGCAGGCTGAAAGGGACCAAGGCAAAGGACAGACAAGAGAACAACGTTTGTTAGGTCCATCCTGGGGCCCCCTAACTGGCAGGACTGATGACAATGTCCCAAGCAGGACTTTGGCTAGATAAATGAAGGAATGTTGTTGGGTAAACAGAGCTCTAAAGGCAGGTTTTGTGAGGGCTAAAGTTATGTTTTAAGTTTTAAATTACTGTGCTTAAGAGATCTATAAAACAAATGTCCCTAACCTGTAAGCCCCACTTGCCCAAGGACAGATAAACCTGTAAGCACCACTTGCCCAAGGACAGATAACTTCCTGGAATGCTGGGAGCTGTTCACGTAAGAAAGCCAGCCAGGTGTTTTCACTTTTATAAACAAGGTTCATTGTCCCATCTGCACAGGATGTATTTAATTACACATAGGCAGGAGGGACACAGGCAGGAAGTACGTCACAATGTATGCTCGTCCTAGACTGGACGAAGGCAGGAAGCATGTAGCCTTGTTGGTTTTGCCTTCATCAGGACCTGACTAACATAATTCACAGTCACTCTCTGGGAATCCTGGGTATGGGTCTGGCCAGTGTCCATCTTCCTGGCCACTATTTAATAAAGCTTGCTTTAATTTTGGCTCAAAAACCATGGCAGTGGTCTTATTCTCACCCAGTGGTGGGACCAACAGTTTTTGTTTACAGGGCCCTCCCATGTCAACTATCAAGATCTGAGTCAGTCCAAAGGACCCGTGTCAGCTCAAAGATCCCCACTCCGCTGACTGTCAGATAAAATCTTCATCTTCTCACATTTTGCTCTTCTCTCTGCCCCGCAAGACAGCCTTGGCTATCTGATCTCCAAGGAGCCTTTCTTTCTGTCCGTGAACCAGTCAATTTGGTGTTTACTGTACCCTCGCTTACAAGGGCATAATACAACCACTGAGCCAGCCTGGTCCATGGATGGGAGAAGGTGTTATTCTAGATATGAGAGAGAGAATAGCCAGAGGCATCTTAGGGAATCCAAAGCTGCCTTGTCAGAGTGATCTCTGGGGGTGGCTCTCGTGTTATAAAGGGAACAGGGAAGGGGGGCTGTGAACTGGAACAGCCTGAGTTTAGGGGAGCCAGGGTGTGGGCTTGTAGGCCAAAAGAGGCTGCTGTCTTTGGTACGCTCAATAGGTACATCTGAATAGGAGATGCCTCATCACACACAAGCAAGGGGCAACAGGGAAGTGGCTCCTCTTGGCAGACAGAAACCCATTTCACAGGTTCCTGAGGAATGCTGAGAGACAGTTTCTGCTCCCCACTTTTACCTCTTTGGGAGTACTTTGAAGAGAGAAACTGTTGAGTTGTTTTCCCAATGCACATGCATCTCTTTCATGTTTCATACCACTGGAAGCAGTTCCAGAGAAGTGGGGCTCTGCTCCGTGTCTTCTTTAGAGGAGCCAAGCGAAAGGAGCTGTCAACATTTGTAATGAAATTCTTCATGGCTAAAGCTTGGACGAGCTCTTCATATGTCTGCTTATACTTGGACACAACCACTCCCACTCAGGTTCTGCTGGCTAAACTGAGCCACAAGTCCTTATCTGTGGCTTTGTCTTCCATGTTTTCAGTTAACAAGGGTCAATTAAAGTGTATCCAGAGGCAAATAATTCATAAGGTTAAATTGCAATTAATTCTGAGCAGGATAAGGAGATTTGTCCTGGCAGAATATGAACCATTTTTCTTTCAGCATATCCCCATCAGCTGTATGTCCATGACTGCCCACCTTTTGGTTACTAATATTAGATTGACAGCCAGAGTTTGTAGGGCCTATGTATAAGCAACATTCCTTTTACTTAGTGCCCAGAGCCTAAAAGCAGCAGGGGTGGGAATTTGACTATGCCAAAGAGACAACATAAGGTGCTTTTTAAAAGTATCATCTCAAATCAAATGATAAGTCTAAAGCAATACGGTATTGGGGTAGGGAGACTACATTAACATAACTTTTATTGCAATATTTGCTATAATTCTATTTATTATTAGCTACTGTTTTTAGGCTTGTTTCGTACCTAAATTGCAAATTAAACGTTGTTGTAGGTGTGCATACATAGGAAAAATTAGTGGTATAGAGTTGGGCATTATCCTCCTATCTTCAGTTGTAAGCATTCACAGCAAGTCTGGAAATATTCTCAGAGAATAAAAGGGGATATATATATATATATATATATATATATATATATATATATATATATATGTGTGTGTGTGTGTGTGTGTGTGTGTGTGTGTGTGTATGTATATGTATATGTATATGTATATGGAAACATACATTCCTCCTCTAGAGAAACTTCAAAAACCTAGGGCATTTTTTGGAGCTGTAGAACTGTCTTATCAGGAGGAGAAGTGGGGGAGGTCTCTAGTAATGTAACTTACAATGCTGAGGTGACCTGTAAAGGCCAGTTAGAAGGATGTTGTCACATCTACTTTCTGTGAGTGCTCACAGAAGTTGGTCTGAGCGTAGGGACCAGAGCCTCATGGAAGAGAATATCTATCTGAGAGAATCTGCCTCAGCCACTTGAGTGTTTGAAATGTCTAAGAAAAGATTCTTTACAACCTATGTTTCCATTAGATGCCCCTCAGCCACCTGTGACTTTTCTATACAGAACTGGGTTCCCTGTGGCAGTGTCTGTACACTGTGCCCTGCTATGTTTGACTGGACTAGGGAAGACTGGTCTTCCAAGAGTTCCCTCTGTGATTACGGGGAATCCAAACAAGATGGGCAGAAAATCAGTCCCTCCTGTGGTAAGCCCGATAAAACGTGGAACTGGAAGCTCTGGAGGCTTCGCTTCCTTCTCTATTACCTGAGAGTTCATAAAGCCAGTCTGAAGAGAAAAAAGATCAAGACATCACATCAGCAAGTAGAGCAAAGATGGGGCACAGCGTTGCTGGCCTTCCTGCAGGGCCCTCCTCTCCAGTCCCATTATTTCTAACCCCCTTCCCCCCATGGAGCTCACTTGAGAGCTTGGGAGCCCTAAGTCAGCCCTGCATTTTATGACAGGATGGTTAACTTAGCTACATGTCTAGTTTTGGGCCACTTCGGTTACCTATATCCAACAGAAGCTGGGACCGTTCATATTTGCCCTCCTGAGCCTGTTTGTTTAGCCGTGACTCAAGATAGCAGCTCAGAAACAGGGTTATTGCAAGGACCAAATGGCTGGAAAACAGAAATAAAAATAACAATTAAGTCAGTGTAGAGAGATATGCCATGGACAAAGCAAAATGGCATAGAGGAAATTTTGTTCTGAGTTTTCAGAGTACTGATTTTAAAAATAAAAAAAGGATGGGGAAACCTTATGAGTGTCTACACAATATACACGGTGTGGTAAGAAATAGTCTATCTCATAAAAATATTCATAAATCTACTTGTATTAGAAATGAAAAAGTAAGAATGGAATTAAGTAAAGACAAATTTCAAATAGATACAAGGCCATTATGTTTACAAAGCGGGAACCAGATTCATGAATCTCATTAACTCACCTCTGTGATGGAGTTGGAAACCAAGAGAGCTCCTCTGGAAGCATATTCCAAGGCAGCTTCAGGAAAACAGCTCTCTGGGCCTTTCCTTTCAGGGTGATTGTCTTTGGGTTTTATTGCTGTGAAGAGACACCATGACCACAGCAACTCTTAAAAGGGTAACGTTTAACTGGGGCTGCCTTACAGTTCAGAGGTTTAGTCCACTACTGTCATGGCAGGAAGCGTGGTAGCGTGCAGACAGGCAGGCAGGCAGACATGGTGTTAGAAGTAGCTAAGAGTTCCACATCTGGAGCCGATCAGCAGGCAGCAGGAAGAGAATGCCACACTGGGTGTGGCTTGGGCATCTGAGACCTCAAAGCTCACCCTCTTAGTGATGCACTTCCTCTAAAAAGCCACACCCACTCCAACAAGGCTACACTTCCTAATCATGCCACTCCCTATGGACCAAGTATTCCAACACATGATTCTAAGTGGCCATTCCTATTCAAACCACCACAACAATCAAAACCTCATTTTACGGTACTGGGTGTCAATAGAAACCTGTTTCTTGAGAAGGTCATGTTTCAGTTGAATAGGAAAATGGTGGGATGTGAGGAAATTATAGGCAGAATTATATATTACATGCCCTGCTGGCATGGTCTCATGGGACAGATTAAAAATCAGAAGGCCAAACAGTTAAATACAAGCCTTCCATACAACAACCTCTAAGTGGAAGGGCAGATGTCACGTCTCTCGACCCCAGAGTCCCCCCTTTCTTCCTCCTACACCTTGAGGCACCTTACAGCTTTGTACTGGATTGATGCTTAATAAATGACCTGAAGCAGAGGACAGAAGAGGAGATGTTGCCCACATGGTGCTAATTATCAGGCAAAAAGGAGGGGGGTTGCTGGTAATCTATTGTACATTATGGTGTTATAACTAACAACGGTGTACTGCATAAGTCAAAACAGTTGAAAGGATTTTAAGTGTTCTCACACAACAAAAAGTGAGATAATAAACACACTACTTAGTTTTATTTCATCATTCTTTACTGCATATATTTAAAAAATCACATCACACCCCTAAATGTGTATAATTGTCAATTAAAAGCAAAATAATGTTTAAATATATATATATATTTTTTTTTTTTAAAAACTTGATAACATTGATTATCTTTCTATTGCAGTGAGTCGGGTATTTGAAGGCAGCTCTCCGGCTTGCGCATCTCATCAAGCTAAAGAGGTCAAACCAAACACGTTTTCACCTGAAGACTCAATTGTATCCGGATGGTAGGCTTCCAGTAGCTTCCAGTCGCCGACACTCTGGTGCTGCCTTTAGGGAGAGGCACTTGTTCCCCTAGCGTGGACCTTTGCACGCTCGCTTTGCATGCTCGCTTGAGTACCTCCCCAGTATGGGATCTGGCTTTCCCTGGAGATTCCGAAGAGATTGTGCTGTGTGGTGGATCTAGCTGCCTCAAAGCCTGGCCGCAGAAGTCACAGTGAGTTACTTCCCTCAGATTTTATAAATTATAATTCTGACCCATATTCAGAGGATGACAATAAACCTTGACTTTAAAGGAGTGGGGGCATTGCAGGGCTCTTTGAAAGGGACCTCACTTTGTAACATGGAAGAACCTTTAGCTCTATGAGTCTTACAGCCTCCACTTTCAGGACAGAAGCTTGTGGTGCCTTTCGGGTTAAGATCAGCATGTGCAAGCTGGGTGTGGTGGAGCACGCCTTTAATCCCAGCACTCAGGAGGCAGAGGCAAGCGGATCACTGTGAGTTCAAGGCCAGCCTGGTCTACAAAGCAAGTCCAGGACAGCCAAGGCTAACACAGAGAGACCGTGTCTCAAAAAACAAACAAATGATTGGCATGCGCATCACAGCCGCTCATGCTTTGCACCATGAATGTTTCCCACCTGGACCCAGGCCTTTCTTTACTTTATTTCACACACCTGGGCCACTTTTCTTTCTTCTTAAAGCCGAGACTCTCACGCTTCCTAATGCTACAACCCTTTAATACAGTTCCTCATGTTCTGGTGACCCCAACCATAAAATTGCAGTAGTTGCAACTTCATAACTATAATTTTGCTATATTTTAAAATCTGTTAAAAATTAATTTGTTAACTTTATATTTTGATGGCAGCCTCCCCTCCCTCCTCTCTTCCCAGTCTCAATCCCTGTACCTGCCCCACCCCATCCTCCTGTCCTCCCCGTCTCCTCAGATAAGGCTCAGGAAAAGCTCCCTTGGATATCAACCCACCCAGGCACATCAACTTACAGTAGGACTAGTCCCACCCTCTCCCACAGTGGCTAGGCACGGAAGCCCAGCTAGGGGAAAAGGGTCCAAAGGCAGACAACAGAGTCATACACCGCTCCCCCTCCCACTGTTAGGAGTTCCACACGAAGAACAAGCAGCCCAGCTGTTTGTGTTACATATGTGCTGAGGGCCTGGGTCTGCTCTCTGGTAATTCAGTCTCCGTGGGCCCAGGTCAGTTGATTCTGTGTGCTTTCTTGTGGTGTCCCTTGCCTCTTGGGCTCTTTCAATCCTTCGTCCCCCTCTCCCATAGAATTCTCCTAGCTCAGGCCAACGGTTGGCTGTGGGTCTCCGTGTCTGTTTCCAACACATCTTTACCCCTGCACATCTTGCTGGCAGGAGAAACTGTGGCTCTAAGGTTTTGTGGCTGGTCTGGTGTCCTAGCTCCTCCATGGAGGTCTTTTCTGGCCACAGGAGATGGTCATTTCAGGCTCTGTATCTCTCATAACTAGGAGTCCCAGCCAGGATCACCCTCATAGATTCCTGGGAGCTTCCATTGTTTCTAGCTCATCCCAGAAATGTCACCCCCGCCCCACTGATTCTAGTCTCCCCATACTCTTTCTGCTTCCACCTCTTGGTCCCTCCTGCGCCCCTCCGCCACCCCATTTCTTCCCTCCTTTTGCTCCTGAGGCCTACTCTATTTTCCCCCTTAGGATCTCCTTGTTGCTTGGCTTCTTTGGGTCTGTGGATTGTAGACTGCCTAGCTGTACTCTTTATGGCTACTCTCCACTTATAAGTGAGTACATGCCATGTTTGTCTTTGTCTGTCTGGGTTACCTCACTCAGAGTGGTCTTTTTTAGTTCCACCCATTTGCCTGCAAATATCAAGATTTCCATGGTTTTAATAGCTGAGTAGTATTCCATTGTGTAAATGTACCACAGTTTCTTTACTTGTTCTTCGGTTGAGGGACATTTAGGTCATTTCTAGTTTCTGGCTATTATGAGTAAAACAAGTGTCCTTGTTGTACAGTGAAGTCTTTTGGGTACATGTCCAGGAATTATATGGCTAGGTTTTGAGGTAAAGCTATTCCCCATTTTCTGAGAAACTGCCAAATTGATTTCCAAAATTTGCACTCAAACCAGCAATGGAGGAGTGTCCCTCTTTCTCCACATCCTTGCCAGCATGTGCTGTCACTTTAATTATCGAGCTTGACCATTGTGACCAAGATGTAAGATGAAATCTCATAGTCATTTTGACTTGTATTCCCTTGATGCCTAAGGATGGTGAACATTTCTTTTAAGTGTTTCTCTGCCATTAGAAATTTCTCTGTTGAGAATTCTCTGTTTAGCTCTATACTTTATTTGGTTTGTTGATGATGAGTTTCTTGGGTTATGTATTTTGGATATCAGCCCTTTGTAGGATATAGGGTTAGTGAAGATCTTTTCTCATTCTGCAGCCTGCTGTTTTGTCTTTTTGACAGTGTTTTTTAAATATTATTTCTCTGTTCTATAAATGTAGTGGTTCGATTATTATGTGGTGGGTGATTTTTTTCTAGTCCAATCTATTTGTTTTCCTGCAATCTTCTTGTATGTTTATAGGCATCTTTTTCTTTATATTGGAGAGATTTTCTTCTATGTTCTTGTTCAAAATACTTCCTGGGCCTTGGAGCTAGGAATCTTTTCCTTCTATTTCTATTATTCTTAGGTTTCCTCTTTTCATAGTGTCCCAGATTTCTTGCATGTTTTGTGTCAGGAACTTCTCAAATTTAACCTTTCCTTATGCCAATGTATCAATTTCTTCTATTGTATCTTCTCTACCTGAGATTTTCTCTTCCATCTTTTGTATTCTGTTGGGGATTCTACATATGTAGTTCCTGGTCTCTTCCCTAGGCTTTCCGTCTTTAAGAGTCTCCCACTTTGTGTTTTCTTTATTGCTTCTATTTCCATTTTCATGTCTTAAGGAGTTTTGTTCATTTTGTTCACCTGTTGGATTGTATTTTCCTATATTTCTTTAAGGTATTTATTCTTTTCCTCTTTAAAGGCCTCTATTATCTTTATAAGGTTGGATTTAGTGTCATCTTCTTGTGCTTTGGTTGTGTTAAGATGCCCTGTTACACTTCCTATCTGAAAACCTGCAGAGAGGCTTCCTTGGCCCTCCTCTGTGCCCCTCCCTCTCCAATCTCCTCTTCCTTATTACTACTGTACACCCTTAAGATCAGGTAAAGATCACCTCTTCACCAGCCTCCCCTTCATCTTGGTCCACCGCAGATTCTGTCAGAAGCTCTTGGCCTTGGGTAGCTCAGTGACACTTTTCTACTGTAGTTATGTGAAGCTGAGCCTGTGATCCATGTGTCTCTTCCACTGACATCAGCTCTACTGAGACTGCATCTGCTTTTCTTCATCCATGTCCCCTTTGCACAGCAGTATGGAGCGAACAATGTGTATTCATCCAGGTAGAATGTGCCAGAAGAATAAAGGATGAGCTGAGGACCTCAGAATCGAAGGTGTTTGAGCATACCTTTCTCCTGCCTTCTTTACAGGTGTGTTGGGGGTGGGTGTTAATGTATCAGGTCAGAGTGGCTGGCCATTTGTAAGGATCAGGTACTGCCTCAACATCTTTGAGACTCAGTGGTGCAATGCAAAGTGAACTCTGCTCTCTGGGTAACTCCCCAACAGCTTATTTCCTCAGGCTAGCAGGGCACCTCTGAGGAAGCAGCCTGTCTCTCAGCTAGCCTCCTGACATATGTATATGCAGCACAAAGAAAGACTGTTGGAATCTCTGAGAAGCACTGCCTGGGTCTGCAAGGGAGTCTCCAGTGGCTTCTTTAAGAAGCCTTATGAGGAGAAGGCTTTCTCAAAATACACGCCCACAAGGCTTTTTAAAACACTTCGAAAATGGTGTGTTCTCAGCAGCCATTTTTGATGGCCCTGAGGGCTTTTAAAAGCTTCAAAGACCACTGCTCAGCCTGTCCCCCATATGGAGCAAGTTCGATATATGATAACTTTCAAGACAGAGCTACTTTGAATTTTGCTGTTATCTGTACCTGGGCCCCTCTGCTCCTGTCCAAGGAGTTGAAAACGGAGGGTACAGTGCGATGACGTACGGCGTTCTTCACCCCAGATGCCACAAGCTCCCCACAGTGAGCAACTGTCCCAAATAACCACAGACCTGCAAGTGTCCCATAAGGGGCTTGGTGCAAGTCTGTCTTCCTTGTTCACACTCCTTTCCATAGTTTCTTCATACTCTAGCATGCTGTAGATTACTACACATGCCTACACACTCACGCCCTCAAGTATGCAGTCATGTGTCTGCATACACGTGGAACACGGTGCACCCAGGAAACTGTTCGCCCTGGTGTGCAGCTTAGCAGGAGGCCAGCAGTGAGTGAGGACACGCGTCTGCCTATTAAAGTATTCTTCATGTTGTCCTTCTTTGCTTTTACTTCTTCAGCCCTTCTCCTCCCTTTCTTCATTCTCTTTTCTTTTCTTCCTTCCTTACTCAGACATCTCCCTTTGTTATCACATGACATATACAGGATGTCTGGTTCCATGAGAAGAATAGGTTTGGAAGTAGGTGGGGCGTGGAGGATTTCTCAAGGAGTCTGAAATAGATTCTCCAAAGACCTTCTACAATTTGTACATGAGCATGAGGTACAGTATACCACAGTTCATTCTCTCAAGCCCAGGAAAGAATCCTTTTTTATATAAATTAGAGAACTGGGGCCCAAAGAGATTCTGTCCATCTCAGTACACAGATATTTCACTGCCTCTCTAGCCATGCGTGAATGACTCAGTGCAGATACCTATGTAAGGTGCTATGGGAGTGCAGAGCAAAGAGAGATTCACTTTCAGCTAGGCAGATCAGGCAAGATGCTGGGGCCGTGGTAAGGCAGACTCTTAAACCAATCTCCTTCTGCACAAAAGAAATAGCTCTAGTGTATGTACAAGCATCAAAGTCTGCACACGGTTGGGCCAGGTCAAATGACTGGTGATTTGAAAGGGTCCTGTACTGCCACAACACTGTTGAGATTCTGTCATCTTGTGGTGCTGTGGTCATCACTCACTACCAAGTGAGCTCTGTCCCAATTCAAAGCGCCATAGAGAGAAAGTCCCTGTCAATCTCCCTCCTATGACATCTGTTCTACTGCTTAGCCCATACTGCCCACAGGGCAGGAAGTTCTCAACAATTGGCAAAGTCGTTGAAAGCTATTGTTTGTGTTGAGCCACAGTCTGTGTCTCTGTGGTTTCCACCTACTGGCCCTGTGTTCTTGGTGCATCATCAGACTGATGGGCTCCATGGGCATTTGTGACTCATGGCTTGCAAATATCTGGGTACTGTATCTCACTTGACAGAGTATCACTTTCCTTATTTGCCTCATAAAGATAACTGCAGAGGTGAGTTATGCTAACCCGTGCGGAAGTAGGACCAGTATGCCTAAAAACATTGTAAGCATATAGAAGATGTTGTAAATCTGAGATGGAAATCCTAAGCAAGCAGTTGCTTTCTTCTCGGGGAGTGAGCAGGGAGCTCATTTTGAAAGACCATGGGTTGGACAAGGTTTTAGGAGCCTGAGACATTTATGGGTACATGCAAGCTCTCAACGGCATTCAAAATCTCCACCTAGAGCAGAGATGCCTGAACTTTAGTAACGTACCAGAATCCCCTGGAGCTCTTGCTAGAGCAGGATGCTTGGCCTGCAGTTAGGCACGTTGGGATGGGCCTGAGAGTGTGCCTACCATAGTGTCGCAGGAGAGAAATGATGCTGCTGGGTCACACGCCGAGAAATCTGGTCCTGAAACTAAAGCCGTGCATATGTGATAACAACTTCTACAGGTTCTGAGCACCCGCACTTCCTGCCACTGCACTCAGTTATTCCGACAGTTCTTTCAGTGTAGCCATGTGGTTGGGTCCTACTTATTTGTTAATTTGAGGCAGGGTCTTACTTTATGTCTAGTCTGCTTCCCAAGTGCTGGGAAAACAGGTTTGGGACTGCATCAGAGACAAAGACATCAACCCTGGAAGTGCATTAGCTTTCCCTTTCATAGTAGCAGAACTAGAGATGGCCTCCAGCTCTGACATCAACAGATCTACACTGACCCCACCAGGTCCACACTCTCGCTTTTGAAGTTCTTGTGAACGGAGGCACAGGGTGGGCATGTCTGACAGAACTCACACACGAAATGGGTACTTGAGTTTGTCTTCAGATCCAGATCGACCTGACCCCTAATCATCTCACTCCATCCAGTATGAAGAACTTGTTGAAGAATAAGTCCATTCTAGCCGGAAGCCAGGCACCTGCCTGACTTTCATCCCTGCTCTCCCTTTTTGCTTGACTTCTCCAGGTAATGTGCGCATTTCTGCACTCACTGGACAGAGTAGAGCTGGATTTGTGGAAATCAAATGAGCGCAGGAGGAGATGTGGTTAGAGCAGCCATTTCTGCATTCCACCTTAGCTAGTGTTTTCCTTTCAGAGCTTGGAAAGAAATGAGGCCTCTGAGCATGGGGAACTGGCCTGTCAGCTGCTTGGGCCTTGGCTTGCAGTGTTCATTAGGGCTGGGTGGGCCTCAGGAGAGCACCTGGGCTGAGAAAAGTAAACTTGCCTCACTCAGTGCTTTAGTCCCTGACTCCCTTCTAGAATGGAGCCCCAGTGCAGCTGCCAGGCACTAATGCGATCAATTATTTCTGTCCTCAGTTACTAGGTAATAAATCCAGTCCTGGCACCGAATCTGCTGGGTTGGTCTGAGGATCAGCTGCAGCTCCTCACTGTGGGGTGGTGGTCTGGAATCTCAGACTTGAAGTGAGAGTGTTGCTACAGGGCCTCATTGTAGCCCTGTCAGCCACTGCCTATGTGTGACAACCATGGGCTCGCTCTCCTCTTCAGTAGAAGATGGATGTAGAATCCCCTGCCTGGGTTAAGTGACGCTGTATTGAGACGAGCTTAGGTTTCGGTGAGAGGTTTGGGCACCTACGCGGACAGCACACAGTCAATCAAGCCTGGCTCTTCCCCATTCTTGGTCTTTGCAAATGCCATCCCATCTCACTGTACAGAACTTTTGCCTTGATTATTGGCACACCTGTAGCATCTGCACTCTTAAAAGACTTTCCCCACACCCCAGCTAGAACTCCTTTGTTCTCTGAAACATCATCCTATTTCTATCTTCTTTATCCTAAAGAGCAATCCGTCATTTATCTTAGTATTTTTGGGGCGGAAAGGGGGATGTGTCTGTGTGTAAAACTGTCACATGTTGTAGGTGGCATCTGACCAGCCTTCTGAGTAAGCACCTGGCAGCCTGCTCTGCAAACTATACTCCCCCAATACTGTGATGCTTGGCCTCATCAGTCACATCTTCAACTCTGTGACAATTCAGGCTATAAAACTGAAAAACTAAGCAAAGCGCAGAAGTAAGTTGAACATAATGCAGAGCTGAAATGCATAATATCTTCACTAATAAATGAAAAGAGGGTGGGTGGCTTGGCCAAGAAGATAAAGAGTCAAATAGATTCAGCTTGGGGAGAGAGCTTTCCCTCTCACTGTGGGACTTTAGACAACCCAACTTTTCAGAGCTTCAGGTGTCCTTTTCATAAAACAAACTAAGACTTCAATATTACTAAGGTAGTTAAATTGTGTTTCTATTATCATAGGACTGCCTGAAATGCAGAATCCAGTGTGTTTCCTGACTCAACTGGGCAATACTTCAGGCCCTGTTAGTTGGCCTAGAATCATCTCAAGCATTAATTGAGCTTATCATCCAAGAAGGCTTCTATAATTGATGTTGTCACTGTCAGTTTAGGACACTTGCACATGGATTTACCACATGGCATGAGCATCCTACAGACCATTGTTAGAGTCCAAGATGGGCTATGCAAAGGTCAGCATGGAAAACAGTTCTAAGGACCTCCATGAAAACCAAAATATCCAGATGTTCTAGTCTTCCTATAAAATGATATAGCAATGTTTAGTAACCTATAGATTCTCTCCTGTAAAGTTAAATCTATCTGTAGATTACCTATATTAACTTTAAAATAAGTTCTGTGTAATTAGTTGTAATGCATTATGAAGCAATAATAACAAAGTCGTGTGTATCTACTATATATGCAATTTAAAAGATAATTTTACACATAGCTGACTGATGCATGGAACAAATACTAAAGGGGCAAAGGAACTGGAGCCCGAGATCACTGGAGACCATCAACTCCACAGCTCCTGGCATGCCATAGGCCTCTACACAGTGAGCACCTATTTAGCGCGTTGCTCCCGTTTCCACATTAGCTCATGAACTTTAAGGGGTTTCTCTAACATACAGTTTTAGAGAACCAGAGCTGAGGGAGATGGCTTTTAAAGATGCTAAAGCAAGCCCCTTCCTATTCTGTAGCTGGGAATATCAGAGTCCGAAACAGTGAAATACTGAACCCATGGCCTCCACCAGCTGTCTGCATCCTATGGTCTCAGTGTAGTAGGATCCCACTGTGTGCTCCTGAAGCATGGGTTTTCTGCATTGCTTTGCCTTCTTAGAGCATATCCACTTATGTGAGGCAGTAGGGCATTCCCAGGTGTGAATGAGTAACTCTGCCACAGTTCCAGCTCTTCTACTTTATGATTTTAGGCAAGTTTCTTTTAACTTCTCTGGCCTTCAGTTCTCTCATTTTAAAAAAAAGTAATGATGATGATGATAATAATAATAACAACAACAACAAAGGTTTGCCACTGTGAGTGCAGAGGTCATTAGAGTCAAATAGCAGACATAAGTCAGGTATTCAAATTATATGTGGAATTCACTTTATTTCTTATTAAAATTCACCTCAACCCTGTGAAATGGGCAATGGAGCTTCTTCATGGGCTGATAAACTAAG
Organism: Acomys percivali; assembly: GCA_907169655.1. Classification (NCBI taxonomy): domain Eukaryota; kingdom Metazoa; phylum Chordata; class Mammalia; order Rodentia; family Muridae; genus Acomys; species Acomys percivali. The sequence continues at coordinate 154,995,731 of OU015743.1, forward strand.
CCTCAGAAAGATTAAGTAGTTTTCCTAGGATTGAGAGTTGAAAATTTAAATTTAAATGTATATGGAAAAAAGAAAAGAAAAGAAAGAAAGAATGGCAATAAAATCAATACACAAATTAAAAAGAAAAAGAAAGAAAATTGAAAATTTGCTTCTACCAGACAAGCACATTTCCACCTATGACCTCATGACCCCTCCTCCGTACACACATTCTTTGAGGTCCACTGTGAAACGCCGCACAGAGGACCTGTGCAGTAATAAGTACAAGTTGACTACTGGGAGTTGTTGTGCTTCTTGTTGTTTTTCCAGAAGGAGGAGGGTAATTGTCAAAATTTGCCTGCCCAGTGATCTGGAAGTTTGTTGACTTTTCAAAGTCTGTGAGTTTCGTTGATCTCAATAGTACTTGAGAGAGGAGAAAACAATGGTAGTACAATGATAAAGATGAGAAAATCAAGGCCTACCTTCAGCAAAATCAACATGACTGCACTTCACACGCTACTGAGAGCATTCCCACTGTAGTATTTACTAATAGAGAAGAGCAAGAAATATTACAGAGATCCCAGAAGATAGTGAGCCTTGGATCTCATTAGGCTTAATGTCATTATGATCTTTTGCTAAGCCAACAATAAATCTATCTATCTATCTATCTATCTATCTATCTATCTATCTATCTATCTATCATCTATCTATCATCTATCTATCATCTATGTAATCATAGCATCCCTAAAGTGGCATAATCAACAGTGGATAATCAGAACAATAGTAAAACAAAGGCCATGTGGGAAAGAAGGAAACCAGCTCTCCAATTAACAGACTTTGGCAAGACCCCAAAGGAGACTTCTTTTCTCTGTCCACCAGACAGAAGAAGTTAGACCATTTTCCCCACACTCTGGCTTGTTCCTTTTAATATCTATGCCTGTTTTCCTTCAGATGCTCAGTGGTAGAAGTCTTCAGAAGAAAGCAACTCTCATTGTCATGTGGCACATTTTTTTTAGAAAGGCTATTTGGGAGATGTGCTACGATCTAAAAAAGGAATGACTTACAATTAAATGATTGGGGGTTTTGTTTGTTTGTTTAATGTTTGTTTTTGTTGGTCTCTCCTCAAACTTCCCTATCCTACAACAAAGATGCTCATGGGAGTTTTCCATCTTGTTAGAGTTTGAAGGCGGAATCCACACTCCCACACTATCTGCTTGATCCACCTACTCTCCAGGCTCATGTGTTTGAAAACTTGGTCTCAGCTAATGTTGTTTAGAAAAGTTGTAAAAATCTTGGTAATATGGTCTTGTGGCCCAGCTAACAGAAGAGGGTCACTGGGGTGAGCCTTGAAGGTGAGTCAAGCTCTAAGATTTGTTTTATCTTTTGGCAAGTTGCTAAACAGCCTAAAACCTAGGCTCTTGCCTCATGGATGGAGCTGCCCACCACCAGGGCTTCCCTGCCATGATCAAGTGTACCTTGACTTGTGCAAAGGAATAAAGCAAAACCTTCCTTCATCTCCCCTTTTCTTTGTGTGGGGTCAATATTTCCAGCACATTCCAACACTGAGGGAGGGAGGGAGGGAGGGAAGGAAAAGAGAGAGAGAGAGAGTCAGAGAGACAGACAGACAGACAGACAAACAGAGACAGAAAGAGAGGCAGAGACAGAGAGACACAGACAGAATGAAAGAGAATGAGAGACGGAGACAGAGAGAGAGAGAGAGAGACAGACAGACAGAAGAGAGACTGAAGGAGGAGCTCTCTACCCTGAATGGAAACCCAGATTCTTAAGAGTGTGTCACCAGGCTGCCAGAAACCAGAGACAGGCTCAACCCCCTTACAAATAGTTCCATTGAATAAATGTCACACTATCTTTGACCATTGTCTCCTGTGAAATGGAGCTGCTCCCCAGAAGAAGGTATTCCTGAGCTGTGGCCAGTCAGCAGGTTGTCAGGTGTCACAGGAGGTGGCAGCACAGGTGCTTGGATGCTGGCAGTTCTCTGTTTCCTGCTGCCTCTGTCTACCAGTGGAAGATGTATACTAGGCCCAAAGATAACAGCATTTCATTGTAGAGCAAGTGGCCACCTTTTTCTTGTATTTTAAAGTGTAGGTTTCACTGGGACAACCCTTTGGCATCCCAGAACACTGGCCTTGTTAGGAAGTGACCTTGGGCAAAACACTATTCTCTCTGAACCTAACTCTTCTAAGACAAATCTAGACCCAAGAGCCTAAAATATAGTGCTATGTAAGACAGCAACCTCTAGACCAAGAAGACGGGGCTGCAACGTGCTGCTGTGTGACTGAGGACCTTGGCTCTTCTGAGCGCATGCATGTTGTTTGTACATGTGCAGGCAAACACTCAAGAATGTGAACCTGTATGTGGATTCTAGAGGAGGACACGTGTCCTCTTTTTGTTTTTTGTTTTAAAGAAAGAGCCTCTAACTGTCTTAGAATTTGCCAAGTAGGCTGGGCTGATTGGCCAGTGAGGTCTGGGAATCTGCCTGCCTTTCCATCCTCAGCACTGGGATTAAAACATTGTTGTTGTTGTTGCTGCTGCTGCTAGTGATGATGATGATGATGTTTTAATGTAGTTCTGGAGAATCAAACTCAGATGAAGGAGCCACCTCCCCCAGCCTTATAATAAGTACTTAATAATAGGAAGTTACAGCAGTGTGAAGACTGTCATTATCATTATTGTTGTCATGCTGAAATGACTTGGACTCCAAAAAAGCAAAGTTCTACCCTCGAGTCCTTTGTGCACATTAAAATTACTCTCAGCCTTGTGTGCTTGGAGAGATATCTCCCAGGAGTCAGAAAATACAGAGAGAGAGAGAGAGAGAGAGAGAGAGAGAGAGAGAGAGAGAG
>OU015743.1:154998816-155017276 GCA_907169655.1 Acomys percivali
CCGAGGTCAGCTGCTGTGCCGCGGGCCAGCTATTTGTTTGCTTGTGCCCTAAGAAGGGTGGTGGTGGTTGGTACAGGAGGGAGGAAGCTGATGCCATGGGTCACCCATGCCCACTCCTTCTCTGTTTTGGCTTTGGCAGGAGTTGGGTTTTATGTGCCAAGGAGCACAGCTGGGGCCAGCCTGCCTTGGCTAAGCCCTCTTGTGCCTGAAGAGACAAAAAAAAAAAAAAAAAAAAGGGCTTGTAGAGTTTAGTGGAGTCTCTGGACAAGTTGCTGTGCCTCGATGATGCTATGGTTATGGTTACGTGGAGACAGCAAAGCTGGAGACCTTAGTCTAGGTGTTGAGAGGATTTCTCAAGAGCAGATAATAAAGTCTCATATACCTTGGTCAGGTCAGTGATAAGAGGTGAGATTAGTAAGTGTCTTCTGGAACTAATCCCTGGATTGTAGAGCTCTGGCCAGGAAACCTAAGGACAGAGGGCCATAGATTAACATGGAAACCTCAAAGGGTGCCAGTTTTAGCATCGCCTGATGGAGGAGAGTGTTCTGCGTTTGGGAATCACTACTACTGATGAAATCTACCCATGCACTCAGCCCTGCATGCTTTTGACATTTCTCTAATGCTGCTAGAAATGTGTGTGTGTGTGTGTGTGTGTGTGTGTGTGTGTGTGTGTGTGTTTCAAAGGTAAGAAACAGAGACTCTGGGAGGTGGTGTAGTTTGCCCAAAGCCCTTAGCTATTAAGAGATAGTCAATACAAAGATCTCTTTGTGCTTGAACTCAATGTACATGCTCCTAGTTAACATATATTTCATAGTCAATACTCTTTCCTTGTGAACTCTGCTGACTCGATTCCCCTGTTCAGACAGACATGCAATCATTGTTCATAGCACTGGAAGAAATATGAACTGAATTCACAAAGTCTTACTTTGCTGAAACATATAAGCCACCTGCCAGGCGGACGGTTGACAAGGAAGAGTCCAGGGAGCTTTGACGACCTCGTGTCTTCTTCCATCATGCGGTGGCATACAAGACTCTTGATAGAGTGCACTGCCTCCATTCACCCGGAGAACTCCACTCTCCACACTTCAAAAGTGAGAACCAAGCATCACAGACCACACCCACCCATGAGAGCATCTGCAAGAGACCTGAGAACAGAGGAGAGAGGCTAAGCTCCCCCAGGGAACCAAGGCTTTTATGGGGTTCCTCCACCTACCACATTAGCTCCATGCTGAGGCCTAGGGAGGCTCTGGTCTCTCCAGGTACTACCTCCAGCACGGGCTGCTTCACAATCACACACAGGTTCCCCTGGATTCCATTCGTACCTTTGCTAACAGCCCATTTATTAGTCTCTTCTCCATAATCCTGGCTGAACAAGCCTCTGATTCCTGGAAGGACCCTGGACACTTCAGCTCCCAGTCTTTACTAGGGAGTTTCTCAAACTGATTTTATCTGTAGAAGTAAGAGCTTTTGGAATATATAAAACCCATTTTGAAGGCTGTGGAATCCTGCCTGCTCAGCTTCTGTGCCCCAAGTATTCCTCCTCCTGCTGTCCTTTACTCTCCTAAGAATTCAAAGGAATGGGGGGCACACACTATAAACCCACTGTCTAGTCCCACAGCCCTACCCCACCCCAGCTGCACACAAGGAGAAAAAGGCAGTTAGAAAATGTTCCAACCTGTCTTTTGTTGACCTGAGTGCCTGATTTATGCCTTGGGCCTTCATTGACTGTTTGTCTTAATATCTTCCAAAGTGTAAAAAGTCCCATAAATCTCCCATGGAAGCGATGACTCGACTGCCAGCCCATGTTATACACACACACAAAATGTCATTAAGGCAACAAACAGTCCCGCTGGCCTCAGCCAAGGCCTTTTCTGCCAGGCTCAAGTTACCCCAAATCAATATTTGAACAAGGACAAAACCACATGTTTTCCAAAACCAAATTAGTAGAGCCTAACCCCAGGCCTGGAGGTGTGGTTACAGCAGGCACATTCTAGCTTGCCCTGGAGACTGTGTGATCGGGCCAGTGGGGCCTTCTTGCTTTTACAACCTTACAGGGTCACCATCCTGTGTGTGTGACTGCAACCTGAGGTGACACTGAGCTGTAGGAGAAATGGGAAACTTTACTGTGCCAGACACGACAGTTGAGTTTAAACAAAGGCAGCGAGGTATGTTCCTTCACACGTGTCTTAAACATTTGCTCAGAGTCTGTCCTAGGATCTCCTCTAAGATCTAGGAGTCCAAAGGGAGTAGAGTCAGATGCCGTGGCTCTGGCAAACTCACAGCACCTGTGGCAGACGACCAGTAACTCTCACACAGTTGTGAGACTACTCAGGTAAGATCAGGGGCTTCGGGGTCTCCCTGTAGGGGCAGGTTACTCAGGCCTACTGGGCACCCATCAGTGATGGCTTCCAAAGTCAGATACGCTAAAATACACTACGGCTTCCTCACCCTTTGGATTTGCCGTGTGCTAAGCCTCAGGAAAGGTGGAGTAGGAGAGAGAAGAGAAGCTCCTGCCTGCTTCAGGAAAAGAGGCGCGGGAGTCAATCACCTGAGTGGGAAGGGGGGTGAAGGAATAAAGTGGGTCCATCATGACCTCTTCAGAACCTGTCTACACACGCTCATCCTGCCGTGACTGCTACCTCCTCTCTGCTTTCGTTGAGGTGGCCATGACAAATAGCTGCCATGGTCCAAGTGTCCTGCGAGCCCTTCCCAAGTGAAATGGCCTACAGCCACGCGAAACTCCTGCAGACTCCATGCCCTATGATGGAGCATTGTTCCTTCCCCTGGTGTTCCATGGCCAACAGCGTCTTCATTTTTCTGTGCCCCTCCCTTGCCAGTTCAACCAGGTCTCTCTCTCTCTCTGAAAGCCAGTTCGTTCACCTGTGCACAGGCACACTACAGTCCCACAGCTAGAAGGCCTGCTTTGCGTTGACTCGGTTTCAGTGTCCTGTCCTTTCCCGCAGGATACTGCCCTGACTTTCCTCTTGGCAGTCTGTATAGGCTCTTCCCGCTATCCTGTTTAGAGTCCAGCTATGAAATCCTGGGGGTTCAGTTTCAGGCCTTCATTTCACAAGCCGGGCTTCTGATGGCAGGAGATCTGCCTTCTGTTCACCTACAAGTTTAATTTTTTCACATTCAGGTGAAAATGACAGAGCTCTACTCCAGGCCAGGTAATGGACACTTGGGGACAGATATCCTACCTCCCTAGGTTAATTGTCCAAGGGAAGGATTTACTGTCCAGTGGAAAAAGAATATGCATTTCTTCCACAAAATAGTGTTGAAAAGAATCTCCTTAGAAGTACAAAACGGGCCACCCAGAGGAAGATTTTATTTCAGGCGAGTGGGGGAAAGGAATGACTAGCTTTTAGCAACTTTTTAAATTTTGCTTTTTATTTTTTGAGAATTTCATATTTGCATATAACGTGTCTCATCAGCCCTCCCCACACACCTCCCTCTTCAACTCCTCCCCTATCTTATACACCATTTATCTGTACAAACTTCATCTGCTCCTTTTTTTTCCCATTAATTAATTAATTTACTTATTTTACATCCTGTTGAAACGTCCTTGGTCATCTCTGCTCCCAGTCCCTCCCTCTCCCCTTTCCCTATGCCATTTCCTTTCTACTCAGAGAAGAGGAGACTTCCCATGGGTACCAACCTGTCTTGGCAAATCAAGCAGGACTGAGTGCATCTTCTTCTGCCGAGGGAAAGGGATCCAAGGGCAGGCAACAGAGCCAGAGGCAGCCCCTTCTCCCGCTGTTAGAGGCCTCTGTACATCTGTTACATGGGTGGGGGCTGCGTAGATTTGGTGGTTTGGTCTCTGTGAGCCCCTCTGGACCCAGGTTAGTTGGTTTTGTAGGTTTTCTTGTGGTGTCTTTGACCTCTCTGGCTCTTTCCTTCCTCCCCTCCTTCCCTAAGAGTCCCTGAATGCTGCCTAATGTTTTGCTATGGGTCTCTGCATCTGTTTTCATAACCTGCTGGGTCAAGCCACTCAGATGACTGTTATGCTAGCCTCCTGTCTGCAAGAATAGCAGAATAGTATTAATATTGTCAGTGGTGGGCTCTCTCACATGGCATGCAACTCAAGTTGGGCCAGTCATTGCTTGGCTGGGTTGAAGGTTTTGCTTCTGGGTTGGTGTCCCCCTCACTCCACTGGAAGTGCCACCTGGCTATGGGAGGTGGCCATCCAGGCTTCATATCCCCCCTGCTGCTATGGTGGTCAGCTAGGGTGACGGAGCACCACACCCCCATTGTTGCACCCCCAAGTATGCATAAATACTTGTTAAAGTTCTCCATCTCCTCCATCTACACCAATCTGGCCATGTGCTCTCTCCATCTCGCCCATCATGGTGGCTCCGGTTCCTCTCCCTATACTTGTTCTTCCTCCTTCCCAAGATCCTCCCCTTCCTCCAGCCCTGCCCAGGTACTAGCTTTCTCTATCAGTCAAACAGGGAGACAAGGTTAAACAGCCATACTTGGGATGCATGAGCGTCTCCAATAAGAATTTTGGGGAGCAGGTGATTAACAAACACAAAGCACCAGACCATATTCCAACAATTCCCCCTTTAAAGTAGAATAGCAACATAATTAATTAATTAATTAACTAATTAAAAGGCCATTTAAAACATAATAACATACAGTAAGAACAATTATGACATAGTTATAAAAACTAATATGTAACACATACACACACACACACACATATATATATATATATATTTTTTTTTTTAGTTAAAAGGTATTTGGCAACCTTGAAGAAAATATTATCTATCTTATCTTGGTTAGTCTAAAGTTTTATACCTAAATTAATTTCTGTCATGCCTTGTAAACATCAATCTAGATCTTGAAATATCTTTTTAATTCCTAAACAATTAAGTTTAATTGTAAAACTATATAACTATCTAGTCTTCAACCCCATCAGAGACTTGGGAAGGAATAAAATTAATTAAGCAAGTAAGCAAGAAGTGTAGATTAGCAACTTCCAAAAGAAAAAATGCCAGAGACAGTTTGCTGTATGAACTGTCACCCAAAAACTCTATAACATTGGAGCATCATATTCAGCCTTCTGGCCCAGTACTTCTGACTTATTTTTGAGGCAGGAACTATTGAGGACTCATTTACTCTGTCTTGGAAGAGTCTAGCAGTCAACTCAGCCTACATCCAAGCTTGCCCATTTTAGGTGGAATTATGTCGGTTGTAGAAACGAGGATATTTCTTTGCCAAGGTGATTTGTTTGCCACATTTGAATTCATCTCCACAATCAGGTTCTTTGATGCTCATTATTTTCTTTAAGGTAGGCTGGGTGCTACCAGGAGTTGACCTGTTTTGTTTGTCAAAGAATGCTTAAAATAATTTTAAAAAATTAAAACCATATTCTGTAGGTCTCTGCAGTTTTTGAAGACCTTATCTATTTCTTTTCACGTAATCTATCTATAGAATCCTATCTACCTGTTAAACCTAGGATGTATATTCCTGTGATAAATTACACTAGTATCTGACATGACCATGAGCCGATCAGCTAACAATTAACTTGTATTATTTAATTATCCTTAACCGCCTACAATAGCATGTAGTAGATGTAAATATGGTTTTATTTTGATCCCAAGTGTGGTATGTGAAACAGACTCATGTGAAGATGTGCAGTGTTTTTCTGCTGGAAACAGACTTGTGAGAGAAGAAGTGATGTTTGTCCACTAGAAGGCCCCCACTGCTTCTTGTGGGGGCACAGTCTTTGCCAACTGATAAACAGTCTAGTATGGACTCTGAGAAGATATATACCTATACATACATACATACACATGCGCACGCGCGCACGCACACACACACACACACGAGGCCCAAAACAAGAGGTTTGGCTTTTTCTTGGTTTTTTTGATCTTGGCTGTTCATTACTCTACTTTGAGATGCTCCTAGAGAGAACTGCTCCAGAGAACGCCCTGAGGTTCCAGCTGCTGCTCTGGGTTCCTGTGGCTGCGGTTGTCATCTTTGTTGAATTGCTGGTTTCTGTTTAATGGGTGTGCTGGAATCCTGCTGACTACGCCAGTGGAATTTCTCCAAGGAACTGAGTCTAAAAAGATCTATTTCTCTTGTTCCCATTAACCTCTTTTCTCTCCTTTCTAGGGTAGGTGGGTTGGGAGGGAGGTTTAAGTATTAAAGAACCCCAAATAAAGTAGCTTTGAAAAAATTCAAAGCCTACAATAGCATTTTCAATAGCATACTTTCATTTGGAAGTAAACCTTGTATTATAAAAGAATTGTTTGGGTACAATATCTTATATTAGAGTAGAAATATATATATATATATATATTTAATATATATATTAGTGTGTCAAGGATAACCTTAAATTTGAATTCTATACCAATGTATCAAAAATAAAATTATTTTTGCATCATCCCGGAGCTGCTCCCGACCAATTTCTGTTCTCTCCCAGCCCTCCCCCAACCCCTTCCCCACACCTGATCACCATCCCAGTTCTCCTCTCCACCTCTTCTTCCGCCCAGACACCTCCTTCTTTTTTATACTGTTGAGTCCACTAGGTGCTGTGTGCATTTGAATGGGTTTAGGACTACATACTGGAGTACCTCTTAAGCTATCACTCACAGGTAAGCTCCCAAGAGCCTTGCTCTGAAGAAAACTGACTCTCTCTCCACTAGTAGCCATCAATTGTCAGTAGCTCCTCAGCTAAGGGTAAGACTTCCTGAGCTCATCCTCAGCCACACCGAGACTTTGGCTGGCTTGATCTTGTACAGATCACATACATGCAGTCAAACATTGTGAGTTCACGAGTGCAACAGCTCTGCCATGTCCTGAAAATACTGCTTCGCCACAGCTGTCACTACCTCTAGCCCTTAAAGTCTTTCTTCCTCTTCTGAGATGATCTCTAAGCCTTGTGGCGGTGGCAGATGGCAGCAGGTGGCGGCAGGCGGGAGTAAGCTATAGATAGCCCATTTAGAACTGTACGCTTCACAGTCTCTTTTGTGAGAACTCTACACTCTGACCAGTTGTGGAACTCTCTTTTAACTGCCACATTAGAAAAAAAGAAGAAGTTTCTCTGATGCAGGTTGAAAGATTCGCTGTTCACTTAGCCCATCAGTAACAGCCTCATGTATGTGAGTTTGCTGCTAGTTTTAATTTATCAAGGTTTATATATATATATCTACTCCATGAATTCTGCAGAGGATTCAATTGCCAGGAACTTGTTTCTCACAATGCATCTTTCTTACCTACAAGCAACATGTGATTGTAGGTCAATCTGACTGTAAATGTAAATGTGGTAAAGAGGATATAGAGGGGACAGGTGTCGTGGCAATGTTTGGAATGGACGCCACACGGTGGGGGTGGGGGAAGCCTGAGATAGAGGGATGCATACACGCTGTACACATGGGTCAGGGAGGTCTGCAGACACCGGATTAGGGATCTGTACTTTACTTAGGAAACAATCATGTGTTGCTCATGGCTTTAAATATCTCAGATTTTTGAATTAGGAAGATTAGTCATCTTTGTTTTCCTAGTGCCAAGAAGAATGGATGCTTAATTAACACTTGTTACTCACACTGGTTGTGTCACCTATTTCAAGAACTCCAGGATTCCAGAGATGGAGGAGCATCCACTCTCCTCAAACTACAGGAGGCACTAGCTACTAACTCCACCCAAAGTGCTACTGAAGGGCATTCTTCCCGCTGTTCTCATCACATGGCGCACATCAGAGACCTGATACCCCCTCCTCTCTTCATCTGTTGGAAAGAAGTTGCAATCTTCATCTATGTGTCATCTACACCAACCCTTCCTCAACATCAGGCTAGTCTTGGCACACCTTAAGTCTCTATGAGTCATGGTTTCCCAGAGAAAAATAATGGCCAGACGAGAAAGATAGATGGACAGACAGATGGCTATGTAGATAAGTGTGTGTGTGTGTGTGTGTGAACATGTATGCACGTATGTGTGTAAAGAGAATCACTACATAGTTCAAGGTCACATGTTCAGAAGGCTGAGCAGCTCTCTACAGCTTGCGTCTTGCAAGGAAGCTAGTGATGGTTAGTTTGCATGCTAGACAGCCACACAGCCAATAATGTGTACATCACGGTACATGTCTGAATGTCTGAAGCCACAGGGACAGCAGGCAGAAGACCATCATTCAGTACTGTGCAGCCCATAAGACAGAAAATTCCATCTTCCTCTAATTCTACACTCTAGACATTCTTGACTGACAAGATGCTAGTCACACATACTGGGGAAATCATCTATATCTCTGAGGCACCAATCCAGATTTTTTGTATCTACTGTCGATACTTCAGAAATGGCACTTGAGCAGCTTCCTGAGCACTCCATGCAGAGTTAAGTCAGTATACAAAACTAGCATCATAGACAGCTTCTAAATCAGCTCCCAGTGATCCTCTCTTCAAGCTGTTGGGACTGCCACACAAAGTCCCATGTGTGGGACCTCACCTCTTGGTTCTGAACACAGGAAGAGCAAGTGGAGAAGACTAACACACTGGCTCCTTCGGGGTCTTCGAGGGATTGTCTGCCCCAGGCCTCCTTCATTGGCTCCTTGATGTTATCTTAATGTCGGCATGGCATTCTCCTTGAACTCATGTCTGTCTCCAAGCTTCCTGCTTTCATAAGCCCATCAGTCATGCTGGATCAGGAACTACCCTATCAGCCTTATGTTAACCTGATTACCTCTGAAGAGACGGTGTGTACACATGAAGTCTCATTCTGCGGTACTGAGGCTCAAGACTTCAGTATGTGAATGTGTATTGTGGGACACATAGCTCAAACTGAAGTTTTTCCTATAAGCCTCTCCCTTTGAGTGTTGCCTGAACCAAAATGCTTATTTCCAAATAATAAAATGCAATTTTTAAAATTGTCAGATTCTACTTCTAGCATTGGGTTACTAATGAGTGTGATTTGTTCTCTCTCTCTCTCTCTCTCTCTCTCTCTCTCTCTCTCTCTCTCTCTGTCACACACACACACACATATACACATGCAAACACACATACATGCATGCATATGAGTTGGGTATATATATGTATGTATACATACATACACACATACATGCACACACATGAGTTGGATATATATTTATATACATATATACACACATACATGAGTTAGATATGTATTTATATACATACATACACACATACACACATGTATACATATATATATATATATATGTAATGTTTCTGAGTGATCAGATCTAGAAGGCATGCATTCTGATGATAATATGTATGTCGATAAGCTCTTCAAATATTTTGTTCATGATGATGGCTAATTTTTTATTGGCCCCAAGGATGCTGTTGGTCAAGATGCATTTACTGGGTCTGTGTCACTCGCAGCCTAAGGGTGATCAAATAGAGAAATACAAGGTCAGATATTCATGCTGTCACACTGACCAGTTTACCTAAACTTGAACTTTCAGGAAGACTTACAGGAGATGTGAGGCTGGGTTAGAATTATCTAGACAGTGAAGAGGTTGCAAGAGAAAAGCAGCAAGAACAAGGTCAGCTCCTGCAAAGAACCATGTATGTGTGACACTTGTGGTATGTCCTTAAACATATGATTGAGAAGAAAAGCTGTGCTGATGCAAGACTTGGGTCATGAATAACCTTGTCTGCCAGGTTAAACACTGATGCTTTATTCTTGATGCTATGGGAGCCATTTAAAGACTAACCTACAGAATTTACATAATCGACAGAACCAACATAATCTAATGTCACTGACATGGAACTATGCCAATGGGTCTAAGCTCTGGGTCCTAGGAGATGGTATCTGCCCCAAAATTCATGAAACCATTGGCTTCTTGCTTCACTTTGGAATCACTGACTGACTCCTCTGGCTGAGAGGATGGGTTCATTTTATGATGTTGAGCCACTGGGTGGATCTTTCATAGGTGATTCCTTCCAGAAATGAGCTGTACAGCCATGATGTCAGAGGGTGGGGCACTGGAGAGCGGAGTAGGGTGTAACAGCTGCTATCACAGATTCTTTCTTCCTCAGAAAATGCAAAGCTCTGCCCAGCTCCTGAGCAAGGGATGCACTGACTTCCGCGGAAACTTGGCCCTTCATAAAGATGATGATTATCCTCAGAGACTGAAGGGCTGAGGGAAGACCCCAAACATTCTACATGAGCTGGTTGAAACAGGCCAAGAAAACTTGAACAGGTTCATTGGTTCCTTGAGCCCTAACTCTCCCTATGCTATAAGAGAGGTGATCATGAATCTCTCACAGGTGATTGGAACATCAGAGGAGAAATATTGTAAATCTTTACAGACTATATTAGTTCTCTGGCTCCAAAGAATTTTTCTTGTGGACATTCATTCTCCAGAACCAGCCCAGTTCAACTTTTCTATCCCAATATTATAATTAATATAATATAATATTATAATTTAAAATATTGTGTAAAAGTCATGAGTATCATTAACAAAATAAAGAAATTGGCTCATTTTCTCATTTAGCATAACCTAATATACTAAATTAGGCACCATGGGTTTATGAGTTTGGGATGAAAAAACTTCTACCTCACACTGTGCCTTTGACCAAATCGTTTTTCAATAAAATAAGATCCCTTTGGTCTTGATGTATTCTGGGGCAAGAAAATAAATGAGTGAGTTTCAGCAGGTCAGACTTATGAGAACAGGCTACTGGCCACAATAGGCCATCTCTCCTGATCTGTTTACAGAAGCTCTGTGAGTTTCCATGTCAACCTGTAACTTTGCTAGGGAAAAAAAAAATCTTCCACAGGGAAAAGAGTTAAAAAGTTCATACTTCAAGAATGAATCATGAAATATTCCAAGAATGTTGGAGAGAAATATGGTATGCCCCAGGGGACTCCAAGGGAGAAAGAGAGGAACAGCTGCAGCTGCCACATGTTGAGTCCAGTGTGGTGTCCAGTCCAGAGAACAGTTTTTGCCTGCAGCCAGAAACCTAAAGTTATTCTAATGAGGGGATGGCAGAATTCCCTCGAGTGGCTTTAAACTAAAAAAAAAATCTCAAAATTCATCTTCACTACAAATTCAAATCTTGATAGTATTGGAAATCCATTAGGTGTCCTTCTTCTTCTTATAGCCATCACACTGCCTGGCTCCTCTACACAAATTTCCCCATTTGGATGATCATTAGATGCCTGGCATCTGAGAGAATGAGAGCTCCACTCCTGAGCAGTGCATCCGTGGGGCAGCGCAGCACACATGGCAGCTGAGTGTTTCAGAGTCACAGGCTTGAGAGGCCAAGTTCAACACAGATGGAATGAGATCGTATGATGTGATCCATGAGAAGGTGAAGACGGGTAGGACGCATTAGTTTAGTCCATGATGCTGCAGTTGGTCCCCCAGACAGTTATCCTTTACATCTCCTGACCCCAGCTCCAGTTAATTATTTGCCTAAGGTACTGATTTCTATCCTTCTCTGCTTCCCTTTGAACTCAAATTCCCAAAGTGGCCAGAAGATAGTGACATTGAACTTTGAATACGACACTTAGAGTGTATCTGGTGGAAGACTTCTCTGCCTTTGGGTGACTCCAAATCTGCTGAGTCCAAAATAGTGCAGACAAGAGGCACAAACTCCCCAAGTGGATATTAGAAGTGACAGTAAATAAGAACGGCCTCTGCTCCTTTGTTCCTGAACCAGCAAATCTTATGTCTGGGGACATAACACTAAATTATGGGTCACTGTTTAGCATGTGTACTGCATTCTGAGAGATCGTGGCTATCTTTGCAAGGTTGCATCTCAAACCTGGTACTTTGTATGGCTATTCAAATGGCTGTTCCATCACTCCGTTACAGTGGCAGAGCCAAGTCATACAACATAGAATCCAATCACACATCACCAACTTGCCCTCTTTATTATGAAGTGAGTTCCTTCACATAATATTATATCATTCAGAACACCTATTGGTCATTCATTTGGGAATCCTTGCATAGTAGTTCTAGATAAAAACCTACAAGCAGAAAATGCAAACCTATACCCAAAATACACGTCTAGTCAGAGAGAACCACTTCCCCTTCAAATGTAACCCAAAGCTGTTCATTTTTTCAAGGAATACCATTTTATCAGAAGTTTAGATTTGATCTGATGCTCTCTCTCTCCTTGAACATTTTGCTAGACTCAATAGCTAGACCGGGGCTTGTGAATGGGGTCTTATGGATTTGGACCAGAAAGATAAATTACATGGGAAATACAGAATTTGCCACCCTTGCCTCCTTAAGGTATTTAATGGCTATAATTTTCAGCATCTTACATCTTCTTGGGATGGGATATTGCTTTTAATTTGCTACTGTGGACAGTGGAGTATCAGTTTAAGAGGCTTTTGTTTCCTGTTTCCTATTTCAATAATTAGTTACAAAGCCAAGGACCAGATGCAGGGTCAAGTACCAGCTACATACATTTTAATTATATATTCAGGAACCAAAATCCCTGTGCCAGATGGGACCCAGTAGACACTCAGAGAGGGACCTAGGCCAGGATTCCATTGACTTAGTGGTCCTGTATGCTCTGACTTAGCAGGGAGAGGTGGTAATACTTCTCATTCCAAGATGAAACTGTCCACCCAGACCTGGAGCAGAAGTCCCCAAAATATCCACATATCTCTTGTCCCGAGTGCATGCTAGCTCACTCATGTAAAGGCTGTATGTTCTTTTGGGGAAGGTTCTGAGGAAACCATTGCTAAATGTGCTTTTTTGGAATTACAGGATACTTTATTCTTTAGTCGGTAGATTCTAAATTCATGTTTTAACTTAGGTCAACGAAGGAGAGAACCTCTTGACCCACGTAGTATAGATTCCTTTGTGTATAGATTGAGCAACACCAGCTTTGGCTGTAATCTGTATTGCCCCCAATGACACTGTGCTCTGTTTATGTTTTCATGGCTTCCTGAGGGGTGAGCGATCCTGACCTTGCTTCTAATAGCTAAGTGCCACCAAGTGACTCCTGTGATGTGCGCTATTCTCTTCCCATTGGTGTCAGGGAGCCAGGACTGTGGTACTGTCTTCTCCCCTTAGCCAAGACACATGTAAGAGTCCAAAGGTTTTCAGCTATGCTTTTCTGTCCACATCTTGTTCATGTTTGGTAAACCATGTGTCCTATGAATCAGGACTTATCTACAAGTTTATTCTGATATTCCTATTTCTTTTTCACACACACCCGTCCCTCTTTATCTCATTTGCCTTGACAGGAGCGTCAGTCCTTCTTCAGCAAGTGTGGTCATCCACTGTTATAAGCTTCCCAGAGCCCTCTCATAGGATGTCCATGTCATCTCCTGGGTGTTCGAATGGGCTATCTCACATAAAACGCTGTGTCCTGCTTTCCTTTTCGCCATCACGTTTACCACCAGGCCAAGCCAGACCCACCTAGCCCTGCTGGTTTGTACTGTGAGGTCCTTTTTGCTGTCTGAGAATGTAATCTCCCCTTCCTCCTCCTCCTCCTCCTCTTCATTTATTTATTCTTTAACCTAATTTATTCTTGTTTAAATTAATTCATGCATGCATTCACTTTTGAGACAGAATCTTACTATGTAGCTCAGGTCCAAGTGTGGTTTCAAATTCACAATCAGGCCAGAAGTGGTGGCACACACCTTTAATCCCAGCACTCTGGAGGCAGAGTCAGGTGGATTGCCGTGAGTTTGAGGCCAGCCTGGGCTACAAAGTGAATCCAGGACAGCCAAGGCTACACAGAGAAACCCTGTCTTTTTTTTTTAATTAATTTATTCTTGTTACATCTTAATGGTTATCCCATCCCTTTTATTCTCCCATTCTTCCCTCCCTCCCATTTTCCCCTTACTCCCCTCCCCTATGGCTGTTCCTGAGAGGGATTACCTCCCCCTGTATATGCTCATAGGGTATCAAGTCTCTTCTCGGTGACCTGCTGTCCTTCCTCTAAGTGCCACTAGGTCTCCCCCTTCAGGGGACATGGTCAAATGTGAGGCACCAGAGTACGTGAGAAAGTCATATCCCACTCTCCACTCAAGTGTGGAGACTGTTCTGACCATTGGCTAGATCTGGGTAGGGGTTTAAAGTTTACCGCCTGTATTGTCCTTGGCTGGTGCCTTAGTTTGAGCGGGACCCCTTGGCCCAAATATGCCTATCATAATGTTCTACTTGTAGGCTTCTAGGACCCACTGGATCCTTCTACTTTGCTATTCTCCCATGGTTATCTCATCTAGAGTCCCAATAGGATGTCCTCCCCTCTGTCCCAGTTTCCTGGTAAGTGAAGGCTTTTGTGGGACATGCCCATTGGAATATACCCAGAAGATGCTCCAGCACACAACAAGAAAATTTGCTCAACCATGTTCATAGCAGCCTTATTCATAATAGCCAGATCATGGAAACAGCCTAAATGTCCATCAGTAGAAGAATGGATAAAGAAACTGTGGTACATATATACTATGGAATACTACTCAGCTATTAAAAACAAGGAATTCCTGAAATTTGTGGATAAATGGATTGAGCTAGAAATGATCATAATGAGTGAGTTAACCCAGAAGCAGAAAGACTCAAATGGTATATACTCACTTATATCTGCATACTAGCCCAATGGGCATGTCCCACGAAACCCTGTCTTGAAAAACAAACAAAAACCAATCAAATTCACAAAACCCCCCTCCCGTTTCAGCTTCTCAGGCCAGAAGGAGAGATAAATCTGTTTTTGTTATGATCCCAAGTGTGGGATCGGAATGGTCTTGTGAGAACAGACCACTAGAAGGCAAAACCACCTCGTGAGGGAGCCTGATGGTTGCCAACTGAAAAGATCCCTTGAACGAACTCTGGGAGGAGACATATAATGAGTCCAAAACTGGAGGCGGGGCTTTTGGAGACTTGGAATAGTTTTGGCTGTTCATCGCTCCACTCAGGTGCAACACCATATCTGGCTGTTGACCATGAAAAGAAGTGAAGGAGCATCCTCGGTGGGTGGCTTCAGGTGAGAGCTGGTGAGTCATCTTTACCTCACAAGACAGAATCATGTGGATTATTCTTAAAGAAGGATGGTGAGCTATTCTTTTAAAAAGATAAATGTGAAATTCAATAGCCAGGAGTGGCTAGAAAAGCCTGTGCTTTTTGGTTTTCACATGAGTCAACGTCGTTGTCCCTCCTCCACGTCTTCGCCTCCTGCTCCTTCCCAGTCAGGGGCCTGACTTTGGCGCAGCCAGCTTGCTGAGGTAAAAGAAAAAAAAATCATCTTCTTCTAGATCTTTGCCCTCTTTACAATTTAATTCTGGGCCTGAGAGTCATTTTTTTTTGTACCCTCTGCAGCAAACAGAGAGTTTCTTTACATACACTCCAGAAGGACCTCTGCTATCCATAGAAATTGATGATTAATCACGTAAGCCTTCATGTCTTCCACAGTGTTTTGATTGTACTCAGGTATCCAATTGCATCCATATGATGATTCTGTCCCCCAAACCTCCCAAATGCCTGAAGTATACAGCAGCTAGTTTACTCCTTTCCACCAGGGCCCCATCCTATACATGTTCTGTGGGTGGAATTTTAAACAGTCTCCAAAGTTGGTGCATTTATGTCTTTTTCAAAATTTTTTTTTATATATACATTTATTACATACACACACTAAACTACCTATAGCAAGAAGAAGAACCATGACACAATCAGGAATTATATAAATGTTACATTCTTAGCGTTTTGGATATTTGCATTTGACAGCCTTGAAGGAAACATCTTTCCTATCTTGGTGCATCTAAATTTCTGAATGTAAATCAATCTCTATCATGTCTTGTCATTATCAACTTAAAACATCTATGTAGGCCTAAAAACATCTTAACCTCTAAAGAACTAAGCTTCACTGTTAAATTAAGCTACCTGGTCTTCAACTTCAGCAGAGACTTGAGAAGGAATAAATTTGATTACCTGATATGCCAAGCGCTTATGTCTTGATCCTCAGCCTGTGGGACTATTGGAAGGTGGTGGAACCTTTAAGAGAATTGGCTTGACTGGAAAACACTTGAACAATCGGGTGTGTACTTTTGAAATGTAGTGAGACCCTCAGGCCGCCGCCTCCTCCTCCTCCTCCTCCTCCTCCTCCTCCTCCTCCTCCTCTTCCTCTTCCTCCTTCTCTCTCCCCCTACCCCCTCCGCTGGTTGCCACAATATAAGCACATCCTCTATCATAAACTCTCTCTTCCTTTTCTTCTGTCTCCTTTTTCTCTTCATCACTTATCTCCCTACCTTGATTATCTTGATTAACTTTGCCCTCCTTACCACAGGATTTCCTGTCTAGACCTATGGTTCCTGTAACCTAGAGCCCAGCTTCTTAATCTGTGTGTCACAGAAGTTGATCAACCTACTTTAAAAAAAAATCACTAGATGCAGGGTGGCTACACATACAGGCAAAGAACTTTGTGTAGCTATCAAATCTTGCAAGTTATTCCTATACTATTTATTTCTCAGCATCTTAGACTATGTCTCATGACCCAACATGGGTTCACATAACTGAACTTGGTAACAGCAAAATGTTTCTGAACATAAAGCAACCAAAAATGAATCCAACTTGCAATGAATCCAACGTGTTAATGACAGCAGTCACTCTTGTTAGATTATATCATGCAACCTCACTGCCACCTTCATCTGAACATACAAAAGGCTATTCTACCCTGTAAAAGGCATTTTACCATGCAGTGCCAATGAAGACTGCCTAAGACATCTTGGCTCAGATTCAAGACTATTCTATGGTATGAATTGAAGGGTCTTATTTTTTTTCTTTTTTACTCCGAACACAAAGTTTTCTATATCCATAGAAAAGTAGTGGTTTAATTCTGTAAAAACCACTTTCAATAGTTTCCTAATTTTGCTCTTCATGTAAGCTGACAAAGTAGCACTACTTTGGATTGTATTGTGTTAAAATGTTTGATTTTAACAATTGTTGTTTGAACTGATTACTTACTGGAGTTTCATAAGTCATCATAAGAATAGCAAAGAACCATTTAGTAGAGATTTCTGTATGATTTATCAGCAAATGTTTGACTTATATACCCATTTTATATACCTTATAAATGCACAATTGTATAAACATTTCTCAATGTTTATTTTATCAATAAAGATGTCAAATGTGGGAAAAGTTTATGAAGCCGTAAGCTAGAGGAGGGCTTGGCACAAAGTGGGGCCTCAACAAGCAAGTAAAATGCAAATATTTATTAATGACTTCTGTGTGCATCTTACTGGAATTGCATAAAGACTGAAATAAATCTAATAGATAAAGGTCTTACATAGACATTCCAATAAAAACAAGTTAAAACATAAATATAATGAAGTGTTTGTGAGCACTTTTGTAAGTAGCACTGGGTAAGGAAAGAAGCCTTTTCTTCATAGAAAAGAAAGACACTCAATTTGAGCAATTTGGCATCACTGAACAGTCTAAACCACTTGCTGAGAATTTACGGGTAGGCCTTTGAATCTCAGTAGGAAGGGAAGGTTTGAAACCCAGTTCTACGTCTTCCAGCACCAGCTTTAATTGCAGGCTTCACAGGGGCTCAAGCCTATAAAAGATTCACCTTGTTTCTCTGAACATATATATTATTTACCGTACAGTCTATAAAATATTTACCCATTTTCTTAGCCAGCTGCACTCTGCTCAGCCTTAACTACCTCATCACTGCTTGAGCTGGTCAAATAGGCGGCTGGCACCTCTCCAGACGCGGGCTGAGCAGGCAGCTGGAAGGGGCCCATAATTCACGTGTGTGTCAGAACACATAGAAGTCAGGGTGTTGAAAGCCTTTCTGAAGGTGCTGGGCAGGAGGAGGGTCATTGGGTTTTTAGTCTTCCCAACCACCTACCAGCTCCACAGCATGACTGGCACTGCCAGGTTCGGTTGAGATGAGCTCTCTATGCAGGATGCATTTATACGCTGTCTGATGTGTTCTACAGGTTTTGTGCAGGTGGTTGGGGACAATGCCTATCCCCATGCCTTTATTGGAAAAGGCAAATGCAACCACAAAAATTCTGTCTTTCTAAAGCTAGCTGGTGTAAAACATGTGAACTTTGAACCAACATTTTAGGCCAGAACCCAGCCTTATGCCATTGTTTATGAGTATATGCCCTTGGAAAATTCTGTTGCCTGAAAGTGTCATCAGGACCTTCACAGGTAGGTCCAATGTCATGGACTTACTGTTGGCATTGTATAGGCGATAGGATCTGAGTGTGCTGCCGCTGCCTGAAAGCACTCAGTGCTGGTTAGAGACAAGAGAAGGGAGGAAGAGTTCTTATAACAGCGCAAGGTTCTGGACGGGCTGGGATGATGAGAAGCCAAGATTTTGAAAATCAAGTACTTTGCTCTACATTCTTTACTTATCATCACCCATCTGTGTTCAAAAAAGGTTTTTACTAACTTAAGCTTTGTTTTGTTGAAAATTAAGGTGCAAACTTAGCTAGACTGGACCAGGAAGGAGTAAAGAGTAAAAAGCGAAGTAGTTAGGAAAACTGCCAAGGGTAAAAAGCAATTTAGCATGCCTCTTTGCAATAG
>OU015743.1:155030125-155040638 GCA_907169655.1 Acomys percivali
CAGCCCACGGAGTACTTCCTGTCTCTGCTGTCAGCCAATGACCTGGGTGTGTCTTTCTCCACACTGCCGACGGTCTTGGCTGTGCTTTACTTCCACTTAAGAGAAATCAGTTTTAATTCTTGCATATCCCAAATGTTCTCTTACCCACCTTTTCTCTTTCACGGCGTCTGGCCATGAACTTTGATCGCTACGTCGTCACCTGTAATTCATTGCGCTATTCCACAGTGCTCACTGATGCCCGGGGTGCCTCCGAATTGTTAAGATGCAAGCAAATGGAGTGAACAGAGAACCCATCCGGAGTTCCTCTGTCACCCTCAAAAATGACAGAAGTTTTTAGTACATGGCCTCAAATATAAACTTTATTTTATAGATACAATTTAAAACTAAAATGTACTATTACTTATTGAACTATTTGTATTGTTGGGTATAAAATGTATATATTAAAATAATCCTTAAGGAGAACAAAGCCAGCGGACTTTATCAGATTTTACAACATTATAAAGTTTTAGTAATTTCAGGCCTATTTTATGTATATGTGTGTATACATGTGCATACGTTATATATCTCTGTGTATCTGTGGTGGGGTGAGGTATGTACATGTCATTGTGAATGACAAGGAGGCCAGAAGAGGCTTTGGATGCCCTACAGCTGGAATTATAGACCACTGTGCACTCTCCTACACGAGAGCTAGGACTTGAACTCACGCCTTCTGCAAGAGAGGCTGGTACTCTTAGCTATAGGGCACCTCCTCAGCTGGAGTTATCATAGTTATCAATAACAGTATGGTATTTGGGCTATGCTGGAAAAACAAAGAAATTAATAGACTACAGATTACAGAAATCGGTCACAGTGTGTACAAACCACTTTGTAGGACTGAGATTCAATAGAAAGAAGGTAGAGACTTAATAAATGATATATAGGAAATAAAAGTTTTCAAAGATAAGGTATTTAATAAGTGCTGCATAGAAAATTGACTTGTTATAAACAAAAGAAATATTGACCATGCCATACACAAAAATTAACTAGAAATAGATTAAAAATCTATTTACGGTCTAAAACATTCAAATATCTACAATAAATAATTTTGGCTTTTTTTTGTACCTTGTTATAAAGAAGGATAATAAAAATAGGACACAAAAGAACTTAACTCAGTTAAAAAA
Organism: Acomys percivali; assembly: GCA_907169655.1. NCBI lineage: Eukaryota > Metazoa > Chordata > Mammalia > Rodentia > Muridae > Acomys > Acomys percivali. The sequence continues at coordinate 155,031,286 of OU015743.1, forward strand.
AATAAAATAGGGTCTACAAATGCCAGGAATTTCATTCAAAAGTAAAGGGACAAGCCACAGACTGGAAGCCATCATTTACAATGTATATATAGCAGAAAGCCCATTCACAGAATGCATGAAAAATCAACAAAAATATCTACTTATGCAAAGGAATAATACCTTAAAACATAGTATATATAACAGTCTATTACAAATCATTAAATGCATGGACATGTGCTCAATTTCATGGTGCCTTTGTTATGGAAAAACAGAATAAACCCAGAATTAACAACCACTCCAAATTGACCAGGATGGTAATATCAAAATGATTGACAGTGTCAGGTACCGTAACTGCATTGTGAAATATTCACATTAATAGTGTCATAGTAAGCTGCCTCCACTACCCTGGCAATCTGCTTAAATTAGTTAAAACAGTCACATAGAAATTTAAATCCAAGGGTACAACCATTAAAGATATGAACAGAAATATTTAGCCACTTAACTTATATTCATCCCAAACTGGAAATAAGTCAAGTGTTCTTCAGATGAAGACAAGATAAGAAAATTATGATTTTTTGAAACAGCGAAATAGAAAAAGAATAAATCACACACACACACACACACACACACACACACACATACACACACATACACACACATACACACACACACAAACAAACACACATACAGTATCTTAGTTAGAGTTTGTACTACTGTGGCAGAACATCATGGCCAAAGCAACCCGAGGAGGAAAGAGTTTATTTGGCTTATGTTTCCACATCACTGTTCATTATTGAAGGAAGTCAGGACAGGAACTCAAACAGGGCAGGAACCTGGAGGCAGGAGTTGATGCAGAGACCATGAAGAGATACTGCTTACTGCCTTGTTCCTCGTGGCTTGCTCAGCCTGCTTTCTTTGTTTATTTGTTTCTTTCTTTTTTTGCTTTCTTTCTTTCTTTCTTTCTTTATTTTTTGTCTTCTATTATTTCAACTATATTTTCTTTTTTGTTGTTTTTATTTTTTATAATTTAATTAATTTATTCAGATTACACCTCAATTGTTATCCCATCACTTGTATCCTTCTGTTCCTTCCTCTCTCCCGCTTTCACCCTATTCCCCTCCCCTAAGTCTATGACCGAGGGGGACCTCCTCCTATATGGTCATAGGCTATCAAGTCTCATCTTGGTAGCCTGCTTATTCTTTCTCTGAGTGCCACCAGGCCTCCCCACCAAGGGGAAGTTCAGCCTGCTTTCTTATAGAACCCAGGACCACCAGCCCAGGAATGGCCCGACCCACCATGAGCTTCGCCCACCCTATCAATCATTAATTAAGAAAATGCCCTACAGGCTATAGAAATTGCCTGCAGTCTGATTTTATGGAAGCATTTTCTTAATTGAGGCTTCTTCTTATCAGATAATTTAAGCTTGTGTCAGGTTGACATAAAACTATCAATCACCATCACCTACAAGCCTACAGTTTAATGAAAAGTAATTACAAAAGAATGGTTTGTGGGTGTTTCTGTCTATATCGCATTATTGGATAGACAAAACTAACCTAATGGAAGTTAGACATTGTCTGTAGATTGTCACTGAGAAGGAAGAACCACATCAGTTTCTAATAGACTAATGAAAGAGCCAATAACTTCATCTTGGTGGGGGTTACATGGGTAAATTTGTATAAAATACTCATTGAATAAACACTTAAGATTTGTACATACTAGTGCAAGTAAATTATGCTTTCACATTGCACAGAATGCTGCCTAGAGTAGATAATACAGTAATAACTATCTTTTGATATAGTTGTAATGCCACATATCCATGCACATAAACGGAGAGGCCATGTAGGGTGGTGTTAAATGTGCCAACTCTGGAGTCAGGATGCTTTGGTTGAATTTCTACTTCTGCAACCCACTAGCTGTACAAATGTGAGCCATGCATACCAGCTTGAGGTTAGGTCACTTTTAACGTTCTTAGACTTGGAGGAAGAATTGCTTCTGCTTAATAAGGTTTAACAAAATTTAACTGTCATAATATGCATAAAGTGCTGGGAAGTGTTGGCTGTTTATTTTTGGAAGTTTGTAATATCCATCACAGAATTTCTCTATAAATAGTTCATGGCCAGTTTACACTTCCATCACCAGTCTTTAGAGGGCCTGCTAGAAAATCCTATGAAGGAAACTCTAGTCAGGTGTTACTGAGTATTAATGGAAATGAAGAAGATGTATGTTGGTTAAGCAACAGCCGTTCAGACTTATGCCTTTATGATAAGCAAAACGCGGGTGGAAAGAAAGATAAATATGGTGTATTTAGTTAACTTGCACATAAACAGTGCTTGTATGTTCAGTCTTGCATTTCTTGAATTGTTGCTTTGGCCTTGTTCTTCATTCTGAGCCCTGCTCTTTATACTTTTTATAGGGCATAAAATATTCCCTAGAATGAAAATATGGGAATCAATATCTGTGTGACTTTTGCTATGATTTGGATATGGTTTAACTGGGAGTCAGATACCCCCCAATTTTCATGTTGTTGGATCTTGGTCCTCAGGATGGCAGTATCAGGAGTTGATGGAACCCCTAAAGAGGTAGAGCCTTGGGCCATTTGGGGACATGCTCGCGGAAGGCTGCTCTGTTTCTTAGCCTTCATGGTCTTTGCAGAGTGCTTTATAAAAGGAGCAATTGTGACTGCCACCGTCTCTTTGCTTCCTGTATCAAGACGTAGTCGGCTTAGTCCTGCATTTACTGCCGCCATTGCTATCCACCATGAATTAATGATAATCAAGTGATAGCACTTTCCTTGCCTTCACTGTCACTTAACTTTCAGCCTTCAAAACAGTGAATGGCATAAGCCTCATTTGTTTTTTAAATGGGTTGTGTTGGACATTGGCTACTATCTACCAGCCATCTTCTAATCTTTCTCAATCTGCAAGTCCTCGTATGCAGTTTCTAAAACTGGAGTCAATGTCTTTTGTTACCTGGAGGGTAAGGGAAATGGTACAGAAAAAACCCACAAATTTTAATGGGACATTTTAATTAACACTAAACATATGTCTATCACTGGGTCCAGGAATTAGAATATTAGATACTTTAGAAAAAGAGAAATATATATTTTGGAAGTGGTAAGTGTGTAGATGTGCAAGAAAAGCAGTGTTCAGGGGAGAACATCCAAGCATGTCACGCCCCTATTTACACTTCATGTTCCTGAAAGTGTAATCTTCTGGTTTGATTTTTGTTATTGTTCAGAGTTGAAGTGTCTGCTAAAGTGGTGGTGTGTTAAAAGCCTAGTTTTCATCTGGTGGTGGTATTAGGAGGTGACGAGGTCATTAGTGACTTCATCAATGGTCTAGGGATAAGGTCACAGATGAATTTTACTATCAAAAGACATTTTACTATTAATAGGAAGAAATGGGTCACTGGATCAAGGTTTTGAAGGTGATAGCTTGTCCCTGGACATGTCTCTCTTGGTCACTGGCTGTCCTAAGATGAAGCTTCTCCTCTGCCACACCCCCTCACTACAGCTCCATGACAACGGAACCAGCTAACCTCAGGCTGAGACCCCTGAAGCAATGAGCACAACTTGGTCTCTCCTAATTTATCTTCTCATGTACTTTTGTCCCAGTTATAGAAGTGTTGACTATACATAAAATTGGGACTCAGAAACAGAGTTAGTGCTGTGACTCTACTCCCCATGGTGTTAGGAAGACTTTGCAAATGTTTTATAGGAGGACTGAACAAGAGCCAGAGGAAGTGGAGAATCCTCTAGGTAGAGCTGAATGGGCAACTCTGGTGCTGGCTTAGGAGAGTAGAGTCCTGCTAATAACCCCAGCAATAAAGTATGGGTTTGTGAGGTTTCACAGGGGAACAAGGATTCCATTGAGAACTGGACTAGAGGCCATTCATGCTACAGTCTGACAGTGCACTTGCTTACATTGTGTCCATGCCTGAGACTTTCTGTGAGGACAAGTTTAAAGGTAATGAACTAGTTCATCTGCTGAAAGACATTCAGGATGTGGCATAGGTGTTGCTGGCTACATTCAGTCAAATTTATAGTGAAAATCAGGAGCACAATCGAGAGGCGAAAGACTCTAAAATGTGTCCTGCGAGCAGAACAGGAGTGCATTGAGCTGGAATAGAGATGCAGATGTGTGGCTGTTGAAGAGATTAGCACCATGAAAACGGTACAAAGTACTGTATAGCTAGAAATAGATAGTACATCTTTGGTGCATTCAGGATGCTGGATGGACTCCCTGTGCCTCAGGGTCAAGGACACTCCCAAGAGTGTTTCCTCGTGGGTTAAAGCTAGAATAGATGCAGAAGTTGTACTGTTAGGACCCAGGATAGGACTGTCACGCCACTACATGCTTTAGATGCCAAACAAGAAGCTACATGAAGTGATGTCTCCATTGACAGATTTTGCTTTACTACTTTCTCTTCTATTCCTCACTTCTGCAATGGGAACGCTGGCATTGGCCCATGTGTGCTGGAAGTGTGTGACTTGGTGGCTTGGGGTTTCGTTTTCTTTGCCTTTCTTCTCTTTGAGGCTTGCAGCTATTAATTTGCTTTATGTTACAGGGCACAACTTGGACTAGAATTTTTGACAAATGATACAATTGCTTCTCTCAAGTGCTGGGGTTATGGGCACGTACTACCATATACACCAAATCCACTTCCATTACAAGATACGAATGACCTTTTAGTGCTAGTATAAAATGTTATGGTTTGGATATGAAGTTTCAACCCAAAAGATTGACATGTTAAAGGTTTGGTCCCCAGGCAGCAGTGCTAGGGAGAGGTGATTGCATCATACAGGCACTATGCTGTCAATGGATTAATCTACTGACGAGTTCATAAATGAATGAATGAGCAACTATTGAAAAGAGGGATTGTTGATAAAGCAGGTCCCTAGGGAGTGCTTTGAGGGGTACATCTTATTCTTGGCCTTTGTCCCTCTCTTTGCTTTCTGGCTCCACCTGGTTGAAAAGCCTCTTCTGTCACAGACTGCAGCTACTAAAACATATCCACAGCAATGTGGCCAGCTGACTATAGATGGGCACCCCTGAAACTCTGAGTCCAGATAAATCTTTTCTGCTAGAACTAGATTTTCTCTAGCATTCTGTGAGTAAAAAGTGTGTGATATTTCTGGCTCCTTTATTGGTTTCTTAGTCTCTGAACTTTTCCCCATGCTCTTCACTATCATGCCATCAGCAAGTGCTGTCACTTGGCTGACCCTGTGTTCTTAGGAGTTAGTTTGTTTGCTTTTTAAAAAATACTTTTTTTATTAATTTATTCATATTACATCTCAATTGTTATCCCATCCCTCCTCTCCTCCCGTTCCTCTCTCCCTCCTACTTTCACCCTATTCCCCTCCCCTCTGTCCATGACTGAGGAGGACCTCCTCCCCCTCTGCATGATCATAGGGTATCAAGTCTCTTGCTGATAGCCTGTTATCCTTCCTCTGAGTGCCCAGGCCTCCCCATTCAGGGAACGTGGTCAAGTATGAGGCACCAGAGTTCATGTGAATGTCAGTTCCCGCTCTCCACTCAACTGTGGAGAGTGTTTAGGAGTTACTTTGAACAGCACCAGTTCTGTATGTTCTCAGGATGATTGGGAGGCATACATATATGTACACACACACACATACAGGTATCTATTTATTTACACACACATAATAACCTTTCAAATGTGTGATTTAAAGCTTTGCTTGGTTCTTTACTACTTTTAGGATCAAACTCTCAAGGTAAGTGGCCCAAAGCAGTCTAGCCCAAACTGTCATTCTGATGCTGTCTTTCAACGGTTTCTCTTCTCTTTGCTCTAAGTTCCAAGCACACCAAATCTCACAGAACCACAAACTTGCCACACATCTCCCTTACCAGCAATGCTTCCCTCTTATTTGAGCCCAAATTTGAATGTAAATGTCACTTAGAGGAATGTGCTGTAGATACTACATTTGATGAGCTTTGATCTTATAGTAACCTGACTTCCCTTTAAAGGAGAGTATGGGGATGCAGAGATAAATGTTTCCTCGTGCTCAGGGAGGCGACAGACAGATCAAGTTTATCCCATCTTTCTCCTCAGTTATGACCTGGGATGTTCAAAGCTGTCTATTCCCTCCTTGGCCTTCCAGGCCAACATCACTGCCTCTGATAGCTTTTATTTCATTAGCCTCATTGTAGACATCTACTAAATTAATGAATGGTGTATGTCTATGTGTGCAAAATAGTCTATGTTTGTATGTGAACATTTGTAGAGTCTAAATGTGCCAAGTAGGTTGTATGTGCTTTCCCCCTCAGATCCCTTTCTGTCTCCCGTCTGACTTTCACACAATGGGAAACACCAATGGAAAAGTGGAAAATCAGAGAGAAGAGCTAAAACATTCCTTCCCTGCTCCCTTCCTGTTATGGTACAGCCCTGGCCCTGGCCCTGGCCCTGGCCCTGGCCATGCCCCTGGCCCTGCCCCACTCTGAGGTGTAATCCAATGCTGGTCTTACCGAAAAGCCTTTAGTTAATACATTATTTCTTTACATGCCTGTGTGTGTGTATGGGGGGGTGCACAGTGGATTTTTTTAAATAGTATTTTCAGGGTTCCTGAAATCTATTGTTTGTTCCCTAAATCTACCTACTTTTTCTACTTAGTCTGGTCTTCACAGTCCCTTCACTTAAAGTATATGAATGAAGTCTGGTTTGTGCTAGAAGCCAACCATGTTCTTGAGCAATGCCAATGTCTTCTCTTAGCTGCCAATTCTTGTTCAGGGGCTCTCAGTTGCCTGGCTTTACCTGCGGGTCTTCCTTCCCCATGGAGCAAGGAGTGCATGAGCAGAGAGAAATCATTTATCTCTGCATCCTCAGCTTCCAAGACAGTGCACGACCTACACAAAATTATTTTTTTCTGTCACCTGCAACATGAGAGTGCTTGCAGTGAACCCGTCTGAAGCCATTTGTAAGTTTTCTGAAGCAAATGAGGCAGGAAAAAAAAAAGTCCTGTTTTGGATCATCCTAACCTCTTTCTGGGAGAGTTGGCCAGGAAGACACACAAACGTTTGCCTTTCCAGGGAGCCTGCTGAGGTGTCCTGAGGGGAATAGATAGTGTAGGAAGTCCAAATTCAGCAATTTATGTTGGAGAAGAAAATGACCGCAAAGTATCCCAGTTCAGATCAGATTTAATAGGCCAGTAAATGGTTGCTTAGGGAGGACACTTGGTTACTGTTACACTAGGCCTCCTAAGGGAGACCTAACTCTGTTCTGCCTAAAGACTACAAAGAGCCCTAAGCATAGGCTTTCCGATTTTGATACAAAGAAAATTCAGAGCTTATTGGAAATTGCTCTTTTTAAGTTCAGCAAGAAAACACACCTCAAACATCTTTTTCAGACACTTCCTTCATGTATTTAGAGGAAAGTTTGGCCTGACTTACAAGGAAACCCCTTAATTGTCCCTTACAAATACAGTTGCGTCATTGTGGAGAAGACTGGGATTCAAATAGCTCCCTGGGGGCTAGACTCTTGGAAACTCAGCAAGATTTTAATTGTAAGCAGACAATTTGTTTTGGATTGTGTGCAGAGCATGACAATCCAACTGCTATAGGATCTAAAAACATGGGAGAGAGTGAAGGGTGGTATTCCCCACTGCTTTACTTCTTGGCCTGACAGGCTTTGAAAGTGATAAACACTCATTTAAGACATTGGGTATCCCTTTGAAAATCTGAAATGCATCAGTTATTATGTGCTGTGCTTTCACATTTATTCACTACTGTAGCACCAATACCTACATTACACTGTACCTTACTACACTCTCATGCCTAACAGCATTACTGTATTTCATAAATTGTAAAAGCTTTCTCAGTTTAGTGGCTCTGAAGTATGAACGCCTCATGAATTGGTATTATGTCATAGATCAATCAGCTCTTCCTGCCCCGTGGTGCATAAAATCATGATGTGCATTACACTCAATGGAGTCAGTGACATGTGGCATGTTGAGGGCCTAGAGTGAGGCATATTCAGTGTCAGCTCCTTTAAAACATTAAGTACATCATGTGATGAAAAACTATGGGAGGTAGGTGTTGCTATCTATCTTCATTTGACAGATAAGACTCAGAAAAGTACAGTTAATTTATCAGAGTCACATTTTTTCCTTAAAAAAATGGAGTTGGCCTTAAATCCAAGCCTGACACAAGGCTTGGGTACATCCCACTGTCCTCTGGCGGAAAATCCAGATAAATATATTAATAATCAATATGTTAAAATCTGTGATACTTCATTATAATTTTATCTCCGTGTATCCTGGTGATCAATTAAAGAAATATATGACATCTCAAATACATCCAAAATGGCCAATTCATAGTCATTAGTTTGTACTTGTGATGACATAAACCCATCTTAAAACAAGTAAAACAAGTGTGAGCTTACTGGAAGGAAGTATCTCCTGCTATCTCATAGCTCCAAGGCTGGGTGAAGACTCTAGGTGAGAGGGGTATGGGAGATTGGGGAAATAGAAGGATCCAGAGAGTCCTAGAAACCTACAAGAAGAACACTATGATGGACAGATCTGTGTCCAGGGGTTCTGCTCAAGCTATGGCACCAATCAAGGACAGTACTTTCAGTAAGCATCAAACCCCTACACAGATTTAGCCAATGGACAGAACATTCTCCACAGTTGAGTGGAGAGTGGGGCCTGACTTTCACACGAACTCTAGTGCCCTATATTTGACCATGTCCCCTTGATGGGGAGGCCCGGTGGCACTCAGAGGAAGGATAGCAGGCTACCAAGAAGAGACTTGATACCCTAGGATCATATACAGGGGGAGGAGGTCCCCCTCATTCACAGTCATAGAGAAGGGGAATAGGGTGAAAGCAGGAGGGAGAGAGGAATGGGAGGATGCATGGAATGGGATAACAATTGAGATGTAATATGAATATTATCAATAAAAAAAAGATTGACAGATTTTAACAACCGAAACAGGTTGCCCTTGTTTGTGTTTCTCTGTGTATACAACTTTTTTCTTCTTACCACAGGCCATGGTTTCTGCAAAATATAACATTGACCCTTACTAGTTTTAAGATGCTGTGTTACAGAGTTCCAGTGTCCAAGACAAATAGATAAACTCTTTCCAACTCAAACTTAAAAATCCCAAAGAATGGGTCAGAGTTTAGCATATACCTCCCTAGACCAAGCAAATGAGGCCTCAATTATGACCCATTGGCATGGGTGGCCCACAGTGGCTAGCCTAGAAGTGTCTGGAGCCACATTAATAGCTAGTCAGAGGAAGAGGCCAGAAGTGTTTTCAGCTGGGCTGATTGGTGAAAAACAATTCAAAGCAGACTTTGAAGGATGGTAGAATCGTGTGTGTGTGTGTGTGTGTGTGTGTGTGTGTGTGTGTGTGTGTGTG
>OU015743.1:155040648-155063346 GCA_907169655.1 Acomys percivali
TGTGTGTGTGTGTGTGTGTGTGTGTGTGTGTGTGTGTGTGTGTGTGTAAATGTGATATTGGAACTTTCTGATGTGGAAATGGTATGAAAAGCAGATTATAGAGATACATGAACATATACGTATAAATTAAAATTAGTGTAAAGGAGAAAAATACATATGAAAATTTAGGGAAGAAGATTTTGAAAAATGAGTGAGTATCCTTTAGCCTAAGCAAGTTCACAATGAGATTAACCATTGCACGTACACATTACATAATGGAAGGGAATGCTTGTCTTCAGGGGCGGGGAGATCAGTATCTCAAGCCCCTCCGATCCTTTTGTGACATGGCTATGTTGCCTAGTGCTGTTGGGAGGGAGAAAGAGAAGCACTGTAAGCAAGGAAACAACCCAATTAGGCTGGCGCAAGGACTCTCATGTGCTTTCCATGAGACATCGAGAGAGACTCAAGTACCGCTCTCCTAGCTCTTCCACCTGGCCACGGGTCTGGTCTTCAGCACGTGGTCCTCTTCCACTGGCCCCTGCATCCTTGGTACTTACTTCTTTATTGTCTGCTCACCCTTGAGGGCCAGTTCAAGCATCCTGTTTCAAGGAAGCTATCCTTAAGTCTCCACCGCTATCTCCCACATCTCTAACTCTGTGTTCCTTACGTAAGAGAGGCATACGAGGCTCACCTGTTGTCTTGTGTGCTTTCATTCTTCATAACTCTTTGTTTTCAGGTGTTTATACACTTATTCCTGATAGTGATACAGGCATTACTCTGTATCCTCCTCCTTTTAACTAACGCATTGGTCTGTTTCTCTAATACCTCTCACCTTTGCTTCTGACAATGGCTCTGTTAAAATAACGTCACCTTTCTGTGTCTCTTCACTGTTCTCCCCAAAACCCTTGCGCTGAAAGATGTTAATAATGATTGAAGATGACTCAATATGTGATTGTTAAGTAGGAGTAAGAAGACTAGGATGTTGTAGGATGCACAGAGTTAAGTGGTACCTCCGCCGCTGTTCTCAGACGTGCATACATGGTGAGTGCATTGTAAACTTCTAGGAAGGGTGTTTGTTATTATGAATTTCCTGAAACCACTTACCCACAAGATCCTTGTCAATGGAACATCTGTGGCACTGCCCTATGTGGCTAGTGCGTAGATGAGACTATGCAGAAAGAATATACAAAGGGGGAGGAACATTTGAAGATTCTCTGTTAAACTCTAGAGGCTTACCAGACTGCCCCTACTTAGAAGTGGTTGTTCTCACCTGTGGCAGGGTCCAACAGGATTGGATTGTATGTGGAAGATTAAAAATATATATATACAGCTACCATTTGTGGCTCATTCGAGACCTGGTGAATAACCTTCCCAGTGGGAAAAGAATGAGCTCCTGTTGTCTGTCAAGTCCCAGCTGAGAGGAGGCTTGTTGGCACTTATTAGAGGGCTGTGACAGTAACTTTTCCTCCTTAGTGGCTGTTGGCACTATGACTTGATTATTATTCTACCAGGGCTCTTTGACTAGAACCAACAATGCACTGACAGCAATAATGATGTTCTTAGCCGTAGTTGCCACATTCTGTGCGTCAGCAAACGTTCAGAATGCTGTATGCAGTGAATGTCCAAATGATGACAGCTAAGTGCCAGGAAGCCTGCCTTTCCTGTCTTCACGACTACACTACCTGCTTCTGTGGCAAGCCGGGCAATTAAGGGCATATTTTTAGCACTTAAATTAAGAATATATGGCCCAGCCTCCTCCTTCCCTTTGAACTGTGTGAGTAGCCCTAACGGCCAACACTATTTCTGACACCTTTGAAGGGAAGGATGGGAGACTGTGGTCTGTCTGTATTTATTTTTAGTAGCTCTGGTTTCTGACAGTGATGCACATGGGCACCCTCATAGGCAGATCCCCTCCAATCACATCTATCCTCACCACCTGCTTTGTCTTACTGTTTTAGCTCCTTCAAACTTCAAAGGATTTTTTAAATCAAATAATTAAAAATAAATCATTTCCCTTGGTGTTACTCATGGTTACTGGTGCTCCACACAAACCCTTAGAGCAGCCTGCCCTAAAGAGAATGGAATAACGCATGCCAAGTGTCACCAGGCAACGAAACTGAGCTATGAAACCAGCCAGTCTTCAGAAAACAGGAGATTTTTTTTCCATTTAAAAAATATATTTAATTAATTTATTCATATTACATCTCAATTGTTATCCCATCCCTTGTATCCTCCCATTCCTCCCTCCCTCCCATTTTCCCCTTACTCCCCTCCCTTATGTCTGTGACTGAGGGGGGCCTCCTCCCCCTACATATGCTCATAGGGTATCAAGTCTCTTCTTGGTAGCCTGCTATCCTTCCTCTGAGTGCACTATCTCAGAAAGCTAGGAATAGGGCTTCCTCAAGACCCAGCTATTCCACTCCTTGGAATATACCCAGAAGATGCTCCACCACACAACAAGAACATTTGCTCAACCATGTTCATAGCAGCCTTATTCATAATAGCCAGAACCTGGAAACAGCCTAAGTGTCCCTCAGTAGAAGAATGGATAAAGAAACTATGGTACACAAAACAGGAGATTCCTAGCAACCAACCTAGTTTAAAGGGACCAGTTAATGGAGTAAGTAATAAAGATAGCGACACCTTCACGTCCCTCCCCTTTTGTAAGTTCCTTTCTGACTATACAGCTAACTGCTTCCCCTTAGCTCTCTAAAACTACCCATTCGCTCTCATTCCTTTTTGGCAATCACAAATTAAAGCCAGTTCCATTTGTAAATTAAATTTGTTAAAGTTTCAGAAATTTTCCTTTGAAGATTTTTTAAAGTTTATTTTGCAGTTTTGGTTTTTGGCAGCGCTCATTTTCTTTAAAACGGTGTCACAATGTTAGAGGGCTATAGGATAAACCACAGCCAGTCAGTTAGTAACCTCTCTCTCTTTTTTTTAAAATTAATTTATTCTTGTTACATCTCAATGGTTATCCCATCCCTTGTGTCCTCCCATTCTTCCCTCCCTCCCAGTTTCCCCTTATTCCCGTCCCCTATGACTGTTCCTGTGAGGGATTACCTCCCCCTGTATATGCTCATAGGGTATCAAGTCTCTTCTTGGTAACCTGCTGTCCTTCCTCTGAGTGCCACCAGGTCTCCACCTCCAGGGGACATGGTCAAATGTGAGGCACCAGAGTACATGAGAAAGTCATATCCCACTCTCCACTCAAGTGTGGAAAATGTTCTGTCCATTGGCTAGATCTGGGTAGGGGTTTAAAGTTTACCACCTGAATTGTCCTTGGCTAGTGCCTTAGTTTGAGCGGGACCCCTGGGCCCAAATCTGCCTAACATAATGTTCTACTTGTAGGTTTCTAGGACCCTCTGGATCCTTCTACTTTGCTATTCTCCCATGCTTCTCTCATCTAGAGTCCTAATAGGATGTCCTCCCCTCTGTCCCAGTTTCCTGGCAAGTGAAGGCTTTCATGGGACATGCCCCTTGGGCTAGTATGCAGATATAAGTGAGTATATACCGTTGGAGTCTTTCTGCTTCTGGGTTAACTCACTCATTATGATCATTTCTAGCTCAATCCATTTATCCACAAATTTCAGGAATTCCTTGTTTTTAATAGCTGAGTAGTATTCCATAGTGTATATGTACCACAGTTTCTTTATCCATTCTTCTACTGAGGGACATTTAGGCTGTTTCCAGATTCTGGCTGTTATGAATAAGGCTGCTATGAACATGGTTGAGCAAATGTTCTTGTTGTGTGGTGGAGCATCTTCTGGGTATATTCCAAGGAGTGGAATAGCTGGGTCTTGAGGAAGCCCTATTCCCAGTTTTCTGAGATAGCACCTGATAGATTTCCAAAGTGGCTGTACTAGTTTGCATTCCCACTAGCAATGAAGGAGTGTTCCTCTCTCCCCACATCCTCGCCAGCATGTGGTGTCGCTTGAATTTTTTATCTTAGCCATTCTGATGGGTGTAAGATGGAATCTCAGAGCTGTTTTGATTTGCATTTCCCTGATGACTAAGGAGGTTGAGCATTTCTTTAAGTGTTTCTCAGCCATTTGATATTCCTCTGTTGAGAATTCTCTGTTTAGTTCCAAGCCCCATTTCTCAATTGGGTTATTTGGTTTGGTGGTGTTTAATTTCTTGAGTTCTTTATATATTTTGGATAGTAGACCTTTGTCAGATGTAGGGTTGGTGAAGCTCTTTTCCCAGTCTGTAGGCTGTCGCTTTGTTCTCTTGACAGTGTCTCCAGCCTTCCAGAAGCTTCTCAGCCTCATGAGGTCCCATTTATTAATTGTTAGCAACCTCTCTTAAGTTCCCGTTTGAATTATGTTTAATATTCCTCTTCCTAGGACCCCGCATGAATGGAAACACCACTTTTCAATGTCATTTAACGCGAATTCTCCCTTTTGACTTCCCTAGCTCTGTATCTCCTCCGTCTCTTCCCTCTCCCAGCCCTAGACTCCTTTGTGCTAATGTCGTAGCTCAAATGCAAGATGCTTTTACTTCAAAGAAGTAAGTCTCCGCCCCGTGCCTTGACTCATTATCCACTTTAATATCATAGAAGTATAAAGTGTGACTTTAAAGACTAGGTCAGTGCAACTTGATCTGGCTTTCTTTGGATGCTATCTTAGGAACAGACAGACACAGCTTCCCAGAAGTGTGCTTGAACTGTTTGAGTCTAACTCGCTGAGATCACCTTGCTACAGTGGGTACACAGGAGCATGGACAGCCCAGCTGATCTACAGCTCAAGGAAACCTAGGTGAGTGTGGGAAATCCAGCCTCATCCTGCCTTGAGATAATAGCTGTCTTAGGAATCATTGAGCTGTAATCATACAAGCCCCGAGCGAGGATTTCAGAGTGAGCTGTTTCTCATTGCAAGGAAATTAAATGATTACTATTTTACATCTCTAATAAAGTAGCTTGTTACATGACATATTAACTAGAGTTCTCAGGTGTTAGAAACTAAGGCTGCCAAAGTATTATTTTTATTAAAAACTATAAATGTAAGGTTAACACAGACCCGTGGTTCTAGCTCATTAATAAAGAACTAACAAGTAAATAAAAACCATCTGAAAAGTCACGTGACTCCACTGTGCCAGAAAGAGCACATGAACCAAGATGGCTAGGCTAAACAGAAAACTCACTGATGGTCCATGGGGCAATTAATCCTTAGTATTTGGGATTTTTTTCTTCCAAACAAAAACCATTTATATTTATGCTTTTTAAAATAAGGATGTTTCTCCATAGTCTGGGCCTTAAACAATAGTAAATAGCATGACAAAAATTGATTAGCTATGAATAAGACCATTGGATAATGCTTTCTAGTGTGCTGGTAAAGGAACCCAAAGGTCACAATTTAAGTTTCCAATCATCTTTATTTTTTTTTATTAACAGGCCCTACATAAAGGTTCATAAAGCCCTTCTTGTTTTGAAACAAAATCTCATGTAGCCCAGGCTGCCCTTGAACTCTCTATATCACTGAGGATGACCTTGGACTTCTCATCGTCCTGGCTCCACCTACTAAGTGCTGAGAAGACAGGCATGAGCCATTGCACGCAGCTGATAAAGCTTTTTTAAAAGAATGACAACCCAGGCACAAATGAGAGAGAGGCAGCAGCACCCAGTTTCTGTGACAGGCAGTGGGACAAAAGAGTCTCCTCAGAAGGAATCTAACCTAGCCCCTTCTAATCCACTAGCTCCCTGCTGTCTTTCTAGCTTGGGGATTTTCAATTAGCAGGATCTGTGGTGTTATGTGCATTAGAGGGCCAACTGGGTGTTGTTCCATGTGAAGCAATGGCGCTTTGGTAACAAAGATTATGGTGGGAGGATTCACGAATTGGATATATCTATCCTCTCTTAAAGTCACCATAATATAGACTTCTAGTCACTCTAAGAATTATTTTAAAGAAAAGCAGAAACTGTCTGGATTAGAGGTTCTTATCCCACACCACTACTTTCTAGCTGACTCACTTCGCTTCCTTCCTGCCTGGCTTCCTGATTGGCAAATGGTGCTAGCACTTACTTTCCAAGGAGAGTTTTGGAAGTGTACAGTTCTATTCATATGTACTCACATAAAGACAAAGATGATGGACAAGGAAAAAAAACACCTTCCAAGCAGTTTTTGTGTCTATTCAGCCCCTCCCTGGTGGCTGAACCAAAAGTCTCTGATACAACTTACTGCTGTCCGTGAAACTGTCTGGGTGGACATGCTGTTTTGATACTTATCACCAGCGGTAGTTCAGGAAGGACCCTCCTCACCCTAGCAGTGACTCATCAAAAGGGCTCATAGAATCCAAAGTGACTCGGAAAGGTCTCCTAGGGCATTGTTGAAAATTGATTTCTCCAGAAAGAAGAAGTGCTAAGGCAGGCATTGGAGTACTCTAGAGCTAGCTAAAATGCTGTCTCCATCGCTATGTGGCTATGTGATAGTGGGAAAACTGCTTATCTGTTCAGAATGCCAGTGGGCTCACCTCCTAAAGGAAGACAATAATCTCCAAAGAGCAGACAGAAAGTTGAAATCAGAGATTTCTTCACATAATCACTGTTAACATCCAAAGGGATAACTACCCAGTGATATACCCACAATAATAGAACACAATTAAGAGTGAAAGGACAAAACTACAACTACGTGGACTGGACAGCCTGGATGTGTGCGGCATAACAAACACGTGTGTCTATGCACATGCACACGTACGTACATGTATGTAGCATAGCTATGAAGTAGATAAATATTGAGTATGTACTAATACATGTGCAGATAGAATATTAGGACACAACTATTATGACAGATTGCTCTCTAAAATAAAAATAATTGATTTAAAAAAAAAATGAAGGGGAAAACATTCTAAGCGTTAGGAGAGAAAAGCAGTCAGCGAGGACTGGAAATCAGGACAGACGAGGAGCACACGTAGGTAGGAATGGGGCTAGTGCTCCTGTTCCAGCCGTTGGTGAGGCAGCTTCAGCACGCATGATGCTTTATTGTGTGTGAGACAAAACATAGACATAATGTGGGTATTGCCTTGAAGTAAGGGTTACAATTAGTTCACTGTCCTATATCAGCACAGACTAGGTATTCTGTAGCTACTAGTGATTCTTCTCTGGGAACTTTTTCTTTAGAGGAAAGCATTTTCTTCCATGTAATTCTCATTCTTCGCGGTGTGCTGAGAGGCCCTTTGCCCCAGAGGTCTTATTCGGCTGAAGCGATCACTGGCTTAAGTATGCTGAGGGTATCTGTCCTCAGCAAATTGTGCTATATGTAGGTATCTGCTTCCGATTTTGATAGTCAGTTTCTCTTAGTATCTATTTCCCACTCACTTAAAATTAATAGAGGAAAATATAAGAAGATAATCAAGTAATTAAAAAGGCAACACTATAGTACGTACAACATAACATCCAGACCTCAGCGCCTGCACATGAGGATCTAACCCACACTCACATGCCTCCTCAACACTGGTATTCCAGCCCTGTTAAACACACATTTTTTTTCTTTTTTTGCTTTTCCCCCCAAACATAACAGGATTGATTGCACTGCTGTTGTATTCCCTATCTAGAAGCCCTTCATCACCTTTACCCCCTTTCTCTTGAATTTCCATTTTGCTTAGAGAACCACATTTAAAAATCAGTCTTTCTATGAAATGTTCTTGAACATGGGAGGATTGTTCAGTGTTGCCTTTTCCTCATGTTTCCATTACGTGAAAAAATACCTGTTGCCGCCTTCTTCCTCTTCCTCTTCCTCCTCCCCTCTTCCTCCTCCTTCCCCTCCTCCTCCTCTTCTTTTTCTTTTGGTTTTATGACACAGCGTTTCTCTGTCTGTTGGGTTTAGGAATGCCGCCACTGCCGTACTCTCTTACCACGCAGTCCTTCTTGCTTTGTCTGTACTGCTGTGACTGCTTCGCCTCAGAAACTTCGGGAGCACAGCAGAACACAAATCAAAACTAGTGTGCATGATGGAGAAGTCCTTATATGAAATATTCCACTCTTCTTCTGCTGACAATTCTTCAGCTGTGATGTGGCCATGAGTACAAGACTGAAGAGACCAAGCAGCCGGGCGGGAGGTTTCTTAGAGGGGCTTTGACTGTAGATTTGGCTGACAAGAAATATGGGAAGGGAGTAGCTTTTCTGTTGACCCTATTCTTTCACTCTTTCATTTATTGTGACTATTTTACTTACACACACTTGTTGTAGTGTGATAACTTGACCTAATTATAGAGCATATAATGACTAAATTGAGGTAGTTAGTACTTCCATCTCTTTAAACATTGAGAATTTGTATTAGATCATAATCATACATAGTAATATGTAGTGTGCATATTTCAATGTAGTTATGCAGAGTATGGTGATCAAACAGAGTAATTAATCTTTCTATCTTCTCATTATTACTCTATATTCAGAGGCTGCACGTACTTCTGAAATGTACAGATTATTGTAAAGAGCCGTGTTGTAGAGTCCTGGGGCTTATTACTGCTTGAGTCTTATGGTCCAGTCTCTCCATCCCTCCTTCCCTCCGTGTTTGCCAATCTCTACCTCTAGCAGTGGTTGCCTCATACAGTGAGATCCACCTTCCCAGCCTCCGTGCTAGAAAGACAACATGGGATCCTTGTCTTCTCTGTTTGTGACATTTAATTCCATATAAATGGCCTCAAGTTTCACCTGTTTTGTTGCAAGCATTATTTTTCTTGATCTCTACACAGAAGACCCACTTGCAAACTATTAACAGATGCCCTTGAGTCCTACACGGAGAAACGAGTCCCACAGGAAACATACCTGTAGACACATCTTTGGGTGGCCTGAAAAATATTTTTCCAAAGGGAAAAGTTGTAAGATTTAAAAAAAAAAACTCTCAAACTTGGTGAAATACATTCTTTCCTCATAAAAATGTGCAGATGGAAAGGAAAGAAAGTCAGTGCAGTGAGCTGTGGTTATGTGTGGCTGGTTAGACCATGGGTGCTGCCTCCGAGTGGTGTTCTGTATCATCCAAAATGGAGCATGTGCATCTGCATGCAGCATGGTGTATCAAGTAAAGATGACGCTGATCCAGAAGGACTGTGAACTCAGGGCCAGCCTCAGCTGTGTAACAAGACTGTTTCTGAAAAACAAACCAAAACAAACTAAGAACAGGCTTCAGCATTAGATAGGGGACCAAACCCATTTCAGCTCCTAGCTACATCTCTGTAGATGATTTATTCTATTTTCCACTCATCGCTTTCCTTCTTATCTTATCATAGATGAGAAAGAAAACAACATCCATCTTTCAAGGATTTTTATAAGATTAAATAGGATTTAAAAGTGAACAGTAATCAGAAGTAAGCCAGAAGGGCTCAATAAATGGTAGCAGTTCTCCTTATTTCAACTCTATGTCCCCTGAGAGAGTGTAAAACACAGTGAGCAAGCAATGTTCCCTATTTCAGAGCACGCTTAGATGGTGATGTGGAAACAGAGTCTCCAGCACGAAGCTCAGCATTTGACGGGTCAAGAAAAGGAGCGTTCTTAAAAGAAAGACTCCTCGCTTTGTCAGAGGTGAATCGCTTTCTATGATCTACTTCCCAGTAGAGAGGAGGTATATACATACACTTTAACATTTGGATAAAATTATAGTGACCCTCTGAATTATATAAAACATGGGATTCTTAGGTGCTTAGATTTAAATTCCACAGTCAATGGAAACTTTTAGAAAATAATTGACTTTAATTTAAATGAACAAGTCCATCAGTCCTTGTCGAAGCTCAATTAATGGAGGTAGGCATGGGTAGAGTGTAAATTTTAAAAACCCCTTTAGTGGAACAAGAGGAAATAATGGCACATGTTCAGTCTTTTCTCTTGAGAGCTGCACTGGTTTATCTATTGCCCTTTCTGAATGTGCTGTTAATTTGACTCCCCTTTTGGCTTTGCCTTTATATCAGAGCTAATGGAATTGTCCTCATTTTCCATTCCTCAACCTGTCTGAACTTTTCACTACAAAGGTTACCATTTCTGTGAAGTCATGCAATTCATCATTACTATTGAGACAGATTTATCCAGAACTTTCTCCCCACAGATATCTGTAAGCATGGTGACTCTTACATCTAAGGTTGACCACTGGGACTGGACAAAATATTTACAGCATCCAAACCCAAACTAAAACACAGAGAGCTCATGGAGCTAAAACTAGAATTGAATGACAGTGTATATATAATATTTTTTTTTTGAATTAGAGGTAAGGAGATGCCTCTGAAGAATGAGAATTGTACATTGGTTTTTGATCACTTCCAGAGATGAGCTTTGGTGGACTCAGTGTTAATTAATTTTCACTATATAGGAACACTACACCCACTCAGCTTTTCTGGATAGAAAAAAGCATGTGGGTTTATAATAGTACAAACATTGCTGCTTTAAGGATGCCTGCAGGATGTCTGTGCTCTCACGGTGACTATCCACTGTGATTTCAACACAGTTCCTTGTGTAAGAAGAAAAGTAAGTCTTCCTCTCTTCTCGTCAGCTTCTATGTCAACGTCAGGTGGCCCTGACATAAGGGCAGAAGCGTCTGCCATTTTGATATTCTGACACATGTATATGGAGTCACTTGTTGCCATCCTGCTTATGCACTGCCCTTGAAGGTGACGTCCTAATAGGGTGTCCCACCTTGGAGCTGGAGAATTGTCTATTATCCAAGAGTGGAAATCTGTCTTGTGGGCCAGTGAGATGGCTCAGTGGATAAACACACTTGTGGCCAGCCTGTTAATCTTAGTTCAATCCCCAGACCCCACACAGTAGAGGGGGAAAACCAACTCCCATGAGCTGTCCTCTGACTTCCACACATGCCCCATGGAAAGTTTACACATACACACAAAATAAATACATTAAAAAATTAGAAGCTATCTGCTTAGAAATGGTTTTCTTCATTGGAATTACATACGACACAACAAATCCCTTCGTTATTTGATGGACTCTCAGCAGGTGCTGCCACTGCTTGTTTTGTGTTTCTTGAACGCTGTTGGCTGTGGAACACAACGGAGAGCAAGATAGCGCCTCGCCTCATCTCCTTAGAGCTTACGTCTCAGTAGAGAGGAAAGCCGGTGACAGTCCCACTTCTTCCAGCCTCCAAGCTCACCACTTCCAACATCCTAAACACATAAAGTTGTTACGTTCTTGGCTGACCTGCAACCTAAGGGACAGGGCGTCAGTCACAGGAGAAAGAAGGCACCGAATGACAGAGTCCTGCCTTTGCTGCCTGCAAGACTGAGCATGTTCTCTGGGTCTCTGACATTCTCTTCCTCAACTACTAGTGAGTCCACTGCTGCTCACATGAAGAGGCAATGAGACCAATTTCCAGAAAGCCTGAACTGCCTCAGTTCCACTATTGCTGCTGACGAACACTTTCATTGTAGGGGTATATATGAACGGAGCTCTTAACTTCTAGGTCCAGATGCTAAGTTCCACCACAGTTCTGCCAGTTAGTACTTAAATAAGCAAAGTTAGCATTTTGTATCACCTTTGTAACCACATGAGGCATGCTCCGAAGGTTACTGTACTTGCCTTAATGTACCATTATTTTGAAATTAGTAAAAATGTTTCAACACAGGGTCCAACTGTATCCTGCATATTGTGGAAGTTGGTTAAGTTTTTTTAGATGATTAATTAATTAATTTACTTAACATACTGGTCTTAGCTCCACCCCTCCTAGCCTCCCATTCCCACCCTCCCTCCCTCTCCTCCACTTCCCCTCCCATATTCCTTAGAAAAGGGAATTCCCCCTTCCCATCCACCACAGCTCATCAAGTCACACGAAAACCAAGTGTGTCTTCTTCCCTATAGCCTGGTAAGGCAGTCCTGCCAGAGGGAAGTGATCTACAACCTGGCAAGAGAGTCCTTATCAGAGAGACAGGCCCCACTCTTATTTCTAGAGGACACACATGAAGCCTGAGCTGCTCATTGGCTACATCTTTGAGAGGGTCATGGATGTCCAGTCCATGCAATGTCCTTGGTTGGTGCTTCAGACTCCACAGGCCCCTCCGGGCCCTGGTTTGTTGGCTCTGTTGGTCTTCTTGTGAGGCTCCTGTTACCTCCAGGTCCTTTTCTCCTCCCCACATTTCTACAAGACTTGCTACCTAGGACCAATGTTTGGCCGTGAGTCTCAGCATGTTTTGAGGCACTGCTGGGTGGAACCTCTCAGATGACAACTCTGCTAGGCTCCTGTTTGCAATCATAGCAGAGTATCTTTAATAGTGTCAGGGGTTGGCTCTCTCACATGGGGTAGGTCTTGGGTTGGGCCAGGCATTGGTTAGACATTCTCTCAATCTCTGCTCTATCTTTATCCCTGCACATCTTGTAAGCAGGGTAAATTTTAAGTCAAAGTTTTTGTGGGTTCGCTGGTGTTCCCCTCCCCCTACTAGAGGACTTGTTAAGTTAGAGGGTGTCCTCTTCAGTCTCTATGGTCCCTCTCTACCACTAGGAGTCTCTGCTAGCATCCCTTTCATATCCTCCTGGAGCCTACTCTGACTTAGGTCTCCAGCTTGTCACATATATGTCCCTACCCACAGTTTCTCTTTCCTCTATAAGCCTCTGTCCTCCCACCCCTGCTTTCCCCAGGTCTGCTCTCCACATCCATATCTCTCTGTGGTCCCTCTCCTACCTTGTTCTTTCTCTTCAACCACAACCTCTGTCTATTCTATTTCCCCTTCTAAGTGAGATTTAAGCATCCTCCCTCACATCCTCCTTGTTTTGGGCCTGTGCATTATAGTATATTTATTCTGTACTATATGGCTAAAGTCTTCTTATAAGTGAATACATACCATGTGTGTATTTCTCTGTCTGGGTTACTTCACTCAGAATGATATTTTTTAGTTCTATCCATTTGCCTCCAAATTTCATGATTTCCTTGTTTTTAATAGCTGAGTAGTGTGGTACATTGCGTAACTGCACCACAGCGTCTTTATCCATTCTTTAGTTGAAGGACATCAAGTTTGTGTCTAGATTTTGCCTATTATGGATAAAGCTGCTATGAACATAGTTGAGCAAGCGTCCTTATTGTACGGTGGAGCATCTTTTGGGTATACTCAGGAGTAGTATAGCTGGGTCTTGAGATAGAGCTATTCCCAATTTTCAGTGAATGCGCCAGATTGATTTCCAAAGTAGCTGTACAAGTTTGTACTCCCACTAGCAATGAAGGATCCCCTTTCTCCACATTCTCACCAGCACGTGCTATCACTTGAGTTTTTGATCTTAGCCATTCTGAACAGTGTAAGATGGAATCTCATAGTCGTTTTGATTTGCATTTCCTTGATGACTAGGAGCATTGAGCAGTTCTTTAAGTGCTTCTTGGCCATTTGAGATTCCTCTGTTGAGCTCTGTCCATAATTTTTAAATTGGGTTATTTTGTTCATTGGTGTTTAATGTTTTGAGTTCTTTATATATTGTGGATATTACCCCTTTGTCAGGTGTACGGTTGGCAAAGATCTTTTGCCAATCTGTAGATCATCGTTTCACTCTATTGACAGTATCCTGTCCCTTGCAGAAGATTTTAAATTTTAAGACATCCCATTTATTAATTGTGGTGTGGTATTAGTGGTATAGTGGTGAGCATAGCTGCCTTCCACTTATTAATTGTTGGTTTTAGGCCTGAGCTATTGGTGTTCTGTTCAGGAGGTTGTCTCCTGTGCCAGTGAGTTCTAGGCTCTTCTCCACTTTCTCTTCTCATAGATTTAGTGTATCTGGTATTATTTTGAGATCCTTAATCCACTTGGACTTGAGTTTTGTGCATTGAGTTTATTTGCATTTTTCTACATGTACACAGCCAGCACCATTTGTTGAAGATGCTTTCTTCTTCTTTTTTTTTTTCCATTGTATATATTTGGCTTCTTTGTCAAAATTCAAGTGTCCTTAGGTGTGCGCATTCATTTCTTTGTCTTCAATTTGATACCATTGATCAACCAGTCTATTTCTATGCCAGTACTGTGCAGTTTTATTACTACTGTTCTGTAGTATAGCTTGATGTCATGGATGGAGAAACCTCCAGAGGTTCTTTTATTGTACAAGATTGCTTTAGCTATTCTGGGTTTTGTTTTGTTTTGTTTTGTTTTTCATAGAAAGTTGAGAATTATTCTTTCAAGGTCTGTATAGAATTGTGTTGGTGTTTCATGGGAATTGCATTGAATCTGTAGATTCTTTTTGGTAAGATGGCCATTTTTACTGTTAATCGTACCAATTCATGAGCATGAGAGATCTTTCCATCTTCAATTTCTTTCGTCAGAGACTTGAAGTTATTGTCATGTAGGACTTTGACTTGCTTGGTTAGAGTTACACCAAGATACTTTATATTATTTGTGAATATTATGGAGGGTGTAGTTTCCCTAACTTCTTTCTTAGCCCATTTGTCATTTGTATACAGGAAGGCTACTGATTTTTTAAAAATTAATCTTATTTCAGGCCACTTTGCTGAAGGTGTTTATCAGTGGTAGGGGTTCTCAGGTAGAATTTGGTGGGTCACTGATGTACATTATCATATCATCTTTGAATAGTGATACTTCAAATTATTCCTTTCCGATTTGTATCCCCTTGATCTCTTTTAGTGGTCTTATTGCTCTAGCTAGGACCTCAAGTACTATATTGATGAGATGGAGAGAGTGGGCAGCCTTGTCTTGTCCCTGATTGCTTTGACTCCCTCTCCATTTAGTTCGATGTTTGGCTAATGGCTTGCTGTACATAGCCTTTAATGATTATGTTTGTGCACATATATTAAGGTATGTGCCTTGTGTCCCAAATTTCCCGATCTTATTTTTTTACAGCTGAATAAAATTTCATTGTGTACACGTAGCAATTTATATCTTTGTGATTTTTATAGGCCTCTTGAAGTTATAGAAGCTGGCTGTGTGACTGTCCAATGATGGTTCCAGGAAGTTTATCTTACCCGAGGAAAGTTGATTTTGTGGTTCCCCACTTATTTCAGAAGGAAGTATTGCAACACAAGGACATGATAAGTCAGTGTGCTTGCTCCGTAGTGACCGGGTGGTAATGGCGCCTCCCCATGAGAGCACCGTGCGAATAATGGAAAGGGCATTGTTAATCCTTTGCAAACCTCTTATACACAGGAAACCACCGGAAGGCTCCTCTGCGTATAGTCTCAAGAAGTGCAGAGACTCAGAAAGAGGCATCATTTCCACCATCACATTTTACCAAGGCCAAGAATCTGGGTATAAAAGATAACTTCCTCTGTCTCTCTGACAGGCTACTTATTGGCAAGTAAGTAGGCTAAGGCGTGGTGCCTTCTTATTTTTTTTATGTTTTCATCTCCTGTTATTGATATTAAGTGATTCTCTTTCAGATTTACTTGGATACACATTTTAAAAATCAGATACTGCTTTTGTGTCTATGTGAAAAGAATAATATTGCTAAGACTTCTTATTCAAAATTGTGCGCCTCCTCTGGAGAACTTTTCAATATTCATTTGTTGATTAGATTCATCATTAATTGAATCAAAAGAATTTGGCCTGCTGGTTGTGGTGGTGCAGGCCTGTAATTCTAAGGCTCAGGAGTCAGAGGCATGAGGATTACTGAAAGTTTAATGCAAGCCTGGTACATGTAGGGAGCTCTAGACCAACCAAGGCTACACGTTGAGATGCCCTCTCCAAAACCGAGCAAACAATGTTTAAAAGAGAGGGCTGGGCCTAAGGATATGGTTCACTGGTACAGTATTTGTCTAGCATATACAAAGTCCTAAATTCAATTCTCAGCATGTCCCCCAAAAACATCAAAGAAGAGAATGTGGCGATGCCCCTCACCCCTTTAAATGCTTTCTAGTTGTGTGTAAAGCAAATTCAGTTTTGCCCATGTTGCTGTGTGTGGGGCGCGGGGGAGGGAGCAGCACCTTCTTCACATTAGTCACAGCGGGTGCACTTGTCAGATGTCCCTCCACAGACAAAGCCCAGGGCACACTTGGAGCAGCCAGCAGGGCAGCAGGATAGGTAGCTCTTCCTGTAACGGTTTCTGTGGGGAGGAGAAAGACTGCAGTGGGCTAGACACAGGCAGCAAAAAGACAGCCCTGCGCTGCAGACACAGGCAGGAGACTGGTGGCGCTCCGAAGCCAGCACCCTCTGCTGCGCATGCGCAGGCCTCGCTCCTCCTGTCCCAGGTGAAACGCAAGAAAACCTGACATTGGACCTCTCCACCCTACTGCTGGGATGCACAGTTACCCTCAGGTGTTTTCCCACAGGTAAAGAAATAGAGATGTTGCAGCCATGGTGGAGACAGTGAGGTGGTGATAGACAGAAGAAACTAGAGCCTGCTCTCTTCTTCCTTGAAGTGAGAACCTTTGGAGAAGGAAGGTGGGAACGGAAGCTTGGCAAACTCCAAAGGAGACAAAGCTGCCTTCCTGGGGCTGTGCATTTCTTAAAATATTGTCATATCTGTCTTGAGAATTTTTTATTAGGTGACTGGTACTGGTTTGGAAATTTGTATGCATATATTATCTTTTTTTTTAAATTTTCATGGAAGGTGCCAATTGAAGTTTTCTAGTGAACAATTGGAACTCATATTTGTTCCTGAAGAGGTCGGTAGCTACTCTGTTCATTGAAACATCAATCACTAGGTGTCTACTCGTTTCGTATAGAATTATGGCCAAGTACAAACAGGCCAGGAATGTGACGGCTGCAGAGCGTCGGCCTGACACCCAACATTCCCTTTCATAGGGTATTTTCTTATTTAAGTGATAGTAAATGGTAAATCAAACTGTTCTTCTAGACTACAGTAAGTATGGCATTAGGAAAGTTCTGGGAATTTCACGTTCTTGGATCTTGCATTGTATTTCTTACTTTGACACAGTATGTGGCTCTAGAACATTTCCTGGTGTTTGAAAGTCTACTTTTCTTGAATTCTTTCATGGGGTAGAGAGACAAGTAGACCCTCATGCTCTGTTTACACTACTTCTAGGAATCCTATGAGGAAAGGGTCATTTCCCATGAGCACAAATTGTTGGCTATCATCCGTCATTTGTCCTCAAAGTGCCACAGAGCCCTCCCATCTCCTCTGCCTCTTCAGAGCATCCCCGCTGTCTCTTTGTCTTCAAGTCTCAATGCGATGCCACTCCTCATGGGATGCCATTTCCAGGAGATCTTCCCTTACTCTGCCCCCACCTCCACCTCCTTAGCAAGCAGGTGGTTCAGGCCCTGTGGTTCCTCAGCACTTAATCCCTATTGATTTCCTTCTAGTTACCACACGGACTTGAATTCCTTTGCTTTAAAACATGTGTTCTTAAGGAAAAAATCCAAACACTCAAAGTCAACAAGCAGTTTAATGAGCTTCTGTGCACTCACCATCCAAACCCACCACTACCAGCGTATTTCTATTGCTAATTCTCGTGCCGTCCCCATTCCTCCCTACTTCCAGCTGCGCTACCTCATGGTTTTTACATTTGACACAGAATGAAACACATAATTCCAAATAGATATGTTGATGAGATGCAAACATCTATCAAGATTTCAACATTCTCACTGACTGGGTAAGTTTCCTCAAGCCCATTCACAGTTTGGCTCCCTCAATTCCCCTCCCCAGGGCACTCCAGGCCATTTTCTTTAGTTTGTTTTGAATGTGTACATTCACAGCTTCACAAAAAATGTTGTCCCATATGTGAGTTCATCATTTTACAAATATACTGTAGCAAAGCTTGAGATCTTCTCTGTAGAGGAATGTTAATTCATAACATGGCTGTTTTGGCAAGAGATCACATCCAAAGACCTTCTAGGTCTAAGTAATCCACCTAGCAAGAGATCACATGCAAAGATCTGATAGGTCTGTGTGATCCAGTTGGAATACAAACATGCCTTTAATCCAGGAAGGAGCATACAGATCTGAGTTTAAGGCCAGCCTGGTATTATAGAGCTACTGTCAAATAAAGAAAAGTTTAGATCCAAGCATGGAGGTTTGTACCTTTAATCCCAAAGGAAGATAAAGTTAATTTGTAGAAGGAAACACTCATGTTTGAAAATGATGTTTGAGTTGCAGAAAAGTGGTGGATCAGAGATTTGACAGAACAGGATATGCCCAACTCTCAGGAGAAGACAGAGGAAAGGGAAGCCACTTAAGAGGTAGTTTTATAGAGAGAGGAGGCAGATTTTTACCAGGACAGTAATAGAGGGATGGGTTGCAGAGAGAGAACTTGGGTAAAAATGGAACACGCCAGAAAATGAGAAGAAGCCAGAAGATTTCTGAGTTAGTTTGAGGCCAAGCAGAGCAATTCAGGGCAGAGAGTGAAGCCAGATTAAATAATTTAGCTGGAATTGGAGTTTGAGCCAGAACAGCTGAGTTGAACCAGCCCAGAACTCAGAAAGAACAAGTAAGGGTGAATTCATTAAGCAGTAAGTCTCAGAGGCTGAAAATATTCTAGGCCTAGGTTAGATTGTATGGATGCTAGAAGCTTCCAGGACTTGGCCTAGGCCAGCAGAAGGAGGTAGTAAGCTTCCCAGATAACAATTGAGCCAGGAGAATAAAATCACTTTCACACTTCTCAATCCTCTCAATACATTTTCTGAGATTCATTCATGGCCTTGCAGTGCCTGTTCACCCTCACCATCTTGTCTCTCAGCGTTGTGAGGATCATTACGTCCCAGCCCATCCCTAGGGTTGGGCACTTCTCTAGTGTCTCTACAAGAATTTTAAGAGTGAAGATATGAAGATTCGATGGTGATGTTGAAGTGGTTGCTCACTATATTTTCTACTGTGTGGGATGATCCCAGTTGAGTATAGAGTCATCATAGGAATAAAAAGGTGAAACCTGGAGAGTAAATGGTCATTTTTGAGTCAGCATCTTCTGAATCTCACTTTCTTTTTAAATCGCCCAGTTATGTGAATCAATAAAGTGGCTATTTATTTCAACGATGTTTAGTTATGGTTTTTCAGGCAACACAGAGAATTATGTACATTCCTTAACAAGGTGGCTTCCTAAGTCTTTGCATCATTATTTACAACTGCAGAAGCATTTCATTCAATGTAGTCCAAGAGCTGGGAGCAATAAATATTTGGGAATATGTGACCCAAGAGGAATTTTGGTTTCATATGTTATGTAGTAGTGCTAAAAATCTTTAATTAAAAAAAATGATAGACCTAAACACTCAGATGCCACTATCATTTCTGAATATACTCTTCATAATTTTATTTCCATATATTATCATCAAATACTTGACTGATTAATGAATGGAAGACAAACACTTCCAAAAAGTGAACTCATTTTTCTTTTCCCTGTGGAACATTTGTTAACAGAGTCTGTCATGTAGAATGGTTGGAGGATTATTTGGGTTGAATAGGCTATATATTCATGTATGCCTATGTCTATGTGTAAGTCTGTGCATATGCATACTTATGCTTTTACGTGTCTCTAAGTTTATGTGTTTGTGTGCCTATGTATAATTGTATGTATTTCTATGTGTATGATGTGTAATGATGAAGTATATATATATGGATGTGGCTGTGTGTTCTGGTATGCATGTGGTTGTGTGATTTCTATAAGTATGCCTATATATTGCTATGACTGTGTTTACTTTTCTGTATGACAACGTAATTTATGTTTGTTTGACTGTGGGTGTATAATATAAAAATGAACATGACTTCATATGTGTGTGTCTGTGTACTCTACCGCTATGGTATAGATATGCTTTGAGCCAGTCTCCGAAGGATTCATGTGCTGGAAGCTTGGTCCCCAGTGCAGTGATGCTGACAAGTGGCAGAACCTCTAAGACGTGAGGACTTGTGGGAGGCAGTTATGTCACTGAGAACACTGTGTTCCAAAGAGGTTGATGCTGGCTTCTTTGGCTGTTAGGAAGGAAGGCAATCCTCTGTACTCATTGTCTTCCACACGTAGCCCGTGTCCCAGGCATAGTGTGTCATAGCCAGTACTTTATAAAGTACTCAAGATTTTTTATTTCTTTCCATAGATCCCAGTGTGAAAAATTGCCATTTGGACATGATGTAGTTTCGGAGGGTTCCATAGTAGGGTCCGTCGCCTGATTTCTAGAGGTAGAGGGGCTACAGGACCTGCTTTCTGGACTTGGCTTGGTTTGTTGTACAGGACATAGGAGCCTGTGTCCTTTCCTCTGTGTAGCTTTTAGAATGGCTGCTGCAGCCCCAGTCACAACACTGTTTTCACTGTAGATAGTTTGCGATTTAAGAGGAAACAAGCAAACAAACATAAGCAAAAAAATGACAACAACACCTTCAAATACCCTAAAGACTAGAACCAGCTATCCATACAGTCCAACACACTAATTCAGGTTTAGCCAAGAGGAGAAACTCATACTCTCACCCCCAGCCATAGTCCAAAGGCAACAGGCACATTCCATTCCATCCATTCCTGGGATATAGTAAAGAAGAGCGTGGAGGTGATATGTATGTATATATATATACCCAACCTTTTGCAAAAACATTTGCATATGTGGTACTTGCTTTGGAAGGAAAGAGCAGTGATTCTCAACCTTCCCAATGCTGTGGCCCTTTAACACAGTTCCTCATGTTGTGGTGACCCCTAGCCATGAAATTTTTGAGTTGCTACTTCATAACTATAATTTTGCTACTGTTATGAATAATAATATAAATATCTGATATGCGACCTCAAAGGGGTTGTGATCCATAGGTTGAGAACCTCTGGTGTAGAGGAAAATAAACCCAAAACAAGACCTCCAGCAGGCGCAGGACTAAAGCAGTTTGTGTGTGTGCGGGGGTGTCTAACCCTGTGACCTCAGCCTCACCAAGACAGATTCCTCACCTGTATGACCGAGACAGGTCATTTGTTTACTCTGAGGTTATGTGGATAATAGTCTTAACATAGTAAATACACCAGGTCTCTTTAAGGAAGTCATTGTTATTACTGAAAAAAATTTGACCTTCACAACCTTGGTGAAGCCCCCACTTTCCTCAGGCTTTAGACTTTTTTTTTTTTTTTTTTTTAGAGGGACAAAACTTTTGGATACATGGCTGCTAAAGCTGTCTTCCAATTCTGGTTACCTCACCTCTGGAATCTACTTTTAATAAAAACAGCACAAACTAAAGCACAGTTTGGAATTCTCATGGTCATTGGCCAAAAAACAGGCGTTGGACTTTCAGTATCTATCTTAGGGGATAGGTATGGATAACACGCAGCTTACTGGAAAGGTCAGTATTAGCCAGTCTGTCAACTTTTCAAAGGCAAGGGCACATCTACCTTTTAAATTTAGAGTGTCATCTCTACCTCAAAGGCTCAGGCCACAGGATAAAGTGAGAGGATTCCTGTAACGAACCGAACGGGGCACAAAGGGTTCAAGGAGTTGTAAGCCCACAGCATCCCGGTGCTCAGCCTAGGGCGATGTAACAGGAAACACCCATCGTGTACTGTATGACGCGTTAGGGTGTAGGGCACTCAGTGGGGATCTGTGCAGACTCTGCAGCCACGGAACCTTTAAAATCCAGGGAGGGATCTACCTCTCATCGTGAACCCTGGATTTACACTGTAGCGGGAAGGGGCGGGGCTTACAGGTACTGGCCATTCCCGGGGCCCGTTTCAAAGGACCAATCAGGATGCGCCTTACAAGGGTTGCTGGATGGGCTGGCGCGGAGCGGGCGGAGTCACAGCGTGCTTGGACCGCCCTGCTGGGTGCGGTGGGGCTGCGCATGGTGGCCTGCTGGTTTGCTAGCTAGAATGTGATTTCACATTGGACAAGTAAGTGACCCTCCCAGGGGCTCTTGCAGGCACGCAGGATCTTAGCCAGCTTCTGCAGAAAAAGCTTCTCCGGCCTGCTTAGATGTTTCCCTCCTTCACCTTTGGGTCTCACACCAGCCAGGCCATGGGATGGCCTTTCAGTTTCTTCTGTCTTCTGGGTGAGGTGTCCTGCCCGAGGGAGAGGACTGCATCCCTAAGACTACCCTACAGACGTCTGGGGCTTAAGGCCCCCTCTCTCTGACCAGCGTACAGTTAACTAAATAAAGTCCCTTTCTTTCCCCCATCCCTCGCCCCAACAACCCTGACGCCAATTTCGGATCAATTCTCCAAACATTTTAAGTGTTCGAATCCAGGTTTGGCAATGCAAGGCGTTTCAGAGCAGCTGCTGCTGTTTATGACTTTAGAAGCTGAGCAGCAGAAAGTAATGTTTGAGGTGTACTTCAGATTAGATAGGGTAATGCAGTCTGTCTTGTTAAGAGCTGTAGACCAGGAAGGATATAGGGCAATCTTTCCATTTTTATGAACTTCATGTTCATTGACTGGAGCGTTGCATATATCTTAGGTCTAATTTCTTCCCTTAATTAAAGGACTAGTCATGGCTAAGATACAGAAAAGTGGTCATCCTCCCATGAAGGGAGACTTGTGAGTTCACACTTAAGGCCCCACTGCACTGTGCTTTATAGAAACAGATCAGTAAGGAAGAATTAAAGTCTTAGACTGTGGCTAGATTTAAAAGGTAGATTTGTCTTTTGTTTTATTTTCTCATTCTTTAAAAAAAAAAAAAAAAAAAAAGGGTTTCTGGTCTTTCCTGTGAGCCAGTCCTGAAGTTGTCCTTTTAGATGCTAGCTGGAGGTTGCTGCTACTGTGTCTTCAGGGCTTCTGGCCTGGTTGTGTGAGTGGGAGCTCCAGAGGATGGCTGCCGACTGCGATGGGGTTTGGGTGTGGAAACTAGGGGGTGTTACGGTCCTGTGGATGAATTTTGGAAGGGGGGTGATGTAGCATTAGGAAGTTAAAGCTTGCGGGTGGGGACAGGGAATAACCCAGAAGATGGAGTGTGTGTGTGGGGGGG
>OU015743.1:155076698-155087839 GCA_907169655.1 Acomys percivali
GGAGGAGGAGGAGGAGGAGGAGGAGGAGGGCAGTCATGCACTTTAAGAAGGAAAGTGCCTGTGGGCAAGCTACACTTATTAGTCCTGGATATGCTCATAGAAACCATAAAGAACTACTTATTTTTGCCGTATCCACTCTTTCCTTCCTGTTCAAAATCTTGTCACCGTCTTAGAGCATGCGGGATGGACTCACAGGAGTGGGGAAGCTTTCCTGTTAATAAGTTAAGGCAGATGTGAACATACAGGCCTGCCTGTTGCTCATTTCCAGTCTTACCCAAGCCTGATTACAATGTAACCAAACACTAAACTGCATGAGGCTGGAACACATGAGTTCCCAGCACAGTCCAAAGAGCACTGCTGAAAGAGGGCACAGGATTCTTTCCCCAGCCCTGGGACATAACTTTGTAGGCTGACACCAACTAAACTGAACCTGGAGGAGTGGCTCCTTAAGAAGCAGAATCTACGGTGAGCTCACCCACTGGGGAATAGTCTTGCCGGGACTAGGCTGTGTAAGGGGAAAGCAGGGAACACGGGGACAGCACAATTCCCGGGGGGTTGGTTTTTAGTGGGGCATTTGTAGCATTTATCCCCTTCTAGGGCTGACTGGAATAGCTTTGCAGAGAGCAGCCCTCCCATCCAGGTCTTTTCCTCACATGGCATTTGCGCAGCTTGCACGTTTGCTGAAGAGTCAGCTGTGAGATCTGTGACTTCCTATGGTACATTTCTAATAATATTTATATAGGCCATCATTTAATGAACCATATAAATATTTATGGCACAGAACTGCCTTTTGATAATCAACAGGGGCCAGGAGTCAGTAAAGCCCATGCTGAGGACTTGGAAGAATCTGGTATTTGAGGCGTCTTCTAGACAGAGATGCTAGGTATGTCTCAGGGCTTGTGAGCTCCCAGCTTGAATTTCACTTCATTATGTTTCTTTCTCTTTGCCACCCAGAGGCCGTGGCCTTCTTTTTCTCTGACCACCCCTCTCATCCCCAACATCTGCTTTTCTTTTTAGAGTGTCCTTTTTTGCTTAGAAACAGTAAAATAAAACCTAAGTTGTATCCTCATCATCCATAAAGCAGGCTTGGGAATGCCCTGGCCCAGCCTGGAATCACAGCCCTTTTGTGTCTGCTGTACCTGGTGTCCCCTTCCAACACTCAGCTCATCTCCCTGAGAAAAGAGGCTCCCACTGCCTATCTGACAGGGCTTAAGATAAGGATTAAATACAGTCATGATGTCAGGCCTGCGATTCTCAGAGCAGAGCTCAAGAAAGACAGCTCTTGTGGTGTCTGTCCTTGCTGTTATTGAGGTTGGCAAAGGCACTGAGTTTCAGTTTCAGCTGAGTATTGTGGAAAGTGCCCCAAACTTAACACTGGAGGCTGGGATTCAAATCTTGGGCCTGGTGTTTGCTGCCTGTGTGCTTGGGGCAGATTATGCCTGCTGCTTGAGGTGCATAATGAGTGAGAGCTGTCCTGGCCTCCTTGACTGGCTCTCTGTAGTGAGATAAGCCACATTGTGGTGATCCTAACCCCTTCTTCCTCAATTAGAAAGGGAACATGTTTTCCCTTTAGTTTGAAAATGTTATTTCCTAATTAGAGAAAAGAATAATATTTTCTCTGTTTCTTAGGTTTTTATATCTTTGGGTCCTGCTTAAGTTTGGATTTGGAGTTCAGGACACAGAGGACTGTAGTTGTAACTTAGGAACAAAGGGCACAGAGTATGAGGGGGCAAGACACCTGCTCTCAGGGAATCTGGGTGCTTCAGGGTTCTGACGCGAGCTTCATTTCAGGTGCCAGGTGTGGCCACAACTCTCAAAGAGATTAAGATGACAATAGTGGAGAAATGCTGAACCCGAAAGTTGATTAGGACATCCTTCTTAGAAAGCCACGAACGGGAGGTTTGTGCAAATGCTCCTGGGAGAACACCTCCCTGGCTCCCAGAGGGCTATAGACATCCCAGTAATATTTTATGGAAGACGGAGAAGCTGGAATGATGCACTCTGGCCTTGTGGGAGGACACACTTTGAAGATGGGCAGCTCAGCTCCTGAGTTAGCTAACGTCAGCACAGTAGTCCTCAGCAAATAAGCATTTAGCGATGGAAGCCTATCAGAGGGCAGTAGAGCATCTTAAGGCAGGTGAAGGGCTTTGGAGTGAGAGGGGATGACTCACCGTCTTACCTAGTGGTAGCTATTGGAGTGTTTTGCCTCACTCAGCTAGGACTGGTCAACAAGACGAGGATGGTAATAGTTTCTTCGGTGGTTTTCAGGATCAGAAGTTGCAGTGTCAGACACCTAGCAGAATGTCAGCCACAAAGCCAGCAGGCAGCTTTTATTCTTCCCTAAGGATCGGCTCTTATGATACTCAGTTCATTCACTGGGTCGCAAGGGCCAGCTGAATTCTTACTTTGTTGCAGGCACTGGCTGTCCCATGGAGACAAGGGTATACAGTTTGAGTTGACAGTAACAGCTATACTGTGGCTTTCTGCATAAGGTGAGGACTCCCCTGAGGCGAGGCTCTTTTGCTAGATTCAGAATCCAGACCTACAGCAAGCCCACCGCTGGTGAGTGGAAATCAAGCTCCAAGTTTTCTTGAGACACTCTCTCTCTTGCCTCGGGGTTGGGGGCGTAGGAAGAAGGCAGAGTGCTGCTGTGAGTGAGGCAGGCGGCTTGTCGAGATTCTTTATCCCCTAACTTATTTTCTAGGGTCTCGTCAAGTTTGGAATAGTCTTACAAAGTTTTTGGTAAGAGCAGATGCTGTTGGCGTCCTTGGGTCTGTGGTGGGATGGTTGTCACCTCTGTCAGCTTTGCAGAACCTAAAGTTACCTAGGCGATTGACTCTGGGCAAGCCTGTGGGGATCAGCTTGTTTTAGTTGAG
Organism: Acomys percivali; assembly: GCA_907169655.1. NCBI lineage: Eukaryota > Metazoa > Chordata > Mammalia > Rodentia > Muridae > Acomys > Acomys percivali. The sequence goes on from OU015743.1 coordinate 155,079,575, forward strand.
GTGAGAAGACTGCCCACCATGAATGACACCACTCCCTGTCTGGGATCCTGGGCCATGTGCACGTGGACCTGTTGTTGAGCAGTAATGTGCTTCCATTAACTGCCCGTTTCTCAGCTGTGGGTTAGTGGGACCAGATGCCACAGGGTATTGCTGCCTTGATTTTCACATCATGATGATAGTTTGGACCCTTGAGCTCCGAGTCAGATAAATCTTTTCTCCCTTATGATGAGTCTGTTAGAGTATTTTCCTGCAGCAACAGAGGAGCAGCTAAGGCACACGGGAAGAGCTTCCCATAATGGGGAAATCCGTGCAAAGCGAGGTGCCTGCAGTGGGTTGTAGGAGGAGGCGGGGCTATTCTTTATAGCTGACCAAGGAGGCAGGTTTAGCCAATCTTGGTAGGAGGGGAACAGTCTCCAGCCATAAACATCTAGGAGGAAATTGCAGTTGTCCTTTTCTTATGGAGCAAGGGGAGGCTGTGCCATTTCCACGCACAGCACCTGAGGTATTGTGACCCTTGAGGTGGCTGTACTCATGTGGAACAATGCACATTCCTCCTGACTTGTCTACTCCCCACTGACCACTCAGAGAAAGCAGGGAGGATGGGACTAACAGCTCAGCCCGCATCTGTTTCATTTAAAATCTTGTTTGGCTTAAGGAGAAAGTATCACTGCTGAGTGAATGAAGTTATGGATCCGAAAGCTGGTACTCATGTTTATATGAGCTCCCAAGGGATGGAAGCCAGGGAGACAGGAGGACCCGCCTGCTGAGACAGGGGACCCTCCAAGGCTCCCCTTAGAGGGAGGCGGTGGGCTTTATTACCCTTGCTTCTCCATTTTCTTCTTCACCTGCCACAGAGCCAACAGGGAGAAAACACAGATGGGAAATCATTGTGGTTAAGCCAGAAGCTATCACTTTTAATGAAGTTGTTTTTTTTTTTTTTTTTTTCTGTTTTCTTTTTTATTGGGGGTAAATATCCAGGAAGCAGTAACTGAACATCTGCTAGCTGACTTGTTTTAGAACCCCCAAGGGTGATGTGGCCAACGGACCACTGAGGGTACAGACTGCTGCTCAGGTTAACATCGGACCACAGGAGCTCTGACTGCCCTGCTGACCAAGGGGCATCTGTGTGGTCTTAGTGACCTTAGTGACTTGGAGGCTTCCTCACATGAGTCTGGAGAGTGAGAGCATTCTGGGTCCTGAGGCTCATCCCGTGAGCAGCCCCAAAGGCCAAGTGATTCCTACGGGCTCTCTGGTCATGTTTCCTTGTAACTCATCAGGGGTCTGTCAGGAAAATAGATCATCTCACACACTCTTGGTCGTGTCTCTCCTGGGTGTCCCCTCCCAGTTCCCAGTCAGCTCATGATGGCGGGGAGGTATATGTGCTTCTTCTCAGAACTGTTATGTCAAGCTTCTGCAGGGAAAGGGAGGGAGCTCAGGGTTGCCCAGGTGAGAGAGAGAGCTCAGGGTTGCCCAGTTGGGGGGGTTCAGGCCTAGCTGCTCCAGTGAAACGTGGGGAATGCCTTTTGTTTCCAGACATGGTTTTCTTGTCAGTGTAATGTGGCGTCAGCATCATGCTGGGCATTTTCTTTTAGGGGTGTGTGGCCCTAGAGTGGAACAGAGGCTACTTGCCTTTTAGAGTCTCGCATGGTCCAGCAGCATAGCAGAGACTCCCGTGTGCTTGCCTCCTCTCACGGAAATGATGCTTCTTTTGGTCCCAAGGCTGCTGCTGTCTTGTTGATTCAAATTCCCAGAGTAAACCTCCATATCTCTGGCTTGGCTCCATCTTCTTTTCCTGTTACCACCTCGTTGGCCCAACTTTGCTTAAGTCATTATGTAGTTGGGCGCTTAATTTCTGACTCCCATCCAGGAATGGAATGCCATGTGTTAGATGCCCCTGGTTTCTGACCACCTCACTCAGCACCTATAAAACCTTTGATAGGATAAATAAATAATAAATAGCCCCCATGTAGGTAGTCAATTCTGTTTGTTTGTTTGTTTGTTTTGTTTTGTTTTTTGCCAATTTGAAGATGTTTCTTGGCTGTCTTTGCAGGCCTGCTAGTCCTCACACGGCTTTTGCACTTGTCCACCACAGGTGGAGTGACCACGATGTCTGGTGGTGACCAGGAGCCAGGCCACTACTATGTGGGCATCGATGTTGGAACAGGGAGTGTCCGTGCAGCTCTGGTGGACCAGAGAGGCGTCCTTTTCGCTTTCGCAGAACAGCCGATTAAGAAGTGGGAGCCCCAATTCAACCACCATGAACAGTCCTCAGAGGACATCTGGGCCGCGTGTTGCCTTGTCACAAAGGTAAGAGCCCAGCTGTGGCGTCCCCTCCTTGCACATCTCCTCCTGCTCAGCAGTTTTGTGTGTGTACACTGTGTTAAGGTAACCTGAGGTGCAGAGTTGCTGGGTGATGCGGGCTTTGCTTTTCAGAAGCAAATATCCCAGGTACTGGGAGTGACAGACAGCTGAGATGTGCTGGGAGGACGGCTGCGGCTTCATGTAGCTACAGCTGACCCTGAGGCCACGGGTGTGGAGAAGACAGGGCAGAGGGCTCAGCAGGCTAAGATGTGGGAATGAGGACGGGAGAGGCATAGCAGCACCCAGTGCGTCTCTATGTACGCCGGTGTGTCAGTGCACACTGTGGGCGGACCTGCATGCCTGCCCTACAGCTAATATTACTGCTGCCCCTATTTTATTCTCATTGGGAAGAAATGGAAAGGGGAGTACTGGTCAGCTGACCCCAAGTCAGGTAGGAGTTGGTCGTTAGTGACCGGCAGTTGCAGGGCAAGGCACTAATGTCTGATTCCTATTAACAGTGAGCTTTGTACCCTCCCAATTGGACACACGAGGCGCACTGTATTGTGGGTAGGAGAAAGAACAAGGGTAAGCCACAGGGACAGATGATGATGACATGCTCTAAGAAAGCCGGGCTTTTTCGTATGAGCCCCACATGCGCTCATCTTGAGTGGGCTGTGATAAGGCTGGACTTGCTGGCTTAAGGAAGGCAGTAATGTGGCTTCCACTAGTTTGCACGTGATGTCTCTGCTGTTAGTATGACTTTATATTTTGATGCTCATTAACAACAGACATTCTTTTATCCCCCTCCTCACCCCCAAAGGGGGAAAAATGAAACCCCGAGTTCTGTTCCTTCTCCCTGTTTCTAGTTGTGGTCCTTAAATATTCATGAGGTGCTTAGTAATTTTCAGCTGGACAGTCCCCCATTTTTTTTCTGTATTGATTGGTCTGGTTAAACTTTGATGAGCTCTGGGCAGCTGTTAGTGCCCCAGAGAAAACCACAGAGAGGTGGCTTGGTCCACCCGAGCACTCTCACAAATAGAAGAGGGGCCATCTTCTCCTCTGCCTGTTTAATTTTCCTCTTCTCTCCCGGCTCCCAGCCCCTGCTGCCATGAAAATCTTCTGCTCTTTGCCCTGGGGTCTCTTTTGTTCTTCTAACATTCTTGCCATTAAGGAAATTGTCAAGAAGAAAATATTGTTCCCTGGTGAAGAGCTCCCTTAGAGCAGGTCCACTCCAGCAGAGCTTGGTTTAATGGCAGACTTTTAATCATCTACCAGTGGTGGCCAGCACATCCTTTGTGTCAGCCCTGATAGCCACAGAGATGCAATGCATTAGTGCTCAGCCACGCCTCTCACCGCAGTAGAACTACAGAAAGCCCATGGGCCTCAGGCCACATCTCTCAGGTCATGTGTGGAGCTGTGGTGGCGTGCTGGGGTGTGATGTGTTCGCGCAGAACCTCATGTGAGGGGGAGCTTTTAGGGGGAGGTGTGCTTGATACATGAAGTCTGTGTTCTGCAGCTGACTGTCTGGGTGGGATTCCCCGTGCTGGTGTTGTGTAGCTTGTGATCCTGGACTCCGTACCATTTCTTGCTCAGTTTCCTTCTCAATAAAAGAAGATTAGTAAGAGTCCCCAGCTTGATAAGATTGTTGTGATGATTAAACGAATTAAAGTGTAGGAAAGGTTCCAGCAGTGTCAGGGGTTGAACCACCATTGCTGCCTGTGGTGGTGATGATAGCAAGATGAGTAGAGCCAGGAGAAAGGGTTTCTGGGATGAAGTACTAGAAGAGCAAGGGGATGGTGCCTCTTGGGAATGCTCCCCTGCTCCCCCGGCCGTGGCTCTTTCTCTGGAACACATCGAAAAGCACTGGTCTAGGTGAAGGGCTAGTGTCTGTTCTACCCTGGCCTGTCTTTGCTTCCTCAGTGACTCTGGGAAGCTGAGGGCAATTGTGAACTCATTTTCCCTGTTTTCGTTTCTTCTCCTTAAAAAAGAAGATCTCCTTGGAGATTATTTTTCCCTTGGTCAAGTTAATAACAACAGAAACAACAGTGATAATGACAAGGCAGCGCTGACGGGAGCTTACACTCCTTGCTTATTAATCATGCTCTGTGTGCTCTGCTCAGCAGTGTGTGCCTACCACTTCAGCCTGTTGTCACAGCGGTCTTTGTAGGTAGTTGTTTTTCTTCCCATGAAGGTGAAAAGAGAAGGTTTTGAAGTAGTTCGGAAGAAGGGGTCTTAAGGTGACTCAAAGGCAGGTCTCAGGCCCTCCCTCAGCCCCCCCCCCCCTCTCTCTCCAGCCTCAGCCCCTCCCTGTGACCCCTGCTCGCAGTCAGAGGTGTTATAGGGTGTTACTGTGTGAGACCAGGAGGTCACCTTGTTGGAGAGTGTTAAGCATTTCATGATAGTGCCTTTACCTGGCTGTTGCTCATGGGAAAATGTGTGCCCTTAAAACTGGCATGCCTTTGTTGGGCCAGTGTCCAGCACACCTGAAACATTGTCTGGAAACACAGACGTCCTAGGACATACACACAGTCCCTGATCTTCTGTATCATCCCAAGGAGATAAGAACATCACAAGTTTTTTTTTTTTTTTTTTTTTTTTTTGCTGAATTTCTATTGGGAAAAATAAGATAAGCTGAAAGAATCATTGTGAATCTAATGGTCATTTGTTAAATGTTCTTATTTTTATGTTTGTGTGTGTGCATTTATGGGTATGGTGTGCATGTCTATATGGGTGCACATTTGTGTGCATGTGTGCGTGTGTATGCATGTGTGTCCAGGTGTGCAGGGGTGTGTGTGCAAGAGTACTTGTGTGTGCATGCATGGATCTGCATGTGTGCATGTGTGTGTGTGTGTGTGCGCGTGCGTGCATGCGTGCTAGAAGACAACCTGGGATGTAATTCCTAAGGAGCTGTTCACCTTGCTTTTTGAGACAGAGTCTCTAACTGGGGCCTGAGGTCACCGTGCAGTAGGCTGTGCTGCTGGCCGTTGAGCCCTCGTGATCCTCTTGTCACCACTACCCAACACTAGGATTGAAAGCACAAGCCAGCCTTTTTACCTTTTTTTACCAGCTTTTTTTACGAGGGATCCAATTTGGGTCTCATGCTTGTGAGGTAAGTGCTTTTCCAACTGAGCCATTTCCTTAGCCCCAGCACATTGTTATGTTATTTACTCCGAAGATATTCATGAAGCATGGACTGTGTGCTGTACTCTTTGTCAAACACTGGAACATAGGTGGAGAAACATCTTATGTTCTCTGGCCCTAAAGATGAAACAACGTAATCTGCAGGGGAATAAAACCCCATAAACATATGACACTAACGAAGTGTGACTTTGTTCTAGGTTGGTGCTTGCTGTATGGACAGTAATTTTAACATCTTACATTCATAGAACCATTATAGTTTGTAAAAAATATTCATATAAGTTTAATTCTGCTTACAATATAAATAGGGGAGTGTCTATTGTTTCTATTTCACTGGTGGAAAGATAAACTGTGGGCCAGTTGCTTGGATTGCATTTCCTGGGTGTGCAGGTAGTGGCCGCCCAGGCCCAGCCAGGAGAGTCTGTGTATTCTCCGCCCCCAGCACCTGCTGCACCGGCCTTAGCATCTGCGCTGTTTGTCTGATCTAGTCTCTTACAGCAAGAGTGATGGCTTGTGTGTTTACACTGATTGCTACTCTTTTGCTTCCAACACTTAGTAGCACCCCAGTTCTCTCTGGAGAGAACCCAAAATTTGTAACATGGCCTTCATGGCTCCTCACAGCCTGGGCCATTCTTGATGTGCCCCTAGCTCTCCGTTCCATTCCCCGTCCGCTGTCCTGTGTGCGGACACAGAGCGACTTGGAGAGAGACCGTTCTCTGCCTAGAACATCTCTTGCCTTTGACTATGGCCAGGGTCAGGATTTTGCACAGGGACAAATGGAGAGGAGGTGAGAGGTTGGAGGAAGGAGGATCTTATGGGACGTGGTCGCAGCGGGGGAGGCAGGGGGACGGAGAGCTTCAGCTGGTAGAAGACTACTAGGACCATTGTCGCAAATGGAAGTGTCTCCCTTTCCTTTCCTTGCTTTTTGTCAGGAGGCCCCACTGCACACCACTACACTAGGTCTGATCCAGGACTGGGTGTTTTCCTTCCACTGGCCACTGCAGGAGGTGTTAGAAAATTCTGTCTTGGGGCCTTGCATGTAGCGTGATCTGTACAAGTTGTATTCTTTTCATTGCTGAGCCTGGACCAGAGCCTTCCCCGTCAGCTGCATCCCTTCTATGAGCGCTGCCCAGATTTACACACGGTCTGTCGGTTGTTTATTCTTGAAAGTCCTTCTTCAAGGTTCTGTCCCCCCCCTTTTTTTTTCCTTTTTAAAAATTAATTTGTTCAGATTACAGCTCAATTTTTATCCCCTTGCTTGTCTCCTCCCGTTCCTCCCTCCCTCCCTCTTTCACCCTATTCCCATTCCTTAGGTCTGTGACATAAGGGGACCTCCTCCCCCACCATATGGTCACAGCCTATCAAGTCTCATCTTGGTAACCTTCCTATTCTTTCTCTGAGTGCTATGCCGTCCTCTGCCCTGCCTGATCCTCTGGACCAATCAGCTTTGGACGTATCTACACTCTATCATTTATTTGAGTCGCTGGCTATTTACCTAGGCTAAAATGCAGTGTCTTAAAGAGCAAGGATTAGAGAAAAAGTTTGCCCTCCATTGTGTCCCTAATATCTGCATAAACACAGCTGACCTAAAAGGGCTTGATTATGCTTTTTAAGGACTAACTGAGTGAATGAGTGAGTTGTGCGGATAATGGGGTGATGGGACCCCAGGCCACTGGGGTTGTATAACTCCATGCATGCCTATGCAACTGACAAAGACATTCAAGCCTGTATTTGAAAGAATACAGTACCAGCCTCCTGGACCTCTGCTGTGAGCTGGGTTCTGTCCATGATGCCCCCAGGCTTTGGCCCTTATTCTAAATAGAGGTGAATTTAAAACTAGATCTACACACTCCAATTCTTAGTGTGTGTGTTTCTTAGGAATGCTGCAGCCACACCCAATATGGCAGAGCTTGATGACTTTAAATCATATGCAGGATTGAAGCCACAGTAAGAACAAGAGATGCGCAATCCCTTCTCTGAATTCTTGTTTGGCTCTCCAGAGCTGCAAGTTGACAGTAGTTAGGCATGGACCAATTTCCCAAATGAGGCTGCAGCAAATGCCAACCCTGGAAATTCTTTAGAAGAATGATGTTATTTGTCTCTAGCGAGGGAAATCTGTTTCTGCTGGATTGCTGGAGTGAGTTTACTACGCTTTCTTCCCTCACTAACAAGACGATAAATAAGATTTCATGGCCAAGTCCCAGAGGCCTTGTGATAATGCAGCCCTGAAAGCAGCTCTCTGGGATAGGCTAGAAGGGGAAAGTGGGGGAGAGAGTGTCCCCTGGTGTGGAGAGGAATGTTTGTAAGGCATGTCCTTGCAAGGCTAGCTGTCTAAGTCAGACCTAATGCATAGTGCTATTATTTTTTCCAATTTCCTGTGAGTGACCCCTTGCAGAACTGGAGACATGGAGATGTCATCACTGAAAAGCTGTGATTTGAATCCAGAGCTCGGTAAGCCTCAGGCGGCATTCATAAAATAAGTCAAGAAACCATTAACCTTGGTCTTAGTAGAAAGTCACACACATAAGTCCTCATGAGCATTTGAGTTTGAGGTCTGCTGTTGCTTCCTCTTTGCCTCTCATTTGTATTTGTGCTCACCTAGCAGAGGATGTGCTGTTCTTTGAGCATAAACATCTTAACCAGATGTAAGCAATGCAGTGCTGGGTAGGCTTTCCATCTTTACATGGACTGCGTCAGCTCCCCCAGGGCCTGCAGTCTTCCCCTGTGGGTTTGCATGGGCTGCTCCGGCTCCCCCAGGGCCTGCAGTCTTCCCCTGTGGGTTCGCATGGGCTGCACCTGCTCCCCCAGGGCCTGCAGTCTTCCCCT
>OU015743.1:155087849-155108645 GCA_907169655.1 Acomys percivali
GCTCCCCCAGGGCCTGCAGTCTTCCCCTGTGGGTTCACATGGGCTGCGCCGGCTCCCCCAGGGCCTACAGCCTTCTCCTGTGGGTTTGCATGGGCTGCACCGGCTCCCCCAGGGCCTGCAGTCTTCCCCTGTGGGTTTGCATGGGCTGCGCCTGCTCCCCCAGGGCCTGCAGTCTTCCCCTGTGGGTTCACATGTTCTGCGCCTGCTCCCCCAAGGTCTGCAGTCTTCCCCTGTGGGTTCACATGAGCTGCACCTGCTCCCCCAGGGTCTGCCGTCTTCCCCTGTGGGTTTACATGGGCGCGCTGGCTCCCCCAGGGCCTGCAGTCTTCCCCTGTGGGTTCACATGAGCTGCACCTGCTCCCCCAGGGTCTGCTGTCTTCCCCTGTGGGTTTACATGGGCTGCGCTGGCTCCCCCAGGGCCTGCCGTCTTCCCCTGTAGGTTTCCCTTATTTCCAGGAAACCATGACTGAGAAAGACTGAGATGAGAACAGAAGTGGTCAAGTTCAAACCAAGAAGCGGGTGATAGACACTGTATCCTGCCTGCTCTGGGCTTTCATTAAGTCACCCTTATTTTCTCAGACTTCCTATTTTGACTAACTGCAGGCTGTGGACCTCGGATGAACCCAGTCATGTGCACTCTGGGCACAGGGTCCAACAGAGCCATGCAGCCGGGACATTGTAGGGCTGGTTGGTTTACTGATGGTTGCCCCATATGGCCACAAGTGCATAATGTATTACGTTTTTCTTTTAGTGTACTTTGTAAGGATTAAATTCAAGAAAATAAATAAAGCACATGGCATAGTAAATGTTTCATATATGAGAACATTTGAATATATGTTGCTAATATTACTTCAAAAATAGAATACTGCCTTTGTTGGAAATCTGTAGTGAGTATGTGTAGCTCTTTTGTGGTGCATATTAAATACTAAGAAATGGGATCCTAGGTTGTAAGTCTAATAGTCCCAGTAGGGCAAAGCTCTGCATTTTAAGATGAATTCCAACCTCCAAGTCCAGGGAGGTGGGCAGATGGCTCAGTAGATAAAGTGCTTGCTATATAAACACGGAAATCTGGATTCAGACGTCCAGAAGCACATACATAAAAGACGGGCAGGGCTGTGTGTGCCTGCCACTCCAGCCTTCCACCCCACCCGAGCCCCCCTCAAGTATTTCCCCTTCCCGTCTTCGTTAGTCCTTCCTCCTCCTCCTCCTCCTCCTCCTCCTCCTCCTCCTCCTCCTCCTGTTGATATCCCGGGCCCTGTTAGTGCTGTGCGCGTGCGCCTGGGTGTAGGGCCGCCTCCCAGAGGTGGAAGTGAGCATCCTGTCAGCGTCCAGCCCTCGAGGAAGGATGCATGAGGGTCTCATGAGCATATTGATAGGCTCCATCTTATACAGGACTCCAAACTGCTGTGACTTCGTGAGTCTGAGTGCCATGCCCTGTTGAAGGACAGCATTCCACCGCACTCTTCCTCATCTTACATTCTTTCTGCCCCTTCTTCTGGCACGTTCCTGAGTCATTGAGTCACGGGGTAGGGGGTTGAAAGAGCCTCGACCTTGATCTTGAGTATTTTATGTTGTTATAAATATGATTGTTTTCTTAATTTTATTTTTGATGTGTTAGTGGCTACTGTGTAGAAATACAATTCATTTTTATTTATTAACTCTCAATCCTGTGGTGCTATTAGATTTCCTTATTAGTTCTAGTGCCTTCTAAAAGATTTTATTTTTAAGTGTGTGTGTGTGTGTGTGTGTGTGTGTGTGTGTGTGTAGGAGGTGGGTAGGTGCACATGAGTGCCTGTGCCCTTGGAAGCCAGATGCATCAAATCTCCTTGGAGCTAGAGTCAGAAGCAGTTGTGAATCACACCAATACAGGTGTTCAGAACTGAACTCAGGTCCTCTACAAGAGCAGCAATTGTTCTTAACCATCTCCAGAGGCTCCTGTAGTAGTTTTTTGTAAAAAGATAGTTTTCAATATTTTTAGTACGTGAAATCATATCATCTGTAAAGAAATGCCATTAGCTTTTTTTCTAACTTGTTTGCCTCTGTTTTCCTTGCCCTATTTCACTGGCCATGAACTCTAGCACAGGTTGGGTAGAAGTGCTAAGAGGATCTTTCTTTATTTTGTGCCTTATGGGGACAGTAATGCATCTTACTGTTAGGTATTACATCAGCTCTGGGTTTTCCTGATGCTTTGTTCTCGTTTGTATAAATTTCATTCTGCTTTAAAAAAAAAATTCATCTTTATTTTGAGGGTTTCCAGTATTTTGAGATTATACTTTTTATATTTGTGCTATTTTCTGTTAATTTATATCCAACATTAATTAATGGTGTTAATTCACTAAATCTTGCAAATTCTGGGGTAATCGCACATGGTCATAATATATAATGCTAATTCTATGTTTGTCCATACTTTGTTACGTGGTTGTACCTGTGCAGTGACAAGTGCTCTTCTGTAGTTACCCTTTGTTGTCTTTCCCACTGATGTCAAGGCACTGCTGACCATGCAGGCTTTGGTGGGCACGCTCTCCCCTTTGCTCTATTCTAAATGTCTGACATTGGTAACGGTGCCTCCTTGAATGTCTTATAAATTCCCCTGGAGAAACCACTTAGACCTCGAGTTAAATTTTCATTTTATATCTTTTAAGTACAAATATCATTCCCCCCCCCCAAAAAAAAAATGCTTCTCAACTTACTGTCTAGCTTTGATCAATTTCTATAGCCTTCAAATGGCTATAACTGATGACTTTATCCACTAGTATATTTTCTTTTGCTAGGGAGATTTGCTGTGTCTGGAGAGATGGCTCAGTGGCTAAGAGTGCTTGCTGCTCTTGCAGAGGACTGAGCTCAGTTCCCAGCGTCCACACAGGGTGCTCACACTGCCTGTAACAGCAGCTCCAGGGGATCCGCTGCCTCTGGACTCTAAGGCTACTCACACTTGTGTGCACACACTTATTATTAAAGGTAGCAAAGCCCATCAGGCAGAGGTGGCGCACAGCTTTGCCTTTGATCCCACTGTTGTGCCCAGAAATGTCTTCTTTATATTTCTTTTTAGTTTCTGTATAGTATTCCATTGTATACATACAGCATCATTTATTTGATAAAGATAATTTATTGTGTTTTCAAATATATTGTTAGCAGTGCTGCAAATTAGCCGTCTTATATATGACTTTATTTACTTAAGGTCATGATTTTCTAAGCTAGGTTCCAAAAAGTGATATTGCTGAGCTAGTAGTTATAAATATATTTTAATAGGTACTATCAAATTACTTCCTAAAATTGGTGCTCAGTAATTACATTGCTATAATATGATTTTCAATATAATATAATATTCAAGAAGGGTTACTTCTAAATTAAAAAAAATGTTATTGGCTTATATTAATTATGGACACTAACGGGTTTTTTTGTAACATGTTCACGCATGCACGTACTGTGTTTTGATGATGCCATGCCTGCGCCCTCCCTTGCCCCGCCCACCCGTGGCCCCTTTATCTCTCCAGCTAGTCCCCTTTCTGCTTTTCTATCTTCTGCTCCCTTTTTCCTTTTCCTCCTTCTTTTCACTAAATGAATTTAATTAACCATAATCTCTTCATAGATCCTTCCAGAGGGCGGAGCCACTGCTATATACAACTGTAACATTTTCACTAATGTCAGAAGCAAAAGTTGCTATTTTATTTACATTGATTAATTGTAGTAAAATTGGAAAACTTCATACACTTCGACCTTTGGTATTATTTCCAGTTAGGCTGCTTGTGTTTCTCTTATTAAGTTATAAGATCCTTTAGTATTTTAGTGATATTAAATTTTTTTGAATGTCAAAAGACTGTTTTAAAATCTCAGACATTTTTGTGACATCATGGATCAAAGGTCTCAGTTTGTTTCATCATAAAACTTCTTTTTTGTTTTCCAGCGTTGGGCTTGAACTCAGAGCCGTGTGCGTTTGATGCGGGCACACCACCACTGAGCCATGTCTTGAGCCCAAGTATAAGGTTTCTAAAAAAAGAATTTCTAACAGTTTTATTTCTATGTGTATGGGTGTTTTGCCCTGATCTGTCTTCATGTACCATGTACATGCCTTGTGCCTGCAGAGGCCAGAAGAGTGAGTCTGGTCCCCTGGGCCTGGAGTTAACCGATGGCTATGTGGGTGCTTGGCATTGAACTCTTAACCCTCGAGCTACCGCTGTATAACGCTTTCCTTGAAGAAAGCCTGGGCCGGTAGACTTCCTCCAGGGGTCACTTCCCTGTCAGCATACTTCATGTAGGATCGCAGCTGTGGGGTTCCACTGGTGGACACCCCACCCTGACTTTTGGACACGCAGCATTACATGATGAAGAATTATCTTAAACTGTGGTGCTAAGCTTTTCTATGACATGTGTTATGCAATTAAATTTTTTGTGCATTCATTTTCTTCTGGTGGTGACTTGTCTTCAAGGGTTAAGAGCCTGTGTTGTTACTTACGGTTCTGTTCACTTGCTTTTCAAACAGAAAGTTGTTGAAGGGATTGATGCACACCGAATCCGAGGACTTGGGTTTGACGCCACGTGCTCTCTGGTTGTGTTGGATAAAGAGTTTCGTCCTTTACCGGTGAACCATGAAGGTAGGACTGCCCTCATCCTTTCCTCCTCAGGCTGCTGCAGGAGAAAGTCTCATGTTTAGGACTTTAAAAGCCAAGAATCCTAAATTTCAAGGAGTGCATACTGTCTGGTCTACTAAAATACATCCTTTCTCTGTAATTCTTCCTGAGTATTAGTGTCAGCGAGACATCTTTTCAAAAGCTACCATTTCAGTGTGCATGCGGTTGGCTTGGGGGTTGCACTTTTTATATATTTACTTGGCTTTAACAGTGAAATTCTCCAACAGGCGTCATCTAATGGGAGAAGAGTTCACTTTAGCTCACAGATCGTTGTGACGTGGAGGCAGGGAAGTCATGGCTGCAGGAGATTGAATCAGCTCGTCACTTTGTGTCTGCAACCACAACAAGAGAGCAGCGAGTGTGTGTACACACTGCGTCACTCCCTCTGCCATCCCTGTCACTCTCTTCAGACATCCATGCCCACATTCAGGGTGGACCGTCCCACGCTAACTAACCCAGTTAAGAAAGTCCCTCACTGGCAAGCTAAAGGTCCATCTCCTGGGTGATTCTGAGTTTTGTCAAGTTGATAATTAGCACTAACCACCACAGGCTTTATTTTTATCAGATTCAGTCTCCATAGTATTTCGGGCAAAATGTCCAGGGCCAGGTGAATGGGCAGTTAAAATATTAGAGGTGACATTTGCAATGGAAGACCACTGCTCTTTCCTAAAGCGTGCATCTCCTGCGCAGTGCCCTGCTTCGCGTTGTGGATAGGCTTGTTAAAGGTTCTCTATTAGCGGTGGGGCACGCCTGTAATTCCAGCACTTGAGGAGGTGGGGGCAGGCAGATCTCTGTGAGTTTGAAGCCAGACTGGTCTAGAAAGTGAGTCCATGACAGCCAAGGCTACACAGAGAAACCCTGTCTTGAAAAACAAACAAACAAACAAACAAACAAACAAACAAGGCATTCTATTAAAAGCACAGATCAGTGGCAACTCTATGAAGTGAATTGACTGTATTCTACCTAAAATATTAGAATATACCCATTCTTTATAACTGCACTCAGCTCACATAACTCCTCAACACCTTCTTGACTTCCAATGGATTATATTAAGGTAGATTTTATCTGATGTGGACTAGGTTGTGCTCGAAAATGAAATTAGAATTTTAAAGTGTTCTGAAAACCTTTTTTCTACCTGCAAGGAGGGGTCTAAGATTTGGTTGCACACAGATAACCCTGAAACCCATTAAAACCAAACTCACAGACTAGCAAATGTGTGGCTGTTTTTAGATGTTAACCGAAAGATGAAAAGCCAACAGAAACTAAGTACAACAGTTTAAGAACAGCAAGCATCACTGTAGGGTGAATAGTCCCAGTATATGCTTTTTAAATACATCCTTCTTGCTTAGAAGGTCACTCAGCCAATTACTTTTCTTTCTCCCCCTGCAGGCTCCTGGTTCGATACCCAAGCCTAATTCTGATTGTCCCCTTAGGGAAGTTTTGGGGACCTAGCATCCAGTGGTGATAACTGTAGGATGTGAAATGAATTTTGACCTATGTTGTTGCATGAAACAATAATTTAATATTTAGATGTTTGTGTTCTACAGATTTATTATTACTATTTTTTTAAACTTTGTACTGGGAATGCATCTTGAGTGCAGTGTTCAAAAGTTTAAATGTGTGTATTGTGAGTGAAGGTGAACACCCAGCTCTGTAAGGTGGCTCTGTAGCTCGAATTCTGCTCTCTGGAACGTCGTCAAAGTCCCTTAAAGTGTGTCCTCTTTCTTGGGTCTGTGTTGTGTCTGCTGTGTCCCTTTCCTCATTTTCCCTTAGCACAGCTGAGCAGTGAACAGGGGTTTTCAGAATTAAATAAGTTTGTATGTGTGTGTGTGTGTGTGTGTGTGTGTGTGTGTGTGTGTGTGCGCGCGCGCGCAGCCCGAGCCTCAGCTCATGGGAGACTCCTCTAAGCTGTGTTCCCACGGCGAGCACTCTGTCCTGATAGTCACTGTCCTCACAGAAGTTTCCCTCTCAAATGCATGCATCTTCTGAGGGGCAGAACAGGGTCACTTTCTTGTGCCTGGAGTGTAGAAGCAATGACAGACTGGACAGACTTGCACTTGACTCCTCTAAGTGTGGCTTTCTAGGAGAGCTAAAGAGGATTAACCTCCTAGTTTTCATCTGCAGTGACAAATGAATTATAATGAATATTCAGTTTTCAGCATATTGCTCTGGCTATAGTAGCTGGCAGAGTGGCAGCAGCTGTTGTTTCGTGCTACCACCATTGGAAGTTTAGCGACAGGTGCTTCTGTCTTGAAGCAGTTCTGCACGCCAGACACTTAAGCCCCTCACGCTACTCCCACCCAGCACGCCTGTGCACCTGTGCACATAGGGAAGCACTGATGCTTCTGCAGAGGCCCGGAATGTCATCCTTGTAGCTTGTGCTCCTTGGCCTGAGAATCCCAGCCCGCAGCAGTTCCGTTATATAGTGTACATGGAAATGCCTCTTAAAGTTTCTGTGCGAGGCCTTCATTTCATTTTCCATACTTTGTGATTTCTTTAGATATCTTTTTAGGTTGATTATATTTCATTATGAATCAGTTTTAAGATATAAAAAATACAGCACTTGGGAGGCAGAGGCAGGCAGATCGCTGTGAGTTTGAGGCCAGCCTGGTCTACAAAGTGAGTCTAGGACAGCCAAAGCTACATAGAGAAATCCTGTCTCGAAAAACCAAAAAAAAAAAAAAAAAAGATACAAAAAATAAAATAACATAATAGATAATAGACTCTTAGATACTTTTTAGAATAAAAAAGAAATTTAGGCAAATTGGCAAATTTGAAATAGATGTTCTTTTTTTTTTTTTTTCTTTCTTTTTTTTAAGGAAAAAAAATACTCTCTCAGTTCAAGGCTTCCCACATGACCACTGTAACTGCCGCACATAAACACATGTGCTGTGTTCACATCTGCAGTGAGGACAGTGTGGATAGGGCTCTAAAATCTCCCTGCTAGGGCAGTTGTTTGTTCACCATGCCCTGCGCATTGCCTTTCCCAGGTTACGTGTTCTCCACACAGCTCTGGTTTTACAGCACACCTCATGGCCTTCCTAGCGCCATCTGGAAACATCTTCAACTGGAAACGTCTGCAAGCTCAGGACCATGGCCATAGCGGAGGGTAGTTTTGCAGATTAACTAAGGGGATATGAGTAAAATGAACAGCACAGGGCTTAGGTGATACTTAGACACATTAAACACCTGTTATTAGCAACATGCATAGTTCTATAGTTATTTCACCATTGAATTTATGTGTAAGAATGACTGGCACGTATCATGACTGGGTCCCAGTGGCTTTGTACTGGTGATATCCTAGGTGGTCATCTGGTTTCTCCACACCGAGCCCTGGGATGTAGATGCTAGTTTTTGTCAACTGACAGAATCTAGAGTCACTTGAGAAGTTGGAACCTCAACTGAGTCAATGCCTTCATCAGGGTGGCCTGGAGACATGTCTGTGTGGCAGCTTTCTGAGTGTTGGTTGATGTGGGAGGGCCTGGTTAACTGTGGGCAGTGCCACCTCTGTGCAGGTGAAATGGAAGGCGTGAGAGAGGTAGCTGAGCACACCATGGGGAGCCAGCAGCAAGTGGAGTAGCTCCATGTTTCCTTCTCGAGCCCTTGCCCTGGCTTACCTCATTCACTGACTGTGATCAGGGCATGTCAGCCGAACAGATCTTCTCCTTCCCCAAGCTGCTTTTAGTCATGGGTGTTTGTCATAGCAACAGAAAGCAAAGTAGAACAAGAGATGTCAGAGGTGGTGAAAGGAAAAGGGCCTGTCCATCTGTGTGCTCTGCCATGAACTCACTGAAGGCAGGAAGGCAGGAAGACAGAGCTAGCTACCCTGGGGTCCCTCAGGGAGAGTCAGGACATGAGGGATAAAGACTGCTTTTCCAACTGGCTTTCAGTGGCTCCTTATGATTGCCTCCTGGACCAGCCAGGAGCTAGGGACTAGCTGTGCATGCCTCGCTGTGCACTGTCTCTAGTTAGCACGTGGTGGATTTCAGATAGTCTCTCTGTGCTCTCAGGTAAGGCACTGGTGTCTCCATTGTACAGACGTGGACCCTCAAGCCAGGGAGCTAAGTGAATAAACTTTACCTTCCTCTGCAACTAGAGTCAGCACTCCTATTCAAAACTCATGTGTTTGCCACATCACCAAACCAGCCAACAGAATGAGAAACACACCCTGAAGTGGACGCATTTTTTAATTCAGTTGTTGACTGGACACATTGAAAATAGGACGTAAATGCCCTGTGTAACTGTAAAATATGTACTCTCAAAATACTTGTCTGTATGTAAAGGTGACAACTACTTAGACAAAGCCTTACCGTAGCCATATGCCATAGGCTTTTTTCTCAACAAGGGGGCTGAGAAAGGAAGGGAAGAAGCTGTGGGAGAATGAATGGTAATGCAATATAAATGGATGGTGATGTAATAATGGTAATATAATTGACTGACAGCTATCAACCAGTTTTAATATTTTATTAAAGATATTATGTGTGTGTGTGTGCGTGTGTGTGTGTGTGTGTGTGTGTGTGTGTGTGTGTGTGTGCAGGCACTTATGACGTGTGTAGGTGTCAGAAGACAACTTGTGGAAGCGAGTTCTCTTATTCTACCATGTGGGTTCTGGGGGTCAAGCTCAGGTCATCAGCTTGGTGGCAAGTGCCTGTATCCACTGAGTCATCTCCCCCACTTCCAGGTTGTTCATTTCCGATACGTGAATTTACAGTGGAAGTTGTGTAGTGTTTCTGCCTGGGAATACATCATTGTTACCTTGAACTTGAATGAGAAGATGACATGTCTTTTGGTCTATTTCTCTCATGTCTCCTAGGGGATTGCTCTCGAAACATTATTATGTGGCTGGACCATCGAGCGGTCAGCCAGGTTCGCAGGATCAACGAGACCAAGCATGCTGTCCTCCAGTATGTGGGAGGTGTGATGTCTGTGGAGATGCAGGCCCCAAAGCTCCTGTGGCTGAAGGAGGTGAGTGTGTGGGGTTGTGGAAGGGCGCCAGCAGTGAAGGAGGTGGTCCCTCATTGTGGCAGTGTTTGACCTTGCCCGGCAGCCTGAGGAGGCTGAGCCCATCATCTCCCTGATTAGGGTGCAGTTAATCTTTCTTTCTCATACACAGGGGCCAAGCACTTTCCGTGTAATCTCTTGAACCCCATCACCCTAGGCAGTAGGCTGTTTTGAGACAACCTCTTCCCCCTGCCCCATCTCACTTAAAGTAAAGGTCCTACCTCACTTTCTGAGAGCTAACGTTACAGGCAAGCATTATCATGCCCAAACATTTTTTTTTTCTTTTCTTATAGCAGAGTGTCTCTGTTTTGTAGATTAGAAAACTTAAGTTCACTAACAGGAACCACATCACCGTAAGTGATGCAGTGAGTATGCAGGAAAGCCAGGATTTGAGCTTGGGACCCCTTGGCTCTAAAACCAGTTCTCTTAATATACTGTGTTCTGCCAAAGCTCAGAGGTTAATTGCCATTCCAATTAGAAGGTGGCGGGACTGGGTTTAAGTCTAGTCCTTCTGACCAGAGCCCTCTTCGTGTACACGCTGTTAGCCCAGATTAGTCATCTTTGTCGTTGTTGACATTCAAGATATCTCTTTCCTGTTTTACCTGCCCGTGGGTTTCCCTGCCTCTGAGCGATACGGTGATCTTGGTCGAAGCTCTGGCAGGTGGTTTCCATTTCCAGATGTTAGCACTTCTTTATGAAGTGTGGAAAATAGTGATGTCAGCTTAATGGCTCCCATCAGAGATGGATGGGTGAGAGAGTTCACCTCCTCTGGGAACCTCAGCGACTTGAAACCTCTAGGTGGTCTGCTGCTCAGAGAATCCATCAAATGAGCAAGAGTTGGTGTGATTCATTACTGGCTCAGGGTTTCAGGACACGTGAGTCATCAGTTATGCAGACTGTATATGGAGGTGGGTAGAGGAAAGGGATTTGTGAAGGTGCTCCAGCCCTGGGGACATGAAGCCAGCAGCGAGGCAACAGGAGGGCCACAGATATCAAAGCAGGCCTGACTTGCAATCCGTCATGCCAATGTAAATCTGCAGACAGCCTTCGTGGTTGCTGAGTTTGAAAATGGTCAGGAGTCAAGAATTTTGAGAATCGGATTCCCTCTACCCTCAGCAGTTGAACGCTGTGGGAAAAGCCCTTCTTGGCGTAGCCCCCCCCCCTTCTTTTATATGTGCAGCGAGAGAGTTGGATCAGAGCAGTTTTAATACTCAGCTGAAATGTGCTGAAGCACACGTCGGAATACAGGACTGCTGTGTGCTGCCACTCTCTGTGGGTTCCATGAGCACCGATTAGCTTAGCCCTACTAAGTTCTGCCCACATCCAACGTGGGCAGTGAGACAGGAGGACATCTGATTTTATCAAAGGCATGGTACAGCTAGGGCTTAAAGCCTGCTACCATGCTCCAAGTTCCATCTCACTCCGTCAGGTATTACACTTGCTTCAGGAAGAATACCGCTTCGATGGGGCAGGAGCGAGGGTGACAGCCTGTTCTTCAAGGTTACCTCAAGACGAGGCCCGGGTGGAGCGCAGAGGAAGAGCTGCGTGGAGCCTGGCTCAGAGCGCAGGGAAGACGGGCCTGTGTTCAGATGAGCCTGAGAGCTGTCGAGAGATCTGCCCTTTTACTGTCATGCTGTTGAGATCAGCAGAAAAGAATTAATTTCCAGTTAAGACCACGTTATTTGTAACTTCCTAAGAACATCTATTCTTAGGATTTTTTATTTTTCACATGTGCTGTTTTTCCAGCTCACACTTCCTTGGGCAAGAGTAGTGGCCCCTAGGATTGGGCCATCGCGATGGTGATCGTGAACTTAGTGTGGACACTAGACTGACATAGCACACTATAGCCCAGAACTCCCGGACTCAAGTGACCCTTCTCTGTCAGACCCCCGAGTTAGCTGCCACCACAGGCATGCACTGCCATGCCTGGTTATATAATGCTTTAAAAAATAAAATTTACCTTAAACTTTTTCTTTGTGTAAAGATCAAAACATTGCTTTTATGCCTACTCATGTATCTGAAAGTGAACATAAGATAGATGAGATATTTTATTTTCTCTTTGCCTTTTTGTCAACATTCATAAGAATTCCTGCTAAACATCCTTTTAGTGCTAACAAGCTTGCACTTAGAAGTAACAGGACTCCTAAAAACAGCTTTAGCATCTAATTTAAGAACTTCTACAGTGCTTCTGAGACTTTGATGTGCACCTGAGGCACTGGAGGTCTTGGTAGCGCACACATTCTATTCCATCTGGCCTCAGGCAGGGACTGAGAACCAGAGAGTTTCGTTTCTAAGAGGTTGGTGGGTGATGCAGATGCTGCTGGCCTGAGCATTTATAAAACCTCTTTCAATGTTACGCTTGGCTCTTTTACCATGAAGAGAAGCATGCACTTGTGGGGAGTCAGGAAAGGATACCTTCCTTTTGATTCATTGATTGCAGATGCAGGAATGTTAGGCAGCATCACTGGAGTGCTTCATGTGCGTATTCAAATAAGAATGTGAGAGTCTGGGCTCTTAAGTTCGTTAAGCTGCCAATTGTGTGCTCATTAAATAACTTGTTACTGTTGTTTATTTTATTTGTGTGTTTGTGTGTGGGCACACCGTGCGCAGACATATGAATGGAAGTTAGAGGGCCACTTTTAGTAGTTAGTTCTTGCCTTCTGCCGTGTGGGTCTCAGGGCTCACGCTCAGGTGGTTAGGCTTGGCAGCCAATGTCTCTACCCACTGACCATCTCACTAGGCCATTTCTCTGTTCTTATATTATTCCTTCACTTCCAAGTCCTGGCTGAGTTCTGGCTATAAATCAGTAATTGCTGGAGAGACACCAGAAAAAAGGGGGACAGTGCCTTAGCCTACACAAGCAGAGTCTATGGCATATAGTAAGTGAAGTTTGGGGGCATCAGGGGATGGACACAGCCATAGGATGAAAACACTCTAAGCACAGTTATATAGGGACAAGAAAATTTATCTGGGAGCAAATCATTCTTTCTGGAGGCAGATAGTTTGGCATGAGCCTCTGAGCACAACTGCAGGCTTTGTTTGATAGTTAACAGAAGAATTTCCTAGATGAAGCCTATGATGTAGTTTCAGTATGGCATATAAGTCACAAGGGAGAGCTGGGAGTTTGGAGAGTGTAGTTGGGGAAGAGGTTAGGTAGGTACCCTGTTAAGGGCTTATCTTGGTGATGCAGTCTGATTGATGGCTATGAAGTCAGAGAGGGGATGGCAGGGATGAGAGGACTGAATAGGGCAAGGACATATGTGCATAAGAACTGGACCTTTTTTTTTTTTAACCTACCATGGAAACCTCCAGTGGCTTTGCTCCTAGGATAAATAACCCCACATGCACCCTGGCCTGGAAGATGGTACACAATGCCATTTATGTTCTTTCTCTCATTGATTCATACGCAGAGATCCAGTCAGAGTTCCCTTTGCCACCTCAGTCTTGGCTAGGAGATGGCAGACTGTTCTCTCTTGCCCTGTGCCTGCCTCTTCGACATGTTACTGGGGGTCTTGGGGGCTAGAAGAATGTTTCACGTGTTCCAATCTTGAACAAGGATGTTGAGCAAATGTTGAGTCAAGGACAGTTGGCGACACGTGAAAATTAAGTGAAGGTTTGTGGCTGTCACTAAAGCTTTCCTGGAACTCAGCCACGGCCACTCCTTGTTGCATTGTGCATGGCAACTGCTTTGTGACACCTGAGCGGCCGAGACAGAAACTACACGGCCTGCAAAATGGAAAATGTGTTTGTCTGGGCCTGGAAAGGAAACATTCACTGGCCCCACTGGTTTCGAAGGTGCTCTTTCTCTGCCTAGAATAGTGTTTTTCACACAGCTGACTCCTGCTTGTCATTAGTCCTCTGCAGTCTCCGGGCATCCTTGGAAAGCATTTCTCTCAAACTAGAAGCTTCTACTGTTTACAGTCTCCCCGCTGTACTTCCCATGCTGCCCGGCAGTTCTTGTGAGGACTTCTCCTGTTGCTTCCTCTGACCGTTGTAATCCAGAGGTGGATGGAGAGCACAGCCAACCCATCGTTCACTGCGCGCCTAACCCTTAGCCAGAGAGCTCAACACAGAGATGATCAATGATGTCGGTGACGTGATAAGGTGCTTCAGGCTAGAACTGATGAGAGGAGAGTTAGTGGAGAGACACTGTGTCCCTAAGCTTTAGGGATAGCACAGGGCATTGATGCTCATGAGTGCTGGCCACTGTTTCATAATGTGGCCGTTTCTGGTTCCTCATCCTTAGCCTGAGATCCTGTGTGCCAGAGAGGCAGGCTGAGCTTGGAGTTCAGACCTCACAGGAGTCAAAGGGATGTACTGGGGATCTAGTTGGCAATATGGAGTTTTAATCATGTTTCTTACATTTAAGGTCTGCATGGTTTAGGTTGAAGTGCATCTCCGTAATAAGAAATGTCAGATAGAAGGAAAAGTGCCGTCTGAATTTTTTATAAGGCTCAGCAGCCGAGATTTCCATTTGGCCTCAATGATTCTGACTCTTATCGTAATGGTGGCTAACTGTAAATTAAGTTCTGCCATCCCGGGGCAGCTGGGGTTGCCTGCGTTTATCACCATGAAACACTGTCGGGCAAGAAGCTGTAGAGTGCAGAGGGTGGGGCAGGTAACGGCTGGTGGTGTGGACTCTGACATCTCTGTGTACATGAGTAGCAAGTGGGGAGGTGGGGTGGTGGTGGGGGCAGCGGGAAGCGGGAGGGGAGCTTTTTAGGGAACCTGGAGAGAAGGCAGTCTGACATTTCAGGCACTTCCTTTTCCTGCCATTGTCCCCAAAGAAGAAAGCATATTATTCACCGCCCCCACCTCTGTCCATGCCCCAGCCTTCTGTTTGCCCCAGGATGCACTGAGAAATGAGTACAGGTCCCTGCTTGGGTTCTCACACACCCTTTATGTCCATGTAAGGTCTTGTGAGGACCCTGGGTGTTGGGGTGTTCAGAAACTTGTGGTTATTTGTTTTTTGTTTTTTGTTTGTTTTGTTTTTTGAGGTGGGGTTTCACTGTGTAGCTTTGGCTGTCCTGGACTCACTAAATAGACCAGGCTGGCCTCGAACTCACAGCGATCTGCCTGCCTCTGCCTCCCGAATGCTGGGATTAAAGGTGTGCACCGCCGCCCAGCTAGAACCAGCTAGAAACTTGTACTAGGCATCAAACAGGTCTTACGTCCTAATTCTAGTCCTGTGGGTCTCACTCTTGCTAATGCCGTGACCCTTTCATATTGTGATGACCCCAATCTTAAATTTATTTTTTGTTGCTACTTTGTAACTATAATTTTGCTATTGTTATGAGTCATAATGTAATTATCTTTGTTTTCTGATGTTCTTGGATGACCCCCGTGAGAGGATCCTTTGAGTCCTAAAGAGGATGTAACCCACAGGTTGAGAAAAACTTATCTAGACCTTTTTGTTTACTAAGAGGCATGGCAGCAGGCCAGATTCTTCCTTCTCCTGTCCAGGTGCCAGAGATAATACAGATGCTGAAGAGCTTTGAGAGAACACAGCACAGTTCTACAACACTGACCACTAAAAGTGTCTAGGATTCGAAGCCAGACACGTGTTTGAATCTTTTTCCTACTTCTAACCAGCTGTAGGACCCTGGAAAAGCTAAATAACCTCCTTGAAGCCTCAGAGCTTGGACTGTTATCACCCTGGCCTTGCAGAAAGGGATTTTGGAAAGTGATTTGTATAGTAGATGCTTAAATAATAGTTTCATTTTTCTGCCGTTGTGTTTGTAATTTTTGCTCCTGTGATGGGCATCTCAGCTTTATGTAATCTATGGTGGAGTGCATTCTAAACACTGGGATGCCTGCTGTCACGGCTGGCCTTTGTGAGTGGTGAATGCTTTAGAGGGGGTATGCTTCCTGCTTAGTAGCTAAGCAAAGCATGTGAGGCTGTCGGAGGCAGTCAGGAGGCAGGGAGGAGGGGAGGAGCAAACTGGCCAGTTGTGGTGTGGTTATCTGCCGCTTGATACCCGCACAGAGCCTTCCAAGCTTGAGCCCAGGGCAGGCGGCCAGTAAGAAACTTCACCCAGGTTCCTCTAAACTTCGCCAGGAGCTCCAATCCCTGAGCTAACAGAATTTTACTTCACAAAGCTCATTTTACTATCATCACAGCACCCTTGTGGGGCACATTTTATTATTATTATTTTTTATTATATTTTATTTATTTATTTTTTTTCAAGACAAGGTCTCTCGGTGTTAGCCTTTGCTGTCCTGGGCTTGCTTCATAGTTCAGGCCGGCCTCGAACTCACAGAGATCTGCCTACCTCTGCCTCCAAAGTGCTGGGATAATGGGGAACATTTTATTTACCTCATTTTACAGAAGAGAAGTTGAAGCTCGTAGAGTTAAATGGTTTATGCTCCCTGACCAGTAAAGAGACCCACACCAGCAGCCTTGCTCCACTTGTGTTCTGTAGGCACCTGCCTGAGTCTGTGTAGACATCCCAAAGCAGGCTGTGCTGCCAGGAAGTTAGTCACACCAGAAGAGAAAGATACAGGTCAACCAAGGTGAGAGAACAGAACCAGGAAGTAGTTGCACACAGTGGCTAGTGAGGGTATGATTTTAGTGAGATACTATGTGCCAAGCACTTATAAGCAGTTTTACTCCTGCTAATCCATCTAATCCTTACAACCACCTTGTGAAGGAAATAGTATCCTTTATGTATTAAGAAGTAAGCACAGAGACTTAAAGTTTGCCCAAAGTCCCTCGCTTGTAAGTGACGAAGCTAGGGTTGGAGCTTGGACATCTTCCACTCATACTATGGGTGCTTCACCATTTTACTTTATTTTTTTTTCAATTGTTTTTCTGTCAGGCTATCCATGAACTAGCTCAGGAGAAGACTGCCAGTGGCCGAATCCAGAGGCTCTGCAGCCTCTGTAGCGAGGGACTCCCTGGGTGACAGGAACTGTGCTGAGCCCAGGGGATCCCCAGGTAAGGAAGAGAGGTGAAGGACCGAGATAGCTTCTGGGGATCTAGTCTAGAGGGACAGAAAGGGGACAAGGAGTCACACACGCACCCGTGTTCAAGGACGCCATCACTCCCTCTCCTGTAACAAATGCTGAGCGCAGTGGAAAGACTTTCCAGCTGGCGAATTCCTTGGCCATTGGCTGTGATTCCTCATCAGATTCTTATGCTCCCACACCTCTGGGCCTCTGCTTAGGTTTTTGTTTTGTTGTTGTTGTTTAATTCTCCTCCTCCTCCTCCTCCTCCTCTTCTTCCTCCTCCTCCTCCTCCCTGACAAACCTATAATAATTTCTCCCTTTACTTAAATGCCTACTAATTGCCTAAGGCTCAGACTCACTCTCCTGGGAGCTGCCTAGTATCTAGAGCTCCGCTGAGGAGCTCAAGGTAATAACACAGCGGATATTTACAGACATGGAGTATGGATGAGTGAATTAAATTATGAGCTATGTGATTTTTGATCAGTGGGCATATCACTGGGCATATACAGGTTTCAGGGAGGAGGTTAGAGTCCCAGGCCTCTCTGCTATGCCCCTGCGCTTTGGTAATAAATGACACCACCATTGAAATTTTCCCCATTTTTCTCCAGGAGAAACTAAGACTCATCTGCTAATCTAAAGGTCTTTCTCTAGGATGCTTGTACCATGGCTCTGTGCACCAGCATCCGATACCCTACCACTGAGCCTTATATCTGGTACTGTCCATTACCCTGGGGTGTTTGCTGTGGATTTTCTCCAGGGTTGACTGCTATAAACTGGCATTGGAGAAACATACAGTATGGAAGCCAAAAACCTGCACACCGATTTCCTCCCTAAATTTACATATATGACTTATGCTAAATAAGTTCTTAGTTTTATAGTCCAACAGATTGACTGAAAATGTACACTAGAAAAAAAGTGCTCATCTGGTTACCTAGCAACACTAAAGACTCCATCTTTTACTGCTCTGTGTTTTACCTTATGATTTATGGTAGTCTTTGACTTATATTTCTTTTATATATTTATAGATCTTATTTCTTCTTATATTTACTCTTGCCAGCAGGTTTGAGGACAGGGTCTCAGTGAAGTTCTGTTGGACTCTATTTTGTTTTTCTATAACTGTATTTCTTCCTCATTTGGTTTGTTGGGATCTCAGTTCCCTAGGAGGAGGGATGCGGTCTCTCCGTTCATTCTTAGCTATTGAGCCCAGAGCTGAGCCTGGTGCTTGGCATTGGAAACAGGGCGAATGCCTGTTGACGGAATCCATGTCTCTTGACCAGGGAGACGCTAGACTGGTGGCTATCGTACTCAGACCACATGCCCTGCCAGCTTGCTGCCTGGCTTCCTAGCTGCTGCACATGCATGTTATTTCCTCTAGGAGAAGAGAGGAGATACATGTGGTATGACTGGAATTTTTTGGGCGTGGGGATTGGTTGGTTTTACTGTTCCCACCTTTTTACTTCAGAGTGAGAACCACTCTTCTGCCATGTGAAGGTATATTTATTCATTCAGTGATTTAGAATTTTGCTCATTATACATAGCACTGTGCCTGATGGGGACTTTAGGAAAGAGCTGGGCTTGTCCTATAACTCAGGAAGTTCCCACATCTAGGACCAGGGTAAGAGGCTGTGATGGCCATTCTTCCAT
This sequence comes from Acomys percivali, assembly GCA_907169655.1. Classification (NCBI taxonomy): domain Eukaryota; kingdom Metazoa; phylum Chordata; class Mammalia; order Rodentia; family Muridae; genus Acomys; species Acomys percivali. The sequence continues at coordinate 155,106,071 of OU015743.1, forward strand.
TACATCTTTTTTTTTTTACTAGAAGTTTTACACATAACAGAAAAGTGGACACCTTGTTCTGTGAGCACTCAGATCCTCCTGCTCTGCTTTGCTTTCTTACTGTGTACCCAGGCACATGGCCCTGTGTGCATCCGTCCACACTTGCTCCTTCTGAGTCGGCTCAGACATCACACCTGTGAAACAGTCTGAAGATTTAAAAAGCTTTACAAGATACTGAATAAATTCTGTTCAAGATGTTGGTGTTGTTTGACTACAGACATGAGCAGTGCCTGCACGTGGCTTCGTTCACCGTGGGCTGTGCTTCCTCTGTTAGTCCCTGTGAAAATCCAGTGAGGCAAATGTTAGCCCTGTCTCTGAAGATGAAGACGCTAAGGTTGGGAAGAAAAGATAGATAGGCATGGGTTGTGACGCGTGACTTTGCTAATGCTGGAATGCAGGCTTGCATCTCCTATTAGTATTTTTCAAGCTTCCTATATCCCTTGTGCTAGAAATTTGACCTGAGACCTGGCTCATGCTAAGTCTTGCTCTCTCCCTCGCCTGGGGATTCTGAATGTTAAGACTTGGATTTAAACAAGAGTCATAATGGTTAGTTCATCCAGCTCTGGCCTTAACCAGTCAAGGCCCTTCTGTGTGTTCTACAGAAGAGACGCTTAGAGAGCCAGTTCTCATTAGAGTAAGGTCTTAATTTCCTTCTAAATCTCTAAACTCCAGCCCGGAAACACTTATACGCACCACCGGCCCTAAGAAGCCCCGCCTCTTCTCCTTTGCTCTCTTCCTGGGTGTGTGTAAATAGGAAGAAAGGGCGACCAGCTCAGTCAGTCCTCTGCCCTCCTCGGTTCCAGGTCCCTGAAAGGATTCTGCAGCTGTGATCTCACTGCAAGCATGGCTCTGGGCCGTGAGCTGTGGCTGCTTGGCTGGTTGAACAGCAGCAGAGATAGATCAGGGACTCCTGTGACATCTAATGTATCTTGCGGCCTGTGGGAGCAAGGGCTTGGGTGGAGCCTGTGAAGGGATCTCAGCAGGAAACACTGTGGATCCCATATCCACACCCTCCAACAGAGCCACTTCACTGTGGCTTCTGGGCTTTGTAGTTTCAGCAGTCCATGTCTTCTGACTCAGAAATCCCCAAAAGGTATACATGCCAAGGTAGCTTCTCCAATCGGGGCTCTGTTGCACTATCTGGCCTGTTTCTTACTATGGTATTGCTAAGGGGCCTAAACTCTGTGATGGATTGAGTTTCCCCCTATTAATGGTATGCTGAAGTGTATTGCAACTTACCCAAGTAAAAGAAAAGAAATTAGAGGATACAGTCTCTCTCTCTCTCTCTCTCTCTCTCTCTCTCTCTCTCTCTCTCTTTCTCTCTGTCTGTCTCTCTGTTTCTCTCTCTCTCTTTCTCCCAAATAATTACTTATAGGATTCATAATGTTTATATTTTATTAATAAGCATTTTATTTTTATTATTATTATTTTAATCTTTACTTAACCACTGACTAGTGAAAATTTTTGTCTATGTTTTTGGCCATATGAGAACAGCTGGTGCATATGACCTCCCTCTGGAGTCCTTCAGTGTTGGCATTTTGTGAACTCCAGAGAGATGTGGGGAGAGAGAGTCAGGCGCCATCAGAGAGGCACCTGTTGCAGTTGTCTTGGTGTGCAGCCTTGTCTGTGGGTCACAGACGTGCCAGGGACCTGGCGGAGAGTGAATCACTGTGTAAGTGTTTGCCAAGTGCCGCATCACTCTGGGAGGCAGCAAGCAGCTGGTTGGTGGTTGTCGGATGTGGCGCTTGGTGTTCATAGCCGGGATTTCTCCCCAGTCTTTCTTCTCATCGTCTGCATGATCTGGGCAGCTCGTGTATCTGTGGTCGCGAGATTCCTGTTTATGAAATGGAGTCCCTGGCATGTTGTGTATCAGAGGGGATATAACAAACTCTTGGTTGCTTGTGGCAATGACGATGATAATAAAACAGTCGCTTATCAGAAGAGAAGTATTGGGATGCATTTTTGGTATGCTTGTTTCTGGGTCCATTTAAGTAATCCAACGGTGAGGGGCGATGGGGTTCTCACTGCTCGGGGGACAAGCCCTTGATGAAAATTATGCTTGAGCTTTACAGACAACTAATAGGAGAGGATGCACACATGCAGTTTTTAGTAGATTTAGTAATTTATAAGCTTGCTACCACTATATAATAAAAGTTACTACAGTAATGCTATAATTTTGATTAGGTTTAATTTGGAAACATTCATTAGTAAGGGATATTCACATATGAATATTCTAGAAAGTTCTGTAGACCACCTGACCAGAAAAGGCACTGGATAATACCTTATTTTAGATGATATTAGTATATGTATGAATGAAATTTTTATTTTCAAAATAAACCCTTATTAAAAATAAAGCTATTTTCCAAGCTACAATAATTTAAAAAGCATGCTTTTTGTGAATTAATAATAAAAGTATGCTAGTCACCTTTCTGTTCCTATAAAAATTCCCAAAACAACCAGACACGGTGGCTCACACCTTCAGGCACAGCAGAGGGAGCAGCGGGAGCAGAGGGAGCAGAGGGAGCAGCGGGAGCAG
>OU015743.1:155111189-155123018 GCA_907169655.1 Acomys percivali
GCCCTGGCATAGTCTCCAGAGCCAGTGAGCAAGCGTGCACACCTAGCTCTGGTGACACTTCAGAGCTCCCTGGCTTTGACAACCCATGTAATGACTGTGTTCCTATAATCATTACTGTACATCTTAATAGGATGTGTGCGAAAGGGCTGCGGAGAGGCCACGTAAGCAAGCACAGAAACTGCCTAGAGCAACACTTAGGAACCAGGGAGCACTCCTGCAATGATTGCTTTGAATGCTAGTTTTCCACCACATTTTTTCATCTTTGGAGTCTGGCTATCCTTAGGCAACCTTGATTCTGCCATCAGTAGTTCTGCTATTTCTCTCAGTTCCCCCAGTGCACATGGGCCTCATGTTCTTCATTCATAGCATGCTACTGTAATCTGGGATCATTCAGTGAGGCTGTACATGGGAGTTTTTCCTCATTTTGGCACACACAGTATTTAAATATCTACCCCCGCCACAATCCTTGCTGTTCTCAAGTTACATGAGGGAGCTAGACTCTTAGCTCATTTTTAGGAAGAGACTATAATTTAATCACCTGTATTTTTAGAGTTATTATCAGTATTTTCCCCCAAACCTATGCTGCCAATGAAACTGATTCTGACAGCCTTGGCTGCCGCCTAGCCACGTGCTAGGAATTTTGGGGGAAGTTGTAAGTTAGGGCTGTCTCACCTTAGCCACAAAACCCTAGTAGAATTTACCACCTTCTTCAAAGACCTTTGAAAAACCACACAAGAATGTATTGCTAAAAGAGATATTTTCCATGTGCTGGGATAGCTCTGGGCCCATCATTGGGGGAGATGTTATGACTTCTCATCCACTGCTTTTGCTTGAGCAATGAAGTACCTTATCAGTTGTGGCTGCTCTCTCTGCCTAGTGGGAAAGCATGGTGGAGCCCTCTCTCTTGCACAAATGAAGAAGTAAGGCTGGGTGTTTCCATGTGAGCCCTCACAGAACACTTAAAAGCACCCACCCTTTGAAGGGTGGGGATGAATACATCTCAAGTGGAAGGATCTCTGGAGGAGGGGCACCTGAGCTTGATGAGAACCGATGCCTGTCTGTCCTCGGATAGCCCAAGGCCCTTCAGTCTGACGCTGCTCTTTTCCCGATGCAGTTGCCCTCTCTCCGTTGGTGCTTGGCAGCCATGTAGTAGTGCTGCACTGACCCAAGAACCCATGCCAGGAAGTGAATGAATCCATTTTCCAATTAAAATGAGACTTCTCCAAAAGACCTACTCACCCGGAGAAGGGAAATTTATCTTCCTGGCAGTCGGGCTTGGCTAGACTATGTTTCTGCTCCTGAAGCAGACTGAGAAAAGCCATTAAGTTGAATGGGGGGGTGGGGAGGAGGAAAGAAACTAGGACAGTATTTATTCATTCACATATCCATTCATTCCTTATTTTCATTTCCACAAACTAATTTAGTTAGTGCATTTCTGTTCACTCACTCTTAGTCTTTCATTCTGCTAGCATCACCCATCAGCTGTACATCATGTACAGTGCTAGGTCCTAGGCACCGATTACAACCAACCCACAGCCCCGTATTTCAGGAGACTCAGTGTAATGAAAAGGACAGTTAAGAGCTCATGGGAAGAGGAAGGATAGGGCTGTCCACCAGGGGTCATAGGATTGATGTGCAGCTTTCATTTCCAGCTTGATACAACCGAGAATACCCGGTGCATCTTACTCAAGAACTTTCTGGGTTTTGCTGTGGACATGTTTGTGGGAGGAGTTGTCATTTTTCTCAGTTTATTTTTCATTGATGATATTCATATTACATCTCAATTGTTATCCCATCCCTTCTCTCCTCCCATTCCTCCCTCCCTTCCACTTTCCCCTTACTCCCTTCTCCTATGACTGTGAATGAGGGAGGCCCTCCTCCCCCTGTGTATGATCATAGGGTATCAAGTCTCTTCTTGGTAGCCTGCTATCCTTCCTCTGAGTGCCACCAGGCCTCTCCATCCAGGGACGTTGTCAAATATGGGGCACCAGAGTTCGTGTGAAAGTCAATGGGGGGAGTTGTCTTGATTTTCCCTTGGGTTGGGAGCCCCAGCCTGACTGTGAGCCCTGCCATTTCATAGGCTGGGCCCTGAATGGCGTGACTGAAGAAAGCTAGCTGAGCGTGAGCAGCAAAGAGGCAAGCATAGAAGGCTGTGCTTCTTCTCTGTTCTCATCGTGAATGTGATGTGAGGAGATGCTTTCATTTCAGCCTTGACCTCCCTAAAATTAGGGACTATAACCTGCGGTCATAAGCCAAGTACATCTTTTCCCCCTGTGTTGCAATTTGTCTGGATATTTTCCATAGCAACAGAAATGAAACTAGAATAATAGGCAAATATAGTACTGAACCATGCAGTTCAGTTTAAGTGCAGTTTCACGGAGTGTTTAATGTCAGCATGGAATCCTCAGTGATGAGTGCCATCTGAACACATCTGTATGTGCACATGCACATACATGCACATATATGCACACACGTGCACACACACGCACAGCATTGGCTTTGTCTCTCTCAAAAAATTCTTGACACCCACGTGCAAAGATAGAAACCTGTTTATGAATTTACTGAGAGTTTAAACAGAGAGGGTGACTGAATATAAGGATTCATAGATAACCAGAAACAGAAAATAACTTCTTTTGCCAACAGACATAAAATCAAGGAGGAGAAAGCCACTTGGGGGCAGATAACAGATTTTCTATATTGAAATGGGGGTAGGCGAGTGTGACATCTAGGAGACACTTCAGAGGAGGGTTTGAGTTGGAATTTAATTCAGTGTGTTTTACTTTGAAGTTTCCTGGAGTAAAGAAATTCATTGAGATCTCCCAGTGAGTATGTAAACATTGAGTTAAGTGCCTGTGGTGTACACCCTTTGGAACACCCATATTTTAAGATCCACTAAAGGAAAAAGGCTCATAAAGGAGACAGGAAAGCAACGAGGAGAGTGGCATGAGGGCCCAGCATGAAATGCGGGGTCAGTCTCTCATTTTCTCCTGTTGCCCATACCTTCTCCTCTCTTGTCTCCTCCAAGACATTATGTTTCCAATGCTTCTTCATGTCTGTGTCTCCCTAGCTCTTCTATAGTGAGAACACCAACCTGTGGTTCTGCCGTCTAGGTAATAGGCATCTCTCTTGTCCTGGCATTTCTCCATTAAACACACACACACACAAACAAACAAACCTTTTGGGGAAATGGAAGGCTGAGTTAGCACTGGGTGGGTGTTAAAGATGCAATATCTGATTTCCCACTTATCTGTCATGTGATTGTTGTACTTTTTGGTGCATTAGTTTCATAGTCTATAAAGTGAAGATTACATGTCTTGCTTCCCTGACTTACAGGAGTATACAGATTATATAAAATCATGCATAGCAAGTGCTTTCAAGGCTATAAAGGTCTATAGCAGCCTTGAGAGACTCTTGTTGACATATATAATTTGCACGGCGTCCCGTGAGGTAGGTGACAGTACTATGGAATTTGAGCAAATAGTTTTGGAGATTGATTTTCTTTTTAAGGGGGCATAGCTGGGAGGTTGTAAGGACAGTGGTCAAGCTCAGCTTTGCCAGATGCCATATTTCTCAGCTCTTGCACTGCAATCTTATTTTCAACAACACACAGTGGTGTCATATTCCTGAGACAAATAAGCATCGGTGAGTCTGTCAGTTGCCATGTAGATGGTAATGCTCTTATGGTTAAGTCAACTCCAGTGTGGGTTAGGAGTTTACCAATCTGTACAACACCTCTAGGGTAGGGTAGGGAGTAGAGGATACATATAAATATAGCATGTGACAATCAATTATATTTCATTTTACAGATGTATGACAGGACAAGCCCCTTTCTGATTGAGGTTATTGGCTCTACAAAATGAGGTCTTTGTTAGTTTGTTTTCTTCCACAGAGCATAGATACATAGTCTATTTGATCTTAAGTTCCAAGTAAAAATCTTTGTTCCTGTGGAGCGTGTGTTAGCCATTCCAGGCCCAAAGCCCCCTCGGTCTTCTGAACCTTGTCTGTGATTATTCATTAGAGACAGATCTATGACCACACACAAAATGCTGGGATAAAGTTATGAGGCTGACTCACCAGGCTTCGGTATCAGACTCATTACATTATTGTCATACATCATATTTTTAATTGCCTTTCATTTGCACATAACTTTCTCCAGCTCCAGTGTCTGGCTTTACATTTGGCCCCTCTCCGGAACCTGTTTTTCATGCCCCCCCACCCCCGCACCATGAGTTAGATGTGTCCTTTGCCCTCTAGAAGAAGTTTGTCATTTTTAAGATGGATTTGAGCATATGAGTGTGTAATCAGTATAATCAGTTACAGCGAGGAAAGAGAGACTCTCATCCGAGGTCTATCTGAGCTGGATTTGCATCAAGGATATGAGACCGAGAAGGAGAGCGGGGCGCCAGGGCGATGCAGGCAGTCCACACAGAAGCACCAGCCTGAACTGAGACATGGATCCATGAAGGGCAGAGTGTGTTGAGGAATTTAAACACAAAGCAGCAATGGCAGAGTGAATGTCAGCAGAAAAGCCTGGAACACAGTCTCAGAAGGAAATCCTAGGAGTTGTGCTGGGTAAGCTGGAGCCAGACTGATCCCCCAGGAGCTAGGCTCAGGACTGAGAGAGCCTCTATGCCCTGAGAAGCTGCTGGACGTTTTAACAGAAGAACCAATTGTCAGACATTAGCTTTTAAAAAGATGCCTCTGCTGCCACAAATCCCAGTGTGTTTGCCTGTCTGCCTAGAAGCATTGTTAGTGTTTGCTCCCTGTCTATAGATGGGAGTCTGGAACACAATGGTTCCTTTCATCCCAGGACAGTGATGCTTGGACTTCTGACCTGCTGTGTGCTGTCAGCATCGATTGAGAGCGACACTGAGGATTAGGCTTCCCGAAGCATCTCACCTCTCTGGGCCGTTAGCCTGTACTTGGGTTTCAGAACTTGAATATGGAGTCAGGATAAACTGTTGTCTTTTCATGGGTAGTTCTAGAAACCCGAACAGTATGGAAATTTGAGTGTCAGGCAGGACCATTTGCTGCATGTGAGGTTAGGGAGCTGTGGTTTCCATCCCCTCCCCTTTCATTGACTGGGCACCAGAGATAGCCCCGATAGAATCTCTTTGCAATAATAATAAACAAAACCCAATATTTTCACTTTGCCCTGCATCCTGTTGCTCTTTCTGTAACTGTCTTGATCCCTACACTCTTCTTCATCATCTAGAAAAAGCAGAAACCTCACAGCTTCCACAGTGATGTCAGGATGACTCTTCCATCCCAGGCTCTCCTGATTCCTGGTCTTGAGTCGGGCGTAAGTGTCATGTCCCCACCCTCTTCAGAGACCCAAAGCTCTGTGAGCTCTGAGTAGCCGCCTCCCAAGAAATGCTGTGGTTTTATGAAGTAATACATGATAGCGAGTGAGTGTTTCTCCTTGATTGCTCTCAAACCAATGGATTGCTGAGCTCAAAGGACTGTTACTGGAATACAGAGCCTTGAGGGCCAAGTCATACACCCCAAATCAGTGCCAGAGCTTTGTTTCCTGAAAAGGCTAATTTGTGTTAGTTCCTTGGTGTCTGAAGGACAGATTGATTTAACCCTCTCACCACCTGGAGCTCCTACCTGGAACTGGATCTCTAGCTGCCATTGTTTTTCCTTCATGTAAGGAATGGCAGATGCTTCCTCAAGGCAGTTCCGAAGGGTCTGCTAGGAGCTCAGGCAGCTGCTGCTTCACAGGGCAAGCAGCGGGCTCTTACCTGAGAGCAAACACCTCGGTGACTCAGGGACAAGGTCGTGGAGTCTAACCCCCAGTTCCTACATCCTTAGCTGTGAGCGTTATTGATCACGTGTTCCTTTTTGAATAGCCCTGATTGATAATCAAGGGAGACAGAGTACGGGGACATTGTTGTGCATTGTGGAGGGAACAAGATGGCCGTTGTGTCCTGAGGTAGGTCCAGTAGACACAAGTGGAAAATTAATTCCTAGTTCTGGCTGGGACTGCACTGACTGGGGAGGGTGAAGGGCAAAGACCTTTCTCTGTAGAAGTAGTTAAAACTCTATCTTCATGGGTCAGGATGGCAAGTGATGGCAAAACCCTCGTCAATCTCATAGCTCTGTGGGAGAATTTTACGGGACCCTCAGCCAGTCTCTCAGGCCTTTGTCAGGGTTCCCGACACTCCCCTGTCACCCTGACTCTTCCTCCTACTTGTTGGCCCGTCCACAGACTTTGCATCTGTAGAGGAAACAGGGAATATTTGTTCGTTTCTCTTCCACGACCATGTGCATTTTAAAATATTTCTTTTAACCTTTTGAAATAATATAATCACATAATTCCCCTTTTCTGTGTTTTTCCTTCAAACCCTCCCATATATCCTTCCTTGCTTTCTTTCAAATTAATGGCTTTTTGTTAAACGTTGTTACATACATATATGTATATGTATGTATGCATATGTATATATATATATATATATATATATTCTTAAATATATAAATATGTAGAGCCTGCTCAGTCTGTGTTGTGTTACTTGTAAAGATGCCTGATGCTTCCTACCATGTTGGTTCTGGCTCTTCATTCTGTGCAGAAGACTACTGGGGTCTCTGGCCTTGAGCCCAAGGCTGGGATGACTTCAGAAGGAAGTGCTCCTGGCTTCCTCACCAGGACCTTACCAAAAGCCTTGAAGCTCTCTGAGAGATGTTTTGCCTGGATATCTTTGTCCACAGCAGCTATTGGTATGGCTCCAGGCAGAAGACTGTTATCATGTAGAGCTGTTAGTAACTGTACAGAAAACCTACCAGAGGTAGTTGTTTTCTCAGCTCAGGGTGATTGTTTGGCTTTGACTAGAGTAGTGGTTGATCTGTAGTGGTTTGGCCTTCGATGCGTGGTGACTGGTCTTGCATTTTTTTGGAACTAAGGGAGGAGGCTGCCTTTTCTCTGACCACCAACTGCTGCAACCGCAGAGCACATGTCCAAAAGACATACTGGCAGTTTGACTCACATAATTTCAAAGGCGACTACTTTCTGGTTGTGACTTGTTGAGTGTACAGGGCTATACGAGTTCATAGTTATGTTAGGCATATTTTGTAAGTTGTGAGCTTTGCTTTATTTGATGTTAAGATGTATGGATACCTAAAGAGAACTTTAGAACCCATTTCTTTCTTAACAGAGGCTTTTAGACAGATGCTAACAGACTAGTTGTAATACTGCGGCTTTTAAGTCTAACCTTTGATGTCTTTATTGTACTAGAACCCTGTACTTGAGACAGCATTTGGACATGGATATGTGTGCTGAAACAGAACTGAAAGGAAACAGCACGCAGTGAAAACACAGTATTTTAGGGTGAAAATATATAAAACCAGATATACGTCTGTCAAATTGATGTAATAACTCGTACAAATTTTGCAAGGGAAAGGCAAGTCACACAAGTGGAAGCCGTTGTAACCAGCAAGCACCCATCACAGAAGAGTGACAGGAAAGGGAAGAGAAGCAGTCTGTCTAGTAGCTCAGGAGATTTTTATTGTACTGCGCAGGTATGATGTGCTGCTGCTGCTGCTGCTGCTGCTGCTGCTGTTGTTGTTGTTATTTTGAACCTGCATCATTCCCTTTAGGTTCCTCAAATGCTCCAAGCTTATGGCAAATTCTTCTTTTTCGTGTCCTGTAACAAGGAATAATTAAAAGCAAGACGACATGGCAAGTCCAGTGTCAGGGAGTCTTCCTCTGTCTTCTCTAAACTCCTCACCCGTAAGTGCTTTGCAGAAAGTAGCTGCTTTATTGTTACCTAGTTTACTATATATCTAGTTCATTCACAGGCAGAGCTTGAGTGGCTGCATTTCAGCCTTGATTTTAAAATCCTAGGAGGAGAAATATACTTGACTTAGCTAAGTCCCGTGTGGATTAATCAAGTGCATATGATGAGAGGGGTAGAGTTATGGAATGCCCACTTAGCCGCTGGAAGCCTACTCAGTCTGCAGGAGGAGAGATATCATGGTGACCCAGGCTGACAAAATCCTTGACCTCATAGAGCTTCTTCCAGAGCAGGGGGAGTGAAGGACTTTACCCTGGCACCGTGTGTGGATGGCACCAGGTATAACTTCAAGTAGGAAATGCTGCAACTTGCCCCGTTGGTAGTAGGGTTAGCCCAAAGGACAAGGGGACACGAGTCCTGGGAAGGAACAGAGTGCTAAGTGAGGATTGAATTGTCCAGACAGATTTGGTAGAGGAAAGAAAAACCTAGCAGCAAGAAAAAAAAAAAAAGTCTGGCTATTTGGCAATATGGAATAAAATAAATTCCTAAATGTGTTCCATCAGTCTTTTTGATTTGATGGTATCCGGCTTAGGCTGAGAGTTCTTTGAGTTGCCTTTGGTACCAGTTGGTATGTAGGGGGTTTACATGGCAAAGCACATTTAGATTCCTTGAGGACTTGGTGCGGTTTCTTCCCAGGGTGTAGCTGTTGACTTCTTACTCTGTGTTTGAAGCATATCCCCTTGCCCTCGCCAGGAGGCTAGGTTGCATATGCACAGAGTTTGCCTTCTTCTTGTCCAGGTTGCAAAAGGGGACGAAAGGAAAATTGTGGTCATTTTTGGAACAATGAATAATTGTCATGTTTTCTTTCCTGTATAAATACTACTTTTATACCACACTCCCCCAAGTCTTTGAACAGATGTTTTCATGAACATTGTTGGCTCTGTTTTTGTTTTGAAAAATTTGAAACATTTCTGAAAGAGGAGAAGAGTTGGGGGGAAAAAAACTCATAATTGATTCTAATATATATTTAATTTGGCAGAACTTGAGAGAGACTTGCTGGGATAAGGCGGGACATTTCTTTGATCTCCCAGACTTCTTATCATGGAAAGCAACAGGTGTCACAGCACGGTATGTTAATTACAAGTTAGATTTTTATTTGTGTTCTTCCAGTCCCGGGTGTCTCTCTCTATATTGCTTTCTTAACTCTCTTTGCCTGGACATACTGTTTTTACATCTGCATGTGATTTCGCAAACTTGAAACATCTTGAATCTGTCTCCTGGCTCCACTGCACATGCTCAAGTGCTGTTGTTTCCTATGTTGCTGGGAATGTGAGTTCTCAAGATGAAGACCACTCACTAAAACTGAACACGTTTGAAAGGCATGTTAAAATTCAGAATGTATGCCGACTCTTTCTGGAAGGTGCCTTCTACCTGGTGAATTAAAAAGAAAAAGATACAGTTCAGGAATTGGGGTAGGAAATACGTTTTTGTAAGGTGGTGGATATCAACTAAGTGCATGTGTTTATGAACTTAAGTCACTTTCATGGAAATATACTAGAATTATCCCAAACTACAGCGGTACCTATGTTAGGTCAATGGTTACATTTGAGCAGCTTACAAATGTTAAAAATAAACCATGTTTCATATAAGAGTACTTTCACAAAATACTCATGAGTGCTAAGTTGTGGCTGCTGTATGCAGGTATGAAGAGAGAGCTAGGAGTGAAACTTCAGTATGACTAAGTGATGGTCATTTTGACTTTATCTTCAAAGGAGTGTGCGGGAGTGACTTGTCTCCTGGCTTGAGAAGGAATCAGGATCTGGAGTGGACAACCTCTGAGCATAAGACGCAAATGCAAGGGACAGATAAGGCCGTTTGAATGGAACAGGTGCTCCCGAATGGATTAAGTAGGCAGGCATTGTTTCTGAAAGTCAGCACCTTCAGAGGGGCAGATTGTCCTCTGTCCCCTCATTTAAACTCAGGAGGAAAAGATAGCAGTGATGGCTCCTCTTGAGTTTGTAGCACTAGGTAGGGTTGGGGCCTTTTCTTGGGGTAAGTTGGTAAGAGTGAGCAGTTGGCCCTGGGGCTCCCAGAGAGAGGTAATAAAGGGTGTGTTCCACAGCTATTTCCAGCTTCGTGACAACCTCCCCCTGCCACCTGAGAGAAAGGGTCATTAGCCAAAAGTCCCTCAGAGGGGAGGGGACCACATGATCATGATGATAACCTTCCTAATCCGTAGTTCTCCGCCCCGCTTAAGAGAGAAGGCTGGGGAAGCCCAGAGGTCTGCACTCTGCCCTGCACAGTGCAACTAGCCACATTAAAGTCCACTACAGAGGGCAGTGGGGGATGAAGCCCTTATCCTCAGCATTGCTCTTCTGGATTGGCATTATCTAAAGCTATTTCTTCAGGGGTCTTTCTGTAGTCTTTTTTCCCCTTTCTTTTGTGCAGTAATGAACAAAAGCTGTATTGTTTTAGCCAGATATATTGAATGGTCAAAGCACGACTGGTAAGTTGTGGTTTTGCAGAGCTAAAGAATGAAACCAAGATGGAGGAGCATCCGGGGCCACTGCTTCTACAACCACTGCCAACTTCTCCTCTCTATCTCCCTCCCTCCCTCCCTCTTTTCTCCCCTCGCTTCTTCCATCTTTCTTCCTTTCCCTCCCTCTTTCCCCTTCTCACACTCCTACCGCTACTCTCTGTGTCAGTTCAGCTCAGTTCTCTGAGTTACCCCTGGTTCTTCCCAGTGTCTCTGAGTGCCGAATGGACTCATTCCCTGTTATCGCTTGTCTTTTGACACGGCTTTCAGAGGCTAGTCCTGATGAAATGAACTCATGAAGCGGCATGCGTACACACACTGTGGTCACACTGGATGCGTGCTTCTTCATAGTTGTGACCTTGGCCATGCCTCATCTCTTTTTTGAGCCTTACTGCAGGGCGTGGTGGCGCACAGCTTTAATCCCAACACTCGGGAGGCAGAGGCAGGTCAGTCTGGTCTACAAAGTGAGTACAGGATAGCCAAGGCTACACAGAGAAATCTTGTCTCAGAAAAAAAAAAAGAAAGAAAGAAAGAAAGAAAGAAAGAAAGAAAAGAAAAAGAAGAGTCTTACTCTCTGTATTTGTAACTGGAAGCCATCTCCCCCCGCAAGCTTTTGAGAGTCCTATTGAAACTATTTTCCCAACTAGCTCTTTTATAATAAGCACCAAACCACTCATTGTGTGGTTAAGTGTGTGTGCACATTTGTGTAAATGTTTAAATTTGAAGTTGAGTGTCTTTCTTGATGGGTCTGCACGTTTATTTGCTGAGACAGAGTCTCTCCCCAGATCCAGATCCCATCCAGTTCTTGCTTGTTTTGTTAGTTTTAAAACAATTGGCTGTCTAGTCTCCTCTTTCTGGCAGAGTCTCTTCAATACTTTACTGATACAGTGCGCAGAAGCCCCAGTGGTCTTACCATGTTCGTCTACAGTAAATAAGTTGTTTCTCCAGGCCTAGTGCACTTACTCATCTGAGTCCTCTTGTAGTGGGTGAGAGTCAGAGACTGTGGATCAGTGCACAGCATGTACCATTAAGTGCTAAAGCATTTGCAAACAGACCCGTCTCCTAGAACAAGGGAGATGAGGCCTGGAATGGAATGTGCCAATGCCCAAAGAACTCTGGGCAACAGAGCAGACACCTGGCACCCAACAAGTCAAGGAGAGACTCGGATTTGGTGTTCATTTGGCTTTCCCATGTGCTGGCTTTGTTGCCTCTGACAAAGTCGGTGCCAAAAAAGCTAGAGGGTGTTTTTCTTTTTTGTTATCGCAGGCTAACAAGCTTCACCTAGTCTAAAGGTCACAAGCTTGTTCTTGGCAACAGCAGTGTAAGAAGGTCCCTCTTCCTTCTTCCTCCTTCTCTCCCTGAAAAGAATTCAATTTTGTTTTCATCCAAAACACAGTAGCTGCTTACTTTTTTATCTGAGTCACTGAGAAAATCACTACTGGCCTGTGATTGATTTGTGGTTCATCTCTACACTTTCTACTGTATTAATGGAAAGAGTTACTGCTACTTTAATAATAATAATAATAATAATAATAATAATAATAATAATAATAATAATAATAA
>OU015743.1:155136630-155151224 GCA_907169655.1 Acomys percivali
GTGTGTGTGTGTGTGTGTGTGTGTGTGTGTGTGTGTGTGTGTGCACATGTCTGTGTGTATGTGTGTGTGTATGTGTGTTTAGATGTGTTTAGGCACACATATCCTTGTATTGCCTTCCAGGGGAATCCCTTATTCAGTACAATGACATGCTATATGAAATTCTAACCTAGAAGCTCTCAGTTCCACCACTCAGTGTAGATATAAAATGAGCCATAACATTTTGGCTTATCTAAGTATCCTCTGTGATATTTCTTACCTAACAATGTATTTGCTGCAGTGCATTTTTTATCTTAGCAATAACCTTAGTACTTTGTGCTAATACTTACTTGTGTTAATGTTCACTAGGCACAGATGTATTTTAGATATCTTAATCCCTTCAGTTCCTAACATCCTTATGTTATATAGTATATATAGCTTTACTATTATTATTACTTATATTCTCTAGTCAGTTTTTAAAAACTGATTATGGAAGGAATCAAACCGCAGCATAGTTTTCTAAGGTAGATTCATTACGTATAAAAGCACTCCTAGTCCAGTGTCCTCTAGTCTAGGACAGAATCTGGCCCTGAGTAGCCCGTAGAGATGCATGAGAAACTAACGTCCCATGTACCCACCCCAGCCTACTGAATTATAAATGTCCAGAAGTGGGACAGAATGCCCAGTTTTAGCAGATTCTCTGGGGGTCTCTGTTGTCTGTTAATTCTTGAGACCCACTGTTGAAGATGAATATTTTCTCTGGCAATTTACTTCTTTTGTATTCTTATGGAGAGTTGCACACTGGAAGAACCTCCACGGGAGTTGTGTTGTATTTGTGTACCTAAATCTAGCTCTGTGGATGTCTGTGCTAAAGTTTCGGAGACAGTTTAGAAGTTGGGATATGTCTGCTGTGATGTGCTGTGGTTTTTTTGGCTCCTCCCGTCTGGGCCTATGGCTTTCAGGATCTTGAAACATAAAGTGTAAACCCTCCTCCATTCATATCAGCTGTCTCAGGCTCCCCTCCTTGGTGATGAAGATGGAGCTTATCACTGCAGGGATTACAAGAGACCAGAAGTAGAAATGCCAGAAAATGGGAAAGCGAGGGTGTGCAGGTCATCGTGTCTCTCAGCAAAGCCTCAGCCCTGTTATTGTTAGATTGTGTCTTTGAAAGGCAAGAGTCCCAGACTTCCAGCTGGATTCAGAGCCAGCTACAGATTATTTACCCTTTGAAAGTGGTGAAAGTGTAGCAGTCTCTTCATTGTCAAATGGGGGAAATTTAGGAACTTTGTAAGATAAAGTTAAGTTCTTATTAGAAGAAATTACCCTCACCCACTCACAGTGGCATCATGAGGATTTGTCAGATGTGTGAGAGACATGTATGTGGTGCTGGTATGTTGGAGGAAAACTAGAAGAGTTAGGTTTAGCCACTAGCATCACTGTCAGAGAATAAATAGTCTTAAGAAATGGACTATAGATTTTCCAAGTATGGAGGAATCCAGAGTGCTCCAGAGTGGCTCAAATTCCACAAAATGGAATTCTGGGATATACAGTAGCAGAAAAACAGAAAACAATACAAAACAAAAATGAAGTTCCAATTTGAGTTCTTTATGTTTCAAATTTGCTTGTTTTCAGGAAGGTGATCTGTCAGAATTTAGACTCAGGTTTTCTGTGTACTAAAGGGTTAATTGTTTAAAGCCTAGACCTAGTGACTAAACATATTGATGCCCCTGTCAGAGGGACATGCTATCTGACTTCTATTATAAGGATCAATTATTGTGTTGTGTGATATTTGAGTCTGCAAAAAACAACCTTAATTCTACTGCTATTCCCTTGTGTGCCATACCGTAGCTGCTGATGTACGGGCTTGAAAGGTATGATTTACTAAACTGTAAGTTGAGTAGTTTCAGATAAGAACACAGTGAGACTTCCTGAGTGCTAATGGCCACAGAAACAACTCAAGTGTTTGGTCATTTTAGTGAGTTTGGCCAGAAGGTAGCCACAAAACAGAACCACATCATGGGGGAAGTAAGTGAGTGAGCACAAATAGACCAAAGGCCAGGCAGTACTGAGTGAATTGCATTGCAAGCAGAGGGTCCCCGAGGGAGACACATGGACGGGTGCTTTCAGGACTGGGGAGAATGCGGGTTTCTTGATGTCTGTTTGCTGATGCCACGCCCCCTTCACAGGTTGACACTAATGGTGGGCCATATACCACAAATGGGCAGGGTGATATTCCATGCCGTGCTTAAAAGAGTGCTTAACTTACACAGCTTTGCTTTCATATTTTACTCTTGTCTTTGCTCATTCACGGAGAGAGCTTTAGAATCAGCCCATCTAAGCCCCCGACTTCAAAGGGAGCTCATTCGTGTTTGACAACAGTTGCATCCATTTCACAAAGTCTTTGACCTTTGAATAACAGGCACTCAGGTCAGAGCTGTCAACTGTCTGTAAAAACAAAAAAAAAACCAAAAAAAAACAAAACACAGAAATCCATGCAGATCAAGGACTTGATGCTTCTAAAAGCACATCTAAAGAATGGGGCCTTTCTAATTTTGTTTTTCCAGGAGTAATTTTTGGTAAAAGCCAGCAGCTGCTATGGTCTTAGTGACTTAAAATGTAGGAGAGTAGAGACTGGGCCTCGACTTACAGTGTGATTGCACACCCTTTACTGCAAGATGCACACGATGCTCTCACCATTTACAGCAGCATTTCCCTCCAGCTGCAGTTAATTTTATCTCATTCTGATTGATTGTGATTATTTGACTATAAAAGTATATTTAAAAAAGTAGTGCTGGGGAGGTGACTCAGCAGTTAAGGCACTTGCTGTGAAAGTAACGGGACCATGGTCTGGATCCCAGAACTCATAGAAATGCCAAGGCGGCTTGCTTGCAGCTCCAGCCCTGGAAGGCTGAGTCATCTGATCAAGCTGCATGGTGAAACCAGCTTTACTGGTGGCCTCTGAGTTTTATTAGGAGGCCCAGCCTCAAGGAGTAAGGAGGAGGGAGATGAAGGAAAATTCCTGAGTTTTCTTTGGTATGTTTTATGTAGTTCTGATGTTCTTAAGTTTTGCAGGAAAAAAATCTAGAAGTCTGGTTTGACTTAGGCAGGATCTGGTGGGCAAATTAGCATTACAGAATCTCCAGCATAATTGCTTCTGTCTCTGTAGACTCTGAACAGTAACATCGCCCTCCACTTACGCAGCCTCGTTTTCTTAAGGATGCAAAGCAGCATCTTTTTCTGTATGAACTTCTGTTCCCCAAATACATCAATTCAGCATGAGATGATGGTTGTGGTTTGAAATTGCAGATGTGTTGTCATGGAGGGTACATGGATGTGGTGATGCTGTGGGAATCCTATTATTGGAAGTACCTACATTGGCGATAAATGGGACATGTTACACTTGTAGTAGCTATTAACTAAGGGGCATCTGTCAACATTTTCCTATCTAAACAGAATGGACAATAACAATCAGTACTTACTAGGGTTATTGTGATGGCTGATTGTGTTGAAACATATAGAACTTTGAGACGGCTACAAGCTGAACTGAGGACAGTGCCCTTGTCTCCATGGCTTTTAATGTCATCCAGACAAGTTTGAGTGAAAATATCCCCTGTCTCTGTGCTAACGGTGTATTCTCTGTAGGAGCAGTAGTGTTTAGGACAGCTACCATTGGTCGGATAATGACTTATGTTTTCGACACACTATGGGCTCCTTTATCTGACTAGTTTCTCATTTCTTGCTTTAGCTTTCTGAGGTAGCTTCAGATATATCTATTTTGTAAATGATGAAGCCGAGGTTTAGAGAAGAAAATTTATCATAATAAGAGAATTAGGTGAGAACCAAACTGATTTGCTGAAGCTTTTGGTTCCCTGTGAAGGCTCCTCAGGACTGGTTTTATTAATTACAACAGGAATAACAATCGCACCATCTAAGGATTGCTGCTTGTCTAGCCACTTGCTGGGCATTCTTGACATGACACACGGCGATGTTGTCATCTCTAGTTATGCTTCCTGTCTTTATGTATTGTTAGAAAAGTAAAGAAAATTCTGAAGAAGAGATTCTTGCATGTCCGAGAGCCTTCCACTCACACGTGTCGTCTAGTATCGTGCATACCTGGTTACCTGCCTGTGTGCACACCTTCATTTTCTCTGTGAGTGTAGGGTACTAAGCCTGGATGCTCATAAGGAGAATCACAAGTGTAGTATGCAGTTTATGGACTTCACTGTGAAAACCTCTTGGCCTCAGAGTTTTGCTTTTCTGTTTGTTCTGAAAGTTGTTAAGGAAACTGGCCCAGCTGAAGCCAAGCATTTATGAATCAAATATGTTTGGATGGTAGGGTGGAGTACTCTTTATACATTCATTTTTGGCACTCAGAAGCAACAACAGTTTTAGACTGGGGTGTAAAGATGTAATGTATTCCATGCAGTCTCAGCTGGTGTTTCTTGCCTCAGCAAATGGAAGCACTTTGTAAGTTGGGCCCTGGGACTCCATCTCCTTCCCTTCCTTCTCTAGTCAGATTTTCCATATACGTGGTCACCATCATTCCCTCCATCTGTTTACATATTTATTCCTTTCCTAGCTCCCTGCAATGTGAGTTCCACTCTTCTCACCTGTCTCAAAGAGCACCAGTGATTTCTTATTGTGGTTGTGTTTTAATATGCCCCCCCAAGCACATCTGTTGACCTAGAATCACGGCCATCCACTTCATAGCCTCAGAGCCTGGAGGGATGGTTCTCCTGGCCCAGAGTTGGAAGTCTGCAGTTCAGTGATTGGTTACCAGGGACACAATGTATTTTGAGACCTTCAATTTCTTTAACACCTTCCTTTTTGTGCTTTTCATGTTTTTATTACATGCATGTCATTATTATCAGTATTCTTTTGTTCAGTTTTAGAGTTCCTATTCCCTGTGAAATAAAAAGGTAATAAAGTTGACAGCCTTTTATTTTTTTTTATATTTTTAAAATGTTAGGAATTTCTAAGTAGAATCTTTTCTTGAAAGACCCATATAAGTAGAGCATGTAACAAAACGTCATATATAATTCAGTTATTTAAGTTTATGCCATAGTATTAGACATAAACTGTGATATACCTGTCATAAACCTGAGTTTTTAGTAATACCTTTCTTAGTGCCATTTAACTTTTTTCCCCTAACATTTATAGACTCAAAAACGCTGTGTATATGTTTTGGCTTTTTGTTTTTCCCTTTTCAGCTCATCTAGCTAATAATTTCTCCTGGAAATTTGGCTTAGCTCTATCTATTGAATTATCTTAGATTTCTTAATCATCGGTATATAGAAGATGCTACCGTGGTGGATGTCCTGGTTTACTGGCTCTTCTGCTCCTTATGGCCCGTCTTCCATCCTGTTCCCTGAGCTTTAGGTGTAGGAGTTTAGTTGTAAATATACCAGTTAGGGCCGTGCATAGCTGTGGTCAATTGTTCTCTGCATTTTGACGAGTTTTGGTTTTCTGTAATGTTTCCCATCTGATGCAAAGAGAAGCCTCTTTGATGATGGCTGGGAGCTATACTTGCCTGCGCATATTCGGGTGGTATTTAGACTACAGTTAGAAATCATACTAGTTTAGGAGAGGAGCACAGCAGGTTCTCCCTTGGGCTCAGCTGCTTCACTAGCCCTGGGTTCTTGGCTAGGTTTACAGTACCAGGCGTGAGCTCCCTTCTATTGGATAGGGCTTTTGGTCTAGTTAGACTGCTGCTGCTTATGCCCGTGATAAAAGTCCCAATGCTGCCCTTTTTTTAGTATATCTTGCCATTCTGTTCACTTTTGTGGTTCACATGAAGTCTCAACAATATAGCCACCTAAACAAAACTGAAAAGCAACAATACCAATTGACATGCACATGTGGATGGGAGACTCTCGCAAGGCCCTATCCCTGGGCGAACAGTTACAGGCAGTTAGTGGCTGCGGAGGGGTGAAATGAGTTCTCTAGGGACAAGCCCCCTGGTGGGTTATCCCGCCCCAGGTGGTCAGCCCTAAGCACATAACGTAGGAGCAACACTAAGGGGTGCAGTGTGTTGTAGGTATAAATTTATATGTATGTATGAATTGGTATGTAACTATAGTAGATTTTAAATTATTTGTATTTTACAATTAGAGTCATAAATGTGCATTTCAAGTAGCATACTTTAACACATAAAGTTCATAGAATTTTTAAAATGCTATTAGACCTCAATTGCTCACCTATATATTTTAAGTGAATATTGTGTTTATATTTCTGGGGTTGTTTTAATGTCTAGATGTGACAGACGCCTTCACTGTCAGGCTGCCTTCAAGACGTTCACAGTTGATGTTGGGCTAGTTAATGTCAAAGACAAGACTGACATGTCATGATTTTCACTAATCACTATTGCCATGTATTTCTGATTTAATTTTGTCTTAGAAACATAGAAAATATCGAGAGACTGAGATGCTAAGTGGTTGTCCACGGTCCCATGGCTAGTACTGTCGCTGGGATTGAAATGATGACACGTGCTTTCTGTCCATGTTAGTCCTCCAAGCCTCTCAGTAAGTGTTCATGGATCAGATGCCCCAGTTCATTCAGTGATGAGAGTTTAGTAATGGAGGTAAACAGTGGAGCACTGCATTATGTTTCGGGAGACGGTGACTGGGGAAGTGTGAGGGAGGGTGGTGGGGATCAGCATGCCAGTGAGTAGGCCCCAAGGTCTGCCTCCATATGCTCCCGTGGCAGCCTGACTTCATCCTTGTCATGGGACCTTCTGTTTAGTTTGATGTGTCTGTATGCTTCTCCCCAGACGATAAGCTCTTAGAAGACAGAAACTAAATCAATTTCAGTATCATCTCTTTTCCTCCCTGTCTCGATCTTCTCCCTCTTTTCCCCCCACGTCTCTCCTGTCTCATCAGGAAGCCTAACTGCATTTTCCAGGCTGGTCTTGAACTCTGGTCTCAGCCTTTTCAGTAGCAGAGAGCAGTGGAGACAGGCATGCCCCATCACACCACACCTGGCAGTCTTTCCTCTTTGTCGCTAAGTTCAGGAAAGTCTAACCAACAGCTCTTTACTATGTGCTGAATGATGCCAAGCTAACTGCGTGAGTGGGGCTGGTACACAGGACAAGGCAGACGAAGGCGTGAATGTGAGTGAAGGTGTGAAAATTCACCCCTCATGTTAGGAATGGTTGGAAATGGGATTAGAAAGAACAAGGCAGTGCACCACAGTCATGCAAAGGGTTAAGTTAGCCATGTGTGCTGATGCTCTAGGGTCTTACTTAGGGTTTCTGTTGCTGTGAGTAAAAAATAAATAAGATGAAACACTGACCAAAATCAACTTTGGAGGAAAGGCTCTTATTTTGTCTTATGGTTCATCATCCAGGGATGTCAGGGCAGGAAGCTGGAGGCAGGAACTGCCGTAGAGGGGCTGGAGGAGAGCTGCCTACTGGCTGCAGCCTTTTGCCCTGCTCAGTCTGATCTCTTAGGAACACCAGCCTAGCGTGGCAAAGCTTAATGTGAGCCGGCTCCTGCCACATCAGTTATCAATCAGCCAAGTGGCCCAGGCTTGCCGACCAATCAGATGGGTGTGTTTTCTCATTTGAGCTTCTTTCTTCCCAAAAAATACTAGATTATTTAGCTTGTGTCCAGTTGACAAAACTGGACATCTGTGCTGAAAGCTCTGTTGTGGCGCTTTGGAGTATATTTTCTGAATACATGAGGAAAGAGCTGAATCAAGAACAAAGAGCTGGGGGGCAGATGTATCAACAGAACTAAACTCTCTATTCTAGTATTCTACCTCCATTGCTCAGCCAGCTGTGTGACAGTGAGTACGCCATCAACTTCGTCCTACCCATCATGTGGGTATTTTTGTAGAGTTGCCTAATAAAGTAATTAACATCATTACATTTTCTGTAGGAAGGTTTGGGGAGTTTTAGGTATGGCTATGCAGAAGACCTAGCACTCATCAGTACTTATTGCCCAGGCCTCCAGATAAGACGAGCTCTTAGGGAATGGGAGGCAGGTCTTAGAGTGTGGGCCACTGAGCTCTTAGACAGAGAGCAGCTCTGCAGTGCAGAATGGCTGGCAACGTGGAACAGAGCTGAGCTGGTGGCTGGGCCTCGGCTAAGAAGGAATGGCAGTATCCTTCTAGTGGGCACATTTGAACAGGGAGACACCAGGGTCACAGAAGCTCAAGGAGTAAGGAAGGGGCCTCTGTCTTAGTGGAGTTCCGAAGCCTGAAACAAGTCCTGGTGGTCCTCCTGGAGAGGGCCAGGCACAGAAGTACTGGACTCTTGAGACCTGCAAACCGCTGCTAGGATGCAGACATCGTCATGCGATCTGGATTTCCATGTGCTACAGACTCAGCATCTATTGCTCTTCCCTTGCTTTGTCTGGACAGGGCTCACCTTGCAGAGTTAGGAAGAACTAACATACCTTGACAGTTGAGAAGTAAAACAAAAGTTGTCAGTGCACTGAATGCTTCTGGAAGAATGTCAGGAGTGGGTCTTTTGTCTTTTTGTTTTGCTTTTTTTTTTTTTTGGATGGGATAATGATATTAGGCACCTTTGCTCTTTCCTTTTTTTTCTCTCTGAACCATTCCGGGAAAGATAGTGTTTGTCTAGACTGACTTGCACGAGATCGGGCCAGTGAGCAGATGTAGACAACCTGTCTGGTTCTCTAAACCTCACACATTTTCCAAGGTTTGCTCTATGCCGTACTGTTAGGGAACCTGTAGAAGAAAGCAATTTACTCTAGATGTTAAACACCAGAATGCAAGTCTGGAAGTTTCTAGATTCTGCAGTAACAAAGGGAGTAATAGTCAACTCTCCCAGAAGTCACAAAATATGATGTGTCTGAGCTAGTACTTGAAGGATGAGCAAGGCTGTCCCAGATGTCAAAGGGGCTTCCTGGTACTGGCCTTACATAGGTCACATGCCTGGTGGCGTTGGCAGAAAGGGAGGCAGCTTTAACACCACATGCTCAGGCCCCGGCCTTGAGAGCCGTCAAGCCTGCAGCTGCAAACTCCGGCCTACCGTCTGATACCAGTGTAATCTTGAGCAAGTACTTCAACTTTTCTGTCCCATGGTTTTCTCATAGTTATAGGAAATGCCTCAAAAGATGAATTTGGAAAAATAATACAAAGCAAGTTAAGCAGTATTTGGCACAGCATTAATTATTAATATTAGTCAAGATATGTCATTCTGTAATTAATAACTAATGGAGACCTATCTCCAGAAGTTTAAACAAGGTATATGTTGCTGGGAACCAAATGCTTCTGAGACATGAACCCCAATGATAAGTGTGCTTTGGGCATATTAAATAAATTTCTAGTTTTTTTCATTTCAGGTTTTAAATTCAGTTCTATACGCTGGTGGTGTCTGTCCTTCAGATCCTACCTCAAAGACTACAGACAAATAGACCAGGAAATAGAGCACAGAATAAACTACAGGAGCGGAGGAATGCTTGACCTGTGGGGACTGAGTGGTGGCACACAGATTACTCACAGTCGCGATATTGAGTCATCTGGAGGGTCATACCAGCTCTCTCTGTACAGCTCTTCAGAGCAGCTACAGCTCTGCAAGCTGGAGTGGAAGAAGTGCTGGAGCTGGGAGTTGCCAGACATGCCAGGCCACGCCGCTGAGCCGCAGCATGTGAGCCAGGTAGATGTGACTAGTCAGCTGGGAGACTAGGTGAGGAGGAGGAGACCTGGCCTTCCAGACACTGGCCACACCACGTCCATGTATCTAGGTACCATTCCTGCTGCATGTACTGTCCCTCACTGAGCCCCCTGTGCACCGTGCGTGTAGCCGTACCCCATGCCATCTTCAGCTGACTTATATGTAACAAATTATCATGAGCATGTTTATATAATGTGTGGCTGGGAATGTCACGGAAGCTTGGAACTTCCCATTTCAGTCCTTTCTTTAAAATGCTTGTTAAGCAAAGGACATAATTCATTTTATCAAACTGTTGAGATGTTATGTTGGCCCCTTGAATCAAAGGCATTCCTCAAGTGTTTTCTTTATTACAAGCCTTAAACTTTAATTAGAATTTGATTACAAGATCCCGAAGGCATGAGTGAGAAGAGCAGATGGAACAGCCAAAGCGGCTTAGAGACAGAAGATTTAGGAGAAAGAGTCGCCTGTTAGCAGCACAGAGAGTGCGCCGGAGGTAAATGATTAGGCTTCCTTGATAGTCTGATGCTTTCTCAAGTCTACAAGTGAGTTGTAGTCTTGGTTTGGAGGTGAAGAATCTCATAAATTATGATTTTGTTTTGTTTTGTTCAGTTGTATTTACCAGACTAGAACTGACAGCAAACATGTTAGGTGAAATATGACAATGTGTTATGTTTCTTGTAGCACTTCTTATGGCCTCCTGGTCCACACAGTAGAGACTTAAATCACCATCAGACATGAACTAAAGAAGCTTGTGCCTTCTCATTAGTGAACATCAAGTGAATGCTGAAGGAGGTTTTCTTAGGGGTGGATGGGGAAGGCTGAGTTTGTAAATGCAGCCTGAACAAGTCTACGGGGAATGTGAACTGTCCTACCGTGTTCACCTATGACACTCTGGCCTCTCCTACTGCACAGACCCCAGCTATTTTCCCTCACAAGTCACGGAGCTTGTGGAACGCTCTGTACTCTGTGTCCTTCAGTCAGACAGTGAGGGAAAGTGGTACCTACGCTCCTGAGGATCACCCAGGATGCTCTCCTGCTGCGATAAACGGTTCTTCTTCTTGTTGCTTTTGTTCCTGGTTTTTCTTTTCTTTTAGAAATTTTATATTTAGCATTCCATCTCCTTCTCCCCTTAATTACAAGTTTAATGAAGAAAACCAGACATTAGAGAAAATGAAAAAGGGAGACAAAATGTATAATGGAACAAAAACCCGTTCAGTCCCTGCTAGCAACAACTTTTAATTTTTTAACATCTAGCCTGATAATTGATTATCAGTTTTTATCATCATTTTGATTTAATAACTGGCTATTTAAGCAAATTTTCTATTTGCCTAAATCACATATATCCTCAGATTCAACTCCTTTGGTGCTTTATAGTCATTTGTATATATGTGCTCACTTAGTTAGGATTCCTATTGCTATAGGAAAAAGCAACTTGGAGAAGAAAGGATTTATTTTGGCTCACACTTCTGCATCATAGTCCATCACTGAGGGAAGTCAGGGCAGGAACTGGAGTCAGGTCATGGAGAAGAACTGCGTGCTGGCCTGCTCCTCAGAGCTGGCTCAGCCTGCTTTCTCATAGCACTTAGGACGAGGGATGGCACCACCCACACCAGTCACTACTCAAGGAAATGCTCCCTAAGCTTGCAGGCGGGCTAATGTGGTGGGGCATTTTCTCAGCTGATGTCCTCTCTTCACAACTGACTCTATCCTGTGTCAAGTTGACATAAAGCTAGCATGCGGAGAGCACATGTGGAGCACACGTGTGTAGAGAGAACAGTTCTGATGCCCCTCCCCCCATACATGTTCTCAGCCGAGTACAGGAAGACAGCATGGGCCCTTCTCAGCTCTCACTGTGAGCAGATGCCATATTCATATCTAACAGTGCAGAATGTTCTCCTTTTATGCGTTGGTAGTGATTTCACTGTTTAAAGTGAATCTCTGCCCATTGGGCTAGTATGCAGATATAAGTGAGTATATACCATTTGAGTCTTTCTGCTTCTGGGTTAACTCACTCATTATGATCATCTCTAGCTCAATCCATTTGTCCACAATTCCCATGAAAGCCTTCCCTTACCAGGAAACTGGGACCGAGGGGAGGACATCCTATTGGGACTCTAGATGAGAGAACAATGGGAGAATAGCAATGTAGAAGGATCCAGTGGGTCCTAGAAACCTACAAATAGAACATTATGATAGGCAGACTTGGGTCATGGGGTCCTGATCAAACTAAGGCCCTAGCCAAGGACAATACAGGCGGTAAAATTTAAACCCCTACCCTGATCTAGCCCATGGACAGGACAGTCTCCACACTTGAGTGGAGAGAGGGATTTGACTTTCTCATGTACTCTGGTGCCTCACATCTGACCATGTCCCCTGGCAGGGGAGACCTTGTGGCACTCAGAGGAAGGACAGCAGGTCACTGAGAAGAGACTTGATACCCTATGAGCATATACAGAGGGAGGTAATCCCTCTCAGGGACAGTCATAGGGGAGGGGAATAAGGGGAAAATGGGAGGGAGGGGAGAATGGGAGGATACAAGGGATGAGATAACCATAGAGATGTAACAAGAATAAATTAATTTAAAAAAATGAAAAATAAAAATAAAAAAATAAAGTGAAGCTCTGAGGGTCATCCAGGGATTCTGGGTGCAAGGTGGTTGCAGTGTGCCCCACAGGGATAGCTCCATAATAGATAAGCTCCTCTTGGGCAGCTGCTAAGGGGTTACTTAGTTTGATTTCACCGTTAATGGATCAAGAATATATATTAGATGGGTAACAATGTCACAAACACAGAAAACAAAGTTGTAGTGATCAGCTGATTAAAATGTAAGCAGAGTCTCAAAGGAACCCTCGTCCCTTGTCCCCTGACTGGGTGTTATTGGGGACTATTGATAAATAGTAAGAGCCAGCTGTATCACGTTCTGTGCTCTCTCACAACCAATCCCTGTAGTGTGTGTGTGTGTGTGTGTGTGTGTATGTATATGTGGCTGTGTGTGTGTATTATGTGTGTGTGTATGTGTGGTTGTGTGTGTGTATTATGTGTGTGTGTATGTGTGGTTGTGTGTGTCTATGTGTTAAACATGTAACTGTTGTGTCCTATAGCTCAGGTTTCTGGGTTCTGTAGCTTATTTTCTAACTTCTCAGTTGTGTTGCCCTTTCGTTAATTTGTTCTTACCTTGGCTGTCTGTTGTTTCAGCGAGAGATGGACGGGCCAGGCAAAGAGAGAAGCCAGACTCTTTCCCGTCCTTGCCTCCATCTTGGAAGCACTGTTAGTAGTTGCAGCCCTGGGCAGCTCTCCTGCCCTCTGGATTCTCTCTCCTGTATTGACCTGTATTGGGCTCCAGACATATTTTTCCATCGTCCTTTCAGCTAAAGTCTGGAAGCAGCTTCCTGCTGTGGCTAATCTCTTCAGTTTCATCCCCCAGGTAAAACATCAAAGGCTAAAGCAAGACAAGCAATGAAGGAATGGTAGTAACGAATTCCTCACCACACAGAATTGGAGAAAGGAAAGATGAGTGTCTCAGACTAAGGCCTGACAGGCATGTGGCACTGCTTTTAGGGGCAGGTTAAGCAACTCCAATGCCACAGATGCTTGGAGATCAGCCAGCTCTGCTCGCCCCGAGTCTGTTTATCTGGAATATGATTCTCCTGAACCCTGACAAGTTCAGGCACTGAGAGGAAAAACCATCTATCCTGGTAATTATCCTGGCAGGACCCTAACAGGGCCTCCTTCCCAGCAATGTTTTTTCTCTTTCTGGTCTCTTTATTCTCCCTTTTACCTTAGGACTCTTTCCCCCAAGTGTGCGAGGTCCCTGTAGGCTCTGCCATATGCTTTCTGAATTTCCTTTGTTGGCATAGACGTTATTAAAAAAGGTATCTTCCCTGAGACTTGGCTGGACCGTGCCGCCCAAATGTGGATTTATAGGGTGACCTTTAGAGCAAAACCACAACTCTGAAGAACAACTGTATATGCAGAATTAAATCTGTATTACTTTCTGCATGCAAATTGTTTCTCTTCCTTAACTCGTGGTAATCACAGCAAAGCTGCCTTTTTTTTTTTTTTTTAACCTTGCTATGCTATTTTCCTGTGTGGTATATTAAACATTTCTTTGTCTTCTTGTAGGAAAGAAAAGAGGAAGGAGGGAGGGAGGGAAGGAAGGAAGAAAGGAAGGAAAGATTGTCCTGGCCTAGCATTCAGAGGGAGGCCAGGTGTGTGGCCAATGGAACAAAACACAGAATCTGTGGCCTGCACAGTGCTGCTGCCACCTGCAAGTGTCTGGCCTTAAGACACTGCTGGTGCTTTGAGAAGGGAGGTTGCTGTATCAGCGTTTAGCCAGCCTGGTGGCTCTGCTGCCATGGGGAATTCTCTTCCAATCTTCCTTTCATGCCTGTATTTGGGACTTCACAAAAATATTTCTAAGCATCCCAGAACAAGATATACTATATATGAGAACAGAACCACAGTACTTAATCTTTACTTGGAAATTAAACTAAAATGGTACTCACATACCCTTTGCTGTTTTTGGAATACCCTTATGATTGTTTGATCTCACTACAAAATAGCACTAGCATTTCAAGGGCATGGAGCCAATGTTAATTATACCCAAAAACTTGGAGAGGTTTAGATACACAGAGGCACATACTCATACATTTCCCTCTCCTCTCTGCCCTATACATGTATATGTATGTACAGAGGCATACATACGTCTGTTACAAACACATGCTTATGTTTTATTTTCTTAATGTTTCTACATCGTTTCCTCCCTCTTCCTCTCACCAGAACTGCCTGTCCTTATTGCAGACACAACCACTGGAGAGGAGGCTTAAGAACAAATTGCTGGCATGTGGGAACAGTCTGAATTCTTTCAGACTTTTGAACACCTGCTTATACTTAGGTCTTCAGGCACCCAGAACAGGAACCCAGTCAGTCAGGCACCCAGAACAGGAACCCAGTCAGTCAGGCACCCAGAACAGGAACC
>OU015743.1:155163105-155173107 GCA_907169655.1 Acomys percivali
ACACACACACACACACACACACACACACACACACACACACACACACAGCCATTTCTGCCTGAGCTAATGAGGGAAGCAACTCAGCATAGCTCGCTGGGCCCCGGGACTCTGGTTGGAGTCCACACAGCTTGGGCATGCAGGCTTGTGAGTGATGGCAGGCGCAGACTCTGAACGCGGCCCACCCTTCTCTCTCTCATTCTTCTCATCCAGCAACATCACCTGAACTGTTTCCAGCGACTCTTAAAGCTGCACGGTCCTGTTTCAGAGCTGAGGGGAGCTACCTCTCGCCACTGGCTGGCTAAAAGGCAAGGCCATGGAAATACCACTTCCTGCCCCCTTCTCACTCCGTGAAAAGCAATAGGGAGCAGGCCCAGGCTGGAAGTGGCTGGGTCTAGTATCTTCAGTTTTTTCATGTAAAGAGCTTATCTTCTGGCCCCATTTTAGAAAAAAAAAAAAAAAAAGCCAAGAATTAGCTGGCAAAGAATACACCATAATTGGAGAGAAAATAATTCCTGGGGCTTTTCTGCCCTGTGATAACTAACTGGGACCATTGCCAGTTCCTACAGCACTGTCCACACCCACTGCTATTCAAAACCAAGTAGCGCTCCAGGGCCTTGAAGGAGGCATCCAAAAGTTCTTTGTGACACACTGCGTTGCAAGCTACTTCACATGCTGGCTTTCGATTATTTTCATGTCTTTTTGCTACAGAATCCCAGAGCACTGAGACATTATATGTATTTGGAGACATGAGTGGCTGCTGCAGGTGTCAGATATGTGTGTGGACCCTGCAAATAAACTTCCTGCTAGGTCAGATAAGGGCTCTTTGAGGAACTGGACCAAGTCTACATGGACAATAAATTCTGATAAGGTCCAAATGATAATGATAATAATAATAATAATAATAATAATAATAATAATAATAATAATAATAATAGTAGTTATTATTAATTATTTTAAATTTCATCTAACTGACTTTCTTCCTTCTCTGGTATGTGAGTGGTTGCATGGATGATGGATGTATAGAAACATAGGTAAATGATAGATAAATAGATGGGTTGACCTCTTCTGTTTATTATTGGAGATTGGCAGAATATAATTGATTGTATACGCAGAGCTATCGGAGTTCATGAACTCGTATGAATTGAAATGCCACTCTTCACTGCTGAGTGGCCAACCTGACCATGAGTCCTGTATCTCCCTCCTGTTGTGTGCAAATCTGTTATTATATAACTGTTTGAGGTTTTTCAGTAGCATTCTACGTCCTGTAGGGAATGAGAGCTGTGACAGTGTGTAGGAAATGAGTCATATGGCATGCATGCCCTGCTGTAGCCTAGGTGTTCTCTCAGCTCCCCCTCTCACTCCCTGCCATTGCCCCAGCTTTTCTCACCTCTGTCCTTTCGCTTATGTTTGGGTCTGCAGTGTTAGCTTTTATTTAGTTGACTATCACCTCTGCCCTCTTCGTTTTTATATAAGTAGGCTTCCGTGATCATAATAGCATTGACATAAGTAAGAGGGCATGCCCCCTTTTCTCGTAGTTTGGCAGCACTTTCCACTCAAGCACTAGGAGCCTCCATTGCTTTCTATTAGCGTGTGTAAGAGACTGCTTTCCTGATCAACCTCAGATGCCGGAACCCAAGCATACTCAAGTCCCTTATATAAAGTATCACAGTGTTTTCCCAGAAACCCACACAACTTATATTATAAAATATTTGTATATTACTTATAGTTCCCAGTAAAGCATAAAAAGCGATACAGAAATCATTGGTATAATTTTATAGGGAATAATTATAAGGAAGAAGTCCATGCGTGTTAAGTGTTCAATAAAGACAGTGGGGTTTTTTTTTTTTCAAATATTTCCCCTTGGGGTTGGCTAGATCCATGATTTGGGCTATGAATATGGAGGATGGTTAGGTGTGCTGTAATTGGTATAACGCCTTTGTCTGCATGGTCCCAGATGGCCTTTCAGCATAGCTTCCTTTAGGCAGCAAGATGGAGAATGAATGAAGAAGGGACTTGCCTTCTAGGGCCTGCAGCTTACTAAAAAACACATGTGTGGCCTCTGTCCTTGTCTCCTGGCATGGAGACCCTAAAACACTTGTATTTCCAGAGTGCTAAGGGAGCCCAGATAATCCTTTCTTCTAGTATTTGATAACTGCTCCCATTTTGTCTTATAGAACTCCTTAATAAGCTGGTCTGCCATGAGTGATAGGAGCATTGCTTATTTTACTGCAGCAGCATAGGGTGGCCTTCTGGGTCATTTAGAATGGGGGCTGCTCTCCTGAAAGTCCAACATGGTTAGATCTTCAAACTTTCATCTGTAACCCCACTCCCTCCCTCCTATCTTTCTGGAAGCATAGAAGCTATAGATATTGTGTTAATTTATGATACTACACGAGGAGGCCACCCCCAACCCCAGAAATTTTCTACTAGAGGCAATTTGAGAAGCTTTCAGGGTGAGGAATGCACCATGGCTGGAGGAAGTCTCCTGGAGTGGGAAGGAGCGCTCTCTGCCATCTCTCTCCATCAGGTCCTTCATTTGTACCCTTTAAAACAACCAGTGAAATGTAAGCAAAGCAGAGTCCGGTGAGCCATTATTGCAAATGATGAGAACCAAGGAGAACATTTTGGAAACTGATGGCAGAAGGGTGGAGGGCTACCGCTATCTTGTGACATCTGAATGGCACTGATCTCAGAGGGTTGCACACTTCACCTGTGGGCTCTTCTTGTCCTGCCTGTAAGAACTTTAGAATTGTTATAGGTTGTCTGGGGGGTGGGGGAGAGAGAGAAAGAGAGAGAGGGAGGGAGGGAGGGAGGGAGGGAGGGAGAGAGAGAGAGAGAGAGAGAGAGAGAGAGAGAGAGAGAGAGAGAGAGAATATATTTCTATGAGAATACTTACAATTTGATGTCAAAGCATTAGGTGTAGTGAGATTATGCTTCTTTAGGAGTCATGACTACATCAACTTCCCTGGCCCTGCAGCCCCCTTCCTTCTGCGACCCCAGCTCTATAGCACTGATAGTAACAGCAGTGGCCACAGTGGCCTGGCAGCTGTCACGGCAGTGGGCAGTGGAGCAGGGTCAGTGTTGTAGTTCTCCATTCAGTCAGGAAGAAGTTCAGGCCGAGAATACTTTTGAACCTAGAGTTCTCTTATTTCAAAGCCCGTCACCAGCGCTGCAATCCTGTCCTGTTGAGTGGTAATTGTTTCATTATGGGGTTCTCTTTCCTACTAGAATCTGAGTGCCTTGTGAAAAATGACTTTTCGCTATGCGTCCTTGGAGCTCAGCAGGGGGAGGGGAAGAGGCCGGAATCAGTAAGCATTTTTGGATGTCTGAACTGGCACTCTTGACATTGTTGGTTGCTGTTCCACTGTGCATTGCAGGATACTGAGCATCATTCCCTGCTGCTCTTCCTCCAGTTCCAGTAAAACAAAAACTAATAAAATAAAATAAATGGCCTTAGATGATGCCAAGTGTTCCCTGGAAGGTGAACTCTCCCCATAAGGATAGTTGGTTAAAATTCAGCAAAGGCCGCGCCTCATGCAGGTGTGCTCATATTCCCCACAGGCAGGCTGCTGCGAATCACTCAGTGTTGTATCTTCCAGGCCTGTGTTTCTCTGGAGCAGAGCGCTGGCCCATGCTGCTCGCAGGTTGCCCACCCCGTGGCTGCTGTGGTCCTAGTAAGCCACGCCTTCCCACAGAGTACCCAGGAGAGACCAGAGGCAGCACCGCTGGTTCACAGGATGAGCTGTGTGGTTTGGAGCTACCTGGTGAAGTCTTACCACTTTCACCACATGTCTTGGAAGGGCACGGCTACATTTCGTTTCCTGATCTCCCCTGCCTCCGACTCTGTTTACTTCTGTCTGTGCCATGACTCATGGCCCTTCTTTGAGACCCACCCCTATTTAGAGCTGACTTTCAGCTGTTACCCTCTGTCTCTGAATAATGAAGCAGGCTTGCACTGACCATCCTCTATGTCCAGTCTTGTGTCACATCCTTCGGAGCTTCATCCTGATAGTATCCCCGTCTCACAACTCGGGAGAAAAGGTTAGGCATAAGGGTTTTGCTGTTGTGTTGTCTCAGGTACCTTATGCTTTAGTTTGTGCTATGGGTGAAGATGTCTTCCATATCCACATCTATTTCTCCCTAGAGATTGAACTAGAAGGGAAAATGTGCGCCAGAGATAAATCTGCTTTCTCATTGATGACTGACTGCTTATCCCAGAGCCAAGCAGTTTTGACATTGGAGTCTTTGCCAGGTACATAACTAACACTGCTTCACATCAGCCGTGCTCAGGCACAGCAGATGCAGATGGCTGTTCAACCATGTTCAGGTGAGACCTTTCCTCTGTGGGCTGCCATGTCCACCCGCCAGGGGGAAGTGATCAATGAGTGGGCAACAGGGTCGACGTCAGAGGCAGCCCCTACTCCCCACACTGTGGGATTCGCATGGAGACTGAGCTGCTTATCTACTGGGTCTGCGCAGGGGTCTAGGTCCTCTCCACGCATGGTCCTTGGTTGGCGCATCAGTCTCTGTAGATCCCCTGGGCCCAGATTTGTTGGCTCTGTTGTTCTTATGGAGACCTTGTCCCCTTCAGGTCCTTCTATCCCAACTCTCTGCCACTTATAAGTGAGTATATGCCAAGCGTGTTTTTCCAGGTCTAGGTTACCTTACTCAGGATGATCTTTTCTAGTTCCATCCATTTGCCTGCAAATTCCAACATTTCTGTGTTTTTAATAGACGAGTACTATTCAATTGTCTAAATGTACCACAATTTCTTTATCCATTCTTTGGTTGAGGGACATCTAGGTTGTTTCTAGATTTTGGCTATTAAAACAAACAAACAAACAAACTCCTAGGAACAGAGTTGAGCAAATGTCCTTGTTGTATGGTGTAACATATTTTGGCCCAGGATTGGGATAGCTGGGTCTTGAGGTATCATTGTTCCAAATTTTCTGAGAAAGCACCAGATTGATTTCTGAAGTGTTTCTATAAGTTTATACTCCCACCAGCAATGGAGCAGTGTTCTGCTTTCTCTACATCCTTACCAGCATGTGTCGTCCTAGCCGTTCTGATAGGAATACGATGGAATCTCAGAGCGTGGGAGATCTTTCCAACTTCTGATATCTTCTTCAATTTCTTTCTTCAGAGACTTGAAGTTTTTTTCATACAAATCTTTCACTTGATTGGTTAAAGTTGCATCAAGATATTTTATGGGTTTTTGTTTTTTGTGGTTATTGTAAAGGATATTGTTTCTCTATTTTCTTTCTCAGCCCATTTGTCTTTTGTATACAGGAGAGCTACTGATTTTTTTTTTTTTAGTTGATTTTGTATCTAGCCACTTTGCTGAAGGTGTTTATCAGCTGCAGGAGTTCCTTGGTAGAATTGTTATTGTCACTTATATCATGTCATCCGGGAATAATGATAGTTTAACTTCTTCCTTTCCAATCTGTATCCCCTTGAATTCCTCTAGTTGTCTTATTGCTAGGAACTCAAATGCTAGCTTGAAGATATAAGGAGAAGCCAGACAGCCTTGCCTTGTCACTGATGTCAGTGGAATTGATTTAAGTTTCTCTCCATTTATTTGATGTTGGCTATTGGCTTGCTGTATATTGCCTTTATTGTGTTTAAGGTATGTGCCTTGTATTTCTGATCTCTCCAAGACATTTAACATGAGTAGGTGTCATATTTTGTCAAATGCCTTTTCTGCATCTAAGGAGATGATCATGTGGGTTTTTTTCCTTTCATTTTGTTTATATGATGGATTACATTGATGGATTTCTATATATGGAACCACCTCTGCATGCCTGGGATGAAGCCTACTTGGTCATGGTGAATGATAGTTTTGATGTGTTCTTAGATTTGGTTTGTGAGTATTTTACTGAGTATTTTTGCATCAGTGTTCATGAGAGAAATTGATCTGAAATTCTCTTTCTTTGTTGGGTCTTTGTGTCATTTAGGTATAAAGGTGACTGTGGCTTCATAGAATGAGTTTGATAATGATCCTTCTGTTTCTGTTTTGTGGAATAGTTTGAGGAGTATTGGTATTAGCTCTTCTTTGAAGATCTGGTAGAATTCTGCACTGGATCGATTTTGTCCTGGGCTTTTTTTTTTTTTTTTTGGTTTGGGAGACTTTTGATGACTGCTTCTATTTCCTTAGGGGATATAGGACTATTTAAATTGTTTACCTGATCTTGATTCAACTTTGGTGGAATTCAACAAGAACTTGTCCATATCATTTAGATTTTCAATTTGTGGCATATAGGCTTCTGAAGTAAGACTTAATGGTTCTTTGGATTTCCTCAGTATCTGCAGATATGTCTCTCTTTTTGTTTCTGATTTTGCTGATTTGGATGCCCTCCCTTTGCCTTTTAGTTAGTTTAGCTAAGGGTTTGTCCGTCTTGTAGATTTTCACAAAGAACCAGCTCTTGGTTTCATTGATTTTTTAAATTGTTTTCTTTGTTTCTAATTTATTGATTTCAGCCCTGAGTTTTACATTTTCCAGCCTTCTATACCTCTTGGGTGTGTCTGCTTCTTTTTTTTCCCTAGGGTTTTTAGGTGTTCCATTAAGTTGCTTGTTTGGTATCTCTCCACTGTCTTTATGAAGGCACTTAGTGCTGAACTTTCCTCTTATCACTGCTTTCATTGTGTCCCAAAATTTTGGATGTGTTATGCCTTTGTTTTCATTGAATTCTAGGAAGTTTTTAATTTCTTTATTATTTCATCCCTGACCCAGTTGTCATTGAGTAGAGTATTGTTCAGTTTCCAGTTGTGTGTAGGATTTTTGTTATTTCTATTGTTGTTGAAGTTTAGCTTTAGTCCATGATGGTCTGACAAGATGCAAGGGGTTATTTCGATCTTCTTATGTCTGTTGAGGCTTTCTTTATGACCAAGTATATGGTCAATTTTGGAGAACGTTCTGTGAGGTGCTGAGAAGAAGGTGTATTCTTTTGTGTTTGGGTGAAAAGTTCTATAGATGTCTGTTAGATCCCTTCAGTTCATGACATTTGTTAGCTTCATTATTTCTCCATTTAGTTTCTGTCTTGATGATCTGTCCATTGGTCAGAGTGGGGTATTGAAGTCTTCCACTATTAATGTGTGACTTAAGCTTTAGTAATGTTTCTATTATGTATGTGGGTACCCTTGTACTTGGGGCATAGATGTTCAAAATCAAGATGTCATTTGGTGGAAATTTTCTTCAATGAATATTCCTTCCTGATCTCTTTTTATTAATTTTTGTTGCAAGTCTATTTTATTACCATATTTTCCCAGCATGTAAGAGGACTTTTTAACCCTGAAAAATCTGTGCCAAAATCAGGGTCTTATATGCCGAGTACTTACCTGCATCTTGCTTTCCCTTGCTTCATATGTCTGGCGCATGTAGCAGGGTGTGCCACAGCACTCTGTGTGGGGTGGGGAGGGGGAGTATAAAGCAGGGAGGAGCAAGCTACACACATCTTCCTGTACCTAGAGGAGGAAAATGTGAGCGTGGATTGGCTCTCCACCAGAACCTGCCCACTCGACTAAGAGCGCTGCAAGTCCTTCAGGTTGAGTTAGGCTGGCACTGGCTGTCTGTTGCCTGCCTGCAAATAGACACATGCCCGAGTCTGCTGCATAGGATATGTGTTGGAAGCAGGGGAGTTCTATACATTTAGTGTTTTGATTATTATGTGGCAGGAGGATTTTCTTTTCTGTCTACTCTGTTTGATGTTTTATAGGCCTCTTGCATGTTTTGTTTTGTTTTGTTTTGCTTTGTTTGTTTTTGGTCTCTTGCATGTTTATAGGCATCTCTTTTTTTTTTTAACTGGGGAATTTTTTTCTATGATTTTGTTGAAAATATTTTCTGGGCCTTGAAGCCAGGCATCTTCTCTTTCCTCAATTCCTATTATTCTTAGGTTTCGTCTTTTCGTGATAGTCTTGATTTCTTGGATGTTTTGTGTCAGGCATTTTTTAGCTTTAACATTTTCTTTGACAGATCTATCAATTTCTTCCATTATGTCTTCTACACTTGGGATTCTTTTCTCCCCCTCTTGTATTCTGTTGCAGATGCTCACCTCTGCAGTTTGTGTTTTCGTCCCTAAGTCTCCCTCTCCAGGATTTCCTCAGTTTGTGCTTTCAGCACTGTCTCCATTTCCATCTTCAGGTCTTGAACCATTTTATTTATTTCCTTCATGTTTGTTTACATTTTCATCTATTTCTTTATATAATTGTTAAATTCCTTCACCTGTTTGTATTTTCCTGAAATTCTAACAGTGATTTATTCATTTCCTTTCTAAAGGCCTCAAACTGTTTGCTTGTACCTTCTTGTATTTCTTTAATGATTTTCTTTATTTCTTCCATTATCATTTTCATAAGTATAGACTCAGTGTCATTTTCTTATGTTTCAGTTGTGTTAGGGGATTCAGGGCTGCTTGTTGTAGGATAACTGGGTTCTGAAGATGCCATATTGCTCTGGGCTTTGTTGATTGTGTTTTTACTCTGGCCTTTAGCCATCTGATTGTCTGTGGTGTTGGCTGGTAGATCCTGTTGCTCCCTGGAGTTCTGGGGGTGGGGTGGGATGAGAAGAGCCTTAGCCAGGAATCTGGATGGTCCAAAAGGTACCTCTTGGATTAGTGGGTGGTTCTCAGGGACTTGTGGGGTGGGGCTATCTTCAGCTGTATGATCCTGGGGGCAGAGTGGGTACCTTAGGAGTCTGGGGACCCTCCTCTCATGAAGGAAAGTACCAGAGTTAGCTGCCCTGTTACTGTCTTTCTTACTTCGAGGTTAATGAGTCCCACTGACCAGCCACTGTGCTCAGTCAATATGCTTAGACACTGTGCTCCTTGCTTTGGAAAGCCCACAGTTGTATCTGTATGCTCGGATATCAGGAGATATCCATTCCTCCTCAGGAAGGGCTAAGGCTGCAGTGTCCTGAAAGTCTCCTCTACTAGGCAGTGTGGACACCTGAGATTAGAGCTGCCTGTCCCCCTACCGGAAGGTAACCACTTCAATGGCACGTCTGAAGTTGGGACTGCTAGATGAGTTATCTGGAAAGTCTCCACAGCATGGTGGTGATAGTGGGTACCTGAGGTACAAGCTGCATGTCCCCAACATGGAAGCTAACCACTTCCCGGGAGGGTCTGAGGTTGGGGCCCCAAACTGCAGTATCTGGAAAGTGTCTGCTCAGTAACTTTGGGCACACAGCTTCCAGAGAAGGCACACTGAAGTGATTCTGTAACCTGTTCAGATGCAGGCATTCCAGAAGAGGACATTTGGCTGCACATGGGAATGTCATTAATTTCTCTCAGTGACTATTATGGGGTATATGTTTTCATCAAAATGTCCTGTTTTGTGGTTTTATCATAAATATAACTAAAATATGAATAGTTCAATCTCTTGTCATGCTAGAGGAGCAGAAGACTGGACAGAGCTAACCCTGCTCTGTGTGATGGGCTCTGTGTGTTATGATGGTGAGCATATAAGTAGTCTCAGGAGGAAGGCTCTACCCTTTCTACTTACTCTCTGCCCCAGAGAGGAATACTGGGTTCTACAAGTGATCCATGGATGTGGAAATTTTCCATAAAGCTTGATGTGTGGATTTTTGGAGAGGTCTCTAGTAACTGTGTTTCTAGGTTCGCATGAGAGTTTAAATGTGGCAAATTAAAAAGGAAGAGCTGTGACTATTATTAATAATAATAGTGGCTGTTTTGTAGGACATGTATAGGGCAGTGGCAATGCTGTATGATCCTTTCCAATAATATTTTTATTCCTTAAAATGTGGTGTTAAGTTCAGTGTCACTGTCCCCACATTAAATGCTAGAGATTGGAGAGGTTGAGAGTTGCCTAGGCCCTGCCGGATAGTAAGTGGCTAGTCTAGAGCTGTGGGACCACCCTTTCTACTCAGCACCCAACATACCTTTGAGATGGGAGACAGTTGCCCTTGAAACCTTATGATTGGCTTTCTCCTTTATGTCATAATTCAACCCAGCAGGTGAAGCAAGAGCCAGTTTTAAGGTTTAGGCACGTCAG
>OU015743.1:155195232-155211631 GCA_907169655.1 Acomys percivali
AAGAGACCACTGTGGCATCTCAGGACCATGAGCAGAAGAGACCACTGGGGCATCTCAGGGCTGTGAGCAGGAGAGACCACTGTGACATCTTTGGCTCAACTGCAGTCTTCAGAAGATCTGGGCTGGTATAGAAGGCTGGGAGCTTAAGATGAGGGAAGAAAGAAGAAAGCTCATCAACTGACTTCTAGCTTTCCTGTTAGGTGATTTATATACATTGTTCTGCATTGTCCTCATAAAACTTAACTTAATATTCTCTTCACAGATAGGAAACAAGATTAGGTTCATTTAACTACTTTCAAGATTTACAGGTTGTGTCAGCATTTTCCTTCTTTCTCTGGGACGTTCTAAGCTGGGGGAGCTGACGTCCTTCTACAGTGGCCTCTGATAGTGTTAGTCAGCACTAGAATATGTGGCACTGGACTGGGGCAAGCACCCATAGCTGAGCCAGGGTGGGGATAAGGTGGGATCTGTCTGAGCAGAGTGCTCTGGGAGACAGTGACCCTAGTCCCCTCCTTCCTTTATAGCACACAGGCTTTGTTTCACACAGGTCAGCTTGCTTACGGATGAGAATCAGAGGTTGGCAACCTCGAAGCGTGAACCGAAGCCCCAGGTCGGTCAACATCACTGCTTTGCCCTGT
This sequence comes from Acomys percivali, assembly GCA_907169655.1. Lineage (NCBI taxonomy): Eukaryota > Metazoa > Chordata > Mammalia > Rodentia > Muridae > Acomys > Acomys percivali. The sequence continues at coordinate 155,195,871 of OU015743.1, forward strand.
AACACATATTTTCACTTTAGTTAGTTTAGTCATTTTGAAAATCAGTGTTGCCCACACTCCCCTTCCAGAAGTCAGTTTCTCCTTGAACAGTCCCACGGCGAGTGCAACACAGTACGAACGGATGACCTGTTTATAGGTCCTGATTTTATACTAGACTGTGGACTTGTTCACACAGCAGTTCATTGTTCATCCCTGGAGACCCCATCCTCACCTGCGGACGTGCGTCCTGTTGCATTGGGAGTACCGTGTGGCTGGGAGTGGGTAAGCTGAGATGGCTGGTAGTAGGGCCTTAGTATTTCCAGCTGATAAAGGCTATAGAGGGTAATTCCCGGTTTTAATAGCATCTTAGGTGCTGTGGATCCACCTTAAACTCTTTTTGGTCATGTTGATAATTTTTTTCTACTCTTTTACAAGATACATGTTCAATTGCTATATTAGTTTGACTAGTAGAGCAATAGTTACAAAAATATTCATTAAAAGTCTATAACGTTGACCTAGCCGAAAACTTCCAGAGTAACTTTATTAGATTTTTGCCTGTTAAGTTAATGAATTTTTAAAATAAATGTCGGAAGGAGGCATATCTTGAGCTATAATTTACTAGGATACAAATTAAAACTCAGTCATGCATCAGAATTAGCTGTATGGTGTTTCTTTTGATTTTCCTTTCTGGTTACTTGAGCTTAGAGTTTCAATGTGAGCACAAAGCAGAAGACTTTTAAGAGGAGAGTTTGCATTTCAGAAACACCTCTGGAAGCTTCTTTCAAAATCTTTACAGTTCTTGGAACTATGAAAGATGAGTCGTCTTGGAAGTGTTCCGTCCAGCATTAAACACTTCTTGTGGCCTCACTGCCCGTCAAGATGTGGGCAATGTGGCACGAAACCTTTTAGCAGATTTGAGCATCAAGTGCCATGGATTTGAGCATTAATACAATTACCATAATTTTCTCCATGTGGAGCTTTTAGCCAAGTCTTTACCAGCCTTCTTTGGCTCAAGCTGTAAATAAATGCTTTCCCTGAAAACTGAACACCTCAGCAATGGAGAGTCTTATGAAGGAACACTTTTGTAATAAATTATTTATGAAGTATCAATTAGTGATCAAATGCGATGTTTATATGGTGTATCTCAAGGACAAGGCAGAAAATTGTTATTTGGTCATTTTGTTATGGAATATTATAGAAGGTTGAGAAAATAATCTTGTGCATTAACAAAACCTAATAGAAATGTATGTAGAAACTGTTGTTGTAATGTGACTGATGGAAAAAGCACAGCCCACTGTCTGTCCCTCCCCTCCCTCCTCCCCTCCCCCTCCCTTCCTGGCATCTCTCTTCCTTTCTTTTTTAAATAGGGGATTATCTACCCATAGTCCAATAAAATGATCTGTGTCAGTAAATTCTGACCTTTCATTCCAGGCAAATCATTCCTCAGTCACCTATTTCATCCCAAATGTCCATCAGGAGCAGGCAGGCGGGAAGATGTCAGCAGGGGGACAGATCCTTAGGAATAGAGGCCAAGTCACACCTGTTCCCGTCTGTTATCCAGGCTCCCTTCCTTCCGACAGGTCTCAGGTGCCCTTTTACTTCCTGGGAAAAGCATGTGTTGTATTCACTGGAGTACGCCATCTTTTGAGAATTATGGGACCAGCATGACTGAATTGTTGAGAGATTATTTGCACTTTAGCATGGTGTTACATCAAGAGATTTGGTGTGCTAGCTTATGGATCATTCATTATTGAGATCAGCGAAGCCTGGCAGTAAACAAATTCAGGGGCCAAGTAGACTCTGAAGTGAGAAATAGGAGGAAATCCGAAGCATATGTGGAAAAGAAACCTGCCTGAGAGCAAGGAGGCTGCCATCTTATTAAACTGGTTTTCTTCTCCCAATGAGACCATATTTTAAGTGTCATATACTGTGGGCACAATCACCTGGCACAAAGTAAATACTGGGGAAATCCCTGGTGAATGAGGGAATAATTGTTTAAATGAAGAGGCTTGATTTTTTTTAAAAAAAGTCTTTTCTTGTGTTTAGTTATTCCAAATGCTTAATGGCGTCTCTATCAAGTCTTTGAAGTAAATGATTGTTCTAGGTGGTAGAACTGACTTTATATGATGAATTCAGTGCTCACAGAGACCTTTCATAACACTTAAGGACTCTGGGCAGGACAGAGACGTTTCCAGGAGAGGGACTATTTTAACAACAAACAAGTTTAAGAAGGTTGTGAATTTTACTTTTCCATAGGGTAACATAAACCCTGCAGGAAGTGACACAGTTTGTATATTTTTGCCCTGTAGGTTCAAATTTTCAAGTGAAGACTGTTGATAAGTGACAAGTGTATGTTGGATATGTCAGTGCGTCATGACTCCAGTATTCCTTCTGAGTTCTAACTAGAATGAAACAGTGTCAGGACCAACCTGAGGAGCCAGCAGTCTTGGCTTTAGCCAGGGTGAATGCTGACACTTATGGTTCTTTTGCCTCTGCTTTCAATCCGGCCACACGTTAGGTTCTTTGTGCCACTGACACACCTACCCGCTGGCCATCTAGGAAGCTGGAACAAAGAGGAAACAGATGTAGTCCCCTTCTTCTGGTACAAGCGTCATTTGATTGACTTGCTTGGTTCCTGGGCTAAAGGAGCCCATTGGTGACTGGTAAAGAGACCCGTGGCAAGCCTGCACCTACGATGTATCCATGATGCACCTCTACCTGTCTGATAGATCCCTAGAAGTGTCAGATGGTTTCCAAGAGGCACAGATCAGATAAGGGATTCCTCGTCTTCTGGATGGACTTAGTGAGGGGCAGGAAGCCAGATACGGGCATGTTCGTATCAGTGTCATTGTCCTGGAAGAGACCAGAGAAGGTCCCTTTGTAGTTATATTCTTCAGCGCTTTCTCCTAGCAATATGAGTCATGACTAGTTGGTGTGGTTCTCAGCTGTGGGGCTTATAAATCCTTTTTAAGCTATGAACATACAGTATTTTAAATCTTCCTGTTAGAATAGGGAATGCTGCCAAGGGCTTGTCCATTTGTTTGGTATGTTCATGAACAATGAGATGTGTGGTCACCACTCTGTCTTTCACGGGCTCCTCTCAGCCCGTTGCTGCCACTCCAACTTTGTGACTTGTTATTTTAGGTAAAGTTTGTATTAAATACATTGGGAACCCTGGAGAGCCTTTGGCCATAGTTAGTTGCAGCTTTTTATTTGTTATGTGGGGCCTGTCACACTATTTATCTCCCATGTCCAGAAGGAAGGTCACCAACTGTCCCAGACTTTGCCTTCCCAGTTTCCTCTGAGCCTTTGATCTTGCTGTGTTTTTTACAAAACAAAACAAAACAAAAACCACCATTGTTATTCCTGTCTGTCTTATGCAACTTTGTCTTTCTAATTTTTAAAGAAAAAGAAATATTCTCTGAATATTATACGCACTAGGTTTATCCTTTCTGGTCTGTCTTCTGCCTGAGGGAAATGGCCTGGAGTTGTGGCCTATCCAATAGTGTATGCATGCAGCTAGCCAGCGGTTTCTGATCGCCTCCCATGTGTTAGGTGCTAGAATAAGTGCACACAATGAGTTTGAAAGGAACCTGGTCCATCTGCTTGGAGATCTCTTGTCTATTCAGGAAGATGGATAAACAGACAAATCAATGCTATCAATATTTCTAATAAGAAGGCAGAAGAGGTGACCCAACAGTTAAGAGTGTGTACAATTCTTACAGAGGACCCAGGATTTTAGTTCCCAACACTCACACTGGGCAGCTCTCAGCTGCTTGTAACTACAGCCGTTGAGGGGGTGAGGGGAGGCCATCCGTCCAGCACATCTGGCTTCTGAGGCCACTTGTACTCATGGACATATATTTCCACACAGACACACCTACATACCTATATTTTAAAATCTTTTTAAAAAAGGACATTTAATGTGTATTTGACACCCTATCCCCAATACCATAGAGGTGATGTTGGTGGTGTTGGTGGTGATACCAAGGATGTCTTCTCATGAAGTGCTTCTGGGAAAAAATGCGAGTGCCCTTTAATAAGAAAAGAAGGAATGGCTTCTGGAGCAGAAGAAACATGCAGAGATGTGGAGGCATAAAAGAATGGAGTGTGCTCAAATTGCTGGGTGGGGTAGGACAGGGGATGGGGCACCGATTGATGCCTTGTGAGACTTCTGCCCTTGCTCGAGGATAGGCCACTAGTAAGAGCTTCAGCATAGTGGCATCTGCTTCATTGCTTTTAAGAGATGGTATAGGTACTATGTATGCCAACCTGAAATGGTGGGTGATAGGCCAGTGTAGGCATATGCCTGTAGCATCTATGAAGATGAGCGCTTGTCTGTGTATTGCCCCTCCCACCATTTCACTTTGTAATCACATACCATACCCTCTCTCCTTTCTGAAAATATCTTTTGTGAAGTGTGATCTCAGGTGACCCAGGGCATGGTTTAAGCAGCCTGCAGGAACGTTAGCTGTTGTCACTTTGAACCAGGCCTTGGCACCTGGTGGACAGGAACACTCACTTCCCAGCCTTCTTCCAACACCCCACTCCCACCCTTTAAGTTCTCAGAAATACCATTTTGGCTACTGTCCCTTCCAGGAACAGCCTCAGAGAGTCTGAAGGACAAGGGAGCAGTGATGACCACATCATGATGTCATAATGGCAAGTAATGGTTTTTAGAAGCCTTCTGGGTCTGCAATGTTCCTTCCTACAGTTTGGCATCTGGAACACAATTGGAAACTCTCCAAAGTGAGGTTAACCCTTAAGTTTCCTTCATTCTCCTAAAACAACAAAACAGCAACAACAACAACAACAACAACAGAGCAGTGTCTTATCAGAGCTAGAAGGAATAATGAGGATCTTGTTCTAACACCCTCAATTTGTAGATAAGAACTGAACCTCAGAGATGTGGAATGAATTTTCTTAATTTTGCAGTGTTTTAGAGACACAAATGAGACCAGAAATCAGGCCTGTTACATCCCCACTGGCTACTACCAAGCTCCTGTCCCTGTGGCATTGACCTTCTGTGCCAACTCTTCTATTTGAGGTTTTTCAGCAGTGTTGCTTAAGAAAGCAACTGTAAGTGCTGTAAGCTGAGTGGGAGGAACCCCTCACCAAGATTGTAATTCAGGTCAGCTGACACACCAGAGGCCCTCCTCAGCAATGTCAAGCTTTGCCCAGGTAACCAGGGGCACTTGAATCTGGGAGCGTAGTAATCTCATAAAATACTGACTGAAGTAGACAAATAAGAATAATTTCCTTATCACCGCATTTAGACTAGCTTGGTTTCAGTTCTGGGTCTGCTACCCATGAGCCATATAAATTCTGCCATATGCAACTTGAGCTCTTTGAACCGCAACTGGTATATTGCAGAGTGGTGAGTATACAGGTGAATCTCCTGGCACACGGCAGTTTCCTGGCAAGTACTTGTTCCTATTAGAAGAACTGTCCATTCCTCTGAACATGAATCCTCCATATGACAGGTCAGACACGCTAAAGATAGGACCCTGGAAAAGTTCCATAATTATTGTCAAAATCTAAAGTTGGGAAATACCTTTTTCTAAACTACTCTTGGGATTACACAACCTTTTTCCAAGCAAGGTATAAGACAGACCCTGAGAAGTTATCTAAACCTGCAATTACAGGCCTGTCTAAATTCTTCAGTTACACATGACTGCAGATTTTTTAAACTGTTGTTTCATTAATTTATCATGAACTGAATGACATATAGCCATATGCATATTAAAAGTATAAATTATTTTGGTGATAATTAGGGAAAATCTATGACTAATGTTCCTAAAATGCTTTATAACTTTTAAAGACTATTTTTCTTTTTGTTGTTTATTTTTCCACAAAACTTTCTAAATGAGTTTAATTTCTATTTCATATTGGGGGAATCCAGAAATCATGAGCTTTCAAGTGAGAAAGGTTTTGAGTTAAGCCCTAGATAGAATGCTGGCTGGCTGTATAAAATGAGCAAGATGCAGACCCTCTCTGAGATTTGGTTTCTTCACTTATAATAATACTGAAGGGCTGTGATGGACAGGGATGATGTATGTAAAATGTGTGACTTCTGAAAGTGACTCAATAAAATAGGACCTAATCAACTCACACGGCACTCAATAGCATATACAATTGTATAATACAAATAGGCCCATCACTGGACTGCTGTCAGGCCCAATCCAGGAAAGAACCCTAAAGGGCTTTGATAATTATATTCAAAGGAGAAAGACTACAGGAAGCAGGCTCATGATATGCAGGATAAGGTTATATTAATGACTGAATAATCTTTCATTTCCTCCATAACTCTAGTTTACTGACTCATTGTGATGCATCTATTATATGCTGAGAACACCGAACTAAAGGGCTTGAGGTTCCTGATTTGTATATCTAATATCTATATGATTAGAGCATTGTAAGTCTCTGCGGTGCCCTGTGGTAAATACTATAAAAATAGGAAAATGGGGCTTTTAAGAATATATATTTATGAGATTATTCTGCTTAAACTAAGCTGGGATGCATTCAGACTGTGAATGGGGTCAAAATGGTGCTTAGACAAGGGAATTAGGGGAGAGGGAGGGAGATTGTGTGTGTGTAAGAGAGAGGGGGGGGAGGCGGGGGGAGGGAGGGAGGCAGCCAGCTCATGGAAAGGAAGCCAGTGTGGCTACAACCAAGAAGGTGCAAGGTGACAGCGTATGCGAGGGTGCTGAAATCATGAGCTAAGAAAAATGAAACTTGGTTTCTCAGTCCCTCCATTGGAAGTCTTTTCTGGTTGTGGGAGATAGCCATTTCAGGTTCCATATCTGTTCTTGGTTGTATTGAGGGACATGTAGGTTGTTTCCAGTTTCTGACTATTATGAATAAAGCTACTATGAACATAGATGAGCAAGTGTCCTTGTGGTATGGTGGAACACATTTTGGGTATATGCCCAGGAGTGGTATAAACTTCCAAAGACATCAACACTTAAGACACAGGACTCAGGTTCTTTAAGCTAGATCTAACCTGAAAGCCTTCTTATGGCCTGGCTTCCGTAGTACCTGAAAATACCATGCAAGCTGCCAAATGAAGAAAGCTGTCACTAGTCCTACCCAACTGTGACACCCATGAGCCACAACCCTGATCAGCATGGCAAGATATTCCTAAAAGTACAATAGTTGCGCTCATATCTTAATGATAACCAGCAGCTATGTAATTAGACTTACGGCCAACTCAACAGGAAGAAAATCATGCTTGGTACTGAAACCTAGCCCAATTCTCAGGGCTAGTGAGGTCATGAGGAATTTAGAAAAGAATCCACAGATAAGTGTACCTAACACCTATCATCAAAAAAGCATCTCTCTACAGCAAATGGAGACCATTACAGAAAACTACAGCAATACACACTGTAGCCATCTATAAAGCCTAGCTCCAGTGTCTACAATGTAGCCATTGATAGAGCCTAGCTCCAGTGTCTACACTGTATGCATCTATAGAACCTAGCTCCATTGTTTACACTGTATGCATCTATAGAGCCTAGCTCCAGTGTCTACACTGTATATGCATCTATAGAGCCTAGCTCCAGTGTCTACAATGTAGCCATCTATAAAGCCTAGCTCCAGTGTCTACAATGTAGCCATCTATAGAGCCTAGCTCCAGTGTCTACACTGTATATGCATCTATAGAGCCTAGCTCCAGTGTCTACAATGTAGCCATCTATAGAGCCTAGCTCCAGTGTCTACAATGTAGCCATCTATAGAGCCTAGCTCCAGCGTCTATACCTACAAAGCAATTCCTGAGGCTTAGGGTACAACGTGGAAAATGGGGCAGAAAAAAATTTAAGAGCCAAAGGACAAGAAATTTTGTTGTGAGACTAGCTTCCTATGTAAAGACCTGAGAAGTGACACTGTCAGCAGCTATGGTAACTTAGATTGGGAAAAATCTCATGGAGTCCCAACCCTAGTCAATAACTACAGGTGGAAATGACAGCTTAGGGAAAGAGAATTAGCCTCTCCCAGGGATGATCACCATAAGTGTTTCTAGCCCTAAACTCATATATAAATAAACAACCAAAGTGAACTCAGCAAGTTGTATTTCATATTTTTGCACATATATGTAGCAATTATAATAAAATTTTAAAAGGCCATCAATTTGAGAGGGAGATGTGGACAGGGGCCATGGAGGGGGTTGGAGGGATTTTGATGATTAATTTATTCTCTCATATTCCCTCAAAGTGACACCAGTTCCCCCCTCCCGTTGCTCCCCGCCTTGTCCCCCCACCTCCTCTCTCCCCATTCACTGCTCTCTTTTTCTCTTCAGAATGGGCCTCCCAGGGACATCACACAAACATGGCCTGTCAAGTTGCAATAAGCCTGGATGCCTCCCATCATTAAAGCTGGATGAGGCGACTCATTAGAAGGGCAGTGGTCCTGAAAGCAGGCAAAAGCCCCTGTTCCCTCTGTCAGGAGTCCCACAAAAACACCAAACCACCAACTACGACGTATATACAGAGGGCCTAGGTTAGACCCATGGAAGCTTTCCTGTTGTAGGTTCAGTCTCAGTGAGTGCAGAGGAGGCTTAGCCCAGTGTTGACTGGCTTTCAGCATTGCCTGTGACACGCCGTCACTCTTCTGCCTCATTTTTCTTGGTCCCGCAGAAGGTAAGTGGTGACCTTGGCGTCTGAGGTGACCTACTCTCTGACTCCATGGTTCTTCTATGGTTTCCCTCACCCCTGTTCTGTGAATTTTGACTTCTACATACCCGTGACCTTTTCAGTTTCTCAGCACAGAGCAACCTTTCTGAGAATCCACACCCGAGGTTGCCGCGGTGAGGTTGTCGGGTCACGGGTTGACTAATGACTTTTTCTAAGGCCTGCTGGCAGGAATTGCCTTGCTTTGAACCCTATTGATTCCAGAAGTTTGCCTGCCACTCAGACAGCGTCTGCGGGTCCTGGGGGGCAGTGAGTCACAGACGCACCTTTCCTGTGACCCAGCTGCTCTTGTGGTGAGCGCAATGACTGTGATCTCTTTGTGGCATCATCAAACCTAGAAAGATGACATTAAAATTCTGTTAAATTTTCATGCCCTCTTAGCTATTGAGATGTATGTACAGTGATGAGAGGGACCAACAAAAGCGCCCTATCGTGTTCTTCTCTCCATGCTCTTACTTCAGAGACTACTTAGGGGACAAGGTAATGATTTTATGAGGTTTATTAATACTTCATGTTCTTCTCCCCTCCCCCCACCCTTTCTGTCAAGGAGGTTGTATCTTGGCTTTAAACAGAAGCAATGCAACTGCCAGCGGATTGTTAGGAGGCAGAGTCCTTGCCTGTTCTGTGATGGGCACCATGCACAAGGATCTGTTGACTCTTGCTCCTGGGAGAAAACATTTATTTTTCAGATTTACCTTGGAGTAAGTGTAGTGGAGCCACGCTGACATGAGTTTGCAACCTGGCCCTGCCATGGGCTATCAAACATGTTACCTAACCTGTAAGGGTCTTATAGGGAAAGGAGTATAGCTACCTGGTAACTTCGGTGATTTCACATAAAGCCTTTTAAAAACATTCAACTAAAATAAATATTTGCATTATTTATCCTTACTCTTCCACTCGCCTATGCCCCCATGTCCAACCTAAATTTATGAGTTTTTTCTTCAACCTTTGTATATAAATAAAACCTGATGAATTCTTTCACTGTTGCACATACATACATACATACATACATACATGTATACATACATACATGCATACATACATATATATTTTTAGAGCAGAGCACTCAATGTTGGGTAACCAGTCAGGGAACTAACCCCCTTGGGAAAGAACCATTCTCCCTCAGCAGTTTTTAGTTGGCCGTAGCTCTTCCTGTAGAGATGGTATTCCTCCCATCTGCACCATGAGGTCAACTGTTGTTCGAATTGTTCAAGTCCTGTTCAGGCAGACATGCTGTTGAGATTTTTATGAGGGTAGTTTTCTCTGTAAGAGCCAGAAGGCACAGTCTTACAGCAGCCTTCATGGCCCTCTGGCTCTTCGAGTCTTTCTAGTCTTAAAATCCATGTAGTCTTCTGTGATCTTTTCTGAGACAAGTGCAGGAGTTGTTTTGCAGGTTTGTCAGCTGGGGGTAGGCACCCCATGGCCAGTTGTTCTCTGCGTCTGAACAGTTTTGGCTTTTTATAATGGCCCCCTGCTGTTGCAAAAAGAAGCTTCTTTGATGACTGGTGAGATCTATAATTGTCTGTGGGTGTACACGTAAGTGTTTAGAAAACAGTTAGGAATTAAACTGGCTTACCAAAATAGAGGCTGCAGGTCCTCTTCTAAGACCTGCGCCCTCACGAGCCATTCCTCGGTGGCTTAGTTCTTGGTGGCAGGCATGATGTTCCTCCTCTTAAGCAGGCCTTTGATCCAATCAGATAGCTGTTAGTTACCATCAAGGTATAAATGCATTATTGTACTTTTAGGGATGCGTCGCCCGTAGGTCATCAATGCGGGTTACAGGCATCCATATCTGGGTCTGACTATTGATCTCTTTCCTCTCCCAGCAGCTTTTACATCACCTTCTAGTCCTGTGAAAGCTAGTCCTCAGGGAAGAGGCCCTCTTAGTGTGTGCTTCGTGAGGCGATCTTGTCTGGTATGAGAACCTAACCAATCATTAATTTTGCTGAGTTTTTCTTAGTAATTGCTTTTATTTCCTCTGTTTCTCGTAGTTACCACATTGAGTGACTTCCAACATGTTCCTTAACCCCTCTGCTTCCCTGAGTGTATAAAGCAAACTGGAGACGCATTTGTAGTGGGCTTGTGAGCTCTACTACATCCATCTCACTTCAGTTTGGATCCTTTGTTCTTTACCTGTTTTATCTTTTGTTATCTCTGCCTTCTTGCTATAAGCTGCCTAATGCATCCTCTGTGGCAGGTAGCACATAGAAAAATAGTTAGGAACATGGACACTCAGTAAATATCTGGAAAATAACTGACAGGCTAGTAGAGAATAGCGACACAAAATAACTGCTCTGGAGGAGAGGTAAGGCAGACAAACAGGGAAAGTAACAAGCTAGCGCCTTGGAGACAGGGAATGAGAGTGGGGGTACAGCATCGGTCTATGCTTGGGGAGTGGGGAAGGACGGCAGTCATCAGTGTGACTGGCATTGGAGGCTGTGGGTATGGGTAATCACACTTAGAGAGAGAAGAGACATGAGTGTGAGAAAGCTTTGAGGAGTTCCAATCCGTGAGAGGTGTGGCTGAGGGTGCCTCCAGATATTTGTAAAAGCCGTAGGTGTAGTGAGGCCAGGAGTGTACCAAATGGGGAGCAAGGGTCTCCATGCCTGTAAGCAAAAGCTGAGGACTGAGAACTCCACTTGCACAATCACTTGGAAACTGCACTCATCCATGTGTGCTCCATAATACTACAGACTCGGACATCTGTGAAGACTAGTACACTGTGCCTCCATATTTAGAGGCAATCTGCTGGTGTCTGATATTGGTCCACTTGCTGTGTTCTTACATGGTGAAGGGCAGAGGGCAAGAGAGAGCAAACCCATCATTCCAAACTGTTTGCATATGAGCATTAATGCACTCGTGCATTAATCAATATCTCCCAAGAGGCCTCCGTCCCATCTCCTTTTCTGGACATTGAGTTTGTGGCACATCAGTTTTAATAGCCATATTCAGGCCACAGCAGAAACTTTCATGAAAGCGACTTTATTATAATAGCAGGGCAGAAGATAAGGGTTGAGGAGTAAGTAACTAACGTTTAATGAACATTCGCCAGATGCTGCGCCTAATACTTTGTATGAGTTACTACTGCTTTACAACAACCCCATGAGAAGTGGAATGCCTAACTCTGTCCCTTTTGAAAAGAGGAACGTGAAGTGCGTGGAAGTTAAGCGCGTGACGTCACACAGTTGGCTGCTGATTGACTATCAGTTCAGTCCAGGATAGAGAGGGCAGGCGCCATTGTGGAGCAGCGATGTTGAGACAGCACTTGAGAGATTTGGCTATCAAAAAAGGAGCTAGAAATGGGATGGTCACTAAAGGAAGATGAGTGTTCAAAATAAATGGGGTCCTTCATTGCCTGTTTGACTGAGAGAACCGCTTGACATTGTTTGGTTGGTGACGGGAGGTATCTAGAGATGCTTCTGGAATGTGGGCACCAGAGAAAGAAGGGGCCATCAGAATTTCAAGAACTCAGAGCTGGAGGAAGGAATCATTCTTGGGACAAATGCTATGTTCAGTAAAAGAAAAAAGCAACTATGGTGTGAGGCTGGAAGCAGTTCCCGCTGGTGCTGGGTAGAGCTCCCCTCACAGAGTGTCTGCTTTCTTTGTGAAATGAGAGTAAGGTGGCCACTGAGGGGCTGATACAGAAGCAAAGGAGTCAGGGAGTTGGGAAGTGGAGAAGGTGTGAATAGAAGTTAGATACCCAAGGAGCAAGGAGATTAAGGGAAAAGTGGAGACTCGGGGGTGTTGAAAGCCTGGCAGGGGCAGCGTGAGTTCCCGTTGAGTCTACCTGGGTCTTGATTTTTCTCCAACATTCTGATTGAATGCAGATGGAAAAAGTAGGGTTTTTCGTTTGTTTGTTTTGCTTTGTTCTGTTCTGTTAATCACTGGGAAGAGTGGCAGCCTGTCCTGCACACCCTTGTATCACTTTTCTCTCCAGCCACCATATCCAATCCATTACATGAGGTTATCACGGACTGCCCTCCATGAACTCTGACTGCCTGCAAATGATGTCACATCTGTTTTGCCCTGTCTCCTACCTTGCCTACTCAATGGGCTTCTAGAACATTTTCCTGTTGGGAATTGCTGCCTGTAGTCCATTCTGCATGCTACAGGTGTATCTTTGATACTGACTTCCTAGCATAACTTTGTCAAGTCTCTCTATTGTACATAGGAGGCCCAGAGGTGGTAGGGCTCCACCTAGGCCTGCCACAGTGTCACCACTGTTCCCTCCACTCTGTGAACTCCTGTCACCACAGTGCCTCTCTGGGGCTCTGTGTTCTTGTGTTCTTGCTCCCAGTGTCAAATCTGTGCTCTTGGCAAAAGGACAGGGGCAAGGGCAAGGGCACACATGTTCACTGAACCTGCTTCCCACTCACAGGAGATCATCGCTGACCCCCTGCCTCATCTTACATCTCATGGCCAGTGGCCAGAAGTTCATTCCCTGCGTGCCACTCTCTCAGGGGGAACCTGCGAAAGCATATGGCTTTCAGAGGTTGGTTTGCAGTGTTCAATGTAACTAGAATAATCCAATTTAAAGAAAGGGAAGGCAAGGTGTGGACTAGGTGGGCAACTTGAAGGCTCTTGGAGTGGCCGAGCCGGTTGGCCTTAGTATACTGCTGTCTGAGTATCAGTGTCAGGGCTTGGCACAGTTTCCCAGGACAGATTTCAATGGCCTTGGTCCAGAGTATAGCTTCCACTGTACAATGTTAACACCTTTGACTTTGAATTTATACAGCTAAGAGACTAAGATGGTGAAGCAAACAGCCTTCCCACTTGGTTACCCAGAGACTTTCCAAGGGGTTGACTGCCCAGTAACATCTCAACCATGGGCGTATTGGAGAAACATGCATTTTCCCATAGGTCCCATATATGCTGGGACCTGTTTCATGGAGAATATCTTATAAAAATTGATAGAAAAAAATCAATCTGTGTTATAGGCTTCTATATCCTGATGTAGATTCTAGCTCAGGACTCTGGTAACTACTTCTTGGCCATGGCGGTTGATTTGTTTCCCCATACCATTGCCACCCCACTGTGTAAGCACTGGAAAAATACTGACTCCCATAACCAGATGCTGAACAAGATGTGCACTCTTATAGATACACTAAACTATTCAGAAAATTCAGGTCCTACAGGGTATAGACCAAGGCTTACAGAGATCCAAACAAATTGTTCATCAAATTGATGACTGTGTTTACTGAGATCTCTTTCTCACCAGCTGAGTCCTCTTCTGATGGTTAGGGTCTCTCAGGAATCGTTTTCCATAACAGCATGATGTTAGAACCTCCTGTGGGCTCACCAGGCGTTTTCTAAGTGAGGTCTGTAGCCGCCACGCTCCAAAGCTCTCCCAAGAGGCACACAAACATGAATCACGGACAAATGTTCTCACACTTGTACATGTGGGTTTGGTTGGTTATTTGAGGCAGGGTCTTGCTATGTTGTCGTGGCTAACCTTGAACTTGCAATAATCTTCCTGTGTCTGCTTCTCAAGTGCCAGAGTTACAGGTGTGCAACATTATACCAGCTTCCAGAGACTGCTTAAGGTTCTGGCTATGTTTCTCAAAGAATTATATTTCCTCAAAATTTATAGTTTCATTGAATGTATACAAGACACAAATTATATCTATATATACACATATATGTGTATATATATATATATATATATATACATGTCTATTAGATACATTACCTATTTATTATAAGTACCAGGAAATGTTTTTTTTTCTCATTTTACAGATAAAGAAACTGAAGCTTAGTGAGGTGAAACATCACAAAGCTTTAAATTGCTAAATTTTCATGTTTACCTAAAAAGTATAGAAATGGTTCTGAGAAAACAACTAAATTTTCTTTGAGGATCTCTGTTTTCTCCTTTCTGAGCTGAAGGGACTGGGTTTGCTCACCAGTTCTCAACTGAGAGCTGATATAAGAGCCACTCAGAGGACATCATAAAACTCCTGGCTTCCCCTCCCCTGCTTACAGTTTCTAAGTCAGGAGTTCTGGGTGGTGCCAAGAAATGACATTTCTAGCAAATCTCCAGGTAGCACCCACATCACCACCACCACCAGCAGCAGCAGCAGCAGCAGCAGCAGCAGCAGCAGCAGCAGCAGCAGCAGCAAACCTCCCACTTCTCCGGTCCCCTGAATCGAGGGATCCAAAACTCTTTAGAGAATGATGTTACCCCTACTCTGGCCAGATTTGACAGTGCAGGTAAATGCAGTGTGGATGCTGATGAAAGCCACTGCTTCCTGCACAAGTTTTCTTGTTGTTTTACTTGATGGCTGTAGAGTGTAGTATGTGAGAGCTTCGCAGGTCTCTAGCATGTGCACTGTGGTGGCACACTTGGTCCCTGTGTGTGCTGTGCTTATAAACTGCAGAAGGCGATCGCCTCCTCACAATTATTATCAAAGGAGACCCTGAAAACCAAGTGTCTTCTCTGAGACCTGTGCTGATGACTTCAGCTTTTATCTAAGATGGGTTTTTTTTTTCCTACTATGGTGTTCAGTCCTAGAATTGTTTAGACTTTTTGCCTTTTTTGAGTTATGTTTTGCTGTTTAGAGTCGGCATGTGGCATTTCACTCAACTTTTGTCTGTCTAAAGATGGCCTTTCTGTTCTAGGTGACACCTTGGCTTTTCTAAAATTTGCATTTCATTTTTAGCGCGTGAAGACTGTTTAAACCAAAAGCAGAAGCGGACGTCCTCGTCTAAAGCAATTTCCTCACTATTATTCCAATTTCCGTGAAATTAGAAGTCCTGGGAAGATGAATTCAAATAGTCACCTCCATCCTGAGCCTTGCCCCCAGCGATTTAGCTCCTTTAAAGAATAAAAGATGCAGCGTCCTTAATGTCTGCTATAAAAAGAGAATGGAAGGACAGAGTATAGTGAGATGGCTAGCACTGCTTTTGAAATTTTTAATTAAAAAATTTCCAGGAATTTCATATGAAAGTATGTATTGACATTATTTCTGATCCTTGCCCCTCCTTTAGTATCCTCCATGCTTGGCACGCCCTATCAAAGCCGCGACCTCTTCTTTTTTTAGTTATTATTGTTACACACACACACACACACACACACACACACACACACACACACACACA
>OU015743.1:155211641-155231194 GCA_907169655.1 Acomys percivali
ACACACACACACACACACACACACACACACACACACACACACACACAGAGCCTTTCTCACTGTCTCCCTCTACTGAATACCTTTTATGTACTTAAGGATCATCACATGGAATTATCTGACCTATGGGATCTTATCCCTTTACAAGACTGATTGACCATCTCTCAGCAGCCATCAGTTACCTGTAGCCCTTCATCTGGAGACAGGGCCTTTTGAGATTTCTCCCGTCCACGTTGGCATGTCCAGTGGTAGTGTCATTACACGGGTCCTGTTTAGATGACTGTATTCTTGAGATTTCAAGGGCACAGCTTGCCTGCTGTATACAGAAAATACCATCTCTCAGGAAATGTCCTGCTCCTCCTCCATTTCTTACTTCTTTCATTCTGCCTCCTCTTGTGCGATGTCCCTTAGATTTTACCTCTTTCTTTCTGCTTCCTCTTGTGCGATGTCCTTTAGATTTTGGGGTTATGCTGTAGATGTATCAGTTGGGGTTGGCATCTCATGGTTTGCTGTTCTCTTGATGAGTTGTGTATTTCTATAATTGTCTCTGTCTGCTGCTGCTGCAGCTGCCGAAGGCATCTCCGTTGAGGGGTGAGAACTACACTTATTTGTGGGTATGAGGATAAGTGTTTAGAATCCACTTAGAAATTATGCTGGTTTCGGATTCTTGAGTGTTCCTTACGTCTGGGCATCACGGTCCGGCATTTTAAATGAGCTATCAGAGTAAAGTCTCAGCAACCAGAGAGACGTGTGTACTGTTAGTGTCTGTGCTGTTATGTGTGAAAACTGAGGGTAAGGAATTGAGCCACATTCTCAGAGCTACTTGATGGGGAGCAAGCCTGCCGGCCTGGAAGAGCTCATATTATTATAGGAAGATACATTTCCACTTGTTGCAGCCCTTGCGATTTTCATAGGATGCTCTGGCTCGTTTGGCTCACAGGTTTCCTGACTCATCACACTGAGTACGGTCAAATCCAGGGTATCTTGGGTATTCTTTCCTGTGTCCTTTTCCCGCTCTCCTTTTCAGAGTGTTCTACTGGTACCGTTACCATTGTCCTCTTTCTTCCCCAAGGCCTAAAGGGACACCTCCTCATGGACATGAGTAAGCATGGATGCAATCAGTAGTTTCATGTTGACGTCTTAAGAGTCTCATTATACATCCTTGTGATTAGAAAACACATCTGCAAATAATGGCTGCACCAAGAAAAAAATCTCTGCCACCTGCATTATTTTAAAAGATTTGGTAATAAAACTAACTGAAATTGTTGATGACTCATAACTAGTATGGAGTAAATAACAGGCTTTAAGCCAAGGTTTATCATGCTAGAGATGGGTACGTAGAGCATCATTTTGTCAAAGAATTACAGATCATCTACAAAGTATCCTGTGGTGACCTACTAGTATGGAGACTCAGCTTTTTTCTTGGCAAAACATTTTTCTACTCTTCAAAGAGTTGGTGGTTTCACTTTTTTTTCAAGCTCCTTAAAATGGTTCAGAAGTCTTGGCTAGCAAACACCTTTTTAAAAAAATCAATTTTCCAATAATTTAGAGTGGATCAGACCCATCCAGCTGCATTTCCTTTCAGGGGCTATGCTTTCAAACTGATTAAAGTGAGGCAGTGTATAGATCCTAAGGAAATGGGTGTGGAAGTGCCCTGTGATTTGTTATGGACCCCAAAGCTTTGATAAAATGAAACAGAACCCTAGGCAGCTTCCCAGCTTTGTCACAGGCATGCCAATGGAGCGGGGCTACCGAGTACCATGCAGGCTACACTGGCATCCCCTCTTTTACTCAAAAGCAGCCTTCTAGCTGGACATGGGGCACTTTAAGGCCTGCATTCTCCAGCTTCCTCCACACCTACGTTTTGACCAGGAGTATATATGCAGGCAGGTCCCACAGGAGTCTGGAAGAGGAGCTGTGACTGCTTCCCTGTCTGCTGTGGTCCTGAGTCAGGTGCCTGAAGATGCAGCAGCTACTCGGAGTCAGGGAAGCAAAGGGCAGACTCCGGGGTTGAGGAATTGCTGAGGTTCTTGGAAGTCACCGTACCATACTTCAATTCTCTGTGTCTGGGCTTCCTTTGCACAAATTTATTTCTATTGTTTATTTCTTTTTTTAAGGCATAATTGTGTAGATTTATAGCTGCATTTTACCCTAATAACTAATAAGCATGGCAGCTCACCAGGTTTGGCAGAAAGAAGTAAGTGACTGTAGTAGGTTTAGTTGCTATCGTTGAACAGTTTCTATCTCTCAATGATGGTTGTAGCACTAAGGACTCACGTACCTTACACGCCAGTCTTAGGCACCATTATCCCCGTTTTATCGATTATGAAACAGAGGCACAAAAGCTAAATCAATTGCGAAGATTTACACATCCCAGTCAAGAATTGAAGCCAGTGAGTCTAGCTCTGTAACTGTCACATGGCGCTGGGAAAGCAACTGACATTTCAAAAGGACCTGGGCTTAGCTTTTTCTCCATGCGCGTTTGCGTGCACATCCCTACGCTTTGTCACTAGCCATGGGAGTGACTTCTGCCTCCCAGTTTTGCTTCTAAGAGGCTGTGACAGCGCTTTAAGTTCTTGTTAGTTGCCCTGCATCTCCCAGGATGCCAAGCACACAGGTGTGGTTGTGATATCCCAATCCAGAGTTAGGCCACAGACTGGTTGGTGAGACAGGACCTGACACTTATCAGAAGACAAAGAACAGTGAGAGGAAGTTGAGAATAGTCATGTTAGCTTATCCAGAAAAGTGCATGGTATTTGCCATCAGTCTAGGAACCAGCAAAAGCTTCTGGAAATGCAGTGATGGTGCATGATCAGCTGCCCTGTAAGCATAAGAAATAAGTGCTCTGAGTCGGGGTCGGGGTGCTAGTTTGGGGACTGAAAGACTGAAGAAGAGATGGGTACTGTTTCAGTTGGTAAGTGAAGGAGCCCTGGAGGTCTGATAGTGTGTGTGGTGGGTGGGAAACTTAGGCTCTCCCCTCTTGTTTGTTCTCTGCCCAAGGACCGGTTCATAAAACACAATGCGGCCTCCCACCCCTCACCTCCCACGCAGACATCATTCTGCTGGCCACTTTCCCATCCTTTCCTTCTAGCCATGGTCTCACCCTCCTGCACTCAAATAAGCGACCCCACATAACGGGTAGATGCTCCAGCGCCATCCATTTCCCACTCATATCACTCGTACCCTATGATTCCGTCAACATGGGCACCTGAGTCTACAGTCAGGCTGTGTGTGAAAATTCCACTAGCCGGAATTGTCCTTGAAAACATCTTCAGGAACCAGTTCCACGGTGGAAATTGATAAACAGCCTTCATTAAGTCCAGCACAGACAATCATTATAACATACATATAAATTATATGTGTGCACATATATATGAATGTATGTATGTACACACACATATTTTTAAATAGTTTAGGTTCAGTGAAAAAAATCTAGACCTAATGTACCTTTCCAGGTTATGTACCCAAGAAGTGTCGTGAGTGTGCTCTATCGTGTGAATGGAAGTGTCATGAGTGTGCTCCATCATGCGAATGACACTCTTTGAGGCTGTTCACTAAACACAGACTGTGCACCATGGACCTACTGGGAGGATGTAGCAAGAGGAATAGTTACACTATTTGAAATAGAAGCTAACAGGAGATTTGCAGCTCATTCCAGGACTGATAACCCCGAAGGATGCTGAAATCATATGTGTCATTCATACTTATTTTGCTTGGTAGCTCCTCCCTTGTGTCTTCAGGGACATGTACCACTGATTTGGAGCGGTGCGTCTGTGCAAACCACAGCTCTGCTTCATACCCTGCTATTCATCACATTTGAGTTTTTAAGTCACTGTTTGCAAGTACAGATTTGGTGCTTCTTTCAGGTTATGCATTCCACTAAGGCAAGGGTGATGTCCCTCTGTGACCTGCTGAGTCCCCGCACCTGAACACTGTTTGTTACACAGTGTTCCCAGGCCTTTCCATGCCGACATTAATGTGGCTTTCCACTAGCTTGCTGCCTTCAGGACATTACCAGACCTCTTTGATTTTCATGGCTGCCTGCCAAGGTATGTCTTGCAGCATGGCGGAGATGCTTCTTACAGATGATACCCAAGCCAGAAACTGATCATTATCCTGACACGTGATAGCGTAAGACCGTCTTGGCTAATTGCCACCTCATTAAAGTTGCATTTCCAGCAGGCCTCACCCTCAGTGCCCTTTTCTCAGGGTTGGTTTCTATTGCAGTAACAACAGCAGCTTCTTGACTTTTCCCGTTTGCTTATTTTTTTTTTTGTTTGCTTGTTGATTTTTATCTTTTTTTTTTTAAAGGTGTGAAAGTAGGGACTGATGAGTCCCTTGCTCGGTAGTCCTGATGCCTTGTAAACTTGGTCCCAAGAAGTATATAAAGGGAGAAGCAAATAAATCACTCCACAAAGCTGTCCCCTGATCTTTGTTTGCATGCCGTGATGTGTGTGTGTGTTTGTGTGTGTGTCCCACGCATATAGTACACAGCAATAATAATAAGTTTTAATTAAAAAATATTTTAAGACAATATATTCTGATCATGCTTTTCCCCTCCCAGATCCTCCCCATTTCCCCACCCACCCAGCTCCAAGTCTTTCATCTCTGTTTAATAAACAGACAAAATCCAAACAGAAACCAAGGAACACACACATGCATACAAAAATGAAAACTAAGATATATAAGCAAAAGACCAATAAAACCCCCCAATAGCCCAAATAAATCAGAAGTTATTTGCAGACAAAATGTCTGCAAAATTACCATTAATTTCGTTTTGTGTTGGCCAACTAAGTACTCCTGGGTATGGAGTCTACCATCTGGTTAATATATCCAGTAAGACTACACTGGAGAAAACTAATAGTTTCTTTGCCTGTGGATATCAGGTTCAGATAGCTTCTTGGTTAGGGAGTTGGAGACCATGTCTGCTCACCTCAGCCCTGGGGCCCTGACTAGCTTGACTCTGCAGGCCCTGTGTATACCTACATAAAACTATCTCTATGAGTTTATATATATGCATCAGTCTTGTTGTATCTGGAAGATACTGGTTTGTTGTTGTTGTTGTTGTTGTTTTTGTTGTTGTTGTTTTGATCTATCCATATCCACTGCCTCTTATAATCTTCTCTGCCTCCTCTTCTCCGTAGATCCATGAGCCTTGAAGGTCTGGTGGGGGGGAGGTTAATGAGTACATCTCATTTAGGACTGAGGGCTCCAATCAGTCCAGTTTATATAGTGTCCAGGTGTGCGTCTCTATGTTAATTCCCATCTTCGGCAAGAAGAAACCTCTCTGCTGATGGCTAAGTGAGGCACTGATCCATGGGTAGAATGGAATTCTATCTAGAGTCATTTTGTTGTCATGTTTGCACCTAGCAGAATAATACCATTTTTCCCCTGAGGTCGTGACATCTAGTCTCAGGTTCTTAACCACCTAAGCAGTGTCAGGTATGGGTTCTGTCTCGTGGCATGGACCTTGAGTCCAGAGTGGTTGGCTGCTCCCACAGTGTGTGTCACTGTTGCACCTGAATATTTTACAGGTCTCTAGTGTTAGTGACAGTTTGGAGATGGGTTAGCGATTACCTTTCTCCTCTGGTAGCATCCAGAATACCTTTCATTGCCACAACTGCTAGTTAGTAGGAAAAAGACCATAGTTAGACAGTAGATTGATGTCTCCATTTTCAATGAATTGTGTAAGTGATGTCTTCAGGGATAGGGCCTTACCATCAGTCTGTGGAGACAACCGGTAGTCTTGGCAATAATTGTTTCTGCTTGAGGGATTCCACTGTGACTCCTTTTGCTAATGACTCAACAAGATGTAATCAACTGCTGTTTTTCCTTGGAGATTTTAACACTGGAGGTTTCCCTTGGTGGTGTAAGATATCTAGCTGGGGCATTCTGTCCCTCATTATTTGGTGACTCTAGGTAAATAAAACAAAAAATAAAATGCCAAAATTTGAAAGAGAAACTCAGGACTGGAGAGATGGCTCAGAGGTTAAGAGCACTGGCTGCTCTTCCAAAGGTCCTGAGTTCAGTTCCCAGCAACCACATGGTGGTTCACAACCATCTATAATGAGATCTGGTTTCCTCTTCTGGTGTGCAAGCATATATGCAGGTAAAAAAATGTGTACATAATAAATAAATAAATCTTTTTTAAAAAAGGAAAAGGAAATTCAGCTAAAATATTTCAGAAGTTAAAGCAGAAAAAGAATATCATCTCTGTAACATTCCCACGTTTAGTTTATTTTACTTTTTTTCCATTTCATTTTATTTCAGTTGAAACCCTGTTTTATATGCTATCTTATAACCTGAAATTTTAAAGTAATATCACTGCATTTTCATATTTATATTTTATTATGATCTTTATGAGCCTCATTTAATAGTACACAATCTCCTCCTAACGTATTTTTATTGTTTTGAGACAGTGTCTCTATATAGCTCCCACCCTGAACTTACTATGTAGAATAGACTGGCCTTGAACTCACAGATATCAACCTGGCACTGCCTCTGGGGTGCTGGGATTAAAGGTGTGCACCACTGCTACTGGCAGCCTTGTAATATTTTAAGGACTGAAGGTTAAGCAATGAATTTAAATATCTCTCTAGTATATAAATGATATACAAATATACATGAGATCATTGCTTAGAACCTCTTTACTTATCCTTATTGTAAACACAGATGGCTAGAGATGGAATCTCAGGTAAATATATACTTTAAAATAGTTTTAATTTTGGCTATACCTAAGGTATATTTGTTATAAAATACTTAGAAGATAGAAAACAAAACCAAAGCATCTCATGTAGCATTCCCTCACGAAATACCCGCATTTTTGTACATTTGCTTTCTGTCTGTCTTTTTAATATATGTTAAAATATAAGATGCATTATATAGATTACACACAGAGACAGACAAGCACACACCCCACAAAAACTCCAAACCTTTAAATTGTTACCTAATATAATGATTTAATTAACAACATTATTCTTGTACTCATTTTTCCCTGGGTTTTTATTTCTATGTTGCATGTTTCTTTTTTTTTTTTCAAAGTATTTGTGTATGTAACTTTGTCTGTAGTTCATGTGATCTCTTCTTTAATGATTACTTTTTTTAATTAAAAAAATTGTATTTACTTAGAAGCATTCAGAGTGTCGACAAAAGAGCCACACATTTTTTTCAATTACAGAGTGGTATTCAGTTAACAGAGCAAATAATTATCTTCCTATAAGCTGCATCATAGACAACTGAAGACGAAAAAAACAAAAAACAAAAAAGGAAAACAAAAACAAAACCACACCAAAAAAAAAAAGCCACAAAACCCACAAAACCTACCGTCCCCATATATAACTAATTTGTGCTGTCACCAACAAGAACCTACTTCAAATTTCCATGCCAATTTACAGCCCCCAGACTGTACCAGGCAAGGTCAGTGGCCATTGGAAATACCACCAGGACAGGGCTAGCTAAAGACACATTCCGTAGTGTGCTAGCTATACAAAAAAGGCACTGTACAGTTTAAAAACAAACCTTACACAGCCTTACAATTCAATTTTTTCTTTAAAAGGAGTGAGTTGTGTTCAGGGGGGTTAAACGCTTTATAGACAAGGGGAAAAACCTGCACTAGAGCCAACTTATTCATCATCATCTTCTTCCTCCTCATCCTCCTCTTCCTTCTTTTTCTTGCTCTTTTCAGCCTTGACCTCCCCCTGTTCGCTGCATCAGGCTCTCCTTCAGCTCTGTAGGCAGCTGTATCTTTTCCCACTTCTCCTTCAGCCTGGCCGCCTTCTTCTCACAGGGCTGTTTGCCATCCGCAGCGCTGTTGTTCCTCATCTCTCCTAGGGTCTTTGCAACGTCTCTAATGGATAAGCCAGGGTGTTCTTCCTTGATTTTGGGGTGGTACTCAGAACAGAACAAGAAGAAGGCCGAAGGAGGCCTCTTGGGTGCATTGTGGTCCTTGAACTTCTTGGTCTCCCTTTTGGGGGACATGTAGGTTTTCATTTCTCTTTCATAACGAGCCTTTTCAGCCTTTGCCATGTCTTCAAATTTCCCCTTTTCTTTAGCCATCTCTCTGAGCACCTCTTGGAGAACTTTGAGAAGCTGACAGAAGCATCTGGGTCTTGTGCTCCTCCCAGCAAGTTTGCATAGAGAATGCACATGAAGACATTTTGCCTCTCCGCTTCTTAGGATCTCCTTTGCCTGTTTTTAGTTGATTTTTATCCGCGAGGCTCAGAGTCTCCCGGTGCCCGTCCGGCTCGCACTTGCCCTGCCGCCGCCTCTGTGGAGCTCAAGGTACTGCAATGGCTATCTAATGATTTCTTTTGTATGTTATGTTAGATGTATGATTTGTGTGTATGAACGTCTGCGCACGGTGAGCATGCCTGCTATCTGCTAGGCCAGGTGAAGGTGTCAGGTCCCCCAGAAACTAAGTCCAGAATGATTGTGAGCTGCCGTGTGGCTGTTAGAAGCTAAACCTGGGTCCTCTGCAAAGCAATACGTGCTCTTAACTGCTGAGCCATCTCTCTAGCCACTCATATGATTTAATAAATTGAATTCCAGGTGTGGGTTTCTTAAGCAAAAAGGTATAGATGTCTTTAAGGAGGTTGTAAAATGTCAGATTTCTCTCCAAAAACACTCTGCAGGATTATAAAAATTATAAAACATTAGAAATAGCATGTAACAGTTATTTTAAGTGTTCTTAGCTGTTAGCATAGTTCGGCCTTTCCCCTTGTCATTTATTTATATTATGAAGGCTCTTGACATAATGTAGAAATGTACTTTAAGGATCTTAATACAGTATTGAGTAAGTATTGAGTATAATAAATATAACTAAAATGTGAATGTTGGAAGTTTTGGTTTTCTCTTTCATATTGGGCTACAAGATCCACCATTGTAAGCTTCATCATCCAGCTGTGTCTATTTCCAGGCTCACAAAGTTATGATGGGCACTTCTTCTCTTTGGCGTCAAGGACCAGCCATGTCATTTTTCTGAGCCCTTGTCTTTCTAAGACGTGTGACTATAAGGATACAACATATTAGAACAATAAAGAAAAATACCATCTTTTCATCCCAGATGGCTGGGGAGCCAGTTGCTATGCAAGCCTCCACTTACCCACTGTCGTTTTGACACAAGTATTGTTCATTCATCTGTGGGAGGCGTAACCTGGTCCTCACAACAATACATGTCTTAAGACTTTTTCCATTTCTGTGTAGCCCTGTTTTCTGTTTCTTGAGATTCCTGTTGACTTTCTAACGTGTGTGCTTATTTCAGTTTCTGCACTGCATCCAGTTGCCTCCAGATGGTCAAGTGTTGAGAGCTGGGCACTAAGGAGCTGCTGAGGACTTGCCTACACACACAGCACTATCACCTTTGACCCTCTGGCTGATCCTGATGGCTAGGGAGTAGGGAAATCCTCTACCAGCATATTTGCCTCTCTTCTATTCACTTAATCTGAGTCCCAGAGGAAGCTTCTAGTCTTCCGGTGTCAATCTGTAGGGCTGTACGCCTGACTGCTAGAGCACAGGGAGAAGCAGCTCGGTGGCTGCAAGCTTAGTGTGACCACTTGGCTCCACCTTCCATACCATTCCATTTTAATGTCCGTTCTCTCAGTGCTTTGCATCCACTATCCCAAATACTTCCATTGCTCCCTTATTAGGCATCACCAATGACCAGACATTTAGCAGATAAAAGAAACCAGGCTGAAGAAATATCAATTCGTTACTGTGCCTTACTTTCTGTCAGTCAAGCTTGTCTTCCCGACCTGAGGTCTTCCTCATCTAACTTCCGGATATATCGTGACCACAGAGTCCTAAGCTTCTCGGTGTTCTTCATGGTGAACAACCGAGTTTCACTTTCGTCATCCTCACAATCAACGTGAGATCCAGCTGTTCCGTATCCACCGCCGCTCATCACTGTGTGCCCTAGCTTTCAAATGTTCTTGCTACTATGAGTTTGTCTCCTAAGTTTCCCTTGATAGTTTTGCATTTTAGAATAAAACCCAAAATATGTGCTAGTGTGGAAGTAAGGAAATTAGCCTTAGGCCATATTGGTGGAATCTAAAATGGTGCTGGTGTCATGGAAACTGTGAAGCCTCTCTTCAAGGACAGCAAATTAAAACTCCACACAGTCCAACACCATTCCTCTATGTGTATACACGGGATTAAGAGCAGGGGGCTCATACAGTATTTTTCCAGCCTCATTTATAATAGGCAAAAGGTGAAAGCAATCCATGGATCCACCAACGGGACATGGATAAACAGAAAGTGGTATAGAAATGCAATAAAGCACTATTTACCCTTCAAAAGCAAAGAAATTCTGCAACATACCACCACGTGGATGGACCTTTGTGGTAAGAAACGTTATGCACAATGATACAAGCCAGACATTGCAAGGAAAACTACCCCCTGAGTCCACCGAAAGGAAGTACTTCTGCCGTTTCAGTGTAGCCCCCCAAAATTCATGAACTGCCGGTGTAGTCCCAGCTTTGTGTGATCACGGTATTTGGAGATGAGGCCACTGGGAATAACGGGGACCTGATGAGTTCGTGAGGGATGATGGGCCCTGCACCATGAGCACTTTATAAGAAGAGGCCTGTGCTAACAAGCTTTCTGTCTCACACTTTGATACCTTTTGAAATTTCAACACCATATTCTTCAATTTCCTGGCACGCATCTACAACTGTGCACTAAATAAGGTGTCATCTTTCTTTGTAAATTACCCAGTCTGTGGCCTTTGGTTAGAGCCACACACACACACACAAAAACCCAAAAAACAAAAATACATACTAAGACCATCGTCTTAGCTGTGTTAGTCAGCCTTCCCTCACTGCCCTCACTATATCAAATATCTGTGATAGCTATCTTATTCAGAGAAAAAATTTCATTCGTCCCCCAGTTCATGGTGGGCCTGCGGCAAGGCAAGGCAGCACAAGGCAACTAGGCATACTTGGTGGGGGGAAGCAACTCTCCCCAGGATGGGAAGCAGAGGAGAAGAAAGGATTGAGATTCCCTAGTCCTTTCAAGTGCTCTGCCTCCAGTGGCCGAAAGACTTCCCAGTAGAAATACTGTGCCAGCTCTGGGTCCTAACCACTGCCCAATACTTAGTTGCCTGTCAGGAGACAGCCTTCCACACAGGGGACTTCAGGAGACCTTCAGATCTCAGCTGTAGTGCTTGAGTGGACCTGTTCACAGAGACAACAAGCAAAGTGATGCCGTGGCTGGGGAGGGGGTGGGGGAGGTGCTGTTAGTGTCTGATGGACATAGTCTCAGTTTTGCCAGATAAGTGTGTCCTGGAGATGGGTGACAGTTGTGGTTTGCCTAACAGTGTGAGTGCACTTCAGACAAACGGTTAAGATGATAAATTTACACTATGTATATCTTAGCACTGTTTTTTTAAGTGAATAATAATTCCTTTTTAATTGTGTTTGGCTTTCTTCTTGGAGAGGATAGAGACTAATAGTTGTAGTCAGTCTGTCCCTTAAACTGGAAGTCTGTTACTTCTTACCTGGTAGTTGAAGAGGCAGAACCTTTTTGAAGTTTAATGACAGGCTGGTTGCAGAGGTAGTCACCGTCAGGTAAGTCTCTCTGCCAAGTCTGAAGGAAAGTGGGGGTGGGGGAGGTGGGGGTGGGGGAGGTGGGGGTGGGGTGGGGGAGGGTGGAGGATGGGGGGACTCTCATATTCCTACTTCCTAGACAAGCTCCTTCACAGCTGATGAGTATTCACCAAGCCCCGTCTTCCAGCGCGCTTGCAGATGGCAGTGAGGACAGCTAAGGTTGCAGTCCTGCACCGTGTGGGCTGGGCAGCCTGGCCAGTGTGCACATGAGCAAACCGTGGCCGACACTGATGGGATGGAGGCTGTCTGCAACATGGGAGGGGAAGCCTTCTCTAAGGAAGAGACTTCTGAATTGAGACTCCATGGTGAAGATAGTTTCAGTAATGTGAGGTGTCGGCAAGAGTGCCCCTCATAGAAGCTGTGGTACACGTAAAGGGCAAGAAGTGGGAATGCGCCTGACTTGCTTGAACCACTGTAGCATGATGTGGTGAGAGGGGCGCGAGGGACGGGGCAGAAGACCTAGGAGTGCAAACACATGAGAGCCCCTGAGGAACCCAGTGCTCTCCAGTGTAATCAGAAGCCACTGCGATGGCTTGCAGAACGGGAAAAATGACCCCACCTTTAACGTCCAGCTGGCTTTCCCCCTTGCAGACACCAGAAATACATGATTAAATACTGTTGTTCACAAGGAAAATTATAGCCTGGTGGATAATGGAGGGCAGACGCCATTACTACAGTACAGCAGTGCGTCATGCAGTGCACATATTAGAGCAGTTGTGACTGTAGGGGAAAGTCCGTGTCTACGGCAAGACAGTTGAGCCTGGGGATTCCCATCCGTGTTCCCTCACTCTGACATTGTGCACCCCAGCACACTAACGTCTCGGGACTGCATGGTGCTCTGGAAACCTACCTGACTTCTTTCAGCTTGGCATTTCTCTGTTTCATTTGCACTAAGAGCTGCCTTCCGTCAATGCATAAATGTGTTTTTGAACTAGTGTGTAAAATACTCTGGGAAATGCTAAATTCAGGCATGTGTTTATGTGGCTATACATAGCTCAGGGTGTGGGGCAGGTAGGCAGCTGGGAATAACCTTCCTGGAAATGAGGGTCTCCACACTGCCTCCTAGTGGATGCACGGAAGGTAGCAGTATGAAGGCGCAGGGAAGGCTATGCACAGAGGAAGAGGAGTTTGAGCCCAGACACGGGGAAGAAGATGGCCTGTTTATCAGACTTAGGCAAGTGGGTTCATAAGCTTCAATCAGGAAAAGAAAGGGAAGTTGTTGAAGTTTGTTTGGTTTTGTTTTCTTATGTTAGTCTTCTGAGTTTTAAAAAAGGAAGGAGGGTAGCACGTGGCCCTCTGAGTGGAAGGTTTTACAGGAGCTGCCCTGCGGAGGCCCAGTCCTCTGCCTTGTCTGCTTGACTGGCCCGGCTGTGTCTCTGCACCTCTCTCCCCTGTCTGCTTCCCACTCCCAGGAGCCCTCTCTAGGGAGGCCAGGCGGAGCCTCGCATGCAGGAGTCTCCTGTATCAGGTAGCTCTGCCTTCCGAAAGCTGCTTCTTCTTAATACCCATGGCTCTGCCAGCCCAGCATGTCCTTGTCTTCTTGCTGTTCCAGAATTTTCTCATACTGGCACCCAGCTTTCCCCTGCGTTTCTTTTAGACTCACTTAGATATGACTTTTGCATAATTAGAGGCCATCACTTTTCTCTGTGAAAAGACAAGTGCACACAGAGCAGAACGCAGGAGATGGGAGCTGCTCAGCCTCCTGAGGTGGGAGCTGAAGACGCTGTGTGAGAAGAGAGCATCACAGCCCTTTGGCATCTCCCCGTGTGCACCTTCCTACACCACGTAAGACAATAGAGCTCACAAAGCTTAGCTTTGTGTCATTGTCACCGGTGACTAATGAAAGAACCTCTTCCTATTCAGAGTGCCAAAGGTTTTCTGTTAGTTTCATTAAAAAAAAAAAAAAAAAACATACGTCATTAATTAATTTAGAAATAAAGGAAAGGAGATCAGAGAGTTGCTAGTGTCAAGTCACTTAATCGGTCAGGGACGAGGCATCATTTACACGAGGTTGCAGGTGCAAGGCGCACAGTTCCGTACACAGGAGCGTCATGTTCTAATTGATGAAGTGTAGTTTCTGGGAACTCTTGCTTACTTTGATTGATGCGTAGAGATTTTGTGGGACCTTTTAAAAGTACAGATCCTGGAGGCCTGCTTCCTTCACAACGGCGGATGAGAAGTCAAAGATCAGGCAGTGATTTGTGTTTTCCTGACTCTCAGGAGACTTTGAGTGTTAGAACCAGCTGCAGGCCAGGGATGGGGCTTGAACTCAGAGGGATTTTTGGTTTTGGTTTTGTTTCTCAGTGATTGAGGTTGGGCTCAAACAGGTATATTTCTTAAAGTTTTTAAGTGATTCTCAGGCATGGCAGGCATGGAGTTGTGGTGCTTGCTGTTATCAAACTAGTGGGATAGAGCAGATAAAAGATAAAATAAAGGGCTGGACGAGTGAGAACACAGGAGATCTGGGAGAGTGGGCTGCTTGACACTTCGCTTTCTCTCTGTTTCTGCCCTTCCTCATTTCTGTCCCTCTTTCCTTCCCCCCCCTTTCCACGTGAGGTTTGTTGTGGTTGTTACCAAATACTTTTGTTAGGCAGTACAAAGATAGGTACATTGACGTGGGATTTAGGTTCAGTCAGCTGGCATCAGTTCCCAGTTTTACTACTTACTAAGTTGTAAGCTCGGTTTCTCCAGATGAAGAATTGAGAATCTAATAGCTGCCTTTTAGATATTAATAACCTATATTTTATTTCTCGTTTCCCTTTCTACTCACCCTATCAGATCTAAAGGCTTCATCCTCATTCTTTTTTTAAAAAAGTACTAATGTGTATGAGTGTTTTACTTATATGTACATCTGTGCACCACATGCAATCCTGGTAGCTGAGGAAGCCAGAGAAAGGTATCAGATCCCCTGTCTGGGTTATAAGAGATTCCTTGAGGCTCCTGTTTACCACTGAGGGGTACAGACCATCCAAATGTCCATTTTTTTTTTTATCTTACAAATGAGTCACTGAACTGCTTGCTGTCGCAAATAAAGTAGAACAAAATACATACTTAACAGACTGTAAGATTCTGACCTTATCCTGCACCCTGAACTCTGCCCACTCCTGATATGGACCTAAGTCAGCTCACAGCCCTTGCTGCAGGGCCTTGTGCTAGTCAGGCCCCCTAAAAACTGAAGCAGGGGTGAGCGTGTGTGTGTGGCAAGGGTGGACTTTCTGTAAGAAGTTATCTCACACAGTGTTGGAGGCTAGCAAGTCGCTGGAATTGCTGGTCAGGGACAGCCCCCGTCGAAAGGCATGAGGAACGAGAAAGCCTGTGTTTATATAGTTCTTGTATCATCCCAACGTACTCAAGTGAGATACAGGAAGAATAGTGCGTCAAGTCCAGAGGTGTGAAAAGTACTGCCCGTTGGAAGGCCACCAGGCAGGCAGTACCTCCTCGGGTCTTCACTGGTTAATTGGACAAGCCCATTTACATCTCAGGTGTGAACATAAGATTTACCCCAAAATGCCTCCCTGAGATGCTCAGAATATTGTTTGATCAAATATCTAGACATCATGTGGCCAACAGAGCTTCTTAGTTTCTCCCCAACAGGCAGATGAGTAGTATAAATCATTCTCCCTAGCCCATCATACAGCTTTCCCACCTCACTTCTTAGCCTTGTTTATTCCTCTCTGTGTGGACCAGCTTTCCCCTCCACAGCGAACACGCCTAAGCTCAACCAAAGCCAGAAGGATTTCATGTGGCTCACAGTTTAAGAGACTACAGTGCACAGTTGCTCGGCTTTGGCTTTCGGGCAAGTGGCAACATAAACCATTGTGCTAGGGAGTGTATAACCCTGCTGCAGCTTATCTCATGGGTGTTAGGATGCCAGGAGAGAGGGGAAAGGACCATTACTATCCTTATATCCATATCTAGATAACCTAACTTCCTTCTGTTAGGACACAACTCTGAAGCGTTGCACTTCTGAGAGCATCAGAGGCTGGTGACCAAGCATGTGAGTCTTTGGAGACCATTGAAAATCCAAACCCCAGTATTCCCTGGGAAAGCAAGGTCTGTTTGCCTGACCTTGACACTCGTAGATTTCACGGTCAGATTGCCTCCATTCCCTTACAGTATACTTTGCAATAAAGTCTGGCCCAAGTCTGGATTACTTTTAAACAGAAAAAGAAGAAAAGCAAAACAAAACAGTTAAGTATTCAGTTTCAAGACATGGTTAAATAATATGGCATATCTTAGAATATGATACATCTTCCCACCCCCGTGTGCGGTGCATGTGTGTGTTGTTTGTATGTTTTTGTATGGGTGTGTAAGCACACATGTGTGCACATATGTATGTAAAAGACAGAGGCCAACAGTGTCTTCTCATTGTCTGATCCGACCATGGAGCTCACCAATCAGCCGGACTGGCTGGAAAACAAGCCTCAAGGCTCTTCTGTTCTCCGTTACCCAGGGCTGAGGTTACAAATGTGTGCACTTTTGCTCCTGGCTGTTTTTTTTTAAATCTGGTTGCTGGTGATCAAACCAAGGTCTTCATGGTCAGCAGTCACTTTGGCAGCTAAGTTATCTCCACAGCATCATGATGCATTTTCTAAAAGAAAACATGATACTCACTGATGAGGAAAGACATCTGTTGAGCTTACAACACAGACTTTAAGCTTGTATAAACATATTAATTCTTCTATAAAGAGAAGAATAAGGCATATCTTCATATTGTGAAAGAGCAATTATGTGATACCTTCTCATGATTTATTACTAGTTATCTCTGGGAAAAGGAAATTTAAGGGGAAATCGTTTTTTTCTTTTCACTGTTTTTGTTTCTAACTATATAAGGAAATCTTTCTACCTTCAACTTCATGTTCTCCATATTTTTTTTAAGTTAGCTCTTGTTTACACTGGGGCTTAGTGGACTGCTCTTGTGAGTGTCCAGCCTGGAGTACTTCTCAAAGGATATGCAACCCCAAATGCCATCTCTGGAAACAGCTCTAAAAGATGACCCTTAGTCCCTTTCTCCTCCCCTATTCTACCCTCTCTTCCTTTCTCCTCCCTCCTCCAGCTGGTTGGGACCCGAAAGCCTCTTGGAGTCTGGAGCTGGTTCTTGCTATGGTCAGTGCTTCCCTCTGGGAGCACCTTTGGTGGCCTGGGTAAATGACTAGGGTGCCTGGTGACTCGTCTGGGCTTTGAGCCAATTATCTTTGATGATTTTACCTAAAACCTGTTTCCTTTCTCAGATCCTTTGTCCAAAGAATTAGACATTTAAAATGAAGAAGTCAGATTTTGTTTCATTCATAAGGGTTGAACTTTGTATTTTTATCACTTGACCATTTTCCCCAAAAACTGATATGCTCCTCCACCACAGGTGACCCAGAGGTGAAAGTTTAAGTGCTGTGAAGTTACAGCAGTTCTCTGGAATCTTCTTTTCTTACATTCGCATTAATGCTCAGATTGACTCCAACATTTTGATTAAATGCCAACTTGGCCAACTCTCCCTCTGTATTGGAGGGAAGATGCCCGTTAACTAAGGCCATTGTCTCTTCTTCTCCCTTTAACCTTCTGCGGTAAATCTTATGGGGTGTGTTTTTTCCAAGTCCAAATCACCATTTCTTCTTTAATGCTTTTGGATAGATGGTCCGATGCCACAGGTCAGGTTCTAGAGTCAAAGCTCGCTGTCCTGGCCCCTGGATCTGCGTCCTTGGAATGCGAACCGAGTGCCTGAGTCAGCCCTCCGGCATGGCCTTCTCGCCTCAAAGCAGGATTGCTTAGTGCTTCCATTTCAGGGCAAAGGATTAATGGCTGCTGCAGGAAAACATTTATAAAACACACTCATAGTCTCTTTCTTCATCTAATTAAGATGCCTCTGAATTCTGATGAAATCTGCGATAAGAACAGAAGCTACTGTCCTGTCAGGAGAACTAAACAATAGGCAGCTTGGCACTCTTGTCTTTGTGCTCAGTGTTTTCAGTGCCTGTCTTTTGAAACATGATGCTTGTTACGTTCAGGTAGGTTCTGTCACAGCAGCTTCTCTCTCTGCCCCTGTATGCTCTGAGTCCCCTTCGTCCGACCCACGCATCTGTCCTCTACTCAAGGCGATCACACCCAGAGCCTGCCATCTCTCAAATATTTCATCTGGGCTGTTGAGATTTTTCCAACTAAACTTGACTGAAGAGAGACACATTGTTGTCTTCTTTTCATCATCCGTCCAGTAAATGGTTGGTATTGGGACAACAACGTAGAAAGTAGGTCGTTGATAACCACATGAATTCTTTACACAAACTTGACCACAGAAAATTCTAGCATATGGTCCTTATAAGGGTTAAAGAAAAGAAAATATTTTCATCGGGAGTTGGTTATAAGTTACTATTGGTCTTATCCAGAGAGAAGACAAGGTTGGACTCAGGGATATCTCTCTCTTTTCCTTTATCTTTCCTTCTTAGGTTTGGAGATAACGGCTGAAAAGAAAGAAGGGGAAATATAGAAATATATAGGGATGATAAGACAAAAAGTATATTAGTGAATCTACTCCTCAACTCAAGGCCATAATTGTACTCACAAGGTTATTTTTAATTCATTGGCATAAAAATTTGTATATTGATGCTAAATAAGTTTGATTTTGATAGATTGGTATGAAATTCAAATTTAAGATTATTCTTCACACACATTATATATATTTATACTCTAGTATGAGGTATTATACCCATACCACTCAAGTAGAATACAGGGTTTACCTCCAATACTTTGAAAGTGCTAATGCAGGCTGTTTTGGATAAGTAAGTTAGACAAGTTAATTATCAATTGATCAAACTCATGGTCATGTCAATTACTAGTCATTTATATCACAAGAATATACATCCTAGTTGTTGAACAGATAGGTATGATTCTATAGACAGATAAGGTAAGATAGTTAGATAAGGTCTTCCAAAACCTCAGACTCCTACAGAGTATGGCAGTTAAAGATGTTTTTGTTGTTTTAAGAGTTCTTTGACAATAAGACAGATTAACTCCTGGCAGCACCCAGCCTACCTCAAAGGAGACAGATGGTGAGCATCCCATAACCTCCTTATGGGGATGGCCTCAAATGTGGCAAACAAGCCACTGGGTGAAATGGCCTTGTTTCTATCACAGACAGAATTCTGCCTTAAGATGGGCAAGCTTGGATGCAGGCAGAGACGATGGCCAGACTCTGCCAAGACAGGGTAAGCAAGTCCTCAATAGTTCCTGCCTCACAAATATGTCTGTCAGATATATTGGACCAGAAGGATGAAGATGATGCTCCCACAATATAGAAAGTTATGGGTGACTGTTCAAGCAACAAACTGCCTCTGTCATTTTCTTCAATTTGGAAGCTGCTAACCTGCACTTCCTGTTTACTCAGGTAATTAATTTTATTCCTTCTCAAGTCTCTGATGGGGTTGAAGACCAAAATAGTTTAGTTTTACAATTGAGCTTAGTTGTTTAGGTGTTAAGAGGTTTTTAAGTCTAGATAGATGCTTTAAGTTGATGGAGATGAGATATCATAGATATTTATTTACATTCAGAATTTTAGATGCACCAAGATTGGAAATATATTGGCCGTCAAATACAGATAGCCAAAACAATAAGAATGTAATGTTTATATAATTGCCGATTGTGTCCTGGTTCTTCTTGCTATAGGTAGTTTACCATATATATGTGTAATAATGTAAATGTATATGTAAAAAACTTTTTAAAGATATTTTTATTGTTTTAAGAGTTCTTTGACAATAACACAGGTTAACTCCTGGCAACACCCAGCCTACCTCAAAGGAGACAGATGATGAACATCACATAACCTTCTTAACCTTCTTATGGAGATGGCTTCAAATGTGGCATTATAAAAAACTTGAAAACAGTATTCTGTAATCATTTATCTTAAGTAAGAAGAAGGAAGAAGGAAAGAAAGAAAGAAAGAAAGAAAGAAAGAAAGAAAGAAAGAAAGAA
>OU015743.1:155231204-155253485 GCA_907169655.1 Acomys percivali
GAAAGAAAGAAAGAAAGAAAGAAAGAAAGAAAGAAAGAAAGAAAGAAAGAAAAGATTTCAGACACCCCTTTCCCTTACAAACTTGTCACTTCTCTATAAGAATCCGTAAACCTTCTGTAATCTCTGTAAGAATTGGTTGTCACTGGGATTGGTTATGATTATATTATATTGACTGTGCTGAGTAAATACATAGCCCGTGTCAAACAATATGCTAGTCATCACATGCATATACACACACGCACACACACAAACACACACACACACACACACACATACACACACACACACACAAACACAAGCACATGCACGCTCGTGCGTGCGCGCACACACACACTTAGCCCCCTCTCCTGAGCCATATCTGCATTCTTGATGGCTAGCCTGTGGGATGGGCACCACTTCCGCCCTCCATAGCCTCAGTATCAGACACAAGAAGCACCCAAGACACACTGTAGCCACAGTGCTCTTGAATATTAACAATGGCCTTTATAGATGGATTTTTATGATGTTTATCTACAAAGGATCTGAGTTTAGAGGGCTGTGCAGCCAAAGCCAGATCAAACTGGCTGCTGAAATCACACTCTTCATAATAGCACTCTGGCTCCCTGTCAAAAATGTGAGGAGTGGGGCTTTAAACAGAGCACTTCTAAGATGAAAATATGCTTTTCAAAACAATAGCAGAAAGCCTTTTCAAGGGTGAAACAGTTGAAAAAAAAAAAGAAATAATATGTAATTTAGTGTTCATTGAGAATAAGCAATTAATCCTGCCCTCTGGGGATGAGTTTAGTCTAGCTTATTTGCACATGAAAGTACAAGACTGGCTTCCTCTCTATGAAAGTAAGACATCTGGTTGGAAAGTGAAAAATTTAGTCAATTACCTGAATCGTGTTTGGTCTACATGATAGAAAAGTCCCAGATGTCTTAAAATCACCAGATGTTTGGCCTTGTGTGGTTACACCAGCCCCGCTGACTGGCCCCTCCTGTGAGAGTTGCTGCTTGACACCCCACAGAGGCAGCCATTGTTAGGAGGCTGTTATCATCCGTGAACCAGCAGTGTGCAAACAGGAGTCTAGACTGCTCACCCACACTGGCCTCTGACAAGGTGTTCACTGGGCTATGCTGAAGCAGTAAATGGAATCACAAAAAGATACACAGTCATTAAAGGAATAGCCTTTATTTTGAGATAAATCATTTCCTGACCTATTAGTGACCAAATAGTCTGCCCAATACTGAATTGAGGGTTTATAAAGACAAAAACAAAAACAAAAAAGTCATTAGAACAAAAGCTTAAAACTGAGAAACGTAGGTCTGTCTGTAGGATTTATTTTTAATATGTAACTTCACTGAACTGTGATAGGACAAATTAAAGTAGTGAAACCCCTGTTTCAAACCATGTAGTCTCTGGAGCAAAATGGCAGCTAAAACCACTCCTCCCTGAGTCTCCTTTTCTGAGATGTGGTGATGCTCTCCGTGGCTGAACCGCTTATTTGGCTGTAAGAAAGCCATAGTCATCTGATGCTCCAGGCTTTTACTGCCACAATAGCATTTCCCTTTGGAACCAGCATTTAGTGCTTGAAATAATTCCAAAGTGAACAGTTTCTACATTCCTGCTTCAAACATTTCATTCTGAAGATTCAGCGTAGAAACATGCATTAAACCTGAAAATCAGGAAAGACAGATTCTACAATATTTAGAGTGTAGGGGGCTTGGTTTTTGTTTTTTCAAGACAAGGTTTCTCTGTGTAGCCTTGGCTGTCCAGGACTTGTTTTATAGACCATGCTGGCCTTGAACTCACAGAGATCCACCTGCCTCTGCCTCTTGCAGTGCTGGGATTACAGACGTGTGCCGCTGCACTTGGCAAGTTCCACAATGTTTGAGCCAAATTTAAAGGGAGCTTTAATTAAATGCTGGGCTCTGGCCAGGACTGGCAGACAGTTCCCAGAAAACGGCAAGGAGTCCAGCTTCGCAGAGGCTTATAAAAGCAGTGACATACTTCCTGCCTGCCTACATCCAATCAGGGACCAGCACACATCCTGATGCATTTCCTGCCTATGTCCCTCCCACCTACGTGTGATTAAGCACATCCAGTGCAGTTGTGTCAATCAAACCCATTTAGAGGAATGAAAATATAAACAGTGGTCTCTAGCATTTCAGGAAGTATCTGTCCTTACGCAGGGAGCTTACTGCAGGTTAGAGACATTTTAGTTTTATGGGCCTCTTAGGCACATTAATTAAAGATTAAAACGTAACTTTGGCTCTCATCAGTGATCGCAGGGAGACACTTTTCTGTGGTGGCAAACTGAATTCCATTACTGTGAACATTTTAACACCTTTCGTGGTTTCTTCAGCTTGCTCTCATGACCTCAAAATCATATATCTCGCCACACACTAACATCACAGACCCCTCAAGCCTTTCAGACTCAGTCAGAATGAAGGACATGATGTCTCTGTGCTGGGCAGTGTCCAACATGCCAGGTACATGGAGCTGTAATAACTGTAAGTTATCATACCTGCTGCAAATGACTCATACTTGCTGGTCTTTTGTTGTATGTGTGATGTCAGCAAATGTGCTTCCTTGGAATTATCTTGACTAATTATCATTACCACTCTGAGAGGAAAATAGCATTAATTTTAGCATTAAAGCATGGAAGTTTGCAAGGCCATAAACCCTGAAAGTAGTAAGGCCGTGAACTGTATCCACGCCTGTGCATGACCTAACGTGAACTCCACAAGCTATACTAACCTGCCTGGTTGAGACAGTACAGTTAAAAGCTGTGTCCTCTGGGCCTTTGTCATTGAAATTAGAAGAGTTAGGTGCAAGGAAAAAGAAGCACAGACTGATGTAATTCCAGACACCACACTGTGGGGTTCTAGAGGAAAGAGCAATTAATTAGGATCTACCTAGGGAAGAGTTTTAGGTGGTAGCCTGAGGCGAGGTGAGAACAAAATGGGTCACCAGCAATTATCTGGAGAATTAGGTCATTGCAGGTGTCAGAGCTGATGATTTCCACCTAAAAGATGACAGCTATGCCCTGAGTAGTTCAGGACTGCCTCCCACACTTCTGGGACCTAATGAATTTTGCCAGCTATTCTAGACTCTATGTGACCTATGGCCCTGGCTTCCTTTTGCATGTTGGGGAGGGAACAGAGTGGCACTCCGTAGCAGGGCTACGGAAGCTGGAGGGAGCCTTGTGAGTCAGGCGCCCTGTGTTGAGTCTGGACTCTGCTCCCATAACTGCTCCACCCTCAGAGAGCCAGTTTCCTCTCCAGCTTCCAGGTCTCTAAGGGACGTCTAGGAAGGAGAAGGTAGATGTTTTCAGCATGTTAGAATTCATGGCCCGTGAGAATTTTGTTCCCATACACACCCTACCAGTGGCGCCTTGCTTTTCCATCCACTGCAATCCATACCTAACCTGTTTTCCCTAAATGCATGGCAAATTGGGAACATTTTAGGCTTTAGAATCAGACAAGTGAATCATGACCCCAAACCAATACTCAAATAAAGTCCCTCACTCTCTTCCCTCCTTCGGTAACTGAACACAATTTGAAATTGTTCTGTGCTTTTGCTTCCAGTCTATAAAATAATAAACTCTAATATTTAGACACCAAGTAACAGAACCGAATTCTATTGCTTTCCAAAAGAATTCTTCTGTCACTGCTTTGTTACTAGGGTGGGAAGTTATACGAACAGAATCGTTCCAAGAACAGTTACCAGGTCTCGCAGACGTGAATGATTATGTTGTGGAAATACAGGTTGTTTATGCTGCTCTTCAGCTCACGGACCTATTGCGAGAACTAGTTGCTAATTGGACTCTTTGAACCAGCTTGTCTAGCTGGGCAGAGCTGGCAGCTGTGTTCTGTAAGAACATGGTAGCTGTGGTCTCTTGCTGCCGTAGCATCTTCTGTGTGCCAAGGGAGAGGTGGCAGCATGCTTGCTGCCGTTTGCTGGATATACATTACCCTTGGGTGCTTTATCGTCCTGAGTTAGAAATGACTGTAGACCACTGGTGGGGTTATAGTAGTTTCTTTACGCCAGTACCATCCAGGATTGAGAGGTAAATGTTTCTCTTCTGTTTACTCTCTACTGATTCTCTGCTTATGTAGACATGTATAGGTATGCAGCTTTAACCTTGGCCAAGTTGATTGCTCCATGTCGTATGGTCTTTTAAAAAATGTGTAAGTTTTGTTAAATGAACATTTCTTTTTTTTGTTCAGTTTGTGTGATACTTTAATTTTGTAAATAATTTTATTCTTCCCTACTTTACATGATTTTTTTTCATTTCCATAATATCTTGATTTTTAAAAATTTTTTATCAATTTATTCTTGTTACATCTCAATGGTTATCCCATCCCTTGTATCCTCCCATTCCTCCCTCCCTCCCATTTTCCCCTTATTCCCCTCCCCTATGACTGTTACTGAGGGGGATTTCTTCCCCCTTAGCCAATGGACAGAACATTCTACACAGTTGAGTGGAGATTGGGGTATGACTTTCACACAAACTCTGGTGCCTCATAT
Organism: Acomys percivali; assembly: GCA_907169655.1. Taxonomy (NCBI): domain Eukaryota; kingdom Metazoa; phylum Chordata; class Mammalia; order Rodentia; family Muridae; genus Acomys; species Acomys percivali. The sequence goes on from OU015743.1 coordinate 155,235,718, forward strand.
TTTACCATGTCCCCTGGAGGGGGAGACCTGGTGGCACTCAGAGGAGGGATAGCAGGCTACCAGGAAGAGAAGTGAACATTTCTTTAAAAAAAAAAAAAAGTATATTGTAGACACTTGGCAGTGAGAGAAAACAGATGTGGAAAGAAGTAAAGTAGTCTGTGGACTCCTGTCCTTTTATGCTGGGATGGATGGAACCTAACATTGGGAAATGGCATATATTAGTTATTTAAAAGTGGTTAAAGTACAGGATGTGCTTATTAATACCAAGTGCACATCAGAGTGCAAAGCCAGGGACCTCCACTAACAGACAGAACTCAGAGGTGGCATTAGACAGGACTAGCGCCTGCTACAGAGATCTTCTTTGTCATGATCCTTGACCTGTTTTCCGCCCCGGCACAGCGTGTGGCACACAGTAGATGTCAAGTCACCACTTCTTTAGCGAGCGATAAAGAGTATCATACAGTTTGATGGGAACTCAGTAACGGATATGAAATTTAATTTCTAGGTACAGTGCCATGATTTCTAGGAGGCGTATCAGAAGCTGTCCTTAAAAAGTGGCCAAAAAAAAAAAAAAAAAAAAAAGCGCTAGGTTTGGGTTTCTTAGGAATTGTCTGGTTGGATGAATTGTCCTGGACAAGCGTAACTCCAATCTAGGAGCCAGAACTTCTGTAATCTTTTCAACCATCTTTCACTGGTTATCCCTGCTGACCTGCCGTGTGATGTGAGTCAGGCCTCACCATTCTCTGGAACCTACCCAAGCATGTGCCACGTCTGTGTGAAACAGCAAACCTAACAATTGCCGCTGGCTGCTTTTTCAACGTCTCTTGTATAGCGTTTGAGTATTGTATGTTCTTGGTTTTGTCACCCACTTTTAAATCAGATGGAAAGTTGTAGGTTGAGTCTGAAAGGATTCCAGAGCTCTCTCCACTGGCCAGGGCAAAGTGTCCTTTAGTGCAGTCTTGAACACAGTCTGCTTGGCCTGTTAGCCTTGCCCAACCGAGCTGGTATGAGCATTCCACAGCCAAGCACGAGGAAGCAGGGTCGAATGCCACCCACGCCCAAACCTCTCTGACATTTCCGTGGGCCTGGAGCCAAATCTCCCCCACCCCCACCCCCCATGTTTCATCTCCCTCTCAGAATACAAAGGACCACTGAACCTTCCAGTTAATTCAACACCCTGCCCCCTTCCTGGAGAGGGTAACAGTTCTGTGGCCCATCATAATACATCTTCTGTCTCCCTGCAATCCACATAGTCATTAATTTCTTCTGCTGACATCAGGAAAGAGGATTATGTGTGTGTCTGAAACTGTTCCCAGAGTGCTCATTAGTCATAGATAATTGAAAAACTGGTAGGGGAAGGTTTGGTGTAATAGGAGCCCCGGCTTGTGAAGGGAGACTGCAGCTACCCGGTAATTGTAGGCTCCAGCTTTGACCACTCAGGCCAAATCTGCCCATTCAGATGGGAATTCACGGAGCCCAGGAGTCCCCAGGGCCATCTGCCATGCCAACGTGCACATGTGTGCGCACCAGGGTGAAGGCATAGGTGTACTGCCCCTGACTTTCTCTCCTGTTTTCAGCCCAAGCAACAGGACTTGGAAACGATGCGGGGAATCTGCTTTCATTTCGTTTTTTATTTAAAGCTAAGCCCATTTGGTTTGATTTAAACAGACAAACAAGGTCATGATCAGGAAGGACACAGATGATTCACGACACATCCTATCTGTGCTGTTTCAGTAATCAGTGTTTTTCTAGAAAATTTTGGGAGGACATGTGCTTAAATGTTTGTAGTCTTCGAAAGGATCACAACTGTGATCACCAGATGAGCACTATTCATCCTGGCATTGTCCTTTATCTTGGACTTTTTTTTTTTTTTAGATTCATAACTAATTCTTCCCCATGTATTTTAATGACCATATAGGTTCTGTTGAATACAGGAAATACTTTGTTTGCTCCCTCCCTCTCTGTTTGTTTTTTTTTTTTTGTTTGTTTGTTTGTTTGTTTAGAGACAGGTTTCTCTGTGTAGCCTTGGCTGTCCTGGACTTGCTTTGTAAGTCCACAGCAATCTGCCTGCCTCTGCCTTCATAGTGCTGGGATCAAGGGCGTGCCCCACCATGCCTGGCCTTTCTTTCTTTCTTTCAGCAGAAGAGAAGCACCTTTAAAACTATTATACAAGAAATGCTTGTTCAAAGAAGAACATACGAGATCACGGGTTAATAAAAAGCACAAACTCACCCACACCCACATTAGAAACATATTTTCTGTGTTTTATCTCCTCGGAATGTACTTTTATAAGTTCATCTACCAACATTGTTATTTTTACCATTTCTTCTGTGTAGTAGCTGGTGGCCTGCATTTTTCACTTGTTAGGGTATTTGAAAGATAAAATAATGTTTTATATGCTAGCATTCCTTCACACAGTACCTTTATCTTTTTAAAAACCAAATCTGAGCATCAAGAGTGGACAGGTCCTCACTGCCTTGCTGTCTTCAGCCACATGCAGCCCCTCTCTTAGGCACCCCCTATTCTCCACCCCTCCTGGGTGCTTATATTGGTAATAGACGGGATACATACATCAACTCCCGGCCCCCTTGGCTCCCTGGAGTGAACCAACATTTGTTTTGCTGGAGCTACTTCCTGGAACATTATAATTCTAGTATAATAGCACCTATTGTCCACTTTTGGACATCATCCCAACCGTTGCCCAGGTGCTAGCTCTACCGTGAAGATCTCGTTCGTTCTCTGAGTGTTGGGAGCCATGCTGTGTTCTTTAGGCACACCATCTGCATTCTACCCTTCTCCTGTCTTCTCCCTGCTGAGTATTTTGCTTTCCCCTCATCTCAGTTCCAGACTTCAGTGTGAATCTTTTAAAATCCCAGGGGCTGCTTTTACTTATTTGCCAACACCTAGAACTTGGCCCAGGGCAGGTGAAAATCGGTATTGACTGTCTCCTAGGCATCGCCTCTAGCTGGTTTATGGTGAGTGAGTGGCTTGATGAAGCATAGAAGAGATCTCAGGTGCTGGAGCGGTGACATCTGGATTAGTTCTGGGAAGAGCAATGCTGCGGTTTATTAAACTTTATGGTGAATGAAAACTTTACCACATGGCACCTAGCAGCTCTTGTCCCTCTAAGGTGCTTCTGGCTGAGCAAACATGGATGCGAAGGGGAGTCTCTTGAATTCTCACAATACCTACTTCCACCTTCCTGTTTCATTCTGTGTCCTTCTGGTTTGGATAAACAGAGTTCCTTCTCGTTTGTGGACAGACAGATGATTCCTGAAGGCTGTGGTTCCGCTTTAAGGGGGGTTATTCATCACGGTGAACATTAACCGTTCTTCGTAGATCACTAGCCTCTGAAGGCTGGCTCACTGCCCTGGGGCAAATTCTCTGAGAACAGAGCTGAGACAGAAGTGGTACGCATCGTTGACTGAGAACGGTTATCGGCGACAGAGGAGACCATCAGTGGATATAGTTCCATGTCCTCCTAGCCAATCAAACAGAGTGTTGTACAAGAGGGCCCCCCCCCCCGACATCCTTCCCTTCTGCACCGAGTCACAGGACAGGGGCCCTAGAAAAAGCATCTGCTGCCGAGGAGACCCGAGGGACTCGAGGCTGGCAGTCGCCGCTTTGCACCCTCAATCTTTTGAGCTAGTCAGCTTTCCTTTCATGATAAGGGAATTCAGCCCATGGCTGCTGCTGCTGCTGCTCCTCTTCCTCCCCTTCACTCTCCTCCTCTTCCCCTTCACCCTCCTCCTCCTCCCCTTCCTCTTCTTCCCCCTCCTCCTACTCCCCCTCTTCCTCCCCCTCCTCCCCCTCCTTCTCCTCACTCCCTCCATCAAAGCATCCACCATGATCAGTTCTTTCTTGCTCTGCAAACCCTCTCATGTCTTCTCTGTCCCTGCCTCCCATTTTCTCTTCCCTTAATGACTCTTCTGTCTTTGATGGTGGATGAGCTCACAGCTGTTTTCTTTCCTAGTCTCAGCCATAGCCTCTCTTCAGTGTTGCTGGAATGAGCTTCTATAAAGCCGCAAACCGAGCCCCTGCTCCCTTGTGTCACCTGTTGCATGGGATCTGACGGTGTCAGTGCTGAGGCCCAGGCCTCGCAGTGTGACTACAGTAATGCTTGTTTTAGACTATACTCTCTTGATCCTTCCATTTATTCATAGCACATTTGCCAAAAAGTCATGCTTCCGACATCAGAGTAGAAGATCCGATGTCAGAGGAGAACCTAAGGCCCACCTCTAACTCTCAAGCTCTGGGGCTGCAGGAAGTTTACTCCTCGGGACTTCTGCGCCCTGCCACCCACCTGTGAGATGGCAATGGAACGGACACTGTCGCACCCTTCATAGATGCTGCTAGCTAAATGAAGTTCATCCCAGGAAGGGTATCTGTCATGTTACGGAACATATATGGTGACATAACCTAGATACTGTACGCAGTCTAGAGCACAGCTCCTCCTCATCTTGTGCCCTGAGGATTCAGCCCAGGCCGAGGTTAGTTGCCTTCTACCCTGTGTCTGTGCATCTGAACCATGTTTGCTAGACCAGTGCAATTCAGTGACACACTTCTCGTCATAATAATAAAGTAAAAAAATGGATGAATTAATTCTGATATGTCTTACTTAATTTGACAGATTAAAAAAACATTTCACCATACAATTGGTCTAACAATTCTTTTTGTTGTGCTTAAAGATAAAGTTCAGGTGATCCTATACCAGACAAACACAGTACCACTGAACTGTACGCCCCCATACTGATATAAAATTAATAGTGAGATACTTTACTTTCACTTTTACGGACTGAATGACTCTTTGGTATATGTTCTATTTTTTTCTCACCAAACATATCACAATTCAGATACTAGATTTCCACTGAAAAGTTTTCTTTTCTTAAAACAATGCTGGAAAAGTAAGTTTACACACTCAGCTTATTCCAAATGTACCTTGCTCTTCAGAATGCAAATTCAATCTGATTTTTACATTTTAAGTGCAAATTCATTACAATCAGTATTGAATAAAGATGTAAAACCCACCGTAGTGATAACAGTCTTTTGGGCTAACCTGTTTTCAGAGTTAGTCACAGTCAGAAGTTTAATGTTTAAAATGGAGGTGAGCATGGGCTTGGGGAGCGCTTCATTTCCATCTAGAGGGGACTGTTGGAGCCATTTGTCGTCTTCACTTCCCTTTTTCTGTGCTGAGATCCTGAGGCACCTCTGCCCAGCTCTGGAGCCTCCTAAGAAATGACAGGGTGTTGCTTTCACACTCAGTTCATACCACACATTCAGAATCCTAGAATCATGAGGCACAAAAGAGATTGCATGACATGATACATATGGTCTAAGTTTTACACAACTCCGGCAGGGCAGGAACACACACACACACACACACACACACACACACACACACACACACACATAATATTTTAGAGTGGGATAGTTCCAGCTTCTGTTAAACACCTGACATAAATGAATAAATCATTTCATTTTCTTGTGCCTCACATGGTTTTCTGTGTCCTTATCTCATCTTCCTGACTAGATTGAAGACAAGAACAGCTTTTTACAGCTGACAGTGCCCACACAAAGCTAGACAATCAATAAATTATTAACTGAAGGCCTGCCTGACTGTAAGAACTCAAGGTCACTTGAAATATCAGGGCCAGTGCATTGCAAAACCCAAAGCATTGTTTCTTTGCAAGCAGTAGCCTCATAGACTCCCGAGGTTTCAGCTGGGAGAGCTCAGCCAGCTGGAACACAAAACCTAAGGGATTCTCTCTTAGAACAAAATATTTCCTTCCCCTATTCTATGGTAGGAAACAATTACAGAAGTAGCTTTTCTGTTTCTGTTGGTATATGTGTTTTCGTGCATAACAAAGACGTATACCAAGGTCACCAAATGACCAAAGGGACGTTTCATGGCTGCATGGTTTCTGTCTTTATGAAGTTGAGTAAATGCAGGCAAGGAGGATGGAGCAAAAAGTTCCTCTTAAGAAAACTCTCTGTCCCCTTTAGTATATTCTAGACTGATGGCTGTTTGTTTTCTCTCATGTCTACCCAGGAAACCTCGTGCTGCCTCCTGGAGCTTCCCTTGGAAGTGGGCTCACACCAGAGGCAGCCAGAGAGCTGGGACTTCCCTCAGGCACCGCTGTGGCAGCCTCACTCATTGACGCCCATGCTGGAGGACTAGGTAATCTGTTCTTGCCCACCCAGCACCCGCTCTGTGGGTTCTCTGGGAAACAGAATGTTACCAGGAACACAGGATACTTCTCTGTTAATACAGCCAAGGTCAAGGGTTGGTGATTCAGGTGCAGTAATGAAAGGCTTTTGTACACATAGACACTTGAATAGAGTTAGAAAACTCTAGAAAATACAAAATTTATTTTAAAACTATTAGTTTATTATATATCATAATATAAAATTAATATAGGTAGTTCTGTGGCTTATTAAAAATTAGAAAATTTATGTTCACTTCTATGTGTACTGTTTGATGGTGGAGTACTTTCTTTTATTCTTTTTTACTAATGGTACTGCAACATTTTTATAAGCATAATATATTTAATAAAATAATTGGCTTTTTTCCTATATCCAATTACTTAATTGAAGTCTTGATTTAATTTCCTATATACCTTTCAAGTCTTCAGTCCACACATTTGTTTATTCATTTTTCAAAAACCCATTGAGTACTTGCCGCACTCTGGCATGGTGCTAAGGGACAGTGGATTTAAAACAAAGCACGAGGCTAGTTAGAGCTCAGTGGTAAAGCACCTGCCCAGCATGCACAGCATGTGGAATTCAGTTCTCAGCACCTCAAAACTAACTGAAATAAAATAAAACAAATCCAAATTCTCTTCCCAAATTTTAACAGGAAAATACGATGAGGCAAAGAGTTATAATAATTCAGTGTGGTGATTCTGTTCTTACCCCATCATCTCTACTGCACTTTCCCCCTTTTTTCTTTCTTTTCTTACATGGACAAAACAGTTCTTAGAATCCTTCAGTTTTACTATAGTCATACGTTTTCCCTAGCCTTTGCTGTAAAAACGTTTGTTTCAGATTCTGGCTTGTAGTTCCTTAGGCAAATGTACCAAGACCAATGTCAATACATGACATTGAATTTTCAGAATAGAGTGGTATAAAGCAGACCAGACCAGGGCAGGACACAGCGCACTGTGTTTTGCAGGGCAAGGGTACGTGGGCACTATGTGGTGGACCTGTCTTTCTATCTGTGACTAGATGGATTTCTTACAATGGATTATAGCCAGAAAACTTTAGGCAAGTGTGGTGACACACACCTGTAGTTTTAGCTACTCAAGAAATGAGGCAAGCCGGGCGTGGTGGCGCACGCCTTTAATCCCAGCACTCAGGAGGCAGAGGCAGGCGGATCGCTGTGTGTTCGAGGCGAGCCTGGTCTACAAAGCGAGTCCAGGACAGCCAAGGCTACATAGGGAGACCCTGTCTCAAACCACCCCCCCCAAAAAAAAGAAATGAGGCACAAGTTTAGCCAGTCGGGTGGCATAGTAAGATTTCAAGTCTTAACTGACGATTCATGCTTTACGTTAGAGCAGTACTTCTTAGTCTGTGTGGGGTCATGACCCCTTTGGGGGTCAAATGAACCTTTTCCAGGGCTGCCTAAGACCACTGGAAAAAAACCGATTTTTACATCCCTATTTATAACAGTAGCAAAATTACAGTTGTGAAGTAGAAATGAAAATGATTTTATGGTTGGGGGGATCACCACAATGTGAGAAACTGCCTCAAAAGGTCGAGAACCTCTGCATTCGTGTCAAGACCTCCCCCCCCCCCCCCTAAGACCTTCCCCCCACCGCCTCTCCCCCATCTCTCTCTCTCTCTCTCTCTCTCTCTCTCTCTATCTATCTATCTCTCTCAGACTTGCATAGTCTGTGTTTCCAGATCTCATCCCATTCCATCTCTGTCTTCGCACATGTGCTCTCTGCCACCTTATGCTGCTACACTTGAGGCCGCAGATAGCAAGAGTGTAGATTTGTTCTGGGAGCTGAGTAGCCTGGAAGTTCAAGGTGAGGAGACGCACATCTAGTAAAGGTCTGTGTGCGATAGAAGGTGGAAAAGCAAAGAAATATGGAAGAATAAGGGGGCTGCATCAGCGGGGGCCGCGTCATCAGCGGGGGCCCCCCTGCTAGTACACCACTCACCCCCACCACACTGAACACCTCTTATAGCTCCCTCTCAACACTGTCCCAATCGGGGAGGGTGTTGTGGACCGCAGTCCCTTACCACAGTTAAGTAACAGCCTTCCATTTGAAGGCCAATATAAGCTTTCTCCTTAGCAGGACATCCAGTGAACACTCAAATGTAGAAATTCTGCTAATTGTGCTCCTTTCGTCACATGTATTTATTTGTAATGTAATTTATGATTGATCTGATTTATTTCCTACCAGACTGCAAACACTTTGAGAACAGGACATCACATTATATATATATATATGTGTGTGTATATATATATATATTTATATATATATATATATATATATATATATATACATACACATTATTTCCTAGTGTGAGCCTTGTATTGTGTTTTTATGGGTTGCTGGCTGATAAATGTATTGAGTAAAGTCACGTTACACTTTAGAGCGAAAGCCAATCTGTTCCTGATGCTTGGGTTGGATGGTACTTACCAGTGTGCGAGCTCTGTGCCTGTTCATCTTTCTGTTCTCAGGCTCTGACCTGAAGAGGAATAAACAACTTATGGGATAATTGGTGATATGTACGTGGTGTGGCTCTGACCACAGGCAAGGCTGTTTCTCTCCAGCATATCCCAGTGTCAGCAGTGCTTCTGGGTAGAATGTCATGCTTTAGGCTTTAAAGTGCAAGCACAGACAGAGCCAGAGGTGTACACATATAGAGTGTTACTGTCTCACAGTTACCCTGACAGTGTAGATCATGAGGCACCAGGGACGCTGTCTTCAGTCTTTTGCAATTCTCCCTGGGGTGACTGTTTCAACCATTTGCCTCACCCAGGTGACAAACCCTTGGCTGTGGCCACTATCTGCTACAGGGAAGAGGGCCTTGTATGGGAGCCGCAGGTGCTGTGGTTTCCTTGTCAGCTTCCTTGGCTTCCCTAAGGACATGGCAAACGGTCCTTCTCACTTCTGCCCAGGGCATTCTGTACCGTGGAAGAGGGGAAACTCCAGATGACCCCATTTATTGCCCAAAACAGAGCTCACTGACAGAAATTTTAGGTCCAGAAGCCTTGGCTGTGTCTTCTGTGCTGAAGCTCTCCCACATCAATGAGTTTCTCGCCTATTGAAAATAAGTTGTAAACTGCACAGATTGAATAAATTCCCAGTTCTTAAAGGACAGACAGAAGTCAGGTGCTTGTGCTGGCTGGGGAGGGGAGGGGACCGGATGCCCATCGCTCTGGGACAGGAGGACTTACCGATAATTCTGATGAAGTTTCGTCTTTACAGCTTCTTGTACTGCCTCTTTCCCTTATCACTGTGCAGCCACCTCAGGATTAGGATATCTGGGAAGGTAAAGAGGCCTAGAAGCGAAACTCTCCCGTCATTATCCACCTTGTGTCTGTCATCTTGGGTTGCAGAGGAGAAGAGAGGCCTAGGGAAGCCTGTTTGGCCACAGATGAGCTAAGAATGCACATCAAGTGTGCGCAGACCTGTCTGTGCTGGGTGATCATTGGCAGTGCACAGACCAGACAAGCACCACTCCTTCTGGGAGATGTGTGCTGTTGTGCCTGTTCTGTGTTTATGGAGCTCCATAGTATTTGTTTGAGATAGCAGATCTCTGACTGGACTATATTTTTTACCCTGCCTACAGACAGGCTACCTCTTAAACTTTTCTCTTTTATGGGCAGAGCTAGCGGTGGCTCTTCATGTTTTTTTTTTTTTGTGAAAACTGGTAAAATATACATAATACACACACACACACACACACCTTAAAGCAAATGGTATGGTATCTGTCACACAGTAGCCACCCAATAGTGAGGCCTCTCTGGTTTTCTCACTCCAGGATAAAAATGCCTGTTACAAATTAAGAGCTTCCTGGATGAAGGCCTTTGAGTTGCCTTCTCCCAAGTGTGAAATATGTCTCAGCAAAACGTCCTTCTCTGTGGATAGGTAGGCAGAAAAGAAGAACCCAGTGACCTGCTCCTTCTGTCTCCCCAGGAGGTGCCCTGATTGTCTTTCTTGTGCCTTCTAAAAGAATTCAGTACTCTACTTAGGCAGCTTCAGTCAGAAACAGCCATAGACACTGGTTGGATGAAAATGGCACTGAGAGACCCCAAATGTCAGCATAAGAGACTAGCTTTGTAGTAGGAACGGGATGCTATTAAGGCCTCTCACGAAGCTGCCCTGACAACTACGGCATGCCATATGCTGGCCTGACATGACCAATTGTGGACCCTCCATTCTGTCCAGGAGGAGGGGACAACACGCAACAAAAGTGTCCCATAGGCTCTCATTGCCCAGGACAGCCCGGGATGGGGGGATAAAGATCAAAGAGCAACACAACTCAGTTCATGTGTTTTCCAGCTCTGGAAGCAGAGGAGGAAGGGCTCTGTGGGAATGAAAAATCAAAGATAAAAGAACATTTTGTTCTTAAGGGACTGGTTAGTAAGTTCTCCAGCAGACAGCCAGCAGATAGGAGTAGTTTTGTTTGCACTTTGTGGGGGTGGTTCTGGCCAGGACTCCTGCTGCTGGTATTTTTCTAGCTTGTAAAAATAGCATTAACTTTGTTCCAGGTCTGTTCTTGGCTCCAGCGCCCCAACTGTCCTGAAGGGAAACAGCAACCTCATTTCTGTCTCAGGCTCCCTCTCTCTCTAGAGGATCTTGTCCATCAGACAAATGTCTGACTGCCCATCAAAGCTTGAAGCTGCTGCTGTCTCTCCGGAGAAGCCTCTACTGACTCCCAAGCTAAATGAAACCCTTTCTTGTCTGTCTTCTTGCCAAATCTTATGTGTGCTGGTTTCTCTGTCACTGCCATCTCATTCACTCATGTGTAGCATGCTATCATTTCATCCTGAGTAGCTACTGCCACATTTAGCCACTAGGTGAATGAAAGGAAAGAATGGCGTTCCCTCCGCCAGTGCATGCTGACCTCAGCTGGGAGGCAGCTGCCCTTGTATGGGAGCTATATTTGGTTTGGTTCTTCAGAAACAACCATTAGGTTTGAGCAGTTCCTCAGTTACTCTTAGATGCCCGGAAATATCCATAATTTCTGTTTACACTCAGTCTGTTTCGGTCAAAATCATACTTTCTTGTTAGGATGAACATTACTCTTTAATTCTCAACAGTGGATTTTCATTCAGATGTTGCATTGGTGTAAGTTGCTCATTTCAGTTGTGCTGTTGAAACAAAATAAGGATTTTTAAAAATATTTCTCTTTCTTTTCTTCCTTCTTTTTCCTTCTTCCCTCTCTTCCTCCCTCCCTTCTTCCCTCCCTCTCTCTTTCTCTCTGTGTCTCTGTCTCTGTCTCTGTCTCTGTCTCTCTCTGTCTCTCTCTGTCTCTCTCTCTGTCTCTCTCTCTCTCTCTCTCTCTCTCTCTCTCTCTCTCTCTCTCTCTGTGGCAGAGGTATTTATTTAGCCAGTCTTAGGAAAAGAATAGAACAAATCACAGTTTCTTCTAGCGAGCAACAAAACATGCCAGGTTCTTACCTCCCCCTTTTCTGTATTCTGGAAGCGAGGGTAGGCAAGCAGCAGATTTCAGTAATGTGATTTGGGGAGTATCTACTTATAGTTAATATGTACACAGGCAAGAGATGTGGTATGTTGATAACAAACATTGTTATTAGCAATGATCTCTTCAGACTGGAGAAGCACACTTCTGCTCAGTCACTCCTCAGAGCAGCTTTGTAGTTAAAGAGGGAAGATATGTGAGGCCTTATTTGGCTGTGGGGACACCTGAGTCTCACAGCAGAATCATGGACCCGAGATCGGATATTTTCTTGTTGTCTCACACGTGGTTTGGGAAGCAGCTTTGCATGCTGCTCTTCCCTGACATTTGTCAAACAAGGCAACAGTGTCTCACATGACTGCCGAACTTTGTCAGAAGCTACACGTTGGGGTGGAGGTTCGGGATTAAGCCTGTCTTGTCACATCCCACAGCTCACATGTATGATAAGTGTGTGATATGGAATTCGCGCCAGGCCTTTTAATATGTAGTCAGTCGAGTTTTGAATTTCTGTTGAGTTTTGAGTACCTAAATAAGCAACAAATCTTGAGAAAAGCCTTTCAGGGAGTATCTACTGATAAGCAGCTTTACTGGCTGACAGAAATGGAAGACAACTGTGAGAAAGCAGGAGAGTTTCGGGAAATTGCAGCCTAGTAAACAGGCAAGTAAGTATCGTAATTACAGTTATTTGTGCTAAGAGTGAAAGGCTGTGGTAAAACATGAAATAGTCTTAAAATTGAGACAGGAGATTGCAGAAGGATCCCTGGGCAAGTGATGCTTAGAGCTGTGCTCACAGCAGGCTGTGCCATTATCATACCTTGGAATGTGTTCGTTCAGTCATTTTTGGAACTTTTAGCTTTGTTTCTAATAATATATCAATAATATCTGCACGCTTAATAAGAACCACAACTCTTAGTGCTACCTGACCATTTCCTGCCTGTCTCCTAAGGCTCCAGGACTCTGCCTGGTATTCCACATACTTTGTTTTTTCCTTTTTACAGCAATCCCATTAGGCAAAGGTCAGTCCCCAGCTTGCAAGGCACAAAGTAGCACTTCTAGAATCTGACTAGTGTCTCATCTAGCTTTGTACCTGAGATTGAGTCTGTAGCTCATACTATTTTCTCTAGGCTAGTGATTCCCAAGCAGGGCTGAGTTAAGTCACTCATAGTCCACTTAGCAGTAGCTAGAAAGAGTCATCACGTCTGAGGCAGGGGACCTGTCACTGGTGTGGCAGAGTGAAGCCAGAGATGTTCCCAGCTGCACTACATGCTCAGGCCGACATCCATAACAAAGACTCTCCCAGCTATGGACTTCACCAGCCTTGTGGCTGAGAAGGCTTGCCTTGCCTCCAAACACAAGGATGATATGTCCCGTTATCAATTCAGCTTATATCTCTAGAAGCAAGAACTAGCCAAAATAATGGTTTTACTAAAGTAGTACTTTTTAAAGTAATATTCTGAGACAAAAACTCCTCAGAAAAGTAGTCAGGTGGTAAAAAGAAATGGAAGAGAAGGCTGAGGGTTCAGGACTGGCATGGCTTCTGCAGCACCTGTCCTGACATCAAGCTTCTGGAATCCCGGCCTTCTTCCTGTGCGCGCATGCTTTGTGCCTCTTTCCTTTGCTGCTCTGCTTCATGGGTCAGGGCACCTCCTTCTCCCCAGCTGCGCAGTCCTGCTCAGCCTTCAGCGTATAGTCAGAACATTGCCTCCACTACAACGCCCCAACCTCTCTCTTCAAAGAGAACATTCGTTGCCTTCCCTGATGTGTTTCTTCTGTGTGCATTCTATTTCAGCTTTCCTTTGTATGCCTGTTAGTTAGCCAGTACAGATCCTGCGGATGGACCTACTATGACAGGGTGCTGTGAACCTGCAAGTAGGGATTGCTAAATCCAGGAAGAGGGACTTTGAAAGATGCAGATCCCAAATCTTAATGAGGAAGCTGGGAAAGCTGGCTCTATGTTGACAAGATGTGACCTGGTACCCAGAGGAGCCAAAATACGGGGATGCGCTGGCACTGAGGACATGGGTTCCGAGGAGTAGGGATGTTCAGCTGACAGGGGACAAATGAGACAAGAGCTGAGTGTTGTTGTTGTTGTTGTTGTTGTTGTTGTTGTTGTTGTTGTTGTTTTAAAGAGCCAGGTCTAGACCGAAGTACTGCTAGAACTGGGAGTAGCAGGGGATGCTTTCAAATGGCACACACACACACACACACACACACACACACACACACACTCACACACACACACTCACACACACTCACACACACTCACACACACACTCACTCACACACACACTCACACACACACTCACACACACACGCACACATACATACACACACACACTCACTCACACACACACTCACACACACGCACACATACATACACACACACACACGCACACACACACACTCACACACACACCACACGCACACACACACACGCACATACACACACACACTCACACACACGCACACATACATACACACACACACTCACTCACACACACACTCACACACACGCACACATACATACACACACACACACGCACACACACACACACACTCACACACACACCACACGCACGCACACACACGCACATACACACACACACACGCACGCACGCATGCACGCACGCACACACACACACACAGAAAGCAGAAAGTCCACACGAATGGAGGGGATTACAACTGCTGATAAGACCACATGTGGAGTCTGGAAGGAGAAAGGCCGTGCCAGGCCCCGAGCAGATAGAGAATGCAAGACTCTGCTCAGAAGCAGAAGGAAGAATGCACTAATATGATGTCAGACTTTCAAGCTGAAGTTTGATTTAATGAGAATCACTACTGCCTGAGATCTCCACAGCTATAGGAGTGTGGCAGACACAAAAAACATTTGAGACATACAGCGGCCACGTGGGGTGGGAGATTTGGGGAATCTCTGTTCCCAGGCTCCGGAGCTTTCTTGGAGAACGACAGAGGACTGGTCTGAGCCAGGCAACAAGTCTTACCTGTAGCCAGAAAGCTGGGAGAGATCCAGGCCTCAGGGCTGTGCCAGCTCCTCGGGCTCACCCCTCTTTAAATCCGGTGCCACATAATTCAGTGTGTGCAGCTGTGACCCTGCTGTGAAATCATAATGTTTGCAATTTGATGCACATAACACTCTTGTCTGGATGATGAGTGATCACACAGTTTGGGAATGAAAAGGCTACCCAAAAAATTTCTATTCCAAATTCTTTAATTTGCAGATGAGAAAACCAAGGTTTAGAAACACAGTGCATCACCCAAGGCTATACTAGAAAATTACTGTGAGAGCTGAACTGAATGAAAATCTGTGTTCTCCTTCAGCGTGGTGGTGCTCCATAATGTAACACCATCTCCAAATTAGGAAAAAAAAAAAGAAGTCCTGGTATGTTATTCCAGTCCTTACCATAGATGCTATGTAATGGCTGGGGGCCATATCACAGCTGGCCGTTAAATAGGTAAATCAGTTTTTCTAAGCTAGGCACGAATAAGGTCTCTGTTTTATTGTTAATATCTACAAAGCTCCAAAATGTCTCCTGCAAAGCTGTCAATAATGGAAATGCATAGTGACCCGCTTCCTCTGAAGGGCTCAACCTGTTTGTTTTTATTTCATCTACAACTTATTGAACATGAACCTTGTGCCAAGTGTCTGGTTGGGCCGTTTAACAGTCACTGTTATTAGCTTGGAACCACTCAGGAAGCTACCATTGTTTTCTGTAGTCAGTGCCCAAGAAACTGAAGGTTTATTAACTTGCTGATTGTAGTGTTTTAATTCATGATACAGTTGGGTCCTGAGCCGAGCCTATCTAATTCTGCACCCTGTGAGTTTCCCCTCCTGTATAGCTTATGAATATATATGTGTCTTGATATGCCCATGCCTTCACTGACCTTAGCCTAAATACACACCAGCCCACAGCTCTGGCTCAAGCAGGCAGTACTCCTAGTTCTCTTTCTTTGGAGCTAGTGCCTTCCTGCATCCAATTGTGAGTGAGGAAGCTGAGGGCTGGAGCAAGGTAGTGAGTTTGATAGAGCCCTTCTGAGCAGCCTGAGAGCCCCAGACTCTGTCGCACGAGGTTTGGTAGACAAGTCTAGAAACAGGGCAAAGCGGATAGAAGTATTAATTTTGTAACTACTCATACTAGTGTTACTTGTATACTATCTTGACATCTTCAGAGCCCAGGAATAAGGAAGAATTGTTTCTTTTAGTGGCTGAGAAAACATGATACTTCAGGAAGCAAACGAGTTAGCCAAAGTTAGAGGGCCAGAGGGGTTTGCATGGCGACAGATACTATCTTTGTGCCCAGACATGTCTTCATGTCTACCTTGCCACACTCTGCATCAAACAGGGAACAAGGTGTGCCCAGCAAACTGAGTGGACTACCTTGATGCAATGTGAGTGTGGAGCCCTCTGTTTGCAGCTTTTACCTTGTCATCAGCCCCAGCACCTTGCCTGTTCTCCGGGAGGAGCCGTAGCCAGAGGGCTTCAAGTTAGCTTCTCCCTTACTGCACAAGGCTGGATAGATGAGCTGGTAGGTTTTTTTTTTTGTTGTTGTTGTTTTGTTTTTTTGTTTTTATTAATTTATTCTTGTTACATCTCAGTGGTTATAAGCTGGTGTTTTTCATTGCTGAGCTTATCAAAGAAACTAAAAAGAACACAAAGCTGCCCAGCCCAGGTCTGACACCCACCCGTTATGGGATCCCACTCTGTTTGGGGCCAGGCCTCTGAGACTGCCCTGGTGCTGCCCGCTGTTTCTCACGGCACAGAAGCTCAGCACATGGTCTACATGCTGCCCCCAGTGCACTCTGCTTGCTTGGTGTGACACATGGGCAGCTGATGGTGGGAAAGAGCACGTCTCCACCTACTGTCCTACAGCAGCCTGCATGTGACTGCTGCCGCCTCCCTTAGGCTCTCCCAGTAGTCCTGTTTCATTCTCCTGTTTTCAGTTTTCTCTTAACTGTGCATTCAGATATGCCAGTGTCTGAGTAAAGAGAAATAGCTTTTGAAATTCCCCATGCTGTCTCAGTGCCTTCTTGGAAGCTAAGGAAGATCGTGGGAATACAGAGAAACCTCTTTAGCCTCCAGTCTTGTCCCTTTTGGCTCTGAAGATAGTGAGAACTAGACGTTTTGAGGTAGCACTGCTGAGTCGTGAAGGACTCACAACTACCCAAGCCCTGAGTCTACGGGCAGGCGTAGGCCCCCTGGGAGATCACTTGACATTTCATGCCCGTTTTCACCACCTGTGAAATAGGAACACTAACAGGAGCGACCCTGTGGAGATATTTAGAGGGGAGCTGTACATGCAGCCACGGTAGGAGACAGAGGTGCATGCAAAGCAAAGTAGGCAGGCCACACGCCGCTCCTCTGGGAGGTGTGGGAGGGCAGAGGGCGTGAGCTCATTAGCTTGGCTGGAGTAAACTAAGGAAAGCATCTCCCAGAATGAAAAGTGGGATCTGCATGTCAAGAAGCAGGAACAGCGTGTGCAAGGCCTGGAAATATTAACAGGCCTGCTGTAGATTAGGAGTGGTTCAGCATGGTAAGCTTCCATTGTGCTTGGGTGGCAAGCAGAATGGACCAGCCTGGAGGACGGCCTGCCTAGCACAGCCTGAGCTGCGCAGCCAAGGCCTGCGGTCATGTCCCCTCACTGAGCGTAACTGCTCTGTGCCTCTGATTCTCCTTCTGTCAATGGAGTGAGAACAGTTCCTCCTGGGTGTGACTGTGCAGGCGGCCCTTCTAATTCACGGGGAGGTCTCGGCAGTCCTAGCCATGCCAGTCTGAAAGCTGCCTATGGGAAGCTTGGAATTCTGAGCCTAACAGATTGAACCAACTCTGATTCAGTAGCTTCCTCGGGATTGATTGTGACATGAGTGATGTGTGGAGTGCCCTGCATGAAGCGTGTATCCTTGGAGGTGCAGCTATGCGTGCTAATACCAGTGGTGAGACCAAAAGTCATGGTGAAAGCAGTCAAAAGAATGCCATCTCAGCGTAGCAGATCTGACAGGTGTGAATGCAGAGACAACCACTCCAGCTGGTGCTTAGTGCCGGAGGAAACTTGCAGCATCCCCACCCATCTGCAGGATGATGGAGACTTGCAGCA
>OU015743.1:155255185-155302654 GCA_907169655.1 Acomys percivali
GGGTAAGCGGAGGATAGCTCTTATCTTAAGGTCTAAGGGGAGAGGGCCTCAGAAATAGGCCCACAGTCTTCATGGTGTATGAGTTAGCTCCTACAAGAAGCCTAGCTTGAGAGTCTTCTCTTCAAAGCACTCCCGTTCTCTGCAGAGGGGTGACAGTCGGGGCCTCTCAGATGGTGAGAGCTCATAGGCTGGGATCAGTAGATGGGTGTGGAGTTGAAGCTATGGGCAGATAAAGCCATTCATCAGGCCCCAGGGCCCATGAGCCAGTGCCCTCCTGTCAGATAAAGCCTACTCTCACTCTGTTCTTTTCTACGTTTAATCATCCCCTCCGTTTTACAGAGCAGACCCGGCTTAGGCACATCACTTAAGCCTAAAGCGGGGCTGGCTCCGGGATAGAATCTACAAGTTTCTCCCTGTTTGACTGATCCCCATTGCCTGTGGAGCCAGGCAGGGTGTAGGGTGAGCAGAGAAGGCAGGCATGAGGAGCAGTGTAGGGGTAGAGCCCTGGGGAGGGTCAAATCTCTGAGTCCACCTTTTCCTGCTGCGGCTCTTGAGCAATGCCAGCGCTTTCCTTTGAGACTCTCTGCAATTCTCCATTTCCTCCCTTCTCTGTCTTGTTTATTTACCTAAGACTTTATTCCTTTTGAAGCTCTTTCAGCCACATGTCCTTCATTGTGCTACAACCCAGGCCTTTATCCCAGCCAAGCCGGCTCAGTGGTCCACATGTCCCTTCATCCCCAGCCCTGCAGCCTGACTCTTATGGGTAGGGGAGTCACCTTTCACTCCCACTCCCAGTCCATTGGGAATTGGAAAGGAGGGGTAGAGTCCGAATCCTGCTTCAGGGTCTGTTTTTCTTTTCAGTCCCTTTATTGTCTGAAGCTTGGGGCCGGGCGAGATTAATCAGTCTCTGTGTAGTGGAGCCCTTGACACTCTCCAGGGGAACTCCCGGCATTATAGAAACCTGGCCTGGTTTTGGCTCTTAGACTGAATTCCAAGCTTTGCTCTGTGAATGTTCAACTAACCCCACAAAACCTCTAGAAGCTTCCAACAGAACAGAAATCCATCCCAAGCGAGGAGGTGCAGCCCGCAGTCAGGGAGAGGAGAGCTAACCTGCTAATTGTGGTCTTTTTCTTTTACGTTTCCCATCTCCTCCCTTAGCTCAGATGTCCTGACGAAGCTACCTAAGCTTTCCCATGTCCACTCGGGGTCCTTCCGAAGTGTCTTGGGGTGCTTCTCTGGGATTACTGCGTCCTTATTCCACCTCCAGGAAGAAAGAATTCAGACAGTCTTATACACGAAACCGTTTGTGTACCTGCAAGAGACGTTTTGCTTAAGAAAAACATTGTCCCCCTGCATATGCTCATAGGGTATCAAGTCTCTTCTCAGTCACAGTCATAGGGGAGGAGAGTAAGGGGAAAATGGGAGGGAGGGAGGAATGGGAGGATACAAGGGATGGGATAACAATTGAGATGTAAAATGAATAAATCAATAAAATATATTTAAAAAAAGATAGAAAGAAAGGAAGGAAGAAAAGAAAAGCACTGTCTGTTCTCCCAGGAGAAAGTATTAATAGTCCCTGTGTCCCAGGTTCAGGGCCGTGTTCCTTAAACATAGTGACTGACTATTTGAGCTTGCCCAGGAGTGAGGCCAGTGCAGAGACTCTGGACATGATATGGAAGGAAGAAAAGTATTTTTTCCTCACACACCTTGGGCTTGTGTCAGAGGCCATAGCACAAGACAGGTAAGAAATGCAGATGCTTTACTATAAGTTTTGTGTGCTGAGGGAATCTTCCTAAGTGAAAACCCAAAGAAACCGGACACTGAGTGCTTTAGGCTAGGTTTTACAAAGAAAAGCCCGGAAGATCTGAGTGTGCAAGAAGTGTGGCCCAGCTGTACTGAGCTAGGGGCAGCTCAGCGCAGCTCTGGTCAGATGCTTCTCTGTGAGCCTGTCTCCCTAGAGAAAGGGGTGTGGCTGGCCTCTCAAAGAGAACCTCTCATTCAAAGGGCTTACAACCTGCCTCAAACTCTGGGTCAGAAAATCCAAGGATTTTAGACCTGTTTTGGGGGAGATGAAAATAAAGCTGCTTCTTCCTACTGTGGGAAGGTTCCTTCCAGTACCTTCAGCACAATAGTCAAGACTCCATATACTGAGAAAGCATTTCCTGTAAAACACAAATATTGAGAGCAATGACCTAATAAAGTAGAAGGCAGTATTTGCAGTCTATAGCTAAGAAACCCGGCACTCAAAGAGGTGAATCTGTGTGTGTAGAGGTTAGCCTAGTGGACCAGAATCAGGGTCCTATCTGACTGACATCAGACCAAGACCAACCAAGTTCTGCAGAATACAGGTCTATCCACTTCAGGTGATAACCCAGCCGACTCCTTAAGCAGCTGTCCTTCCTTCCTCTCACCTGTGCCTTGGCTTACTGACAGTTGCCTAAAGGTCTACCCGAAATGCTGTTTCTTCATCAAACTCTCCTCTGCTAACTGGCATACTCCTTCCTATCTCGTTTGCCTGTGGAGGCCCCCACGCCTATCCCACAGAGCTCACGT
This sequence comes from Acomys percivali, assembly GCA_907169655.1. NCBI lineage: Eukaryota > Metazoa > Chordata > Mammalia > Rodentia > Muridae > Acomys > Acomys percivali. The sequence continues at coordinate 155,257,739 of OU015743.1, forward strand.
CTGGAGGTCTCACCCTCTCTTGAGACTTAGGTCATTGACTGCTTGTTTTTTTTTTTTTTTTTTTTCAGTATCTCCCACCCCTAGGAAACAGAAATCTTATAGAATGAAGGAAACAGCTTCTCTTAAGCTTTCTAGCACTTGATACTGGATATCTGGTTTGTTGTTGGGTTCAGTAAGTCGTTGTATTAGGCAGTTCAGTTGTTTGAGCTCAACAGACACTGTATGATTTAGAGCTGCAGTTTTGAATCTACATAAAGACATATTTGATAAGAAACATTTGTGGTACTTAGGCCAATTCTCACACTTTTAAAGTAATTTTTATGTTAATTTGGGTAGGGTTGGATTTCAACTTGACACTTCACTGTGCAGGATGCCTACAAATCTTTTATGAAGATATTGATGATGACAAACCTGTTGCCTGAATGTCCTATTGAGGTTAGGAAAAATATCAAACTTTTGCTTTTTCTTAACTGGGGATTTTGCTCCTGTTGTTTAGGCTCCACATTTCTAAGCTATTACATATCAGCCAGTCTTTGAGATTTGGTCTCTCTGGGTAGAGGTAAGGAACAAAGGAGTAGGACCCATTTATCTGAGGATCTGTTCTTTGTTTTCTGTTTTCTGAACTGCCATTAACCCTTCATACTAGTTTCCTATTAGTTCACATTATGGAAGATTCTGTCATTAAGACAGAAATAATCGATTAGCACCATCACAAATTGAATTGCAGCTTGAACGATACTTTGTGTAATTATGGCTTTGCATATATGAACATGTGTTTTAGTTACTCTTACTAATGTTTACAACAGGATCCTGAGCTGTGGCACTATCTCATCTTCCTTATGCCCTGCTCGCTCCTCTATTCTGTCATGTACTGCATACGAAGGACAGAAAGCAGGTGTTCTGCACTATGTGCATAAGATGGAGTAAATCTGGCATTGTGTACACCAAGCTAAAGCAAATGTGTAAGCTGCCATGCTAAGCCCTGTTCCTACAGAGCTGTGATAGTAGCAGGAAGAAAGACCAAGGTATATAAATGTCCCTCAGTAGAAGAATGGATAAAGAAACTGTGGTACATTTACACTATGGAATACTACTCAGCTATTAAAAACAATGAAATCCTGAAATTTGTGGGCAAATGGATGGAACTAGAAATGATCATACGGAGTGAGTTAACCCAGACCCAGAAAAACTCACATGGTATATATTCACTTATAATTGAACACTAGCCCAAAAGGGATGTCCCATGAAAGTCTTCACTTACCAGGAGATTGGGATAGATGCGAGGACTTCCTACTGGGACTCTAAGTGACAGAAGCATGGGAGAATGGGGAAATAGAAGGATCCAGAGGGCCCTAGAAACCTACAAGAAGAACATCTTGATGGGCAGATCTGGAACCAGGGTGGTCTGCTCAAACTACTGCACCAACCAAGGACAATACATGCAGTAATCATTGAACCCCTACTCAGATCTAGCCAATTGACAGGACATTATCCACAGTTGAGTGAAGAGCAGGGACTGCCTCAGACATGAACTCTGGTATCCCCTATTCAACCACTTCCCCTTGGTGGGGAGGCCTGGTGGCACTCAGAGAAAGGATAAGCAGGCTACCAGGATGAGACTTGCTAGGCTGTGACCATATGGTAAGGGAGGAGGTCCACTTCAGTCACAGATCTAGAGGAAGGGAATAGGGTGAAAGAGGGAAGGAGGGAAGAATGGAAGGATACAAGTAAGGGGATAACAATTGAGATGTAATCCAAATAAATTAATAAAAAATAAAAAGATATAAAGTGAATAATTAAACAAATAAATTTTTTAAAAAGAATGGATTTGAAAAATAGAAAAGAAATACAGACCAAGGTGTGGCGGGAGCTACCCCAGCTGCCCCAATCGTTCCTCTACTCATGTAATCTCCACAGAAGCCCACAGGCCACTGCCTGCTTCCTTTCCAACCTGACAGTTCCAGAAACTGAGGCGTAAGGTTATTAGGTTCTCTCTTTTGCCAGAAGTAAAGCCGGGCCATCTAATCCCAGTGCACCCCTCTTAGTCACCCTAACTAAATGCCCATCCACAAGACTCACTGTCTTCTAGGCCTGGAGGAGATCAGAGAGTAGGAGTGGGACGATCGCAGTGCCAAGGTCTGCGAAATCTCCCTAGGCTTAAGTCACAGGACGTCGTAAATTGTAACTTTACTTTTTGAGAACTTTGTAGTACATGAGGACTGCTTCTGTATCACTCCTCTTCCTCTCCCTCCTCCTCCTCCTCCGTCCAGCTCCTCCCATGTGTGCCCCCATGACTTCCAAGTTCATGACCTCCTGTTCTCTATTGTACATATATATACACATAAACATGTATATTAAACCTACTGAGTCCGTTTTACATTGCCCATATGTGCTTGAACACGGGACTCCTTTCAAGATAGACTTAGCTTAGGATTCGTGTTGGGTGAACGCTAGAGCTACTCCTGTCAAAGCCAACAGTGCTCTAGGAACACCGTGACTTTAGCTGCCCTCTCAGCTTAGCTGCCTCTCAGTACCTGTTGATCTCCAGGTTAACCCTGTGGGCTTGCTCTAGTGGCCGGTGCAAGCAAATTCTGAAAGACACTTGACTTAACTATGTCTTCTGGGACTGAAAATAACTTTAAAAGGAAAGAGGTTTTTAGTGTAGGGCGGGGCTAAGTGAAAGCCAGACAGATGTTGACATGCCACCCCCTCTGCTGTCGAAATAGTGACGACCTTGGAAAGATTACTTCCAACTTTTTTGTTTTCCTGATGTTGAAAAGATGACTCAGCAGTTAAGAGCACACGCAGCTTTTGTGGATTACAGGAGTTCATATCTTAGCACCCACATCGGGCTGCTCACACATGCCTGTACCTCCACCTCCAGGGCAACTGTAGCCCGGATTTGGCCTCCACCACACACCTACGTGCTTTTGGGATCTCTCCTCTCTGTCTCTGTCTGTCTGTCTGTCTGTCTGTCTGTCTGTCTGTCTCTCTCTCTCTCTCTCTGTCTCTCTCTCTCTCTGTCTCTCTCTCTCTCTCTCTCTCTCTCTCTCTCTCTCTCTCTCTCTCTCTCTCTCTCTCTCTCTCTCTCTCCCCCGCTCCCTCTGCCTCTCTCTTCCTCTGTCTCTGTTTCTGTCTCTCTGTCTCTGTCTCCTTCCCTCCCTCTCTCCTTTCCTCCCTCCCTCTCCCCCCTCTATCATAATTAAAAATAAAATACATCTTTTTTTAAAAAGTTCCCATCTCATCTGTTTGTATACCTGTGTAGCAATAATCACCTCAAGATAATTGTTAGGCAGTTTCTATTTGCAAAGTGTTAGTCATAAAACAATCTTCTAATACTCAATGGAAACTTTATTTTTATAAGTCATTTTTTAGCAGTTTTTAAAAGCTAAAGTGTGAGGTTCTGTTAATTGAATAATTATAAACAACAAGTCTCTTCATTTTCATTGTTTTTCATACAATTTGGGAACAGTTGTTCATGATGAATGTGCTATTGTTATCTAAAAAGTACCTTAAGAGTGTATATATAATATATGTATGTACACACACACACACACACATACACACACACACACACACACACACATATAATTTCTTCCCACAAGTCATCCATTCATTCAGCAACAACCCCTACGTGGTCCAAATTTCACATACAATCGTTACATGTTAATTAAAGGATAGTTCTCCTGGGTTCCAGCTTGCTCATCACCTAGCAGACAAAGACAGCTGTGCACATAAAGAAATGAATAGATGTAATAATGGAGGCTCCATGTCCATCATTGGGACACAAAAGATGTTCTGCCTGGCTGGCGTGCTTGGCAGATGCAGAGGGATGTGGTCCAGAAAGGTTTCTGAGGCCCACAGGGAGGCTTTGGAATGGATTCGTGAGGGTTGAGTCAGCTCATTCCTCCTAATGGCCAAATTGAGAGTTCACCACATCTTTTCCATGCAGGAAAGGCTACTTAGGGCACAGGGAGCGGCATGAGGAGATGCTCACTGACATCCAGGCCAGCAAAGGGCACATGCTCCAAGGTCTGTGAAAACACCCACAGGGAGTCCTGCTTGTTCAGACACAGATACAGTTCCCGGATTGCATGGTTTCCATTTGATGGGAACCAGTGTGCTTCTTGTAGCTGTCTATCTCCACAGCTTTTCTGTAAGCGTGTATCATTACCAAGGTCCTTTGGATGGAAACCAGGGTTCCATATCTGTATTTCAGAGCATTACCCAATGTCAAATAAGCAGGATTGAAACCCAAGTACTAGGAAATACATCACACTAAATAACAGTGATATGGACAGTGAGAAAATAATAAAAGAAATAGCAAATATGCATACAGTGTGAAGCATGGGCTAACCTGTACTACCTGTTAGATCCCCAATATTGCATGGAGATTTAAATTTTAACTTAATTTAATTTGAGAAAAATAGAAGCTTACTTGATCAGCTCTGCTGGCCATATTTCAGTTGCTCACTGGGGATATGCGGCTGCTCACTGCTGAGCTGGATGCTTCTGATAGAGCATGTTCTTGTTCAAAGGCTGTGCTGCTGACTGAGCCAAGCACTTTAAATGCATTAACATGTATGTTACATTCCTATGACAAGGTGCTTTCCAACTGCATGTGTGGGAAAACTGAGGTAAAGTACAAGATAAGAAACTTAACCCAAGTCACAGAGTCTTTAAATCTCTATTATGTCAAGTGATCACATGAGGTTCTATGTAGTATAAATATTATTCAAGATTACAGAATTGTACGTCTAAATGTAGACCAGAGTTAGGCCTTCTGCAGAGACAATGCCTTTGTTATGACTCTTACTCTTTGAGGATCTAGAAGTTGCCCCATATTTTCCACACAGGAGGCTGGTGCTTCACATAGAGTGGTCTTCCAAGAAAGCTAATCTACCTGCAAGCTTATTTGAACAATTTATTCAATTGAATTTATTGGTCAGCTCATTCCTTGTAATGGCCAAATTAAGAGTTGACCAAGTCTTCAGACATGTTCAAAATTCATCTTTTTTCCTCTTCTGTGCAGAGTCTCGGTGGTTTTGTCAAGAGAATCTTCTTTTAGGGTTCCAATACCTAAGAGTCAGAGACTCAGTAAGTCCTCCTGTGAGCCTTACCTCCGCCTCTGCGAAGCATGCAGTGAACTTATTTCCCGTCTCTGAAATTCGCTTCTGTCAACTTGAGGTGGAATAAAGGGGCTCAGTGTTGGCGGAAGCTTGCAAACTCTAAAGTACTGTTTTATGGCTGTAAAGTGGGGCATAATTATAACATGGATGCGAGAACTTGGGTTGTTTTTCTTCCATATAACCCTATAAAAATTTCAAAGCAGTTGTGGTTTGATAAATTACAGGATAATGGACTCTGAAATCATACCATTTGCAAAGTCTCGTTTTTCTGTTTGTCAGTATAGTAGGTGCTCAGTGAATGTCGCTACGGAAAATGGATGAGGAGGTGTGGGCAGCAGGAGGAGGCAAAGAAGAAAACTGCCCATTGTTTTAACTTCTTTCAAGTTTTGTTTTCATGACTATGTTTTCATGATATGAATCATGCCTGAATTTTGACAGCAGAGAGTCGGTACATGGGAGTCCCTGAATTCAAAGCTTATTTTCTTGGTACCTGTTTTTCGGTCCACAACAACAACAACAAAAGAATCGGTTGAGCAGTTGCCATCAGCCAGGCATTGTGCAAGGCCACGTAGTTTGAAATGTGACTGCGTTTGTTCATTCTTATTTCTTCAGCAACTGATTCTTCTTGTAAGCAAGCTTTCTGAGGAATTCAGAATAAACTGAAAGTTTTACAGTATATGAAAGGCCCCAGCATTGCTTGAGGGCTGTGTTTGTCAAAACCTCACCTCATGAGTCGGTTCCTGATATATGCGTGTAACTGATGGTTGGGAAATGTTTATTCAGAAAGGAGAAAGCCCACCCCACTCCCACCATCTCTTCCTACTCTCTGATTGCACGTGGGCTTCTTGTCTTGAGGGCAGCAGCCCTTCCAAGCTCTGCATGGCCTTAGGAAAATGAAAACAGCACTCTTGAGGTTACCGTGCTTTCACAGGTGCCTTACCTGAGTGCTGCTGTGGAGTTCAGGGTGGCACCAGGCAGTACAAAGACCCTCCTTCCCTGAGGAAATCTGGTAAGAGCAGCTTCTTGCTGGTTCAGCCAAGTGTGGCTGGTGTCTGTGCGACAGGACTGGAGAGTGAGGGTCCTAAAAGGAGCATTTGCTTGTTTCCAGCAGGCCCGTTAGAAGAAGCACACGGACCCTGCGCTCTGAGAGCACGTGAGGGAGGGCCGTTATTGACTCCATTCTCTCATTTTGAAGGAAGGGGGTTAAATTCTAATTTGTGGCAGAATTGGGGACTAATAAAGCACTGCTGTTTCAAATTGTTGACTGGGACACTCAATATGCTCCATGGTACACAAATTTCCAAGATCATTTACCTTATATAAGACAATTAAATTGAGACCACAAAATGAGAAAACAATGAAAAATCGAGGGCTTCCAAGCCCCAGAGAACAGTGTCCAATCTTGACGCTATTTTTTTTTTTTTAATATCTGTATGACCCCAAATGCCAATTACTTGAACATTCTGGCTCTTTGCTTTCGTATTTATTAAGAGTATATAGAAAGCTTAGCATGGTACCCAGATTATCTTAGATGCCTGATATGTTTGACTGAAGCAATGGAAGAATACAGCTGTTCTTTATGGTAGTTCAGGTGATGATGGTGTTGGTGACAGAGACAAGTCAGCTGCTGATTAGGCATCTGTTTTGAGAGTATTGTCTCAATATCAGATCAGCAAACTGACTTTATTATTTGTCTCATAGCAGATATTTATTTTCAAATTTCACTGTTTTCTCATTTTAATTTCCTAATTGTTCCAGTGTAAGATAAATCCATAGTGACTACTAACTGGAGAAGAAAGAAGCAAAACCGTTTTCCCCCTTTTCTCCTTTCCCTATAGTTGGGAGTTGTTGGCCTTGTAATGTTAGAAGTGCCTGAACTTCATTCGAATGGAACTAGTTAGCAAGGTCCACTGGCAGGGATCGCTGAGTTTTATTATGCTGGGGACCAGTATTTGTCAGCCTCCTTTCTGTCAAGAATCTCACACCAATAGTTTTGAGACCCCAGGGTTTTGTGATGTATAGACAGTAAATATTGGCTGCCTGGTCTTAGAGAAAAACCTGAGTCTTCATGGTGGACAGCCAACACTTGAGAGTCAGGTTCTCAGTGTGAATCATAGCCTAGCTTGAAGGTTCTTTTCCTTCCTCAGCCTCAATTTCCTCACTTGTAAAATGAGGATTAATAATAGTTCTGATCACATTAGGAATTTTTTTTCAATAAAAGAGAAACCTACTTATATCAAGGTCATGTAGTAAAGGCTGCTAAAATTTGCTCTTATTTTTCAGATTCTTCCTGTTGCAAAGTTCTGGTGTCCTAAACAGGGGACTCGGAGCTCACACAGGAAAACGTCAGTACTGTATGTTTGAGGAGTAATTTCATGCACAGAAATGTCAGTCAGGTACTTCACTTAAGAAGTTACCCCCAAGCCCGCCAGTCAGGGAAACGTGGCTGAATTACTGTAGTCTGAGTGGGGTGGACACTAGACGCTGCTGGGGCCCTAATAACCTATGTCTACAGAGACAAAGACCTCAGAAGTGTGTTTTCCCTGTGTGCCCTAGCTTGGATGAGGCCGTCACCTTACCTCTGGCTCCTGCATCCTGGCAGGGCGGATCTAGACTGAGACTGTGCATTGTCTCAGCCTCTACATTAGGGAACAGAACAGTAGGCTTGGTCGGAAAACAGATAGGCCCAAGACCCTTGCAGGTTCAGGTCTCAGACCTCAGACCTCGCTGGGACTGACTTACCGTGCTGAGCACAGGAGCTTTGGAAGAGCCACACTTCACATGCTACTGGACTTCTGGGCAGCAGGGCTCTGAGGGCAGACTTCAGAAAGGTGTTAGAGCCTGTTACTGCTCCCCCACCCAGATCCTTCCTTCCTGCTCTGCCAAGAAAGTGGTAACATCAATATCTACAGACTTGTTTCCTGGTGAGATATCCCTACTTTGCCTTTAACTTGGCAAGGTCACAGGAATTCAGAATTTGAGCCTTGTGATTTCTAAAGGTGTATTAGTTCTTCCGGGCTGAAATTCTCCATCCAAGGTTCTCTCTACCCCACCAAACTGCAAGCAGGGGAGTGCAAGGTCTTGTCTAACTTTTTGTTGTATTTATAAAGTCTTTCTCTCAATCCATGCCCTGAGCTAGCAACTACCCTAAACCCTGGGCTGCCAAGCATGTAAGTAAGACAGTACTAGCTTCCTACAGCCTTTATTAGAGAAATTTGATATTTAAATTTGTCTGGTATCTTGTGCTGGGGGAGTCAGGGTCCATGAGAACGTTGAACAGGGAGACTGCAAGTTTCCTAGATAGTCAGAAAAGTCCTTTCTGAGAAAGTAACAATACCTTAAGAATAAACAGAGGGTGGCCTGGGAGAGGAGGGGAAGAACGGCATTCCAGGCAGAGGAAAGAACAAAGGTCTTAGGGTACGAATGAATGAATGAATGAATGAGTAAATGAATGAATGAGTGAGTGAATGAGTGAATGAGTGAGTGAGTGAGTGAGTGAATGAATGAGTGAATGAATGAATGAATGAATGAGCATCCTGTGCTATGGATTGAGAGCAGGGTGCTGCAGAGTTGATGATGAGCTCAAGCTGCGCTCTCTGCATCCTAACTTCTTCTCCTCCACCGTACTCATCTGTCACCTCCTCTTCATATTGTAGTCGTGCAGATTTGCATGTCTCTGGCTCCCATATCCTACACACCACACACACACACCACACACACACACACACACACAGGTTCTCGACGACTATTTGAGTAAATGAAGGCGGAAGAGCTGTCTGTGTTACTAACCTCACTTGCTCTCCAAGTATCAAGGATCCCCCAGGAGCTGTGTGAATCTGTATGAAGAGCCTGTTTCCCCGGTCCCTGGGAGGTTCGCTGCCACATGGCGTTCTTAGAACAGGGACTTGGCTTTTACACTTGGAGCTCTGGAAAGAGTAGAAATAAGAGTAGAGACATGAGTATCAAAAAGATTCAACCATCACACTGTTCCTTTGCTTTTGCCTTCCTTGACACTGGGATAAAATGTGTTAGACAGGTTCCAAGCCACACTGCTTGCTTCTTACTAGTGCTTTGACTTGGATATGTCACTTAACCTCTGAAGATCTCAGTTTTCCCTTTGGTGTCTGTCTATGGCATTAACAATAGCTACTAGACAGTGTTAATATGAAGTGATCCATGTGCCACACAACATAGAGATTGCTATTTAGTGGGCACAGATGTCTCGAGGCTGCTGTTTTTATGTAATTAATTACCGTTGGTATTATTCTGATAAGGTTAGATGCAGTGCATGGGCCAGAGGTATGCAGAAGCAGAATACAGTTCCTTGTTTGCCCTTGAATGGCAAATAAGTTTTTGTCATTGTTTCTTATTTTGTACTTTTTATATATTTTACTTGAGACTACACAGATTTTTATGCCTTGTTATTTGTCTTTTTTTTTCTTTTTTCTTTTTTTTTTCCACTTGTTTTTAGCTTTCTTATACCATACCCCCCACCCCAACCCCCATCACTTTTCTTAAGAGGTATTTTGTTTGGTTTTACTTTTTCACAGGAGTGATTGGAGCAGATGTGAGAGGTCACGGCCTTGCCTGTGAGGGACAGCCAGTGACGTCACGGCTGGCTGTCATCTGTGGAACATCATCCTGTCACATGGGGGTAAGTGTGACATGCACAGTGGCAAGGCCACCACACAGAACAGAGATGGCCCAGGGTAATGTCTTGAACTACTGGCTCCTTTGCCCCATCCACTCTTTCTGTCTCTTCCTTCCCCATCTCAACCCTGACTTTTATTTTGCCAGGTCTTTTTCCAGAGACCAACTTGTTGAAAACAAGGAAAATGCACTCAATAAGTGCGCTTGGTCCCCAAAGCTGACAAAGCCACCCAGACATCTCTCCTCATAGGGCGGCTGCAAACGGGTGTCTGTTTTCCTCGGCCACTGAGCTCTCCTTCCACAGGCATAAATCCATCTCTCTGGGAGTGTCCTGATGATGTATAGAATTAGGCTCCATATCATGACTTCAAAAGAACACTGATAAGCAATTTTCACTTTGTTAATTTTTCTTCCATGAATTAGTGGAAGGGCTTTCTCCAAGATTGCAGTAAAATTTAGTGCCTGCCCTAAAATTTATATCTTTTTTAAATGCATGAGTCTGAAAGCATTCCATTTCGATAAGTACCCATTTCCACCATATTTTTATTTAAAAGTCATTACTCTGTTAAGCTTAGATGGACGACTCTTTGGATTTTTCCCAGATGAGTAAAAGCAGGCAGAAAGTGGAGGAGGAGGAGGAGGAGGAGAAGGAGGAAGAGGAGGAGGAGGAGGAGGAGATGAGCAGGGAGCAGAGTGGGATGCAGGCAGTCTCTGCAGCGAGGGAGCAAAGCTGTAAAGTCACTGAGCTTTTCTTCACAGCTAGACACTTTGATAGGATAGTATGGTCTGAAACCTTCTCTTTTGTCCTGCCTACTAATGTCTGGGAACAAAAGGATAGCATCGGCTTCCCCATAGATGAGATGGACTTATAATAAGATGCCATGGCCGAGGGTCCTCAGAACCAGCCTCAGCCTGAGGCCTGCTCTGTGCTGGGCGCTTCTTCTCACCCATGCCCCATATGAACATGCTGGCCAGTTAGGTCCCCAACCCCACATGGAGTCCCAGCTTTCCGCAGAGCGTGGAGCGCTCCAGCTCCTGGCTCCTGGCATGAGAAGTGTATGCATTCTGCCCTCAGGGAGCAACCTGTACGAGGCCAGCATGGGATTAGCAGCCCTGTTTCTATAGAGCAGAAAGGGGACAGCGACTTACTCAGTCACTGGGAGCCCACAGTGACAGACATCTTCCTAAGGTGACACTTGGGCTGGCCCTTAAGGGACTACATCTTATTTCATGCTTCCAGGCAGTGTAGCACCTTTTTGTGGCCTTTTGTTGAAAAGGTTCTCTTCTTTTATAATATCCTGATTAAAGTTGCCCTCCCTCTGCTCTCCTAGTTGTTCCTCACCTCGCCTCCCTCCTGGATCAAACCCCGTTCTGTCTCTCTTTAGAAAACAAACAGGCTTCTAAGGGATAGTAATGAGATAAAAACGAACACATCAGAATAGGACAGTACCCACAAATAGAAGGGAAAGAACCAAAAAAAAAAAAAAAAGGCACAAGAGAGACCCACTTGTTCATGTACTCAGAAATCCCATACAACCCTCACAAAACCGGAAGCCATAATATATACACAAAGTATGTGTATTTATTAGTAGATAGTACATGGTATGATTATATATGTGTGTATGTATTAGCCTCCGTCACCGGCTTTGGAAGTCTCAACTCACTCCATTTCAGCAGTGCTGTGCTGCAAGGACAAAGCTCCAGAGGCGAGATGGCCTCCTACCAGAAGGGAGGACCAGCAAGCCAGCTCTCCTTCCCGTTGGAATGGGCCTGCGTTGCCAGCTTGCCCTCGCTGACATCATTTAAGTCACCACCGTCTTCAGTGGGACAGACCTCGTTTGCTTCCCAGGTCTGAGCCTCAGACACTTTCCCCGTTTCAGTTCAGACTTCTGCGCAGAAGCAGTGCCCGTGCACAGGACACAGAACCTCCATAGCTTCCCTCCTTGCTACTGTCTCTTCGTAGGGCGGTGCTGGCTCTTCCTGCTGTCTCCAGGTTTTACAAATGAGAAAGATTAGACAGAAAACTCGAGCACTTTCCTTGAGCTTACAAAGATGCTGATTTCTGGAACAAAGAACCTAAAGCTTGCTCTGTCTACTTTTGGTGCAGCTTGATATCATGTGTTCTTATCACACGCCCAGTATGGAACGGAGAGATGGTAGGCTTTCCAGTTTCCTGGTACAGGTTGCGGAATCTGTCTGTGCCCTTTTTTGACCCTGTGACCCTAGTGAACCACTCAACCTCACTAAGTCTTAGATTCTTCATCCATCATGCAGGAGGCAAGGCTGCCTGTACCAGAGAGTTTTTGAATAGCGTGCATTTTATCCAAATGTGACCAGCACATCGTAGACACGCAGAATGCTTATAAAAGTATCCTGGTGACATAAATAGCTCACATCGAACAACTGTTGGAGTTTAACAAATTTGATAGACAGCTGTAGTTGGATATAGTAAGTGGTAGCCATAAAATGCCAGTTTACTGCCTTGTGTTGGACTAGAAATATAGTCCCCAGCACCGCCTTGTTTTGTGCTTGCTAGTGGGCAGGAGCATACAGACCAAAGGGATTAATCATCAACTCTAATGCTATGGCAGGAAGGCCAGCCTGGGCTCTCGAGGGCCTTTGATCTCCCTCAGGCGCTCCAAGAACAGCAAGCTGGCAATAATAACACCTTTGTGAGGTCTAGGAGAGGCACAGGACTGAGGAAGCACTCCCAGGGAAGCTCAAGGAACCCTTTGTTGTGGGTCTCACAAATAAAACCACCAACGTCAGGGAAAACTCACCCACAGAGAACAGGTACCAGAGGGCCTGGGTTTGTCAAGAAGTTGTTTTGATGTGACCAAAAGAATTCACTTTTTCCCCATCTGTCATTTCTGATGTTTCCAGTTCAGTGCTTGATTGACACAGAATTCCCTGGTGCACTTTGTGCGTATCCAGGTGGCCTCTTTGAGATTTACCACAAAATACAAAGGAACCGAGTGGATGACCAAATAATTGAGTATTGGAAAGTTCTCAGAAGGCGCTCCACTCCCAGTCCCTGTCACCTCCAGGAATGGGGAGGAAAGGCCTGAGGCAGAACAGAGGGCATACTGATCTGGCCTTTGATATTTTAGGAGATGCGAGTGTAGGCCGCACATTCATCTTTCCTGCGCGTGATTCAGTTAACAAGGGGAACGCTGCTCTTTTTTCCCCCTGCTCTGTGAAAGCAGAGCTGCTTGCTCAGAGTCAATCACTATCAGCCCTTCAGAGTGCAGGATCCCATGCAGCGGGGGTTAGCCTGAGGCCAAAAAGTCACAGGGTCAGAGAGAACTAATCCCTGCCGCTGCTCCAGCACCCTTTTCAGGAGTTGTCAAGTCCTGTAACAGCTTGGCATCTAGTTATCCAGAGAGCTCATCCAATAGGAAGGCGTCCTCTCCAGGAAGACTTGGTAGAAACTGGGAGGTCTGAAGGTTTTTCCATCTCACCTGAACCTGGAGATAGGAGTGTTCTGTCACTGAGCAGACACTGAGTCTGAAAGAGGGAGGCTTCTTTGCTACCTGCTAAGGGAATTCAGGTAAAATACTGAATTTTGCAGTGCCTCCTTTCCTTCTTTCTTAGTCTGCTTTACATGGTAATGGCTTAGAACTGAAGCTATCACAACAAAGTCCTCTTTAGTTTCACATAGGAAACACTCAGGGATATGTGCACATAAAGATTACTAAGCACACATGCCCAAGGTCTTTCAGGGCCAGGGATATATAGTTAGAACAGAATGCCTGGGGCCAGGTATTTTATAAGAAGAGGACATGTTTCGCTAATAGTTCTCGGAGGCTGAGGGTATAATAATGGTGTTGGTTTTGGTAAGGGGCCCAATGGTGGGAACATTGTGTGGAAGGCTTCGTGACAAGAGTGCTGGCCATCTGGAGAGTTCATACAGTGAGGCGTAAAACCATAGACAGGGAGCATCCGTTCTTGTACTGTCTTCTCTCCTCCACTGAGACAGACCTCTAGAACATTCCATCTCTGTCCCCCACCCCCTTCTATCCCCTTCGCTGTGCCCTCATACAGAGGGCCTGATCTTCTCTCCATGGCTCTGGAACACACCAAGGAACGCTTAGATTTCATGTAGTCTGACCTCTGTGCTGTTGGGAAAGACAGATGGAGACGATGGCTCTGGTGAATCTGGGCTAGACAGAGTAAAGCCTTCCTCAGACCACACCATGTTGTTAGAGCTGGGTAGTGTCACTAATGGCTCATTACAGCTGTCTCAGACCATCTGAGGAAAACCCTCCCCCATTTCCCTCAATGCAAAGGGTAACTGCGTCTAGCTAGGGATATGCACCGTGTGCTCAGAGTGAGGTCAGTAAAGTATTTACCTCCCCACCATGAAAATCTGAGTTCAGTTTCGAGAACCCATGCAAATATATCAGGCCTCTGAGATGTGCTAGTAATCCCAGCATGGGGAAAACAGAAACAGCAGGACTGCTGGGGCTCACTGGCCAAACCGGGCCTAAATTCATTGGTGAGCTCTAGACCAATGGGAGAGCTTGTCTCAAAGGAAGTATATGTTGTTCCTGAAGATAACTCCTGAAGTTTTCCTCTAGTCTTCACACACACTGGTGTACTTGTACACACACACACACACACACACACACACACACACACACATGCACCCGCACACACACATCTATTCATACACACATGGATTTTTCAAACCATAGTGATTTATGGCATGCTTGCTGGGATGCTGAGACTGTGGGGAGCAAGAAGTCACAAAGCACTGCTAGGATTGGGATTGGCACCACTAGTGTGGAAGGCATTTTATCCATTTCTTACACAGGAATACCTGTGATCCGGCCATTTCAGTCTGTGAAAGCTGGGCTGGACTATCTAGCACCATGATTCTAGCACCCTATCAGGAACGCAACAGTCAGGCCAAAGGGCAGAAACAAAAGCCTCAGGAGAGTCTGTCTGGCATCTAGCCTGAGCCCCACTTGCCTCAAAAGACTCCAGCTTGCCCTAAAGAACTGTTTAAGTAGTAAAGGGAAAACCAGAGCATCCCTGTTTAGCTCCCTTCTGATGAGCCCTGAGTACTTGGGGAATGGTATAGAAATGTACTCCTCTCCCACGGACACAGGGGAAATAGCAGAGGGTTGAAAGTTCTAGAGGACACTCTTGATGTAGTGACGATAACAATAAATATTTATCACATTTTATGATGGCCTGTGAGGATACATCCTCCTCGGAACTTCATGCAGCTCTCAGGGTTGTTGTGTCATCACACAAGGACGGATCTGAGGCTCCGTGAGAGAAGCTATCTATGAAGGTTAGACAGCAAGCAAATACCTAGCTAGGCTTTCAGCTCCAGCAGTGGGACTCCTGAGCTCCTTCTCTGTGCTCTTAGCAGAGCCAGGAGCCAGGCTGGAGGCTGGGTTGGCTCTGCACGCAAATATTTTGTGGGAAAGAGGCAAGAGAGTCATGAGGCATATCTTTTCCAAAGGCTGATGGGAACTGCAGAGTTGGGACTGGACCATGCTATACCACAGTGCCCCATGTGCTGTTCTTGCCAGCCTTCCAAATCACTACCATGTCGGAGGCCACGAGCATAAAGATGACAATAAAAATAAGCAGCATCACTTGTCACCATCCTCCCCGGGGAAGGCAGCATTTATAGACTCTATTTAATCTTCTTTCTCCCCCTGCTGTTTTGTGGTCAAGTACTAAATCTGGCAATTTGAAAACATGCCGCCAGCTTCCCAAGTCATGAAAATGTTTTTGTGGAAGAGCATTAAATGAAAAACACATTGATTTATTTTCCTTTTTCTATTTAGTGGGTTAATGGCTGTGTGGCTGCTCAGGGGAATGCATAGCAGTAACAGCCTGTGCCTTTGCAGTGGCTCAGTGGGTTGGACTTGACCTGAAGGCAGCCACCATGGAGTCTGCACTGAGCACTGTGCAAGATACCAAGTACTGCAACTTACATGAACACGCTGGGCTCCCATGTGGCTTTAACCTGGAGTTTAATAATCTGCCTCGTTACTTTGCTTTTAAAACTTTACTTCCCCGACTCAATTGGATGCAGGCTTCTATTTCCCAATTCTACATGTTGAATAAATGCTCAGACCTTTGATTTTTTGCCACAAGAACCAACCTGTTTAGTTTTCAACTTAACCAATGTTTAGAGTTCTAGAAGAAACATCATCTCAGAGACCAAAGATCCAAACAGAATTTAGATTCTTTTAGGATGGGCTTGAAAGTCCCATCCTAAAGGAACTGTCAAGGTCTCCCTCCTGCCAGCAGGGTAAACAGTTCAAATGGGAACTGTCTTAAGGGTTTAATATATATTCGCCTCAAAGTAACTCAGCCTTAAACCATCAAGAAATGAAAGTCACTGTGGTGCTGTTGTGTGTTTTCAAACTTCTGGAAAACTAAGTGAAGTGATGTCAGAGAAAGAGGAAGATTCAGTACCCGCTGTGTTGGGTTACGCTATGGAACAATGCCAGCACGCAGCTCATACCATCTTGCCGTCACAGAAGGACACCCCCACCCCAACAGTGCATTTCTACTTAACATGCTTCTAGCATTATAGTTGACATGTAGTAGGTGCTCAGCATGTGTTAAATGGCTACATGAACAGACACACACAGAACAACAAGAGGTAATAACTATAGAGATTTGCTGAAGAACAGATCACATCTTTCTAGTTTGATGTCTCAAACATTGGTCGAATGGTTGGCTGTGCAGCCATTGGAAGCACTAGCATATAAAGTATCTAGTTCACGGTGAGCATGGCTTTGCCTTCTCCCCTTGATTAAAGACTGTGTACGCAACACAGAAGCCTAGCTTGGTACTATGCCATAGGAACAGAGCTGTTCAATAAATCATATCTTAAAGCAGATAAGAACAAACATATAAACCAACTCTGGTTGCCAAAGCTCTGTTTGAACAGGTTTTCAACTAGTGGTTTTGTTTTATGTGAAGCCATGTGAAGAATGGGCCCTGTAACAGGAAGGTTGGTTTTGAGTGATGGATCTTCTTCTGGGTGCTTTCTGACTAAGATTGGTCAGGACTTTCAGGACTCATGCTCCTCTCCTTTGCCTACCTGAGTCCCCACCCCCCAGCCCCCAGGTTTCTGTGTAACTCCTTGCTGTGTGCTTTGCTATAATTTCTGAAGACTTAACTAGGCCTTAAGTTGGTCATGGACCCCTGAGAAGGAAGAGTAATCCACAAAGGGAATGAGCAGGTATTTTTGGGTTTGTTTATTTATTTATTTATTTATTTATTTATTTTGTATAAGAATTTATTTTCTGTGAAATACAGAATTTCACTCTGATCAGCTCACAAAGAAAGGGGCCATGAATGCTACATACAGAAGGCGTCACTCTTCCCAGAAATCTGTGCATAATTCTGAATCTAGCTGAGCATAGCAGGTCCTATGATCCAGGCCCTGTGACACTTTCACTAGTCCCCGGTGTCCCACAGCTTCTATCCTATTTTCTGCCAAGTGTCTCCAGATACTTTTATCTAAATTAATTGGGCCAGATATGTTTAAGCATAAAAAAACCACTGGGATTTCTCAGTTGCTGTTGTATACTGCCCAATAAATTATTAAACATTTTTGGTATTTGTAGTTTTGTAGATGGAACAAGTACACTACATTTTCTCTTCCTTCAAAGAAAATGCACTTTTATCACTTACCACCTTCATATCGCACACATATTAAGCACTTACTGTGTTATTTGTTATCCCAGAAAATGTCATCGTTACATTGTGTGGCCAGTGTTCAAATGAAAGGTAGAGAGCCTGAGATATAGGAAGAGGAAGAACTGAGCTAAAGCAATAGCATAGGAACCCCAAGGTCACAACGCTGGTTGATATTTTCCTAAGAGTTCTAACAAAGCTGTCCCCTTCATGAAGCTATTTTCTTCCGGTACCACACTTAGTTGGCTGTGTCCCCATAGTCCAACAGAGCCCAGGTGTACCATTTCTTTTTTTCTTTCTTTTTTTTTTTCTTTTTCATTTTTTAAAATTATTTTATTTTTGTACATATACATTTATATTATTACACATATATACAGTAGACTACCTATTCTTATTCCTTGTCTTCACAACAAGTCTGAACCCCCTAAACAATTAGGAAATTGTCTGCTTCAGTGGTCTGTCCTTGGGGCATAAGTAAAAATTTAACATGTGACTTAAAAATCGTAAACCCAAGACATCCATTAATGGATGATAATTTCTATCTCCAGTGAAATAGATAGTAAACATCAAGGCACACATTTAAGGATCTAAAATCTAGCTCTAAAAATGAAAGAAAAATTAAAAGTTACCCAGGTTTATGCATTTTATTGTTGTTAATGTCATGGTTGAGAAAGGTCCTCGTTAATCTGGAACTCAGTATGTAGAGCAGGATAGCCTCAAACTCACAGAGGTCTCACTTTCTCTGTCTCCCAAGAGCTGGGATTAGAGGCTTGGGGAACTGTGCATGGTTTGTAAAAAGGGGGAATTCATTGGGCAAGAGATGTGGGATACAGTTTAAGAATCATGATAGGAAGGATGTATTGGATATTATTGTGTGCCAATTTCTTTCCCATGAAATCTGTATGTAGAGTTTCTAATTATAACAACTATATTTAAGTCCCTTATTGGATAAAACATACATAGCTGTATAATAAAGAGGCAAATGTCACATTTTCATCAGAATAATATACTGCTAATATACTTAAATTAAACAGAAGTTAAAAGCATTAAGGTGAGGTTCACAGAAAATACTAAATAGACTACATTTCCCCCATGTAATACGTGACGGAAGTGACATCATAGACTTTAGGTGTGTATAGTCCTTTACGTACATTCTTTGACAGACAGCCTGGTTCTGGGTAAATATCTTATGACTGTCCCTGGGAGCAGTTTGTGCTGTGAGGTATGCTCTTGAACATCTGCCAGAACCTGACAGGAACCCCCTAATCCATAGAGAGAAAGCAGACCACATAAGCAAAGCCCCAGTGACAGAGCGTGCACATGTTCCTGGTGCTCATGTTCCTGGAGCTCGTTCAGTTATCCTTGTTCATGGGATTTCTTCTTATAAAGAAAGAACTTTTGCGTGGTGCTGTCGAGTGTGTGAAATATTGTCCAAATTCGATGCGCAGAATACAGGGCAGCAGTCAGAACAGGTGATCTTTTCTTTCCCTTTATTCCTTTCTTTCTTTCTTTCTTTCTTTCTTTCTTTCTTTCTTTCTTTCTTTTCTTTCTTTCTTTCTTTTTCCTTTCCTCAAAGAAAGCTCAAAGGAACTAAACAATTTATTCAAGTGTCCCACAGCTACTAAGTGAAAGGGCGAATACTGGGGTCCCCGTTCAAGCAAAACCCTTAGCTCTTTCCATGGCATCCTTAGTTACTTCTTCATTGTTTTCTCAGATTTCAAGGATCCTACAGCTGGCCAGAATCTGGCTTGTTTCAGGAAGGACTCCAGGTTACGTGTCACTAATTGTTACCCTCTCTAACTTTTCCATTGAACAGTAAGCCATTGCAGCTCAGTTAATGTGCACAAAACAGACCTGAGAAGCTCCAGCCGCACCCACCAGGGCTGATTTAGTAAGGTCTTCTGGGAAGCAGTAGATAAGAATCTGTCCTTTCGTTTTACTTTACTTTACTTATTTACTTATTGCTGCCAGGCTAATACCCACGGCTTTGTGTATGGTCAGCATGTGCTCTACCAGGGAGCCATGCCACGAGCCACAGAATCTATAATTGTAATGTGTACACAAGCTGTTCTAATGAGGGATTTTAAAAGGCCTGCACAAATGTCACCGGAGGACAACTGTATCTTTCCACAGTTTTTTTTTTTCAGACCCTAGCAAAAGTCCCTTTACATAGATGGGAGCCTAGATGTATGCTAGATGGTTATAAGATTAAAGTAAACAAATGCAAAATTAATAAAATATGAATACTATCAAGCTGGAGGACCCATCCCTGATGGGTTTGAGGCACACTACAGGGGTCTTTCAAAACTCCATCCTTTCAAAGATGTCCTTTGGTAGGCTTAGGTCCAGCTGTTCTGAGGAGCCAGGACAGAGTATCTGGTAAAATCTGCTAGCAATTACAGGCTGTGGAATTTTTATGTTCTCTTGAAAAGTGAGAGAGCCTGTTTGTATCTCTCTAAAGACAAACCCAGAAACCGAAGTGCAGATGCACTAGGGCACAACAGGAAGCCACAAAGCCTAAGATCTTTCCATGTAAATAAGAAGCTGCCCTCCTTTCTGAGTGGAGGATGGTCCCTAATCCAGCATTTCACCCAGCTCTTCTTTGAGCCTGAGCACAGTTAAAAGGCCACACCACAGGACAAAAAGCACTTAAAACTGCTTGTTTTGATCAGGACTTCAGCAAGCTTCTTTTGTGGTGGTGAATGATTTGGGGACACAGGTGCAGTTTGAACTAAATAACATTTATTGGTCGCCTCTGTTCTCCTTGTAGTGATATTTGAGACCCCACTTCCTTCCACAAAGTTATGTTAATTCATATGCATGCATAGGGCATTTTACATTGGTAAACCTCCCTCCTATGCCCCATCCTGGGACCTCTGGTCCAGGTGCAAAGTGGAGACACATTGGTAGCAATTAACTCACTTTTGTTGTTACCTCCCTGTACACGGTCTCATTTGATTGCTCCTATTACACCGTATATAAGTGATCATCTTTTTTTTTCTTTTTTTTTTTCTTTTTTTTTTGTAGATAAGGAAAATGTGGTAGGAAAAAAAAAAACCCCATAGGCTATGGGATTTCGTAGGCAGACCTATGTTCAACTATAGAATGCCTTAGCTTCAGAATGTGCCTTTCTTTGTCCAACACCTACTGTGAGCCAGGCATGGATGTGCCTTTTTTGTTCAGCACCTACTGTGAGCCAGGCATGGCGAGTAGAAGGAGACCTTGAGTCAGTTACAGTCCCAGGAAAGACAGGGAGGTCAAGCCAGTCACCAGAGGTGCAAACGCCTAAATGGTGAGGACTGCTTTGCTTCCACACCCACAAACTGCATAACCATGCAAAGAAACATTTAAGTATGCATGCGCCCAACCCTTTACCAAGCCCATGCCTAAGTGAAATCCTGGGGAAACTATGGCACCTGTGTACCAATATACACACAAAACCTCGTCCTGTGCACATGTATCATAATATCCCCTGTTCACGTTCCCACTAGTAGAGAGCATATTACTAACCCATTGCATTCCTATGTTGATGTACGTGTTTGATGAAGAAACTACATCTGTACATGATGGATAAGTGAAACAATCAGTAGGTAACACAGAAGAAATGAGAGAAATAGATACAGATTTATTGCATCTGTAGAAATTCTAAAAGAAGTAAACAAATGATACAATTTAGGAGCCTAGGAAGACAAAGAGATAATTGCCGTAGATACTAAAACCTTGGTGAATTATGTTTTCCTGAGGGTGCTGGCTGTGGAGGAAATAAATGCTTTCAGGAGCGGGTTGGAGGACCTGCTGTTTGTTGGTGAAGAACATGTAAGCACTGAGCAGTTTGTAGTATGTCCTGTAAATTTTCTTTCCTTTTCTGTGTGTGATATGTGTGCTGGAATTACCCTGACAGGACCCACCCTGTGCCATAGAGCCATGTGCCTGGTACCTGGGGCTGTGGAGAAGGCTTTCCTAAGTCAGTGGCACTTGAACTGGGAGACTGGATATGTAGCAAATA
The DNA here is from genome assembly GCA_907169655.1 of Acomys percivali. NCBI lineage: Eukaryota > Metazoa > Chordata > Mammalia > Rodentia > Muridae > Acomys > Acomys percivali. The sequence goes on from OU015743.1 coordinate 155,279,201, forward strand.
GTCCAGTGTTAAGTGGGAAGTTTGTGTGTGTGTGTGTGTGTGTGTGTGTGTGTGTGTGTGTGTGTATGTGTCAGTAGCTGAGAGAAAAACAGCGAGTGAAGCAGCAGGTGTCCGGGGATGTTGGCAGCACTGGTGTGGAGTTGGAAGGAAGGCTGAAATGAGCTAACGGGGGAAGCAGCGGAGCAGGACTGTGAGCATCTTGTTAAGGCTTGTGATCGGCTGTAAAGACTCTAAATGTAGGGATGACCGCTGGTTCTACCAAGCATGTAAACAGGTGCAGTTTGCAGAATGTATTGAAGTGATACATGAGTGGATGCCAGGAGGCCAAGTGGAGGATATTGGAAGTTGGGGTGACAGGATAGTCAAGGTGGTTAGTCTGAACTTATGGTAGGAGACAGTTGAGAGGTGTGTAGATCTTCCCAGGAGCACTTAGGGGCAGCGAAAGCAGTATGGTTATAGAGCAGATGAGGTAGGAGCAGCTCAGAGAGGATGTAGTAGAGGAAGCTTGGTTGGATAGTAGATGTCCTGGGTAGTTTGGTTACAGAGGATGCAGCAGAGGCTCCTTTGTTGCATCAGCCCACCCTCTCACCTGACAAAAGCAGAAATGAGAGTGGCCAGTAGACGACTTGGATTTTCCTAGGCAGGATGAACTTAGGAAAGACAGATTTTTCTCCTAACACTATCTACTAGGCTTTTATATGAGAAATTTTCAAGTTTAGCCTTGCCTCTTAACAAGGATCGCCCCAAGAAGCAACAACGTAGACATGATCCTACTTTGATTATCATCTTGCCCCAGTGCCTAGCCTGAGTGTAACAAAGAGGAAGTGCTAGAAGCTCAAATGTGGGGGGAGCCTTGAAGAGAATCATTCTGCCTTTTTGCTGTAAAAATACCAGGGTCATAAAAGATAAAGGGAGATGCAGAAAGGGCTCAGAGTGATGGCTGCCAAGGAAGCAACAGAAGAGCCTGTGCTATGTCACTGCATCCTCTACCACAGACACTGCTTTGTTCGTTATGGCTACAATCGAGAAAGGGCGTTTAGTGTGATAAATGATATGACTTTAATAAGGTTTGCATACTGGGTCATAGACTTGCACCAATGCTTAGTTCCCGACCAGGTAATTGTGTGCGTTTATATGCAAGAATACCCTGTATTTATAAACTCTACACTGAAGTGTTCATGTAAGAATGAGTCTTATACCTGCAACTCATTCCCAAATGATCCAGAAAAAAATGTATAATACAGTATAAATATGTGTGCACTAGTATGTGCCTACACACATACATGTGTAATGTAGACAGCATGATTACATTGGGACTATATGGATGAAGGACATTCAGAAATTCCTTTTACAGTTTTACCCATTTTCTATTAGAAGTGAACTCATTGTTGAATAAAATGTTTTTTAAAAATCAAAAAGGAAAGGAAGGAGAGAGGAAGGTGGAGTAAAACAAGAGAAGGACGGGATGGGGAGGCCATGGGAAGGTCAGGCCGGAGTTACCTACCTGTCCTGATAAGTTGACATGTCACTTACTGCGCCCCATTCAAAACTCCACTTGAGAATTCATTTTAGGAATTACTATATGGTGGAATAGGAGTATATAATTTTAACAGATCAAGGTTTTTCCCAGTACGAATCATTGTATAACTGATCACATTTTTCTTATAGGACTGAGATCAAGAAAACTGAAGTTGTTACTATAATAAGTTGTTGGCTTAAGTAAACATGTATATGTGTATACACACACACACACACACACACACACACACACACACACACACACACACTCATGTTTCTGCAGAGTACAAGTCCTAAATCAGATTCACTCAGCAGAAATCACATATTCACAGGCCGTGCACCCTCGGGAGAGTCTCCTCCCTTGGTCTGCATTAGTGCCTAATGTGTTCCTTGGCATGTCACCTTGTCACTCTGATCTTGGCTTCTCTGACCAACACCTGCTGTTCTGTCCATCAGCTCCACTACAAAGGTCAGTTATGGCTGCGTTTAGGATGCACCTCCCATTTGTTCAGGCTTATCTGCTTATTTTAAGAATTTTACCACATTTACAAATCTTCCCTCCCCCCCCCCCCTTTAGCTAACAATTTCAGGTTAACTCAAGAGGCAGGTGTGGTTTGGACACTCTGTGAAGGCTCTGGTGATACTATTTTTGTCAATGACATTAGGGAAAATGCAATCTAGGTGAAGATGACAGTATAAGTTGTTTAGATTTATAATTTTTGTCTCTTCCTTTAACTGTATTATTTTGATTTTTGTGTATGTGTGTGTGACTGTGTCAGTGTATGCCACATGTGTGCAGCTGCCTGCAGAGGCCAGAAGAGGGCATTGGATTCCCTGGAGCTGAAGTTACAGGATTTTGTGAACCACTGGACATAGGTGCTGGGAACCAAACTTGCGTCCTCTGCAAGAGCACTAGGTACTCTTTACAGCTAAACCATCTCTCTAGCGCTTCATTTCTTCTTGTGGACTTTTATCTAATTGTTTGCCGTGGCCTCTGGTATTATGTTAACCTATTATATTCATAAAATGTATTCTTACCTAAGACATAATATACTTGAAATGTCTCAAGTGTTGTAGAGATTATATGAGGATAAGTATGTATTTTATGAATTGAGGAAATTATTTCTATAGTGCTTAGAGCAGATGAACATAGGCCGTGCTTAACCAGCATGGAAGGTTCCTCTAGAAAACAACATTCTGTTGCTGCAGAGCTCTGTCATATACAGTCATCCTCTCTAGGCAAGGGACTGTTGGCCCTTTTTCATCCCCTGGGTCCAGCAGAGAACCTGGGACTTGGTGAGGAATTGGCTATTTATTGAGTGAATGAATGGATGGATGGATGGATGGATGGATGAATGAATGGAAGCCACTTCCCAATTATTACTGTTGAAAGCTAGGAAATGCTTTTTGCAAACTGAGCCAAAATCTAGCTCTTTGCTAGTCCCCTATTCAACAACTTGAGCCAACCATGATACTGTTTTTACCTCCTTCAGCATCTGGCATGGCCAGTGAGTCATGTGACATATGAAGGGATGAAGGAATGAGTCAATCACACAACACTCTGCTGCCAGCTATTAGGCTTAGCAGCTAAAGATGCTGAACTCTGTCTGAACTGAAGCCAGGTGGTTAAAGATGATTTAATCAGGGAAGAAGTAAAATATTCTCTTTAATGGAATAATTGCTTATTTCATTTTCTCCTTACACTTGGCCATTCATCTCATGCTGTACTCTTAATTTATATATGTTCTCCTGAAGAATTAAATCTGATTATTCTGAATTAAGACTTTGTGCTCGTAAATAATTGTCTAACATGAAATGAGAAGGCTCCAGATTCTGGTATTAGTTTTAAGGGGTTGAATATAGCAGCAAGGTTACGTTAACCATCCTAAAGACAGAGTTGTACAGAAAGAAGGATGCTGGTCGATGTACTCCTGAGGAATTAGATGAAGAAGGCCAGCTGTTATAAAGCAAGCTGTGCAAGTGTACCGTAATAACTTCTAACACTTTATGCTGGCTTTCACATGTATGTGCCTGTCTTTTCAAACAGTATTTCACCTAACATTTTTCTTATAATACCCAATGTTAGAAAGCATGGTGAATTGGAATTTTCTGTATCGAGAAGGGGGAAGTAGCTCACAGCCCCGGCCACCTTCTCTTCACCATGGATACTCTACTCTAGCCACCTGTACCAAGGCACTATAGTCATCTTTCTCCCTGAGGTGGATTTAGAGGCCCAGAGACCAGATTTCACATGAGAGACCTGCTACCGTATCAAGAGGTTTATGTCAGGGGACTGTGGGCATGTAAGATGGCGATGGGAAATGTCAGAGGTAAGGCTCACTGCTGTGTCTAAGATAGTAAAACAGAAGGTAGAGACAGGGTGCATAGTCACAGAAGATAAAGAAAAGTATAAGGGTGTCATCTCTAGCTCTTAAACAGGACCCCTTCGAAAAGATACACTGAAGAACAGGAATTATCCTCAAATGGGGCTGAGCCACCAAGAAGGTCCATCATGATCAGAGAGCCCCTGGTGCGGGTTCTACAGTAGATGGGCAGAAACATGTTCCTGAAAGTCAGTCTTGCACCATGCCCTGAGGCGAGGTGAAATCAGATCACAGACGTGTTAGCTACAAGTAATTTTCTTAGAGTCTGTCCCCTGTGTGGAGAGCTCATTCCCAGCCAGAACAGAGTGTAGTTAAGACAGAAGTCTCTTGACACAGTTCTAGTCTAAGCCTAGAAGTAGCTCTGGCTGCACAAGGGCAAAGTTTTAACAAGGCAACATGGGAACTCAGACTGGAGGTGCCCTGAGGACTTTTAAGTATTACTATTAGATGATGATGATGATGATGGTGATGATGATGTGCATATGTGTTATAATGGTGGCATGTTGTACATGTGTAGAGAATAGAAGGCAACTCTGTGGAGTCATTTCTCTCTTTCTACCTTCCTGTCACTTCCTGGGGATCCAACTCCAAGCAAGTGCATTTACCTTTCAAAAAGAGTGGGAATACTATTGGAAATGTAGAAAGGAGTTTAAGGAGCAAATGTGACAGGAAGTGGCTTCTCTGCATGCCAGTCATCGTGCAGCTGCTTCCACAGATGACACATACCCAAGGCTCTCCCTCCCTGCCCCTGAACAGACAGGTCTCATTCTCCATCAGCCTATAAAACTACAACACAAGGCTGGATGAGGTGGGCAGTACCTGCCTATCATCCCAATACTTTGGAGGTTGAGGAAATGTTAGTTTCAGGTTAGCTCTGTCTCAAAAAGAGAGGGGGAGAGGGATAAAGGACAAAAATTGTATGATATGCTGTAGTATCTCCTGACCCAGGTGCCTTTTTTGTTCCTGAACCCTGCCAGTTTATTCTCATCACAATGACCAAGGAGGTCTCCTCCATCACAGCTCTGATTATATATCGTACCTTTGCCCAGAAACATGCACTGTTTTCCCATTTCATGGAAAATTAAAGTCTTTGAACCTACAAAAGACCAAGCCAGCCCTACAACACCTGACACTCTAATTGCCTTCAACTCCTGTCACTCTTCGTTTTCTCTCCACTCCTGCCCTGCAAATTTGTGAGTATGCTTACACATTTCTACATTCAACATGTCATAAAATGGAGAGAATTTATGGGGCCACACTCTGCCCTATTCAGTTAACACAGCCAGTGAACACTTGAATAATTATGATGGGGTAGTGATTTTGAAATATGTATATTTATTCTTATATTGACTTTAATAAGCATTGTTATCCCAACCTAGTGTTGAGAAAGTGTGAACTTCCCAGTTGTATAGTGAGTAACAGACCTGTTTTGAATCCATCACTAGAAGCTAAACTCTGTTTCTTCTTCTTCTTCTTCTTCTTCTTCTTCTTCTTCTTCTTCTTCTTCTTCTTCTTCTTCTTCTTCCTCCTCCTCCTCCTCCTCCTCCTCCTCCTCCTTCTCCTCCTCTTTCTCCTTCTCTTCCTCTTTCTCTTCATCTTCCTCTTCTTCTTCTCCTTCTTCTTCTTCTTCCTCTTCTTCCTCCTCCTCCTCCTTCTCCTCCTCCTTCTCCTCCTCTTTCTCCTCCTCTTTCTCCTCCTCTTCTTCTTCTCTTTGTTCTTCTTCTTCTTCTTCTTGTTCTCCTCCTCCTCCTCCTCCTTCTTCTGATAACATAGTGATTCATTAACTTTCAATTTTTAAATGCTAATAAGAAAGGAACAATGGCTGCTGAGAGACATTGGAATTGGATAGCAGAAAAAATCCTGCGGAATTAAATCAGCCTGTATATTTTAAAGATGTGTTGACCTGAGAGTGGAAACCAGAATATGTGTTACATTGCAGAAGGGGTTTTGTCTTTGTTTCCACAGAAGAAAATCTGTGTATACCATCAAAATTGATAAAGATTAGATTGGCAAAGCAGAGCTCTCTTGAATAAGGAGAAGCAATAGTTCATCAACCAGCTTGGTCATTCAGTCAAACTAACTTATAAAGACTAACGTATGCCTTCAGATATGAAAAATAAAAACAGTAATATTTTGAATGATAATTTACCAAAGGCACACTTGCCTGACTGGCATAAAATGAAAAATGAATGTTCTTAAATCACATATCTTAACTCCATGTCTGAATATTATATGTAGATTGCCACATGGCTCATGGCATTTTGGACATCAGCTTTTGATTTTTCTTCAAAATAATAAGGATATTTTTATTGTTTACTATTAAAAATACAATTAAGAGATGTAAAGTCTTTAAGTAAATTCAAAGTGTTACTACAGTTCAAATTTGTTTTCCAAATCTCTATGAGTTAGAGCGATTTGGAGCTAAGATAAAATATTTGAGCAGGACAGTGCTAGTCCACGCCTCTCACCCCAGCAGAGACTGCAGGAGAGAATGGGGGGACGGTGGTATGAAGGTGGGACTGGGAGGAGTGGAGAGAGGGGGCTGTGATTAAATAAATAAATGAAAAGAAAAAATAATCTATAAATAGGGTATGTGATTTCTCTAGTGTGCATACATCCAGATTAGGAGCTGTATCTGAGTTTTTTCCAGGGGTGGTAGGATTAGAGGAGTGTGCCACCACCATCCTGTCCACTGTCGCTCTAGAATTTATAAAACAGCTACCATGTAGAGCTCTTTCTGCTTCGTTAGCACTTAAGAGAGCATGAACTATGTTTAGCAGCTAACTTTGTCACAACAAAGGGAGTGCTGCTGTATGTGATACTGGCCGTTTACTTGATGGGCCATCAGAACACAGTTGCAGGGAAAACCTTATTTGGGGTGACAGAATAGACTCGTATGCCATTTGACCCTTATCTCGTCGCTGGCTCGCATGACACTCAGGGAACTCTGAATGAAGTTCCTGATCTGCAGAGGAGTAAGACCCGGACAAGCATATCATCTGTCTCGAAGGCTGTCCATGCTTGAGGATCCACGGCATCTTGCTGTTCTGTAACTCACACTGGCCACTGTGGTTTTCAGGTGCTAGCCTGGAGCCAAGGCAAGGAGATAGGAGGATCTGCATGGAATATGGAGGCGCCTCCTCCCCACAGTAAGGATTCTGTGGCATCTGTTTACTACCCCCGAGGACAAGCTGCTCTCATGTCCTCTGCAATTCTATGTAATTATAACTGTAGCAGCTTTCTTCTGACCAAATCAACACTTTAAACTCAATGAATAATGCACTGTCTGGGGCAGGTCTCTACAAGAGACTGGTAGGTGATGGTTTGGGTGAAATATAACTGTGCTTCTGACCTTAATCAAATCATACACATTTTTCCCAATATTCGGTCAACAGAAACCCCAGTGGCCTAATACATGAAAAGAAAGCCTTTATTTTTGAGCTTGAATGATTTATTTAGCTTTAGAGATCCTCCATCTTTTCTTCTAAAAAGCCATTACTCTCCTACTTTCTGGGGGTGTCTAAGGAGCTGTTTAGAGACTGTGGAATCAGGGGACAAAGAGCCACGTGGCAGAGAAGAGGCTGTTGGGTGGAGATGGATTTGCTGTAGGATAATTCTGCAGTGGAAGACCTTCCTTGCCTCTGGTCACGCGCATAAGCCCTCCTCCAGAGTGATGTTCTGGCTGACGCTTTATACCACCCAGCTCTCCATTGTCATCCTCGCCATGACCTACGGAGCAGAGAGACATGTAGATAAAGCAGAGCCGTCCCAAGGAGATCAAGGAGAGTTTAAGTCTAAATGAAGTCCGCAAGGTAAGGTATGCCATGAATAAGGTGAGAGATGAAAGGTGTGGCCAGATGAAAACTGAATTTGAGTACTGTCAGGTTCGAAGTACTGGCTGTGGGGCCTTCTTCCCCTTTGAAGTGTCTAAGGTTAGCCCTTGAAGGGTTGGCTTTGTGCTTGGATTGGCTGGACACTTTAGAAGCCAAGGTCAAACCAACAGGTTTGGTACATTCAATGCATTAAGTGGCAAAGGGTGATGGGAAAGATGCTGGACAGATTGCTCAAGTTAAGAGAAAGTGCTGCTTTCTAGAGGACCCAATTGCAGCACCCAGCACCCATGTCTGGCAGCTTGAAACTGCTTGTACCTCCTGCTCCAGAAGATCCAACAAAACTGTCAGGCAGCAGAGCCGACGGCCATGCCTTACACAGACGCAGATGAACAATCAACCCTAATCTTCTAGACCTCTAACCATAAAGCAGCCAAAAGGAGACTAAGGATTATTTCTCCATTCAAAATAAACAAATTAAAACCACACTTGGTTCAGTACTAAGAGCCTTGCCTGTTCCCTTGCTCTCGGGAGTGACATCGTACAGATCTCCCGCTCCACTGCACGTGACCTGGACACTGAGAACCTTGTGACTATGCAGTGAGCTTTCTTATATTTTGCTTGTATTGCAGCCAGAATATGGTGTCTTAGTCAGCTTTGTCCTAAGGACTCATCAGAATATCTTGCCATTTTGGGGTTGACTGTCAGATATCCCAACTCCGTTGAGAAGTTGGATGGACAAGGCCAGCATGTTTTTCATCTGTCTTCCCAAAGTCTGAAAGGCATTCAGGTACTCAGTGGAACACTTGCTGAAGACCTGCAGAGTGCACTCAGATGCTCAGTGGAACACTTACTGAAGACCTGCAGAGTGCCCATGTTCTAGGCAGATTTGATTTTCAACAGGCTCAAGGTTTTTCTGGTACTTTTCTGCCTCCTATCAGGCAGCTGTTCTTTCAGAAACCAAGACATTTGCTTTGTATATAAGATCTCAGTTCCTGGCCCTGAAACCCTAGGAGGCAGCTGCTATGTAAAGTCCCCTGGGAGCATCAATTAATACAAATGCCTCAAGTGTAAACATCAGTTATCTTCTTACATCAACCCATTAGAGATACAAATTAAAAACTGAGCCCTCTTTGTGGTCCAGCCTAAGAAATGAGACCCAGATTTCTTCCACCCAAACCTACTTCTGTCTTTGGCTGCTTCCTCACTCCTAGAGACACCTTTGCTGTATGCATCTTACCAGGATTAAGTCAGCTAGTCTATAGTTTAAGTTCAGACAGAAATGTGCATTAAATATTTCCCAGTGACGTATTAGAGAGTCCGGAAAGCCAGATTCTCAGCAAACGGCAAGGCAAGAATGCCCTGGACCTTCAAGAGATGAGTGAGGGCAGCACATGGTGACTTTCTATGCTAACCTCCCTCGGGTTTTCAACGGCTTGGCAGGAAAATCCTCCTGTCTGTCTTCTCAAGACGGGACCCACAGAGTGACCAGGCTCATCACTTGCTGCTGTTATTCCTAGTGGGGACTAAGATGCTCCTCTTCTGTACTGTGGGCTAAGGGCAGTCTCCATAGTCCCCATCTTAGTATCCACATGAGCTCTTCACATGGAAGGCTGTTCTCTCCTACCAGGGCTCTCTGTCCTTGGTCTCTTTACCACCCCATGAGTCAAGTTGGAAAGTAAAAAAAAAATAGCGCCTGCCCCTGGTATCTGTCCCTGAGATGAGAGCCAGGTTCTCAGCCCAATGACATCAGCCAGTGGCATATGCAGGTGACATTATGGGTTCTCTGGAATTCACAGGTCTGAAGGCCAAGTCAGATTCTTCATCTGTGTCCCCCAGTGTGTACAGAGAGAGGGAAAGTCTACAGACTCCTGAAGTAAGCTTTACTCAGTCACACAGAGATTTTGTTTTTGTTGTTGTTGTTGGTTGTTGTTGTTATTGTTGTTTCTGGCAGGGTCCTCAGGCCTGCAGTGGGTCCATATCCCTTCCCTGGAGATGAGAAAAGTCTAGGAAGGAGAACTGCTGGTCCCTGGAGCCCGAGATGCTCTTTGACTCCCGCTTCCTCATGCTCAGAGGTGGCCACTTACCACAGGAAGATGTGAGGGTCCAGATCAGATCTACATCTGCCACATGACATCTGTGTGGCCATGGGAAGGCATTCAGCTCCAAGAGCCATGGTTTCTTGTCAGCAAACTAGGAAATGCCAGGATCACTGTGGAGATTACCAACAAAAACTGCATTCCCATGTAGTAACTGCTTGGCAAATGTTAGTCCCTCTTCCCCACCCCCCACTCCCACTGTATACATTTGTTAGGCTTTTTGTTTAAAAAATAAGGGCAGTTATCACTGTCATTGCTTTGCAAACTGAATACGTAAATTAATAATGTGCAGTTTCCATTTAAGCCACCCTCAGCGGCCTGTGGCTGACTATGCCGTATGTTTTACTGACAGTTGTTTTCTTCCCTTCTCTTTTCTCCTAAGGAAGTCCAGATGGGCCCCAGGATTTTCTCATACCCTAAGAGACCCACTGCAGGGGTTGAGCTCAGGCCTGCTTCCCATCCAGATGATCTGTTCATAACAAAAGCTGCCTCCCGGCCATTGCCCACAGCTGAATCCTGTTACTCTGCAGCCATCCTTTCATTTGTTTCTGATTGTTTGCATACCTTACATATTAGTAGGCGTTTCTCTAGTGTACAGTCAGGGGTTGAGCACCCCCAGATCAACTTCCCCCCAATGCCCTTTCTCCTTTGAGTCTTCCCGCCTGCCTCTGTGTTACAAGCCATCTCTCTCTCTCTTAACTCATTTAAATGTAAAACAACTTACAGCTCTTTAAACAGGGGTGGTGGGGTAGGAGGGTGGGGAGTGTGGGGGAGGTGGAGGTTGAAGGCTTACCTAACCTCAGAGCACAGCTGGTGACTATATTGAAGAGGGAGGAGTTAACAGGGGTTGTTTGATTATGCCCCCCCCACCACCACCGCACACACATACACTTTTTCTGATACAGGATATCCCACAACTCTATTGAATTGACAGAGTACATATCTACTCATGGTTCAGAAGAGCTGAGCTGGAGGTAGTTGATGTCAGGCTGCCCTGTCTCTGACTCTTGTTTTACCACTTAAGAAAACAACAACAAACAAACAAATCATTTCAGAAGAGAATGGCCTTGAGTCGGATTTGTTTGCGTCCTGGTTTGGTCTTAGTTGTCACACGTTAGGTTGGAATTTGAGAGTGAACTCTTTGAACCCCCCCCCCCCCCCCCATCAAAATGAGTATGGCAGGCTGAGGCCTATCTGGGTCTTACAGCTAGGGGCAAATGTGTGAGACTGGGCACCTGGAGATGTGCATGAGGAGCTTCCTGGCATCTCAGCTGGCCTGGGCAAACACCTTTCTGTCTCACTTCTGCAGCCACAGAGGGAGCCACCCCGTGTAAATAGCTTTGAGTTCTCCTTTTCTAGCCATTTTGACCTCACCGTGTGTGTTAGGCAGAACTGGAGGAGGAGTTCTCAGCAGCAGATTTCCTCATGCCTAGCTTTATAGCCAAATGTGGGACACAAGAGTGAGTTGTTTGGGAGAATATGTCCAAAAGACAAGAGCTGGTGCTTTTCTTCACCTCCACCACCTATATACCCTTTCTCTTTTTCAAATTCATAGCTTCTTTTTCGTGTGTGTGGTGTGTGTGTGTGTGTGTGTGTGTGTGTGTGTGTGTGTGTGTGACTAGAAACCTAGCTGACTACCCAGGGCTAGTGAAGTCATGGATCATGGAGCAGAACCTACAGCCACCACTTTACTAAACCAGAATAGTTCCTGACCGCATCCTAATTCTTTATCTTTATACCCTGAGATAAGTGTAGCTTTCACGCCTCATCCAGGAAGTTGTTCTTTATAAAAGTTGGAAGCCATTACTAAATTTTCTTAAAATATTTAAGGAATTTAATCCCATAGCAGAGGCAGAGTCAGGTAGATTTCTGTGAGTTCAAGACTAGCCTGATCTACATAGTGAGTTCTAGGCCAGCCAAGACTACAGAGTGAGATCCTATCTTACCAGCCAAGGAATATACGTGCAGTAAACATCGAACCCCTACCCAGATCTAGCCAATGGGCAGGACACTCCACAGTTGAGTGGAGAGTGGGATCTGACTTTCACACGAACTCTGGTGCCCCATCTTTGACCATGTCCCCTGGATGGGGAGGCCTGGTGGCACTCAGAGGAAGGATAGCAGGTTACCAAGAAGAGACTTGATACCCTATGAGCGTATACAGGGGGAGGAGGTCCCCCTCAGTCACAGTCATAGGGGAGGGGTGTAGGGGGAAAGCAGGAGGGAGGGAGGAATGGGAGGATACAAGGGATGGGGTAACTATTGAGATGTAAAAATGAATCAATTAATTTTAAAAAATTTAAAAAAGAAAGACTTGTTACAAATCAACCAAGGCTCTCTTTGCCTTTACACAACATGCTGTTAATGAGCATGGTGTAGTGGGGCACTCTTGTGACCCCAGCACTCAGGGAGACAGAGGCAAGGAGAGCTCCATGAGTTCAAGGCCAGCCTGGCCTAAAAGGGAGGCCAGGACAGCCAAGGCTACACAGAGAAACCCTGTCTTGAAAAACCAAAAATAAAAATAAATAAATACAGAAACATGCTATTAATGGAGTGGAGCCTTGCCCTGCTTCCTCCTGTGAGGAATCACACATACCATGCTAGAGCCACCTCTGTGGCCCCACTCTCTCTCCCCTCTTCAGCTAGTGCAGCCACTGCACTTCACTTGAGAACTTTCCTCAAGATAGCACCAGGCCTTAGTTTCCAAATTAAACTCTCACACGAACTTCAGGTCATAAAGAGGAAATACACCTTGAACAGCATGTAGGTGACACAACACTCCTACAGTTCCCCAAGGCAGCAGCTGAAGCAGGTGTACTAAACAGCACCATGCTTCATCCTTGCACGTTTGTAATAGCAGTCCTGTATTTCAGATGAAGATCCCAAGAACAAAAAACCCTCACAGGAGGTTAAAACAGAACATTGGCTATTAGAGCAAAATAAGTGAATGGTTCCGCCCAGGAGATGATGTCTAAAGTTAGACACTGGGATCATAGAAAAACATAGGTACAAGGGAAACACAGGAACATAGCCTGGCCATCACACGTAAGGAGCTGTATGCCAAACGCCCTGTAATAGAGGACTGTGTGTGCATGGCCGGGCAGTAGGCACATTATCTCCCTCTGTTGCCACCTTCTGAGCAGTCCCAGCTAGGAGGCCACCCCAAGTGTCCTTCCACCCTACCTACAGTTTGCACAAGAGAGCTGGTTCTCTAAATAGCTAACTTACAGTAAGAGGAGTGCGGACTCAAATGTGTGAACCCCTTGGCAGTTAGTACTATCAGTGCTATGCTCACTCTTGGGGAATGTCACAAAGAGGAGAAGGTGCTCCTGGCAACCTCACATTGAAGGAGCGGAGCTGAGACTCCATCCGGCACAGACAGAGCGTCCTCCCTAGTTCTCTGCCCTCCCCTGTCCTGCACTGTCCTCCCTTTCCGGACCCACAGAGGAGCTCCACAACTGTCTTCTCACAATTTGTTTGTGCTATGGAAAAGATGCATGAAAGATTTGTGTTTCCTTAAAGTCACAGCTCAGAGGGTTCAAAGCTGAAAACCTGGTTTGAGCTCATGAGAGCCAGATGGACATTTGTACACAGGAGGTCAGTATGGCTTCTCTTTTGTAGCCAGAGGAGACCTTAGTAAACATTTGGATGGCTTCAAAGTTGGCTCTTCGGTACGTCTTGTAATGCAGCTCTGGGTGTGTTGAAGTACAAGTGAATGAGAAACACATGGCTGAAGCTTCTGCCGTGATTACATGTGGGTCTTGACGTGATAGAGCCTGAGGAACTCAGCGCTTACAGAGTCCAACTCTACAAGTAATCATAGGCAACACTGGGCTGTGCCCCCCACGCCGCCCCCGATTCCAAATTCAAGGGCTGTTTGCTTGGTTGACAGACATTTTCAGTACATTCCTGCATGCTCAAACTGCTGGGCCTAGGAGATCGTTTTGAATAGCCTTCGTAGATACTGTTTTTGTTCAGACTAAAGGAGATTAGGGTTTCTAGGAAGGGCAAATGCTTCATTGGAGGGTTATTACCTTTTATACCCCATCCACACAAAAGGCTTGGCAAACCTGAGCTTTATGAGCCAGGTCTCCTTTGAAGGCTGTTGCGCATGTTTTCCTCACCCTACCCTGGTGCTCTGGAGTTCAGTCAGAGCCTTGTATATGCTAGGCAATTATTGTACCACTGAATTATACCCTATCATAACAATTGGGCCAATTTTATATTTTATCATCTATCATTGCTCTTAATTTCAGGGGTACTGCCATGTTCCTGAAATAATAACCGTGTCCTGAATTTTGTAGTAATTTAATTTATAATGTGTTTTAATACATAATTTAAAATATATTCATAGATGCATATACTTATACATATAACAGCCTACAATATAAGAAATGCAGAGTTAAGGGAAGATGCAGGCAAGAACATTCCCTAAGTTATTAGGGAGGAAGTAGGTGTCCAGATTTGGTAGACCAGAGGATGACAATATTGAGCTGAGCCTTTATTTCTGGTTCTGCGTATGTGGGTGGTGCTAGGTTTACTTGAGTGCAGGTACAGGCAGGATACAGAAGAGGGGGCCGGAATCTCCTAGCTGGATTTACAGGCAGTTTTGAGCCATGCCATCTGTGTGCTAGGAATGAAACTTGGGTCCTCTGAAAGAAAAATTATTGTTCTTAACCTCTGAGCCATCCCCAAAGCCCCTGATCTGAGTCTCAGCTGGACATATAGCCTTTCAGTCTGGGGTAAAATTATGAAGCATCAGAGATGAAAAAGAAAATGGCTCACTGGGGGAAATTTCAAGTTGTTCAATAAACGCAGGCCTTGGTCTACGATAAAGCTTAAAAATGACAGGGATAAGAATTAGGAAACAATAATATTTATTGGGATTAACTCTGACAAATAGGGAAAAGCCAGATCAGAAAGTGTGTCATTCATCATGGATCAGTATTAAGTAACAATACAATTGGGGTTTTGTTTTAGAAAGGTCACTTGCTGGACATATGGAATTTGGGCTGGGTGGGGATGGAGAGGAGAAAAATCCACTGAGATGAGGAAATCCCTTTAATCACTGTTGACATAGTACAAGAAAGCATGGGGCATAATCCCAAGGCGGCTGGCTGCAGTGGAGGACGGACTGTGCTTGGGAACAGAGCAGACAGAAGAACAGAATGACTCGTGGGCAGATGAAAAGTGAGCCAGTTAAGACGAGGGTCTTGAGAAAGAGCAAAGAGTAAGAACAGCCCTGAAAGAAAGGGTAGCAGATTCTCTTTTGGACAGATCGACTGGACATGCAAGTCGCATGATTAGTGAGGGGCTCAGGAGCAGGGTCTGAGTTTGAGGTAAGCATATGGCACTGTACAGCATACAAATTGTCACTCCACTCACTGAAGGGGATGTGCCGGGAGAGGTAGGTGATAAAAGGGACAGGCGAGAAGATCACAGAGAGGAGGCAGGATTTACCAAAGGGGACAGACCGGTCACAGGCCTAGGGCCAGGTGAGAACTAATGCTTCCACTGTGTCAAGGACTGGAAGGCAACCCCCTGCTGCCTGCCGAGTTAAGAGCCCAGTGGTCTGCGTGCACGCTGTACCACTCAGTTCCTGTTGATGATGATCTCCACTTACTGGTGAGGAAACTACACCACAGAAAGATGCAGAATCACAGGGCCAGCCAGTGGCCTCGTCAGAATCGCCTCTAGCTGTTTCTCTAACCCCAAAGCCTGTGCTGATAGTACTCTATCAGCGCTCACTGCCTTGAAGATAGCAGCTACTTTTATCTTAACCGGTTCCTGGGAGAGACGGGCACACTAGTAACTCATTGTAATTCAACCCCCAGCAGGGCACACCAAGAGGTGAACACCAATACCCTCTGCTAATAAACATCTCTCCCGGCTCTTTTTTTAAATGTGTGGTGTGTGTGTGTGTGTGTGTGTGTGTGTGTGTGTGTGTGTGTGTGTATCTGGGGGCACGCGCGCACACACACACACGTGCTAATTAGTCATCAGGAACTTGGCAGAAATTGAGGTAGAAATGCTTTTCCTCTGGTAAGATGATAGCACCGTCCATTTGGAGGAAGACATGACCGTGGAAATACCCAGCCCCACACAGGCCTCCTGCTACTCTCTAAAAACCCCAACCTGGTGACAGACAGTCCAAGAGAGCCTCCTGTTCCCTCCCAGGACTGCTGGCGCCTGGAGCCTGCCTCCTGTCCTGCCAGAGGTTTCGGCCAGACCAGCCTCAGGGTGATGGGCTGAGAAAGAACAGAGGGGGCTGAGGTAGCTCCCTGCTCCCAGCCAGTCACCTCTCCCCCAAAGAGCTGTGAGCAGGCATCTGGGCTTTGTCATTCTGGCTAATCCAGCCAATCGGCACATAGCCTGAGATGAAGCTGGGCCACTGGCATCCTCACTTAGAGCCAGCTTGAGCAGACATGACTAGTGGCAAGAACACTTGGAATGCGGCTTCTGACCCCAGCCCGTCATTGCTGATCCTGGTAGGAGTCTGCTTATGTACCTAGTGCATCTCAGATTGTAATTATGTTCAGTGTGTTTGACTGCACATGCTCAGAGGCAAATTCAAAGTGTGGAGAAACGTGTATCCTCACAAGTGTTCACCAGGCCCAGCCTATCCTGAACCTACAGCCTCCATGAAACTATCGTCTTCTTGAGAACCGGGACTTGGACATAGCATTGCTCTGAAGCCCAGCTGTCCCTATCTTCTCATAGTGTAAACAGTAGTCTAAATTCAGTGTGCACCCAACAAATATTTGCTAAGGTCTTAGCCAGCTAATGTCTGAGATATAATAGTCTGAGATAGTAGTCAGTAAATGCAACCTATAAAATGAACAAGTTTTTTTAAAAATAATAGCAATAATCTTGCTAGCAAGTTATTTGGGTGACAGAATAAGTAGGTTCTTGGAGAAGCCCCAACAGACAAACTGACACTGTCCCATGAACTCTAGGCCATGTGAGGGCATAGTCTACTGAAACATCTCACTGTTGTGTACCGTGTGACCAGCTGGGGTAGAGTGACTCAACTTTGTGGAATCTTAGAAAACCTCAAAGAGGAAAGCATCTCTACACTTGACATCTTATAGTGAGGGGCATGGTGCTGAGAGAGGGAAATAGGTGGGGAGTTTCTGACAAGCATACTGAAGTGACGTCTGTTCTAGCTACTTGACCTTCTCAGCTTAGATTTCATTTATGATCTTAGGTATAGTGATAGAATTATGCCTCTCTCAGACTGTCATAAATATTGTGTGATAATATAGTATACAATCAAAGGTTTATGGGGCATTTGTATTTTAATGTAGAGTGTGCATGATTAAGGCATCTATCAAATGTTTAAGTTCAGTCTTAACACTAATGCTAAAATGAATACCTTTGTGCCTGCACCCAGGTTGTGCAAGAAAATATTGCCCATCTTCTAAGCGAGATAAATAAATAAGTAAATAACTCCCCCAAAAGCTAGCTACTTCACTGAGAGTAACCATTAACTGATAGCCTATCGGGTTGTGCTTTAAGTACTCTAGCTCCCTGAGTTCGCCTTGATTCTTGTTTTGGACACATGGCACAATAAGAACCCTTCCAGGCCTAGCCTTTGAAAATACAATGGTTTGCTCTCATCTCCTGTTCAGCATCATTACTAACAACACTGAGTGAAAGAAGAGCGCCTTTGTGGTGGTTTTGTAGTTGTCTGCTGTGAGTCCATCACACAGGGCCTCAGTTCAAAGAGAGCTAACATTGATTTTGAGGTTTTACAAGGATAAGCTGTGTCTTGTAACAAAAATGTCTTCCATTCTTGTAGAGTTTAACAGTAGTCCTTCCATTTTGAAATCAAGGAGACTCAGGGTCAGAAGAGGATAATTCGCCTACAGTGAGGCAGAATGAGGAACATGATCAAGATGCGGCCGTGTCCTGACCTGTGCTCTCTCTGCTGTGTACAACTATAGCAGCGAACATTTGTCAGAAGTCTTTGGGAGACAAGATCATATAACACAGGCAGGCGTGTGCTCCATGCTGCAATCCCAGTGTCTGGGAGGCTGAAGCAGGAGAATCCTGCCGTTTCAGGTAGTCCACTTACAGGCCGTGAGACTGGGCCTGCTTAAGTTCCAGGCCAGGTGAACTAAATAAGTGTGTATGCGCGCTTGCTTGTGTGTGTGTGTGTGTGTGTGTGTGTGTGTGTGTGTGTGTGTGTGTGTGTGTGTGTTGATGTGTGTGTGTGTATTTAAAATACACATATATCTCACACACACACACACACACACACACACACACACACTTACATATACACACATCCAAGCTTACTTGTCTTCAAGACACAGCAGTATTGTGTACTTTAAGTAACTCTCTTGGCTTGGGTGGCGCCTACTTCCCATCCTTCAAGTGATTGAGTGCAAAGAAACAATGGTGACGATGGAACAGGATCTTAATTTATCAGAAGCAGTATGAAATCTTCAGCGGTTCTCAACCTGTGGCTCACAACCCCTTTATAAACCTCTATTTCAAAAAAAATTTACATTATTATTTGTAACAATAGCCAAATTACAGATGTGAAGTAGTAACAAGAATAATTTTATAGTTGGGGGTCACCACAACACGAGGAACTGCATTAAAAGGGTCACAGCGTTACGAAGGTTGAGAACCACGGCTTCACAGGGTTTGAGGTCACTGCTTTCTAGTTTCATAATGTTCGGCACATGTTATTTGACACTTTCCGCCTCAGTTTATGCATATATACAATAGCAGTAATGGCTAAGTCTTCCTCAGAGTTATAAGAAGTGAGTCATGTATACCAGAGTAAGGCCCTGTACCAAGTCCCCAGGCTGGGCTGCTGTGTTGTTGCCAGCAGCACCATTAGGACGGGGAAGTTAGAATCCTGCATGGACACCTGTCATTCGTGTGGGAAATGACCTCCCTCCTCACTGAGCAACCCCCAAGCCAAGACAGCAATCAGCATGGAAGGAGCTTTCACAAAAATATTTTCAAATATTTATGCTTGCTGTGAAGGATTAAAGAACACATAAATATACAGATGTGCATTTTCCTCCCTCAAAACAAACTGTAGCTCTTGCCCCTGAGAACGCAGGGCTGGAAGCGGTGGGAAGCACACTTTGTTTCCTTACTTTACTAGGAATGTCTGATGAGAAGCATGTGTTGTGCCCAAGGAGAGATCACAAACAGAGCCATCTCAAACCATCTCCCAAGACCAAACCAAATCAAGCCTCCACTAGACACCTGTGAGTGGCAGAGCCAGTCTCTCAGCAAAGTCCCATCTTTAAATCGTGGGGCTGGGTTGGGAGGCAGGAAGCGATGCATGTTGTGGCTAGTATTTCTGTGAGCTTGACACACATTAGGGTCATCTGGGAAGGAAACTTATCCAAGGAAACAGGGTGACTACATAGGATTAGCCTGAAGGCACATTTGTAGGGCATTTTCTTGATTGATGATTGATGTTGGAGGGCCCAGCTCACCATGGGTGGTGCCATCCTTAGGCGTGTAATGATGATACAGCAAAGCAGCGTGAGTAAGCAATGAGTGGGCCGGACAGTAAGCAGTGATCCTCCAAGGCCTCTGCCTCAGCACCTGCCTCCGGGTTCCTGCCCTTACTTACCTTTATGATGAACTTTGATGGAGACATGTAAGCTGAACCAAACCCTTTCCTTTCTAGGTTGTTTTTGTTAGATGTTTTATCACAGCAGAAGAAAAAAAAAAAACTCTCACTAGGGCAATGAATAGCCTTCCTAAGCCACCTGTGTGAAAATGAAAAGTATGTCCAAGGGTTTGAAGTCCACTCTGGCTTAGATCAAATCCTACGTCAGGCATTTACCAGCTAGCTGTTTGACCATACACAAAGTATAGACCCTCTCTTCTGTAGTGCATCAGACGGAGCTAAGTGTTCACAAAAAGAGATGAGTCGGCCTTGGTCAGCATCCACTGAACATTTGAAACCTTGGACTGTGAATGAGGACTTTCTTACTCACCCAAATCCATTCTGTGAGTCTGTTCATAGCATGAGTACCTAAGGTTAGTGCGGAATAAAATCTTCACGGGGAAAAGACAGAGTGAAGAAATTGAGTGCTGGCTAGTGTGTGCTCACTGTGGCTGGTGTGTTTCTCATCCCTTTCACAGACTGCACACAGACACACCTGTCTGAGTACATACCCTGTGGCTTTCCTCCTAATTCACATGCAGCCTCCTCTGGGAGGCTAGACCTTCGCTTTTGCACACTTGCAACTCCTGTCAGCTTCCTTCGCTCCCTCATCACTTTGCGGTCCCACCCTTGTGTGAGAATCTGATCACTGATTGTTTTGAAGGCAGCAAAGCAATTGTCTCAGCAAAGCAATACAAGGATTGGAGTTCTTATGACCCAGGAATTTTAGTTCTAACAGACTGTTGCCCCTGCTGTTACCTGAGTGAGTGGCCATTCTGGCCTTCTCCTTCTTTGAAACAGTGTGACTCATGAGAACACACACTCTGCTCTCCTTTTGTCATTTTTCTCCAGTACCTGCTCCACATGTGGGCCTCAGTAGATTTCAGGAAACATCTGGAGAAACAATGTGAGTGATTATAGCCGGGTAAATTGAACTCTTTTCTTGTAGAAATGTGTCTCTTCCACACTAAAATTATTGTTTCTATTTCAGGTGTTAAATGTCCCTCTCTTTTTTTTTTCTCTCTCTCTCTCTCCTTTTTTTCCATAATGGTCCCCTTCCTTGACAGTTTCTTTCCCTTTCTTTTCTTCGACTTTCTTTGCTTCTTTCACATTTGGAGGTCAGAAGACCCACTGATATGAGGAATGAGCAGTGCAGGGGAGAAGGCGCCAGCATAGTTGGCACTGAGGGGATTACAGCCTGTCTCCAGGCTAATGATACAAGGTGAGGGAAAGGAGGCCAGAGTTACGAGTGCTCAGTTTTCTTCTCTATCTCACGAGCTTAGCGTAGCTCCGAACTGAATGAACGGCTAGATCCTATTCCTCGTGACATGCTGGCATAGACACTGAGTGCCCCCCAGACTCCGCTTCCGCTCTCTGAGGAACATTGCCGCATCCATGCATCTGCCTCCAGCAACCACTTCGGCTGGTAGCGGAGAGACAGGCATTGCAGCTGAGTGACTAGGTGGCCCAGCTCCTCCTGTCCTGGCTCCTTTTTTTTTTTTATTATTAATTTATTCATATTACATCTCAGTTGTTAGCCCATCCCTTGTATCCTCCCATTCCTCCCTCCCTCTCGCTTCCCCTCCTACTCCCCTCCCCTGTCTGTGACTGAGGGGGACCTCCTCCTCCTGTATATGCTCATAGGGTATCAAGTCTCTTCTTGGTGACCTATTATCCTTCCTCTGAGTGCCACCAGGTGTCCCCATCCAAGGGACATGGTCAAATATGGGGCCCCAGAGTTTGTGTGAAAGTCAGATCTGGCTCCTTTTTTTACATACTTCCGTTTCACTAAAGGACCACAATAGTCTGTCTGCTACAATAATATTGCTGAATCTTGAACTTGGGAGCACCCCTCGCCCTCTGGGCTTTTTTCACGGGTAGCCTGTTTCCCATTGTCTAGCTAACGAACGCCTGCTAGTCTTTTCAGGGTAAGCCGTTTTCCAGGAATGCGTTGCTCTACCTCTCCACATGTCAAAAGCAGAATGTAACAAACGAAGGGGAAAGTTTATTGTCATAAAAGCCCTCATGTGATCAGCAAGACTTTAGCCTAACCTAAGTGATGGAAAGCTGGCCTTGAGAGGAGGCTGCAGCACAGTTTATAACATGAAAGAATCAAGCACGTCGGCCTTTTCCTCGTTGGCTGTCCATTAGGATTTTAAAAACCAAGTGTAACCATTTAAATTGATTGCCTGTGGATGGCTTGCTCTCATGGACTCATACTGTCAAGGATGCAGAGTTGGCCTTTTAATTTCATCAAACCAGGCTGAAAAGGATATAAATTTGCATCTCGTGCTTTGTTTTGACTAGATCACTTGTGAGAATCAGGAAGCCTTAGATTTCGGCTCCCAGGTTATGGGTAGCTGACCTGATGGGGCCGATCTGAGCTGTCTTCTCCTGCAGATGCAGGAAAGGGAGGAATGGGGACCACTTATTCCTGTCACAGGGGAAGCTAGTGTGGAAGATCTTTGCCAGCCAGCACCTGTCCAAAATGGTCACTTTTGCTGCCTTGACATCTGGATGAATTGATCAGTAAGGGGTCCACAGATAGAGCCATGCCCTTCCTTAGGAGAGGGTAACTTCTCTGCCATAAAAAAAATACTTAATAAGAAGCTGGATTCCCTAGTGGTAGGAGCACCAGAGGTAGGATAATAAAGTTCCCTCTATCCTTGAGGGTAAGTTTTCACCCACACTGTTCTTTTTGTTTCAGATCAGCAAAGATCCAATTTTTGTACCGGGCGTCTGGGGACCTTACTTCTCAGCCATGGTCCCTGGCTTCTGGCTGAATGAAGGTGGTCAGAGTGTGACGGGAAAATTGGTAAGTTGATACTTTCTCCAAAGGGTTGTGAATGTTGCTATACCATCTTGTCACATCACCCACACACCTAGTGGCTGGCACAGTGACAACTCAGAAGTCAGCACAGAGCATAACTGTCAGTACCTGCGCTGTGTGGTGTACGTTAGCTAAATGGATGGGTGCTTCTTGAGCTGCCGTGGCCAGCCCTCTCTCTAACCTGACCATCCCTTGTTGGTCTATTGAGATGGCACTGTTACCTGCTGTCATTCACTCTGTGGTTCCCTGGAGTCCTTGGGGCAATTCAGCAAACCAATCCAGATATTTTTCTGGACACTCATATCCTCTGAGGACTGTCTCTTCTAGGCCAACAAATATACCTGTCATTTAGGCTAGGATGTAAAGAGCTCCTACACATGAGTTCCCAGCGACTCATATAATTCCATTCCTCTATCCACTTGTGCTTGATTCTCCCTCACCCTTCTTGAATTACTTACTATCTTGACGATTTACTTGTTATCTAAGATGTAACTATAGCTAATTTAGTTTAAGTTCAAGGTAAGCCTCTCTCAGGATGATCCATGGGAATAAGGATGAAAACCACTGAGTATTTGCTCAAGTAGATGTGTCTCTATGTGCCTATCTGTTTATAAGAACATTACGGGGAATATTCCAGCAATGGTGATAAGTATTCTAACTCACCTTCTAACCTGCTATTTAGAACACTATCAGTTCCGTAAAGCAAGAGCCATACAATGATTCTTTTTATATCCAGCCTGGCTCTTCATCCAGAGTAGGTTTTTATTAGAAATGTGTTGAGCTGTTGGAATTGTTTAGGAGGGAAGACAGAATATCCATAAAAGTGGAATGAGTGGGGTTAGCAGGTTCTGTGCTAGGCGGGGGAATTCTTTGTACGCAGAAGTCATTTGTACTGAGCCAAAGGAGATAAATGAGAACCAGGGAGGGAGTTCACATGAGAAGACGTGAAAGTGAAAAACACTTGCATATTTGAGGATGAGCACAGTTAGTCCCAAATATCTGTGTGGTATAAATTGTTCTTTTAAAAAAACGGCTCACAATAAAAGCTAAAGAGCAGAGCACGGACCACATCTCAAGGCACCATAAACACACTTTCTGGTTTGGTTTTTGTTGCTGTGTTTAAGTACTGTGATCAAAACCAACTACT
>OU015743.1:155306551-155322917 GCA_907169655.1 Acomys percivali
TTCTCACTGCCACGCCCCCTTGTGTGTGTTCTCACTGCCACGCCCCCCTGTGTTCTCACTGCCATGCCCCCTTGTGTGTGTTCTCACTGCCATGCCCCCTTGTGTTCTCACTGCCACGCCCCCTTGTGTTCTCACTGTCATGCCCCCTGTGTTCTCACTGTCACGCCCCCTGTGTTCTCACTGTCACGCCCCCTGTGTTCTCACTGTCACATCCCCTGTGTTCTCACTGTCTCCAACTTTTATGTTTTGACTGTAATGTGCACTCAGGTGTGAGGAATGTCTGCTGGGTGTCTGTTTTAGCTATTATGGTAACCAGTACTGGAATTGCCGTGTTATAGTTTGTTACCTACCTATAGGTTCCTGTTTCCTATTTTCCTTGTGTACATAGGATTGTGACTGAGCTACCTGCTTCCAGCCTCTTGAATTCTAATTCTCAGCGTTGTCATCTCACCTTTCTATTAAATGGCTCTTTGCTTATACACTAACTGTCCCCAGCACAGCACCAGTCCAGTAACTTCTGACGGCATTGTAGACATCGTGATTGGTGTTATAGAAACACTAGGGGGTTTTTCCTCTAAAGAATATGGATTGTTATTTTTCTTTCTTGGCATGCACTTTATATAGTAAACTCCAAAGTTTATCTGCCTTTTGATGAGTACTTCTAAAATAGCTGTTGATTTTCTCAGCCTTAACTGTTAATTCAGAGATCATCCTGGACTAGGTAGGCATTGACGTACAGTGCTAGGCTCCCTTCCTATAGCCCTCTCTTCTAGAAGATGCTCCCTTGACCTCACCTTACCCAGAAGACTACATATTTCATGAATATGCTAACCATTATGCATAGCACTGGCTAAGGCCCGCCCTCAGGACAAGTCTGTAAAATCAGTAAACACATAGAAAATGGTTTTCTTTCATGCATTTATTTTCCCTGTTTTTTTTTTTTTAAGCGTTTGTGTATGTTTAGAATGTGTGCATGTATATGCATATGTGTATGTGGTGTGGGGCCAGAGGCTGAGGTCGGTGGCTTCCTCTATCGTGCGTTCTTTGAGACAATGTCTTTCCCTGAACTTGGAGCTCACCATTCCAGCTAGCCTGGGTAGCCAGGGGCCTCTGGGTTCCAGTGTCTCTGCTCCTGCAACAATGAAGTTGTATGTCCTTAAGAGTTCTACACAATGCACTTTAATCACTATATACAATTGCCCTCTGTACAAGAATTGATAAATGAGCCAGCCATTATCAGAAATGGAGGCTCTGGATCTCCTCCTCCTCCTCCTCCTCCTCCTCCTTCTTCCCTACTGTTGTTCTAGAGCAATCATCTAAAGCCTTGCCTGTGGCATGCTTGATGTATCTTCCCCTGTCCCTTCAGTTTTCTCAGCTGTCCCCATTGCTTACTTATTTTATGCCTACTCTTACTTGAGCCAGTCAAGTCCTAGGACATATGAACTACTCTCCTTCCGTAGTGTTTGCATCTTCTATTCCCGTTGCTTGGAAACTGGTGGCTGCCATTCCTTCTGAATGTGTTAACTTAGGTATCATCTTCAGTGATTTCCTTGGTGTCTATTGTCATGTCCCCCCCCCCCTTATCTTTATGGAAGGTCCTTCTATATCGCTTCTGATTAGTCTTGGTTGGAAGGTTATCTTCTCAGATATTAGAATGGCTACATCAGCTTGCCTCTTAGGTCCATTTGCTTCTGATATCTTTTTCTACCCTTTTTATCTGAGGTGATGTGTCTCCTAGATACAAGGTGTGTTTCTTGGAATTACCATTGTCACGTCCAGTTTTTTCTGTTTGGAATTTCTTTACTTACTCCATTTTCACTTTTATGTCATAAGCTCTTTTCTTCATTTCATCCCTCTCTTCATTTGTGTTTTCGCAGATTTCATTAGTGGTTTTATTTATATCCTCTTTATGGACCTTGAACATATTCACAATAGCTGTTTGGAAGTCCTGCCCATCTTATCCTGCAACTATATGGCGTGACTCAGAATCTATGTCCTAGGTTTGCTGGGCTTTAGTGGGGACATAGTGTCCTGGATCTTACTGTGTTTTTATGCTGGTGCCCAGGCCTCTGGGTTTGGGATATGTAATTCTGGATGCTGATGTCTAGTTGATAGGTTTTTTTCAGTCTTTGTTTTCAGTTTGTCCTCTCTGGATCTTAGAGAGCGTGCTGAGTATGCATTGCCTAGTACAGAGCTCTTCAGAGTTCAAACTCCTGTCTTTTTGACTACTTAGGGTCCCAGGTAGAAGATGTTTCTAGATACTGAGAGATGACAGAAAGGAGTAGGGATGGGATATAAGGGCATAGGAGGGTGCATAGGAGGGAGGAAAGCTACACCTTCCACGAGCTTCTGTGGAGTCCTCAGGGATGGAGGAGAGGGAAGACAGCCCCCTACAGGGAGGACGGCTTCAGAAGCAGATCACTGTAGAATCTTGCCTGTGGGGACAAAGAGAGAAAGCAGAGGCCACAGCTGGTGACCTGCTACAAAGCTGGGGATAAGACTGGGGAATTGGAATTGGAACATCAGAAGGAGAGTGAAGATCACTGACCTGATCCCCTGGCCAGCATGGCCAATAGGTTTCCTGGGAGAGAGAGCCTACAATGTGGACTATATCTTTCTATAGAGATGATTTTACTGAGAAAAAAAAATTCCATGTATATTGGCTACACCAAATCCCTGTGCTTATTCACTATGCCTGGGATGTTCAGTTAACACTGGTGGAATCTGTGAAAACTAGTAGCACTCTAGACTATATTTGAATTTTGACATAATGCCTCCCTTTGTAAGAAATATTACTTGTATTTATCTTTGTATCCTGCTTTTAAAATGATAAACATCACAAAACAACCATATATCAGATGTTAGTTTCACAAATAAATGAACTAATTAACAACTAAAAATACATAAAGCTCCAGCTTGTTGGTGAAAGAACTAACTACTTTTGAATTAAATCAGAATTTATCCACTTACTAATGAAAATTGTTATATGTAAGTCTAACATTATAATTGTGAAAAATAAAAAACAGCATTTCTTTCAGTGATGTTTTATATCCTCCAGGGACAGTTCCTTCCAGCAGCATGTTTTCATTCCTCCTCCTCCTCCTCTTCTTCCTTCTCTCTCTCTCTCTCTCTCTCTCTCTCTCTCTCTCTCTCTCTCTCTCTTTGTCTCTGACACACACACACACACACACACACACACACACACACACACACACACAGACACACTTTTCAACCCAGTTAGTGTTGCTTGTGTGTACATGTGTTTAGGGATCCCAATTATAATTGGCTAACCCATCCTTGGACAAAGTTGATTTTCCCTCCCTCTTCAGCCATCTGTATTCATATATTCTTGAGAGTCATGAGTGGGGGATAAAGCTAAGGTGTTTGGGCTTTTTGTTTGTTTGTTTATTTGGTCTTTTTGTTGTTGCTGTTTAGTTTTTCTTCTGGATAAGAAGACATGTAAAGGTCTAAAATAAATTTGAAAAAAGCAATTGTAAGATCATACATGTCTGTAATCACAGCACTGGAGAAGCAATTTTGGGTGAAGGCAAAGCCGAAGTTTTTTTTTTTTTTAATTTTATTTGTTTTCTTGGTTTTTTATTGTTGTTTGTTTGTTTGTTTTTCCTTCTGGATAAGAAGCCAAGATAAGAAAAGATCTAAAATAAATTTGAAAAATTGCTGTCACAGTCATACATGTCTGTAATCACAACACGTGAGAAGCAAGCATTCGTGAGATTAAGTACAGAGTATGCTGCATAATGAGACTCTATGGAGAAAACAAATCCAAGGGCTTGACAGGTAGCCCAGCTCAAGGGCAAAGCCTTGGGTTCATTCCTCAGAACTACAAAGTGTATCGAGGGTGCATATACTTGTGACATAGATTATTAACACAAATTACAAGACAACAGTTGTGAAAATAACAAACCGTTCTGAGTCTAATGATGTCTTTACTTTCCCCACAAGAAAATGACCTAGATGTCCTCAAATGAGACTATTAACTGGGTTTAATAGGAATGAAACCTGTCATGAAGTAAGAGAATTTTATCTTGACCAACTGAACACAGACCAAAAGATGCCAAGTTCCCATGTTCAGTGTATTGTTCTTGCTGTGAGTTCTTTGTCAGCAGTGCTGATGTCTCAGTCAGTGCCTTCTCTGCATAACTGTGCATGCTTGGCCATTTGTCTTACTACCATTAAAAGTGTTTTTGAGAGAGAATCAGAGACAGGGAATGTTTTGATTAGTGTCAGGCTTTAAGAGAGCCTGAGACTGAAGTCTTAGGATTCCTTGCCCTTCGCGCTTTCCCTCCGCCACATCAAATGTCAAAACTCAAATGCTTTGCAGGCCAGAAGGGTAGTATCGGTGAGTAAACTTGTCTGAAAAGCAAAGGGATAGTTCTGGTGCCACAGGGACATTTCTTTTGTCTTCACCGTGCCCCGTATCCAGCTCTTTATTCACCCGCTTGGCAGAGGTGTGCACAGGGAAAAGTGTCTTGAAAATAAGTTACGAGTTCCGTGGTGACGAGAAGTGACAGGTCTTGTGTCTGCTGTTGGGATTGGGGGGGACCAGTGAGGGCAGCTCTTTGTGGAGATTTGTTCTTCCTGTGAATCCACCCAGTCTCACCATGGCAATGGGGTGGGGGAGGTCTAGCATTTTACAAGCCAAAATGTGTACACTAAGGGAATACTCCATTTTAAAATATTGCTACGTTTTTTTCAAAGCATAATACATACCAAGTGAAGTCTATCACCACAGGGAACCATGTGCTAGCCAGGTATGGTCTCTGCATTGTCCTGTGTCACAGTGCCTTTCTTGCAGATTCTAAATATATAAGGGAGGGACCTAAAGCTGAGTATTTATTGCAAGATGGCTTTCCTGTCTTGAACAACATCTGGAAACCAGCAGGAAGAAGACCTTATTCTCCCCCCCCCCAAAACCATCCTGACAGGGCAGAGCCTTCTGCCACACTTCAGCAGCCTCTTCTAGAACAGAAAGCTGAGGAGATGGCTACAGAAGTAAGACCCAGAGATAGACTGCCGGTGTGCTTCTGAGGCAACTGTGTGACAAAAAATGGCCACTGTTGAAGTCTGATTAATTCACTGAATAATTGCTGGTAGGAAAACACATCCTTGTCTATGTGTGCTACACTCATAGAGAATGTGATGCAAGTTGTAAGGTTGCTCCCGTGAGCAGACTCTGCTGAGCTGTTGGAATGAGTGCTCGGTAAACTGACAAAGAGGTTAACATTTTTTCTATTTTTCTTCCAAATATGTTCTTCAGTCAAATGCTCTCAGGGACCCATTGGTTTTCCCTGCCATCCTTTGTAGCTAGTCTTAGCTATTTTGTAGGTTCTTCTTTTCTTTTCTGTCTGTCTTTCCTTCCTTTCTGCTTTCTTTCCTTCCTTCCTTCCTTTCCCTTCCTTCCTTCTTTCTTTCCCTCCTTCCTTCTTTCCTTCCTTCCTTCCTTCCTTCCTTCCTTCCTTCCTTCCTTCCTTCCTTCC
Organism: Acomys percivali; assembly: GCA_907169655.1. Lineage (NCBI taxonomy): Eukaryota > Metazoa > Chordata > Mammalia > Rodentia > Muridae > Acomys > Acomys percivali. The sequence continues at coordinate 155,312,050 of OU015743.1, forward strand.
TTCCCAGGCTGGGCTTGAACTCACAGAGATCCACTTGCCTCTGCATCCCTGAATCCTGGGATTACAGGTGTGTGCCACCACACCTGCTTGGATTCTTCTTTCTTTCACCCTTCTCTGTACCTTTTCTTCTTCCCTTCCAAACCCCAAACACTAGATACGAGAGGAAAAAAATGATAGCAAGGAAAGGAAAAAGATCCCTGAGTAAAGTCAGGGGTTGGAAAGGGAGCAATGTTATCAGTAGGCTACGTCCTGATGGTTAGGTACATCATCCATAAACTATGTCCTGATGGTTAGGGGCATCAAGCTGCTTGGGGCAAGTTTAATCTTTACTGCCAGGATATCTAATTTCTTTTTGTTGTTTCTTCTTTGCACATGCACACTTAACAAACTGCGTCCAACACCAACCCACTCTGCCTCTTGAGGCCCTAGCATTTATATATCCTCTGAAAAGTTCTCAGAATTCCAAATGTCACACAATTGAAAAAACTATCTGCAGCTGGCAAAATCATTCCCTGACTAGAGCACAAGGCAAATCATAGTCATCTATTGTGGAGCAGCCCCATATGTCCACACCTGGGGTTAAAATGAAAACATGTCCTTATAATATTTCTGTGCTTTTTAAAGAAACCAAAATTCTCACTACAATTCTTATTCATTCAAATTTATGATTATTTATTTTATCTCTAATTTGTATATACTTACCCTCGGCCAGGTGTGCCTGGAAGAATCAGATTAAAATATAAAATGTGGTAAGTAATGCCAAGAACTGCGTAACACTGTGTGAGCATATGCTGTCATTCACCCGTCTTCACAAATCTTTCTGTGCTATGTGGGCTACCCAACCACCTTCCTTTTTCCATCCTGTGTCTTTCCATCCTCATGCCTCTTTAATAGTTACCAAAAGAACTGGATTCCTACTTTAGGCTTCTATAGTTTGGTGTGTGCTGTGTATACATGTCACTGTCCTCAACACCTAAGCGCATTGCCTAGTAGGCTTAATGTTCAGTAAACACTAAATAACTGTGTTCATAAAAGAACTTCCATGTCTTTCTGAAAGTTCATTTAAATATTTGTTTTATGACTTCTAATGTGATTTCCATAAGAATTAGCATCAAATGCAGAGCTTTGTTGTATCTCTTAATATGCTAATAGCTTCACTCCAGTTCTCTCAAGGAATCGTGATTTTTTTTTCCCCCCTGAGGCTCTAGGACCCAAAGGTGGACCTAGAGGAAATACATACTGCAAAACTGCATGGTTTTTCTTTTTAATGACCAGTGAGTTTTGGTATTATTTTGAAACATTTCCATAGAATTGCTCCCAGTGGGATTCTCCAACTTACAGTCAACCTAGACATTTATGACGCCATATGGCATAGCAGTTACTAATAAGAAGTTTAGATGTTGCCCAGCACAGTTTGAGACCATAGTGTGGCCCTGTGGCCTGAGATGTTATTTACCTAATTTAAGCCATTGAGCTCCAGTTTCCTCATCTACTTAACAGAGACCAGCATCTTTCTTGGAGATCTGTCATCAGTAGATGAAATAATGTGTTTGTGACTCTTAGGTTGGTGTTGATGTAGGTAAATGATTTGATCAATGTTAGGTGGTATTGCTGTTTCTGTTATCGTTATAGCAAACACACTTTTCTTCCTAGGAATCCTGTTTAAAATAAAGCTGTGATGAAGGAGAATATTGGGCTTCAGAGGTACTTAAGTGATTGTTTCAAAGTCACAAAGATGGTGCGGAGCCAAACCAGAACCTGGTCTCTGTGTCTCTGAAATAAATTTGCTTCCTTTTCTCATAGCCCTGGTTTTTAAGAAAAACCATCAGCCAGTTTTCATGGGGCCAAAATAGTCTGTTCAAGACTGAATGAAAATAATTCCTTCCAAATGGTGTTTTTTTTAGCCCAGGAGGCTGAAGTAAACATTCAGCAATATACAGATTAGTTAGCAGGCAGGCAAAGCATTGAGAAGCACTGGTGTTCCCAGGCATATTACATGTTTTGTTTAGAGCCACCAAGGGGATTAGGAATTAAATCCTAGACATAGTAGTCCAGATAAGATCTGTACAGTTCAGACATTCCTGCTTTCCCCTGTGACAACGGTTCAGTTTGGGGTGGGGGGTGGGACCTCTTGGCAGGTCTGGGACACCTCAGCTGTGCTTAGCTGGGACTTGGCCATCACACTCTCACTCTTTCCCTGTCTCAAAGACTGCATTAGTAGGGCACAGCAGGCTCTCAGCTGCTTACAAGTGGCACGGAGAAATGAAGTGGCCCAGAGACAGTTAGTTAGTCCTTTCAGCACCCAAGACCCCATCCTTTCCCAATCTGCTTCCTGGGGCCAGTGCTGCCTACTAGTACCGCCTCAACCTTAAGAGTAGCATCTGCTGCTGCTCTTCCTTCTAAATTCTGTATAATTAATCAAAGGGCCTTACACTTAAAAAGCTACTACATTTCTGATAGAATTGATATGTTCATACTGTCATTTTTTTTTTCTTAGATTCTCTATGGACAAAGAGTTGAACAAGGCAGAGTGGGTCGGGGGTCGGGGAGACTGTCTCTCTGGCTGCCTGTGTCTTAAGGATAAAGACACTATAAAATTGACTCACCTCTATTGTGTTTTTTAGATAGACCATGTGATTCAAGGCCACCCTGCCTTTCCTGAACTACAAGCCAAGGCCACAGCCAGGTAACTCCTCCAATTGTTCCCCTGTGGCTTTTCTGTCTATACGTATGGGTGACATTCATTTTCACAAGTTGTATGATTTTTAGAGCTTATGAACAATGCAAATGTTTGACAGGACTTAAGATGAACATCCAGATGGTTTAGGAAATACATTTGTTATGTTTGTTTTAGCACGGTCTAAGAAAAATCAGAGAAACTACTCCCACACAGAGATTGTGTGGATGAGCAACCCTGATGGAGATGGCCAGCGTGGGTTTTGGAGTCATAGCTCTCTGGATGTATACCCCAGCTTTACTCGTTTGTAGCTTTGCTCAAGTCATTCATTCTCCTACTTCATTTGTGAAAGTAAGAATAGTAACTAATATTCAGTTGCTTCTGAGGTATACGGAGAAAAGCTGAGCGCATGGGCTTACAAGAAAATCAATATGTACCTACCCGTTTGTGCAAAGGAACTATGGGAAAAGTAAGTTATAAAGATAACAGCATTGATTTCTCATAGAGGACGGGTAGAAAGGGGATGTTAAAAAGAAAAAAAAATGGGATTGGGAACAGGATAGAAAATAAAACACCTCTGGATATGTTTTTATATATAACTCTTACAGAAACACGGGGAGGCCTCATAGCCTGTAACATGCTTAGAAGAAAAACGGGTGACAGATAGATGGCTGATTAGCTACACAGATGGTAGATAGAGAGATAGATAGATAGATAGATAGATAGATAGATAGATAGATAGATAGATAGATAATAGATAGATAGAAAATAGATAGATAGATAATAGATAGACAGACAGGCAGACAGACAGGCAGGCAGGGAGAGAAACAGAGAGCAGGCTGTATAACAGCCCGTGCTGTCCTGGAACTTGCTCTGCAGACCAGGCTGGCCTTGAACTCACAGAGATTCTCCTACTTCTGCTTCACAAGTGATGGGATTCAAGGCAAGAGCTATCACCATATGGCAGCAAGGGCTTAAAACTGAATTATGACAATGACAGCTGTGCCTTTTCCTCACCGATGAAAAGAGAAAGAAGTGCAGTGGCAGTCATTCCCTGAGGCCAGGCTTCAGTAGCCTGCCTGCTTTCTCATGACCGGTGTGTGGGATTGCAAGAACCCTAAGCCTGGGATTACAGATACTGGTTCTTAGCTCAGTTCCAGCACACGTGTCTTCTGTGCCCCCTCATGATCTCATAAAACCACAGCAGTACTGACCTGCTTAATTCACTGACAGGTGCTGCAATATTGACACGGACCTCGGGGATGTCACTACGTAAACACTTAATGCTCACGTGAACTTAAAGAATAATTACATCTTGCAATGAAACAGCATCTGGAACATTCTTCTGCAGAATGTAGAATGCCATTTCTGTAACTAGAAAATGGGGAAATGTGATTAGCATGCACGCCCAGAGCCTGAGAATCAGCGAGTAGGGTAGAAGCAGAGCTTCTAGAATTGAGCCTAGAGTCAGCCCTGGCCCTCAGCCCTGACAGCCATGCGGCGGCCAGCTGCCGCCGGGCCCTCCCTTCCCTTTGCCCTCACCCTTGCTCTCTGTTTAATCGTTTTCTTCTCCTCCGTTGCCCTAGTCTAGTTTGAATGCCGCCACATTCAACTCCCCGAAACGTTCTGTCATTAATGGTTCTCAGTGGCTTGTGCTCTGCTAAATCCCCAAGACCCTTTGCAGACTCGGTCCTCACATTCTCCACGGCCTGTGGCCTCAGGGATCGCTCCGTCTCCCTTTGTGGTTCCTGTCCCTTACACTCCAAGATGTTGTCTGTCTGTCCGTGTTTCTTCTGTCTCTGCGTCTTCTCCTTTCCACATTCGTGGCTTTTTTTCCTCTTCCAGCAACATTTGTGTTCATCACAGCTGGCTCTCTGGCAGTGTTTTTCCGCTTCGCCGTCTCTTCCAAAAGTAATCCCAGCCATGCTCCTGACTTCATCTCTCTCTGTATTTTGGTGACTCTCGTACATATTTATTCAATAAAATTACTTCTCTTCCACCTTCCTGTTACTTTTAATCTTATCATAGCAGATCTATTTGGTACAATATTCTCATACTTCTGGTCTTACAACAAAAGACACAGAACTCTGTTTAAAAAAAAAAAATCACAAAAATGGAAACTCCATAGGCCTCCTTGCTGTGACTTCGGGATCTTCTGACGACACTGAAGCGGATCATGTCCCCTCATAGATTAGCTTCAGCAAATCCTGTTTGAAACTCCGGGAACAAGTCGGATAAACAAATATAAGATACACAGATCCTCTTGATCTTCCATAATCCCTCTAGGCCCCATCTCGGGATACAAATGTCCTGAGAGCTTATAAATTCAGTAAACAATGCGGATGTGTTCCTACACGTACCAGGCAACCTTGGGGGTATTTCACCCCTCAGACGGAGACTGCTTACCATTGATTGCAGCTTTGGCTCTTTTTCCTCTTTGTCTCGATTCCTAGAGAAGCTAAACTTAAATTTTTTAAACGTCTCAGAATGAAGTTCCGGTGACAGCGGGTCATTGAGTAGATGGCGTTGGCATGACAATCAAAGCTGGCACCTGAGCCCAGGTTACATCTGTTGGGTTTAGTATATAGACATTTATGATCGATGAGAGAAGAAACAAGCAAAAACCTTGCTTTTATAGCAATATGTATATATGCACATGTGCACTTACATATAGTGTAACATGCACAAACATATGCACATCTTCTGAAATTGATAAATTCTGAATGAAAAAAAATTGTACCTCAGGAAATATAAAGCAAAGGCTCCTGGGGCAGCAGGAGACACTGTCTCTCAGTGATGGTTCTGGAGCAGGGCTTTGAAGGGAGGGACAGAAAATGCCGCGGTGCTATGAGAAGGGTCCCTCCAAATGGAACGACTAGCAGGCCTTAAGGTCTCCTGCAGCAGGCAGCTTAGTGGGCTCAGAAAACACTAAAGGCCTGTGCAGCTGGACGCCAGGGTGAGGGAGGGTGTCGGGTGCACGAAGGAGGTGACCAGTGGCCGCACACCGTGCCAGTCAGCCTAGATCAGTGAAAGGACACTGGGTTTTACTCACAGTTTTACTTTTTGTTTCGATCTTGGAGTGCTAGAACTTGAGAACCCAAGCCATGTATCTGGTCTACCGTTGAGCCTCATTCTAGCCCTGGGGTTTGCACTTTTAGGCAGAGGAGACATGTGACGGGTGTTTGCCTTTTAAAGAGATTGCCCTGGCTGCTCTCTTGCAGACTGACTAGGGCATTCATAAGGGGTTCCCGAGCAAAGGGAACTTAAGAAAGTAAGGCCCTTCGGTGTTCTCAGGAAACCCACGCTTGACTGGGGAGACCGAAGACAGTGTCGGTCTGTTTGCACTGCCTATGGCAGAGGTCATGTTGAGGAATGGGCATCTCACTGAGCCCACTGCATGAAGGCCCTTCAGGACTGGCTTTGTTCTGCTCTCTGTTTTTTTCTCAACCTGTCTGTCTTTCTAACTACCCTCCTTGGCTTTTCTGGAATTTCATTTAGGAAAACTCAGTTTTCTTGATCACACTGGTTCCTCAAGCCCATAGTCCCATTGAGAATCAATTTCTTCAGGTTTTCTCTTTATCTGGTACGACTTGTCTTGATATGGTTTAAAAAGTCCACTGATGAGGATTCCTTTTTGTTTTGCTTTGTTTTTTATTAAATATTTTTTTTTATTTTTTACACATACATTTACATTATTGTTTTGCCTATTTGTATTTCACAGCCAACGGCTTTCCAATCTTGGTGCATCTAAAATTCTGAATATAAATTAATATCTATCATATCTCATCATTATCAACTTAAAACATCTATCTAGACCTAAAAACATCTTAACCCCTAAACAACTAAGCTTAATTGTAAAACTAAACTATCTGATCTTCAACCTCATCAGAGATTTGAGAAGGAATAAAATTGATTACCTAAGTATACCAGGAGTGCAGGTTAGTAGCTTTCCAAATGAGAAGATGACAGAGACAGTTTGCTACCTGAATAGTCACCCAAAACTCTCTCAACAATAAAGATAAACATTACCTCAGAGTAAAGGGTTGGAAAACTGTATTCCAAGCAAATGGACCCAAGAAGAAAGCTGGATTAGCCATTCTATTATCTAGTATCAATCAAAAGAGATGGAGACAGTCACTTCATCCTCATCAAAGGAAGAATGCACCAAGATGACGTCTCAGTTCTGAACATCTATGCCCCAAATGCAGCAGCACCCACATTCATAAAAGAAATGTTACTGGAGCTTAAATCACACATCAAGCCCCACACATTAATAGTGGGAGACTTCAACACCCCAGTAGACAGATCATCAAGGCAGAAACTAAATGGAGAAACAAGAAAATGAATAGGCATCAAGGCAAGGCTGAGGAGGAGTCTTGAGGATACTGAGCTCATACCTGCTGTCCTCACACAAGGATGCACTGACGAAGGCGGCATTCAGCACAAGTGGCTGTGGGAGCACGAACAGTAAGAGGACCCTGGGCTCAGAAAAGGCTTTGAGATGACAGCAAAGGTGCTTCTGAAATGATGGCTGCATTGGGTCGGGTGGATGAGGGTATATGTTAGGACGACATCAGCACTAGATGATGACTGGAGTAATAGAAGAAAAGCAGTGATGGAAATGAATAAATAGAGTGGGAAGGTACCAAAGGCAGGTCTCTGGAAGACCACATATGTAAGGGACTAGCAGAAGACCAGATTGAGCTGGAGAGGGGGTTAGAAAAGTCAAAACAATAGATCGTTCTGCGGCCTGAAGGAAGAGGGATGGTGCAGGGCAGCCTGTGAGCCTAAAGAGTGAATTGAGCTGGGGTAAGAGAGAGAACAGTGGTACAGGGCACTGCCTGCATTTGAGACCATGAGCAGTACAGCTCGAAATAAAATGCTGTAACGGCAAAAGAGATGAACTGCTTGTTAATGACCTGTCGTTCCGTAGTGCTCAGGCCCCGCATGGAATCTTCTGAGCACTCTGCGAGGCAGAGACTGTTGAGTCCCCTTGCAAAAGAGCAGCCTGGACTCGGCGAGTTTCAGTGTACCTGTTCACCAAGCAAGCGACGTTAGGATTGTTGAGACTATATGTTCTGTGTCAGCCTCAGCGGGACTCCCTCTGAGACAGGATATGTGAGCCTGGCATTCATAAGTGGGAGGGAGGACAATCCAACTGGGATTGCAGTTACTCTGCTTAGAAGAGAGCAGACTGCCATCTGAGAAGGAATTGATAAAAACACACAAAATGAAACAAAGTCAAAACTAAAAGCAGCGTCATGCAAGGTTAAAATTATGTGAACAATGATGTGCATTAGTTATTTTAATGCCTTCCAAGTGCACTTCATTTTGAATGATATACTCAGATAGCACACATGGTAAGGTATAATTGAAAAAGCATGTAGGGGAAGGGCTGAGCTCAAAGAAGAAGCATGCAGCTGCAAGGTTAGGAGCCAGAGGGCTGAGCTCGTGCCCCATCCCCCAGGGATCTCATTACTGCATGAGTGGCCATGTATGTGGAAGCTAAATGAATCTCACTGTTTGCAGAGACCCTGAGTAAATGGGACAATGATGAATCAATAGTAATTAGGCATATAGATTCCTATTGACCCAGATGTCTAAAGCCAAACGCCCACTCTGAGGTTCCTTGAAAGGCAAATGAGATTTATGGGCATTCACTTCTTTAAAATTATAAAAAAAAAAAATCCAGTACTCTATACTCTAGGAGCATTGATGCTCTTCCTAAAGAGAGAGTGGCCAGGAATAATACAGACTCTTGGCTTCTGATGAGATGAGAAGGCTCGTGAGGATTCTCTCGTAAATATGGTTCCTCTTGGGCCAGATGAGGGGGTAGAAAGCTAGGATGTGATAGTATGTGTATGTTCTATCCTTCCCTTCTGTGGATGCCTCAGAAGGCCCTTTCCTAAAACTGAAAAAGAATATTGTATAACAGAGTGGGGTGGGGGAGGGTGACTTGAAGTATCTGACCTGGGATACGTACAGGAAGTGTATGGCTTCATCGTCAGTCACACAGAAGGGTTTCATGTGCAGTTTGGCCCATTATCCTGCCACGGCATACCCCTGTAAAGGACCTCAGTGACCCAGCCTCCCTGGACCTCAGTGAAACAGCCTCCCTGGACCACAGTGATGCAGCCTCCCTGGACCTCAGTGACCCAGCCTCCCTAGACCTCAGTGATACAGCCTCCCTGGACCTCAGTGACCCAGCCTCCCTGGACCTCAGTGAAACAGCCTCCCTGGACCTCAGTGATGCAGCCTCCCTGGACCTCAGTGATGCAGCCTCCCTGGACCTCAGTGACCCAGCCTCCCTGGACCTCAGTGATACAGCCTCCCTGGACCTCAGTGATGCAGCCTCCCTGGACCTCAGTGACACAGCATCCCTAGACCACAGTGGGCCAGCCTCCCTGGACCACAGTGGAAGCTTGGTGCATGCCCCAGAAGTCGTGATTGAGCATTGTGCTATTAATACTGTATTTCTCCTACCAGAACTAAAGGTATAGCCTGCAGATGCCAAGAGGGTGCAGCAAAGTGCTCACACTGGGTGGTACCTTCTTTGCTCCTTTGTTGTTACAAACAGACATCCATCCATTTGTGTGTTCATGTGTGCACACATCAAGCTGTTTGGGGTTTCTGCATTTTCTGCATTGGTGTTCCATGTGAAATCTTTACTTATGAAAAGAATGTCCCTCTCTGGACCTGGGTTTATAGCTCAGTGGTAAAGTGTTTGGTTAGTATTCACAAGGCTCTGGGTGTATAGCTCAGTGGTAAAGTGTTTGGTTAGCATTCACAAGACCCTGGGTTTGGGCCCCAGCACTCAAAAAAACAAAGGAGTTTTCACTGATAGGGAGGAAGAGAGAATTTGAAACTATTTTTATGTTTCCTCTAGAAACCTACAGAAACTTCATGGTATCCATGGGGATACTCAGCATTGCAAAACATGAGCTAGAAATCACTTCTTCTTCTAAAGCATTTTAAAAATGCAAATCAGAAGTATTGGCAGGGATAGCCTAGATGCTAATCTCCCTTGGGCACGCCAATGCTTCATCTCTATGGTGTTTTTAACCTTTAAAGCTGTCGTCCAAAGGACATCACGAAAGTGGGAGGGAGGGTGCCCTTTGGCCCATCCTTGAGATCATTGGTTCAGAACGTTGGAAGGCAGCATTTTCTAGAGATGCCTAGCAAATGGACTATGGTCTTTGTGTCATGCAGTAAGACTTAATCTGGTGAAATATTTTTAAAATTTATTTATTTATCAAGTATACAGTATTTTGTCTGCATGCTAGAAGAGGGCACCAGAATTCATTATAGATGGTTGTGATGAGCACCATGTGGTTGCTGGGAATTGAACTCAGGACCTTTGGAAGAACAGGCAATGTTCTTAAACCTCTGAGCTATCTTTCCAGCCCCCCTGGTGAAATATTGTTATATGACATTATGAATGGGGAAATAGTTCAGAGAGGCTAAACTATGCTACATAGTCAGGACAGAGAACAATATCTGAAATTAGCACTGTCTCCACTCCCAAGCCCATCATCTTTTGAAGAATATCGGTGACCAGGGGCTTTACACCAACTCTACCACTTCACACATCAATCAACTAAAGCTTAAAACGGGGCAAAGCCTACACAACAGCATTTCAAGGTCATGGTTTGAGAGCACATGTCCAATTCTTGATCCTAACTGTGTGTGCATGACACTCATTTATTGAATCCAGGAGCATATATTTATCTCTTTCTGTCATTTCATCATCATTTTTATAATTAGGAAGACAGATTTTTAACAAATCGTTTGCATGTGTACCATATTATACTACAGTTCACAGAATGCTGCATGCTCGCATACACGGTCTCTGATCTTCATAATAACCCTATGAGGTAAGTTGGACAAGGATTGTGAGATGTTTTTACAGATGAAAGGAGGACAGTGCCAGAGCTTGGATAACTGTCTCAGGCTCACACACCTACCAGGAGTGAAGCCAGTGTCTGACCCGTCTCCTGACTCCATGCCTTTCTGCAGGGCATGCTACCTTAGTGTAGTGAGGACAGTATGATGTGAGTATGCATGGGCGTGCTACCTTAGTGTGGTGAGGACAGTATGATGTGAGCATGCAGGGCATGCTGCCTTAGTGTGGTGAGGACAGTATGGTGTGAGCGTGCAGGGCGCGTTGCCTTAGTGTGGTGAGGACAGTATG
>OU015743.1:155335712-155346593 GCA_907169655.1 Acomys percivali
AGCATCCACTCATCTCACAGGGCGTCCGCACCCAGCATCCACTCAGCTCACAGGGCGTCCTCACGTAGCATCCACTCATCTCACAGGGCGTCCGCACCCAGCATCCACTCCTCTCACAGTGCTTCCGCACCCAGCATCCACTCATCTCACAGTGCATCCGCACCCAGCATCTACTCATCTCTGGACTCTCAGAGAGACTAACCTGCTCATCTGCTTCTGATCGATTTTAGTGGGATTCCCCTGCAAACCATAGATTCTAAATTATCCCTCAGTAGGTAGACCACCTGTAGGAGACTTATCATTTACCCAGAATAACCCCTGGGTACTGTTATACAGTTTCTAACAGAAGCTAAACTCACAGTCATCTACAGTCAAATGCCAACTGTTTACATTTTTATTTCTTATAAACCACAGAAGATATTTATTTATAACATTTTAATCACATTTAATTTTATGTTAAAAATATGAAGTATGATCTTATGAGATCTTTGTTTGTTTTAAATTTTGGTTTGGTTCAATCCAAGGATAAAAAAAAATTTTGGTATAGGGGAGGTATATTTTTTCCCCAAGTCTGAAGTTTAAACAATTTAGTAAGCATTCCACGTTCAGCTCACAAAAAATGGGAGGGAAGGATTTGCATATGAAGCTGTTACAGCCAGAAAGCACATCTGAGCATGCTCTCAGTCCCCGGGAGTTATGTGTAACTCCGGCAGCTGCTTGTGGCCCCTCATTCTTCCCTTGTCTTCTTCACTGTAGGTCACGGGATTGACACTGTCTCAGGACCTTGACGATCTTGCCGTCCTCTACCTGGCCACTGTTCAAGCCATTGCCGTAAGATGCTTTTTATGACATTTAACACACCCGTGTGTGTGTGCACACAACATACACACACAGACAAAGAGCTCTGTGCTGTCGATATGTTCTGAGCCACAAGATCCCTGGGATGCACCCTAATGCTCTTGTGGCAGCTTCCTAATTATAAGAGAGTTTGCCACGAAGAGATGTTTGCCTGTGCAGACAGCAGTGATGTGTTCTCACCCACATGAATGGTAAAATCGCAGAACTGAAAGGCAAAGGAAAGGAAAGTCCTCAGGCATCGTGCTTGTCGTTTGCCTGATTTCTTCTAAGTTTAATACAAGCAGCTTCCAAGTCCACATGCAGTTGGGAAGCTGCTGTCAGGAATGTTTGCTTTTCCACAATACATAATATTGTCCACCGTACAGAAGAAATCATTGTAAGGTTCCTTTAAATTGCAAGCCTTCATAGAAACATTTTGATCTGGGGTGGTTAGAGATTTTTATGATGGGTTAAAATGATTAAGGCAAGAAGGCAGGATTCAGGTCTGAAATGTGAGGCTGAACCCTAGCTGCTCGGGCATCGCCTGCGTATTCCTCATGTGTGGCAGTGTTGCACACGGGCTGCCGGAGGGTTCTCAAACCCTGAGGTGACCCAAGAGTCAGCATGTGCACCTGGACCAGAAAGTGTGCTTGCAGGACTGGGTCGTGACATTCAGCCTCTTACAGTATGTCTGTACCCCACAAGTAAGTCAGTGGTTTCCTTAACTTTGGAAAGAGATGGGAAATCTTCAGAAAGGGAAAAATGAGCTTACTAAATTTGGATTTATACTATCATAATCATTAAACTCTCATTGTCATTATTTAGATTTATGTATATCTACATGTATATGTATATGTATGCTACATGTTGGGGTACCAGGAGAAGGCATTGGCCTTAGGGATGTAGTGAAGGGTGGTTATGAGATGCCCAGTATCGGTGCTAGGAAGTGAAATCATGTCTTCTTAGAGATCAGCATACGTTCTTAACCACTGGAGCATGCTTATTATTATTTTATTTTTATTATTATCATCATCATCATTATTATTATTATTATTATTATTTGGTGCTAAGGGTTCTGAGGGTGCTAAGGATTGAATTGGGAGCCTTACCCACTGAGGCAAGCACCCTACCTCTGAGCCTATCTCCATCCCTAAACAAATAATTTTGTTTTGCTTGTTAGTTCTATGACATATGTGATATTCACTAATTTTTAATCAGTAGCTGTTTTTATATTCTTACTTTTAAATATATACATGCATATTTATTCATATTACCAATACAAGTGCTCTGATAGTACTCATACTTACCCAGGTGTCACATGTGTCTAGAGAACAGAGCTCCCCATCACTACAGTACCCTCCCTTATGCAGAGCTCCTGCAGAGGCATATAGGGCCTGCCCACTGAGCCACATGGCCCCCTGTAGACTATAGACCAGAGTGTTTCCCTTAAGCAACTGTTCAGTGAAAACAGTCAAACTACTTTCTACATCAAAACTACAAGCAAACAAATAGAAGACATAGACAAACAAAAATCCAGACAGTTCTGACATCTATCAATGAAGAGGGTCAACAGAATATAAAAACTGAAACATGGCGACCATTAGTGAAGACATACGGTTATCCTGTTCTAAGACAAAGAAGATCGCATCATCCTATCAATGCGGAATAGGATTCGGAGATACTTGTTACAGTCCAGGCTCTGCGCTAAATATCTATGCCACCATCTGATTTAGCCACATGATACTGCTACTATGGTCCTCACTCTGCTGACTAGAATCCTAAACCTTAGAATAGTAAATTAACCTGTTCAGTGCCATGTAGTTGTATATGGCAGATCAGTGATGAGAGCCCACAGTTTATAAAATAAAACTTAGATATAAGAAGCATCGAGGAAATTTTAATTTTTCATTTGTGAATGTAATTGTATGAAAAGGCTTGCAGTAGGCTTAATCACTTCCATTGAAATGAATAGTTCTGGAAAATTAGATTTGCATGATGCTCACACCTTGTGAGCAAATGCTAAGAAGTGGACATGAAAGACCAAACTAAACAGGAAAGGCCAAGGATATGACCCCATAGGGGTAAGGACTGTGACTCTTCAGGGGACCCCCAATTCCATGCTAGGCATCATGGTGCCTTGCCTGTCCAGGCCTTAAGACTGCATCCCTGAGCAGGGTGTGGTGGGGCATGCCTGTGATCCCAGCACTCTGGGAGGCAGAGGCAGGCTGATCTCTGTGAATTCAAGGCCAGCCTGGTCTACAAAATGGGTCTAGAGCAGCCAAGGCTACACAGAAAAGCCTTGTGTCAAAACAAAACAAAATTAAAAAAAGCCAAGGCTTCCCTTTCCCTTGGGATGAGGGCAGGCTCTTTGCCAGGGTCTCACAGCTAGTGCACACTAGCTGGAGTGAGAGCCTGCGTTCATCGCAACGCAAACTCCTTCTCTCTCCACTTGGTCACGGAGTGCTTTTCTTTTGGTCTTTTCATAAAAGCTCCATGAATGAAATAAGTTTTCAGGCATTCCCAGAGCAGCTTTTACTTAGCACATCAGAAAACATCATTCATTTGGCCTGGAATCTTTCTCACAGGGTACTCTTCCTGGTAAGAACATTGCAGCAGGAAGCCCAGGGATGCAAAAGAAGATTAAACTCAATAATGCATGCAGGAGAGGAGGCGGAGAGAACCAGCTATGTTTTCTCAAGTTACACACATTTGGGAAATCAATCTTGCATTTAATGGGCCGTACATACATTTAAAGCAATCCCATTTTTTCTCTCTATTGTCTTAATGACCTTTATAATTCCATGCAGGGAAGACATTTTAAGACAGATTTCCTGATAAGGCTTTATTATAGAGTCAATTAAACTTGGGAGGGGTACCATCTGTTTGAAAAAGTATCTGAGTGTACTGATTTTCTAGGCAGAAATGTGCATTTTAATGAAGCATTTTGATAACAGATATTTTCCCCATAATATACAGCTTGGGAAAAAAATTGTTTTCTTCTTCCTGAATATAGCCTTAGCACCTATTTGTTATTGGAAAGTTAAGCAACCTCTTCTCTATATTAATATCCATGGCTGGCACTCTGTAGCCACGGAATGAAACAAGAGAGAGAAAAGTTAGCTCAGGACTACAGGAAACCACTCCATGCAGTGAAGTTCCCTCTCATGCTTGGCTTCTTTGAAAGATCCGTCAGCCACTCAGTTCATCCACAGCTTGTCTGTCTGCAATTCTCTTTTCAGATTAGACCCTTAAGAAGTACTATTTGCATTTGAAGTCTTTCGATTTGCATTTGGTTCTGAGTCCCCTTGCAGTTGCCTAATTTTAATTTAAATTTCTCCATGAAAACATTTTTTCCAGAAAGGTGAGCACAGAAGCATTTTCACACAAAGCCCTTTGGCGAGCATTTTAAGAGGGTGGGTCTTCACAAAGTGGAGTGTGCAGCACTGAAAAGAATGCCCCGCAAAGAACTGCCAAAGTGGGAAAAGAGAGACAGGCTGTCACAGCGCTGAAGGGAGTGCCTCTCCTTCAGACCCTTACTTTACTTTCCCAGTGATGTGCTTCGCAAGGATCCCAGTCATAGACCTGCTAATCACACAGTCCAAGTGGAGTTAACAATCGTCAGTTTTCTAGTTTCTCTTAAAGTCGAGATGACATTGACATGTGATGCAGAGTGCCTAGCGAGCCTCATAGCCAGAAGAGCTCCTTTGTAAGCCCTTCCATGTGCCCGCAGCTGTGAGCTGGTAAGGGCCATGCTGCTGTGTGATGCCTTGTCCCAGGCCATACCTTTTATTTCTTTTCATTTGCCATTTTTAACAATCCACATTCAAATAGTTGAATGCGATATTATATGTCCCATTAGTAAATGAGAATTGAGCCTTGGGTTGAGTTGGTGAGTTAGGTGAACTGTGCATAGATTAGGTCGGGCTTCTTGATATCAATCCTAGCTCGTGCCTGCCTCTATGTAGATTCCAGTCTTCAGAATAGATCACAGCGGCCTAGAACCAGCAGCCTCCAATAGTCCACAATGGACTTATGATCATCTGTTGACCTCCTGAAATTATGCATAGTTTGTTCTGTGTGTGACCTTTTTCTAGGGTTCATGATCACCCCCAAAACAAAAGAAAGAACACCTAGAGAGAATGACCAACTCCCATTAGGCAAGGAATCGCCTTGAATGCTACAACGTTTCATTTTGAAGGCCCAAGTTTTACTAAATTCATATTTGCACCCAATTCATGGGCAGCTTCAACAAACTGTAAAGCTTTTCTGCTGTAACTGCTGCCCTTTTGCTCCTGGCTACCCCAGAGCCTCATCACTTACTGTAAGCCAATGATGACGTCATGTCCTGTAGGCACAGATTACCCTCTGACAGATCCCTCCTTTGAAGGACTCTCACGATGAGGGAAGATGCCCTTGTAGACAACCTCACTGAGGGATACTTCCCTTTGCTGTACCCCGCCCCTCAGGGCCTGAGAATTGGGCTGTATGCTGAGAAGTACCCAAAGTGTGTTTCTTACCTAGGCCAAGCCTGTAATTCCTCCTGCCCTCTGTATATACATCAGGTACCAACTTCCCAATAACATTTGCACTTTTACTAAAAACTATGATATTGGCTGATTTCTATTCTCCATCCCCATCTCTCCTTGACAGCTTCACCATTCATTGGAACGCTTGGAACCTTCCAGATCTTTAGCCTCTGACTTCCTCCCCCATCTACCCAGCAATTCACTCCCATTCTGACACCCACTGCTTTTCCATCTCCCAAAACCCTTTAGTCTCTAAACCTCCAAAACCTCTCTGTCTACTGAAAATACTCTCCTTGTTTCACTTCAGGGCCACCTCCTAACAAATGGCTGCCTTATTAAAGCCATATCATAGTTCATCTTAAAAAAACACCAACATCCCCAAATAAATTAGGAATTTTAAGTTTCTAGTTTTTGAACACCCCCCCAATATAATCACATCTATTTAAACAACCAAACACAAACTACAAGTTATATATTAATATTGACTGTGATGGCTGTCTCCACAAGCCGTAGCAGAATTACTGCATAAAGAATAAATCCAGCAAGGTGGAAAAGTGGGTAACTCTTTTCAAGAACACAGTACGGCAGAAGGCGTGAGCTCTGAGCTCTCTGTATCACCCCGGCTCACTAAGGATTGGCTGGGAATGGATGCTGGTCCAGAAGCCTCATTATGAGAACATAGGTAAAAGGCAGATTTAGTCCTCTTAGTTCCTTGATAGCCAAAGGCTTTGCATCCTTCCATGATTGTGTTGCTGGAGGTTTTTATTTCGGATTGTATACTTTCATGCATTTGTGCTTGAGTAAAGTCTCATGTCTATAACTGACTGGCCAAACATGAGGTAAGCAAGGACACCAATAGACATGGTGTACAAGCAAAGTCCACAAGGCCTCAGCCCTACATGGAGAACAGGCAATTAAGCAATGCTGGAAGCAGGAGACGTAGTCTTCCCTAGGGAAGAGCACATCAGCTGATTACTCAATATCAAATGGTCGGCACTGAAAACATACACAAAACATGCCTTATACAGATGGAGCAGATTTTATATGTCTGTGTATACATATATATATGTATATACATCACACACACACATCACATCATGTGTACAAACATATGCATTTAATAAAAAAGAGACTTAATTTGAAAGAGAGCAAGGAGGAGTGTATCAGAGAAGGTTTGAAGGGAGAGATGATGTAATTATATTCTAATCAATAAAAAATGAAATAAAAAGTAAACAAACTAGCCACGATAAGAGCCTGACTGTTTCACTTGGTGTTGTATTAATCCTAAGAGAAGCAAACATTGACTGCAGAGGTTTGGAGTCAGGCAGGCCTAGGATAGATCTCCCTGTGTGAACCAGCTGTGTGATTACAGGCAACATGACTTTGGAGCCTCAGGTCTCTAGGATGGCCATGCAGAGTTCTGGGTGCCAAGCCAAGCTCACACACTGAATACATGTGTCTCTGATCACTTCCCATCACTGCCATCCTGACGTTTTCCTCTGTTTTCTCCATTAAGTTTGGGACACGCTTCATCATTGAGGCCATGCAGGCAGCGGGCCACTCTCTCAGTACCCTCTTCCTATGTGGGGGCCTAAGCAAGAACCCCCTTTTTGTGCAGATGCATGCCGACATTACTGGTAAGCCTGGGGCGGGGTGTGGGGGATGACTGTGTGTTGTCAGCAAAGGGATGTGGCAGCTTAAAGGCATGCTGAGGATAGGGGCCATTGGTGGTGGGTGACTCAAGTTACTAAAGTTAACTACACAATCTCTGTCCTCAGGATGGGAAAAGGACTCAAATATGTCCAGTTACTGAATAAGACACCAAGACTGGCAAGGACAGATCTTAATTCAAGGAGCATTTACCCATCCTTTCTGAATATGTTTAAATGAAGCATTGTGGGGAACATTGAAGATACTGAAATAAGGAAAAATGACCTGGGCTCCATGGAGCTCAAGGTCTCCCCAGAAAGGCAACCAGCAAATAGACACAATAAATACTGTGCAACAAGATATCTGAGTGAGGAAAAGCATTGTGCGCACTGTGCTCAGTTTTGGACTGTGCAGGACAGGGTGAGTGGTTAGGCTGCCTGAAATAGGAATGCAAATCCCAACTGCCATGGACAAGGTCAGGCTATGGAATGGGTTTATAATCCCAAGGGGCCCCAGATGCTGACATCCTTCTCAGGGCCTAAGAACCAGGGTTTTAATCATAAAGTTCTGCACTAAAAACTTGTGGTGGGCATAGAGTGTGGGGGACAGTGGCATACTGGCATCTGAGAAGAGCCCAGGGCTCCAGGAAAGGCCGTCTGGGAAAACGCCTGTCAGCGTAACCCTGACCTAGACTCCTGTCTCCCTGGGCCTGTACCCTCATCATTCTTGCATCTTCTCCTCAAGTGTCTCCTGGAGACTAGTGTTCCCTCCAGTACCCGCTGCTGGGTACCTAGGTACCAGGTCTGAGCATAAGAAAAGGGCAGGGAAGGAAATAGGGGAGCACGGGTGCCATCTGCAAGTTCATGCCTGACACGAGCCCGTCTTACTCTGGCCTCCCTTCCTCAGGACTCCACCTACTGTGCTCCTTACACAGCAAGTAGGTTGGTACCTGAGCTCATCCTGCTTAGGACCATGCAGATATGGGACCTTCATCCACATCCCAGTCTCAGTTGATCCCTGCACATAAGGTAGATGGAACTAAATGGAATACCTGTTCCTAACTTACAGCTAAGTAGACCGAGGCACAAGTCACTTACAAAAGCATGCAGTATTAAGGGTAGATCTAGGATGTGGGAAAGCATTGGCTTTGCTCCCTTTAGCCAAGTGCCTAGGCTAATTCTCCCTCACTGCTGAAATTAGAAAGTAGACTGCAGTGAAGTCAAGCAAACACAGGGCAGGGGAGGTAAGCTCGCTTGACTTCCCTAAATCGGGCACCCAGGTAGAAACAGGGTTAGGCTGTGACTCAGCTGTTGATCCAGGTTCTGTTGGTACGTTTTGGCGATGCCTGCCCTGTTTCTAAGGCTTGTGAAACCCGCCGAAGTGGACCACAAAGACTGAAGTAGACAGAACTGAAAGCCGAATCAGCTGGGTGGTTCAGATAAGAGACAGGCCTGGAATCTACTCTGTGATTTTCCACTGTTTTGCCATTGTTTAGGCAAAGCCACAACCCAGCGGGATGAAGGCAGAAGGGCAGAAGCCAGCTTTGGTGAAAAGAAGAGGAAAAAGAGGGCCCTTAATCGGGGTCGCCGGGTGTGACCTGGGCACAGCCTGCGCACCAAAGCTTCAGCCTTTGTGAAAATGGGTCATCCACTAGTCATGTGTCCCTAAGCGTCAAAAGCCAGGGAATGCCACTTTGCCACAAGCGCTGCCTTGGGGATTGCTGTCCTCTGGGCTGATGAATGGAAGGCTGTTAGTAGCTGTTTGGGTTCAGATTGCAATTGGACCCTTTGTCTCTTAACTACTGGCCAGTTACAGTTGTGGACAAAGAGACCTTTTCTTTGCCTAAAATTTCTCTACTCATGGGTGCCAAAGGATGGCAAAGTGCATCTGCCTTCAAATGCCTCGGCTTCTGCTAAACTCATTAATGCATCCGATAAAATAGCTGACATTCCTAGCAAAGCCTCCCTCTTCCTGCCTTCACCCAGGGCTCAGAGAAAGGAATGCAGTTTTGACTGTCCTGTTAGAGAAGACTGTGGAAAGGTGAGGCCCTTGGTACGTTTAAGTACTGCAATTGCTCTGCTTTCCCTGGGCAGAACAATCTAAAACAAAGCACAAGCATGGTAGGAAATTCTCAGACGTAAGTGTGGGGGAAAAACACAGAGCAGAGTAGTGAAAGGAACAGCAGGCCAGCTGTCTGATCTAGGGGAAGTCACTTTATTTGTGGGAGCCTTGGGTCCCACTTCTGAAAAAACAAAATATAAAAAACAGCAATGTTGTTGCCTCCCTCATGTAGATCACTGTGAGGAACGGATGCTCAGGAGCTTGAGTTCCAGGCTCCTGCTTAGCCCTCGGTGAGTGACCCTAGCCTGTTGCTTCACTTCATCCATCAAAAGGAGAAGACATGGTGGAGAAAAAGACAGTTTAAAACAACTTTATAAGCAATTTAGGCCAGGTTAGGAAAAGCTGGTTTCATGAAGGCAGGAAATATGGGCTGCACCAGCTTAGGACATAACATGGGCATGAGAGAGGCACTTCCTGTACCCTTGGCCACCTAACTGTGAGTTCTAAAAACAGTTTACATGTACCAAATCACCGCAGGTTTTCCCGCAGACTTGGGACTAAATGTTCCGTCTTCTAAATTGTACCTTTTTTTTTTTTTTTTTTTTTTTTTTAAGCTGGCTGTTTCTCTAAGGTTTCCTTCTTCCTGTCTCATCATTCTGACCTTTAGTTCATTTTTTTTTTTTCACTAGCAAACACTTCTTGAGTACCCAGCCTGTCAAGTGCTGAACTTGATTTGACAATACAAAGAACAAGGCGTCTCCAAGAACTTCATTACCAATAAGCAAAGCTTCCATTGTCTTCTGACCAATGTGTAGAAAAGCAGAATACAAAGCCAGAGGTCAGAGGTGACAGGGCCAGACAAGGAAGGGAAACTTCCTCAAACTTGGCCAACTTGAATAAAGGATTTGTTTACGGAAGTGTGGATGACCTAGGCAACCAGAGAGACCCCTTATAGCTGTGAACCTATTTCCATTCCCTAGGCTTAGGGGTGAGGGCCTGGAAGCACCTGGCCTGAGATAGAAGCTTAGTTCAGACTTAGCCAGAGGCCATTTGCAAATGAGAAGGCGGAGGCATGGAGTGGGTCTATTGCAGATCAGCTGAAGATAAAGGGTGCTCAGAAGGCTAGCCTCTAAAAAAACATTCTAGGTCACTAGGAGGCCTGGGTGGCGTGTACTGTGTGGCCTGGTGTCTGTCCTTGCCCTCAGGACACCTGATGAGACCTGCTCTATTCCTTCCTGTAGCTCTGCAGCTCCCATGAACTCCACGCAGAACCCCTATTTGCCATCTGTGTTGAGTTTAAGACTAAAAGCTCCCATGTCTCCAGGGCTTCGCACAAACCGGGAACCGTAGTGAGCTCTGGCTGAGTGCTCTGTCCCTAGCCCACATTGTGCACCTGTGCGCCGAGCCCCATTCCTATTTGGGTTCTGTTTCCTGGCTGTCTGTAAAAGGCGTACAGTGACAGCTGACCTGACCTGACCTGGGAAAGGTAGGTGAGTTAGCAACCGAGCCTAGGAGAGGCAGTAAGAGAGCTGCAGACTTTGTCCAAAGGAAGTATTTCTGCCTTCACTTTCCAAATAGGGCATAAGTGGATTCCTGCTTCCCTTCAAATATTTATTTCGCTCTCCTGTCCACTGAGTCAGCCACTGGCCTTGAGGTAACCAGGGCTGAAAGAGTTGAAGAGATTGTGAAGGACTCCAAAGGAAAGAAAACCCAGAAACTGGGAAGAAGCCAGGCCTGAGCATCTCAGATGTGTCACTCCACCTGATGGCTTCGTGGCACAGCCAGAGGGAAGAAGCCAGGCCTGAGC
>OU015743.1:155352487-155372155 GCA_907169655.1 Acomys percivali
GTGTGTGTGTGTGTGTGTGTGTGTGTGTGTGTGTGTGTGTGTGTGTGCATTCAATCTTAATTTTCAGACCACACCGCAACGCAGCCAACCCATTTCTCAAATACAACTGACAAATCAAGCTTCTTGAGGAAAAATTAGAAATTCCAGTTGAGGAATATAAAGAGAGAAATATGAGAGAAATATAAAAATGCTGATCATATTACCTTAAAAGTATATTATCAATTCTAATTAATTAATATGCTATTCCTTTCTGTTGTAATTGGGATCACTTTACAGTATGTTCGTACAATAAATACTGTGTTATAGTCCCCCTCCTACGCACCTAAGAACATGGGTAAACGTTTCAGTCATTTCTTCTGGTTGTATAACCTGCTACCCCCTGGTATGTACCATACTGATTCCACTGGACCTCAGCTCTGCTGGGTGTCTCAGTGAATACTTCAAATAACATCTCTGTAGCTAATTTTTCATTCATAGCCTAAGTTATCACAGTCTAAGTATAAAACAAATTATGGAGGTAGGTAAAATTTCAGTCAAAAATGTCTGCTTAATTTTTAGGATCTTTTATACACCATAGCATTTTCTACATTCACCAATAATACCTGAAAATTCCAGGTTCATGTTTCTTGTGAATTAAAGCCCCATTTATCTCTCATGCTCCAGCATCTCATATCTCCAGAGACACATACGTAAGCAGGAAAGGGCAAATGTCTACTAAAAATGCTGCTATCAGGACCATATGTGAAATGAATCAGATTATGAGATGCTTGAGCATGAGAGATAAATGGGGCTTAGTGTGTATGCTTCCCAGCATGCCAATGCTTACAAAAAGTCAACAGAAAGCTGTGCAACGATAGTTAACAGTTTCAAGAAAAATTAAATTGGGAATGTTGGTCCTAATACATGTTAGTTGCCAATGACTTTTTAACAATGCTTTATGCTTTTATAAAAATCTCTCCTTCCTAAAAGAACAGAAACAAATTAGCTATCAGTCTCCTGGTTTCAATCCAGTTTTTAGAATAGCACCCTAGGTGTAAAAGTCAAAATATTTATCTCAAATTTAGAATTCTATTTTTAAAAATAAAAAGACACGTAACATCTGACTCTCCTGTTCCTTGCAGGCCTGTTGCTTTCCATCTGTTACTGTTCTTAGCATTAGAGAGACAGCCTAGCAGGTTTTAACAGGGCCCACTGTGCAGATGATCACTCTGATCAGCACAATGGCCACCAACCCGTCTCTCGGGGAGGCAGTAGATTTCAAGATGGAAGGCTGCTTAGCTGCATTTTACAGGCAGTACAGCTGAGGAAATCACTCCTTGGTCAATCCTCAAACACAGAGATTAAAGCAGACAGGTATCCTGTCCTGCTGAAGAGTATTGTCATGTTTTAGGTATTTGCTTCTGACCATAATCCACCTATTGACTTTTTCTAGAGATGAATATAAAATACATCAAGGCCTTTACATATAAGAAAGTTTTATAGGGGCTGCAGAGACGGCTCAGAGGTTAAGAGCACTGATTGTTCTGGAGGTCCTGAGTTCAATTCCTAGCAAACACAACCATCTATAATGTGAACTGATGCCTTCTTCTGACCTGCAGGTGTACATGCAGGCAGAGCACTGTATACATAACAAATAAATAAATCTTTTTTTTTTTTTTTAAAGATAGTTTTAGCACATGGGTATTAATAAGACTTGGTCTGTGAGGGCTGGAGAGATGGCTCAAGTGGTTAAGAGCATTACCTGCTCTCACAGAGGAACCAGGTTTGATCCCCACAATCCGCATGATGGCTGATAGCAATCTGTGACTTCAGTTCCAGAGGGTCTGATGTCCTCCTCCAGGCTCTGGAGAAACCAGCTAGGTACATGGTACAGGCATACATGCAGGCAAAGCATCCATGCACACAAAATAAAAATGGGGGAAAATTCATATGGTGAATATATTTTTTCATAGCATCCTCCTTCTCTATAATTTTCATTAATGAAATTTTAAGGATCATGTTTTTATTAAGTTAACCATGGCCAAATATCTAGAGTCCTTAAAAACATAGGGTTACAGAGTTGTATTACTAAAATAACGTCCACCTCATTCTCTGACTTGATTTTATTTGAAGCATTATTTGATACCAGTACAACCTTTGCTCTCTCTCACACATACATACACATGCTTATATATCTACATTATATCACCTATTATATATAAAATATTATAAAAACAAATGGTTGTGAATGTAATGCCTCACTATCATATAGAGCATAGTTTTCATTAATAAATGTACTTGTTGGGATAAACCAAAATGAAGTGAATAGGTAAGGGTATTTTTCCTTTATATTAACTAGTGTAATTTATAAATAGTAAATCCATGCTGCAGAGTTTAATAGTCAGTATTATTTATACCAACAGTAAATTGGTGTGCAATCTTAGATCACAAAAGACAAGACCTTTAGGAAAATCAAGAATATAAATAGAGAGAACCCTAACTGCACAGATGCCTGGACACATCTGCATACACACACATGTGTACACATGTGTACACACATGGTTACCCACACACACTGCACATATACATGCATGCACAAACACACATGTCACACGTATCACCTCCACTGGAGAAAGGCTTATTCAGATTCATAGAACACTGACATTTATGAGACAATTCTGATTGCAACTTTAAGAACTATGCGAAAGAAAATCTATCTTTACAGTTGCTTGCTGGAGGTGGTCTTTGATAAAATACAGTGAACCATTGAGAAAGCATCATTGGTTCAGAAAAACATGAATGATTTATCTTTTTTCAAATGTGTTCCAAAGAAACTTTGGCATTTAAATTTTTGTACTGCTCTAGGTGAATCGAAGAAATTCCTTGCACAGTCAATATAATATTTCATTAATATATAATATAATATAATATAATATAATGGGGAAATATTGCCAAAGGAGCTAAGGGACCAGTCACTAGAAAGTAATGGAGCCAGAAGCTAAGTCCTATAACTTTTATTTAAAACCTGATATCAAATTGGGTGGCCAGCAATTAGAATTTACATGTATAGTGAAATGTCACTGTCTTAAGCAATATCTCCATAGATAAAAGAGTGCACTTTCAACTTGGGATAATTTTAGAGAGTTTGAAAAAGGGATTATTTATAATGTTTATGGTGGTACCCCAATACTGGTAGGTAAAGGTCAGTTATTGGAAGCCAGAACAACAGGGTGGTGTGGAAGCTGCCAGATTGTAGTGACCCTAGAAGTAAAAAGGCTGTGCTGTTCACCAACCTCCTCTTAGCTGGACTAAGTCAGAAGGCAAGAGCACACCTTGATGTGTTGAATGCCCGTCAGCCTGTGTGTGACCAGAGCAGGGTACTGAGAGCCTTAAGGGACATTCGAAGATGTCCAGCATGGTCTTGTAGAGTGGGGTATGTGGTCTGCTGTGTGTGACTGAGTCGTGGAGGTTTGTTTAGGTCTGTGATAAGGAGCTTGCGTCAGAACATGAAGCAACACGTCACTAACTATACAGTTTGGTTTGGCTGACAATTTATTCATAGCAAGATGTTCTCAGTGAAGGAATCCATGTGTTAGCTTACTGTGGGGCAGATTATGTAGGCTGTTACACATGAGCCATTTGAGGGGACCTGAACTGATCTGCAGATAATGAGAAACCTGCGTGTTCCTTGCCGTGGGTAACAACAGAGAAATGATCCTTCAAACAGTAACACCCCAACTCTAGGCCTTTCTCAGCCCTGTCAGCCAGGTGGGAGATGAGTTTAGTTTGTTTCAAAGTGGCTTCTGTCTGTTTCTATGGCTAGCCTAGGAGGACTGGAAAGGTCTAGGGAGAAAAAATTCAGAAGAGGGATATACAGCCTTAGAAATGTTATTAATTGCTTGCATAAGACAAAACAAGGATATAAAATATCGGCTCTTTACAAAGTAAAGGCGTCTTCCTCCCTTAGCTCATTAAAAATTAAAAGCACTCTTGGCTTAAGTAGGGCAAATTAGTAATTAAGTGCTACATAATCAACCTGGATAAACATAATGTTGAAGGGGAAACCAAATTAATCACTCGGTTGGTTTGTTTTTTGGCCCATTAATGCACCTTTTCCCCCATGTCCTTCCTGTGGTGCCAGGATGCGTGTTCTGCTCCTCCACGGCTGGAGGAAGAGTGGCTTGTGACAGCTGGGCGGACAGACGTCAGTGGAGCAGATCTGAAGAAGGTGTGCGTGCATGTGGGCCTTTAATCAGAGTACACAGCCCGGATATGTGTTGCAGCCTTTAGAGACGTGACATGTGACAGCAAAAGCCTAGAGGTTAGGAGGATGAGTGAGGTGACGCCTGCTTAGTGCAAAAGGCCTCCCAGGCTAGGTGTGCACAGACACAGAATGGGAGAGCTATAACAGAAGTAACAGCAGCAACTATTTGCTTGCCTCAAACCGTGGATCTTCCATTTTCTATGGGTAATTTCTCATGCCTTACACACACACACACACACACACACACACACACACACACACATGCACGCACGCACAGGCACAGACACATACACGCACAGCCTCATAATTCATACTGTAAGGGGTAGACATGTCCACACATATAAGGCAAAACAACTTTAATCGTTCATTCTCCACTTAAATCATAATTACACAGTGGGATAATGGATCATCAGAGGTGTGTCCTTACTGTCTTGAGGGCATGAAAGCCCTCCCAACAAGGTGGCATGTGAGTATTATATTTGGGGACCTCTCCACTCAAGGAAGATCCCTAAGTAGCATGCCAAGTTTCTACCCAGAGAGAGGACAAGAGGCTTAACCTGGAGATGTCACTCTCTGCCTTGCTCAGCCTAATCAATGTTAGCAACACCTGCTGGAGACCCAGTCATATGCCACTGTGGCAGCAGTCTGCCAAGTGTGGGAAGGGAGGAGGAGACACATCTGAGCACATCGTGACAGGGTAGGAGGAAAGGAAAGGATACAGGGGGAGAAAGTTGCTCCAGTCCACGTGATGGCCTGCCTGTCTGTGGCTTGCCAACCATGTGAGCAAACTTGAAACAACACACTGTTTAATGTCACTGAGTCTCAGTTCCTGATTGACAAGTGGCCACTAAGCGTACTGCCTGTTACTCACAAAAGCACTAATATCATTATTCTCTGGGTTAATTCAACACTTGGAATAAACTCATCCAGATAGGTCATGTATGTTCCTACTTTATAGCAGGAAATGAAAGCACCAGATTGTGAATGTTAGTATAAGAGTGAGGGTTCAAACACAGGCGGACTGCCACCACACCCACTAACGCATCCTTCCCCAGCCATGCTCTTGAAGATAGCAACATAGAGATGGTTGTGTTGTGTGATGTCCCTGTGGCTCTTCAGTCACTAGTAAGGAGGACACTATGTCTTCCTCCTGTAGGAGGGAATGTCAGGGCTGAGCATACGGCTGTGGTAACGGTATTTCTCTGACAGGTGAGGTAGGAGTGCAGGCCCAGTAGCTAACCGTGAGTCACGCCCTTGGATGTGGTGGCAATGCAGCCGCGTATGCTGCTCTCGGTGGTCTTGCTTAGAGAAAAACAGGTTGTTTACTTGTAGATCACTCACATCCATAGAGTTTTTAAGGAAGATTAGAATAAGTGACTAAACATGCTACGAGAATAAAACTCCCAGTCAGAAACCATCTACAGAGAAGACACTACAAGTACTTACATCAGAGATTCCTCATACTCCAAGCCTTCTGGTACCAAGCAGACTGTCTAAACATGGGGCAAGCAAGGCTGGAGGAAGGCACTAGGGAAATATTGCTGAGAGACGTTGAAACTTTGGCTGTGGGCTGGTGAGGGCTGCAGGGGACATCTGTGGGATGTGACAGTTTGCCTCTGACCTGGACTGAGGCGGTTGGCTTGATGGACATCACCCAACGATGGCAGAACCAGGAAGCATCTCAAGTCATTTGGTGTTTGGTCATGACATGGAGAACATGTTACTTCTTTCAGGAGATGCCATTTTTTTCCCTGGTATAAAAATTTTTTAAATCACCATATATTAGTTTAAAAACTCAGAAATCAATTTCTCCTTGGGTATTTTATAGAAATGGAATTTATTTTATGACCCTTGTTGAAAGCCCAGACACGCTACTGAAACATGCGTTCAAGAATGTGTGGAGTCTCCAGACGGGTCAGCTGGCCTACAGTCCGGTAGGTAGACCCCGTGCCACTTTGCACGGCCCCTGCCTCAGCCAGCGTTCCAGCAGAGCAGCCTTGGTGGCTGCTGGAACCTCAGTACTAAATCTCTCTAGCAATCTGGCGTGAGCTGAGTGCTGACGTGAATCTGGGCATCAGTCAAGAAGGGCAGCAGGTGCTGAGGTGGTGTACCACATAGCAGTAAGCAACAAGCCTGCAGGAAGGGCCCTGAGCTTGGCATCCTCCAAGTAAAAACACACCGCAGCCTTCGTGCGAGAGCGCCGTGACGGTTATGAACTGTAATAAGTGGTAGGGTTTTTTTTTTTTTCTTTTCACTCTCTCTCTCAGATGGACAGCTGCCACGATTGTATGAAACATTTTTATTTAGAGATTTGTTACATGTTCCAAGTGTTCTTAATCTGTACTTTTAAAACAACACATTTAGGCCTCACAGTAATAGTAGCTGCCGGTCCCAGAATTATAGCTTTTCAAATATCCTCCCAGTAACTGTGAGGACTTTTTTTTCTCATCTAGTACCTCCCTTTTTTGCTCTACATAGAAGAGTTCACATATTAAATAAGAGTACAGACTCTGATACCGCACAAAGCCAGGCTGAAGCCCCACATTCAGATTTCATAACTGTGTGCTAGGTAAATGCCCTCTCCTTGCCAGTCCTGTGCCCTCACTTCCAAAGCTTAGACCCTAGAGTGTGTGCCTCAGGCGGTTGCTGAGAAGATTGACTGAGCTGGTACGTACAAAACACCTGGCACCGTCACTGGCGCGAGTCATGCTGCAGTGGGAAGGGTAAGGTGATGTGGCATTTAGCTGATGCCTGTCACCCGACTGTTCAGTACGAGCACTTTGCGTGTGCACGGTTGCTTCTGTATGTGATGCGTGCAGGCCAGTCCCGGGCCTTGTGCCTGGCAAATGCTGTACCACCAAGTTCCTCCTGTAGCCTGGCCCTTGGCCTGTCTGTACTCAGGGTTGACTTACCCCAGCACTGCTCTGTTCACTCTATAGGACGTATCTCAGGCTCCTTTCCCCCTGGCCTAGCTAATAGGAGAGAAGCAAATTACTCCACTTCACATTTTGTACACAAACTGGAATGTTTCTATCCCAAGTTCATGTGCTTTCTACTGAAGAAATACAAGTATTAGACTTTGCCAAGTAGGATTTATGTTAAAAAAGAAAGGAAAGAAATCACAGCCAGGTTCCTACCATCAAGGACCTGACAGTTGAGTGAAATGTAAAGAAAGTAACCAGAGACCGAAGTGTGCAGCTGCATGCATGGCTGGCTCGCCAGTCAGAGACACATGTGGGAGCTAGAAGCATGGCCTCCACAGGGAGTGGGCCTTGAAGGGCAGATGGACGTGTTCATCTCAGACCAGGCAACAAAGCAATGTGAAGAGGATTTGTAGAGGTGAAAGGCTAGACACAGACAGGTGAATTCCTCTCGGGAAGGTCAGCGGCACTGCAGAGAAAAGACACCAGGTCTGTAGGGAGCACAGCTGACAGGGCATTGGGGCTGTTAGAGCAGCCTTGTGTTTAAGTGGACACACAAAATCTGAGCAACTGATAGTACCTTGTTTTAATGCTCTCAGAAAACTATGCTAGTGGTTTGTTTCCCTAGAGCACACTGTGGTCAAGATGCTGCATGGCAGGACAGCACACATTAAGAATTCAGCACGGAGGGCTGGAGAGATGGCTCAGAGGTTAAGAGCACTGCATGGTGTTCCAAAGGTCCTGAGTTCAATTCCCAGCAACCGCGTGGTGGTTTGCAACCATCTATAATGACATCTTGTGCCCTCTTCTGGCTTGCAAGTGTACATGCAGACAAAACATTGTATACAAAATAAATAAATAAAATCTATAAAAAAATTTTTAAAAAGTAAAAAGAATTCAGCATAGAGAAGGAACCTTCTGAGATGCTCTTGAAGGATTGCCATTGAAGGATGGAGGTGCACAGCCTACCTTAGCTCAGTGCAGCGCCCCACCCCCATCCCATCCGTTTCCTCATGGCTGGCTGGCACCGTGGTCTAGAGTAGCCTGTGGAGAGCTCGGGGTGTTGCAGTTCTCCCCACTGTGGCCAGGTCAGTTTCGCCCACTGGCATCCACTGAAGTGGGACCTTGACAAGCCAGGGGGGTAACTACTGCAGATGCTTGAGGGGAAATTTGCAGGCAGCCCTGAGCTGGACATTTAAGCATGTGGTCCACCTCCTGGGAGAGAACAGACCCTTTCCTTTCAGTTTCCATCTCACTGTAGTAGAGTAGGGAGCTAGGACTCCTATTTTCCAGGGGATCCTGAGACTGATTGGAGAGGAGAGTCTTTCTGTATGGATAGCTGATAATTATAGTTTTGATTACCGACCCGTTTAATATGTAGAGCCATCCTCTGAAGGCTGAGTATTACTGGCACTCTGCCGGCAATGGTGGCCTGCAAACGCTGCCGTTTCTCTGGGTCATGGGCAGTAAGAAGTGAAACTCAGAGGGGAAGGCAGATGCCCTCACTAGGCATCGGCTCACCGTGACGTGCTGAACACACTTCTTTAAGCCTTCTCTGGGAACGCTGAGCACGTGCTGACCTCCCTGAAGTGAGCCTCCAGCTGAAGCTGCAACCCGCTTTAGATCTGGGTAGGCTGTAGAGCCAACCTGGAGGTGAGGCTGTACAGGCATCAAGGTGTACAGGTATAGCCTAGCGCTGGCGGTAGGAACCACTTACGGCTAGTTATAGTACATCAACTGCTTAGGAGAGCTGTGCGTGCCACTGTTCACACCAGCTCTGACTTTTCAGAGAAGACCTGCATCATTAGTGTATGCCAGTCACTGAGTGACTCTGAGTGGGACTTTCACCAGGCGGACCTCCTCCTTGGACCTTTGTCTCCTCATGTAGGCAATAAAATGTACCACACATCTCCCACTCACCCAGCAGGCCTTTCCTTCCTCAGTGAAGACAACCGTGGTGGGTCCCTGCTGAACATGAAGTCTGAGCCACATTATATAAAAGGGAATAATGAATTGTGAAACCTAAAACTGCATGATAAAATAATGCCTACCTATGGGGAAAGTCACTCATGGAGAGCTCTCTCACCATGGGGCTGTGTGCCTTCCCAGCTGAAAAACTGTCTCTCTGGTGGAGAGGTGCATCAGTTTATCCTGACAATGCCTGGTGACTTGCTAAAGACTCACCGTCAGCCCTTGCAGGTAGAATTCTTCCCAGGATGCTCTTGGAGATTGGCCTTCTGTCTGGGACTTGGACCTCTGGCTTTCCCAGCAGAGACTCCATCCTTCTCCAGTCCTCCCTGCCTTACTCTCAACCCTTTGCTGTTCATTTGGAAGGAGGTTGTTTCAACTCTGTGGCATTCACAGTGTCAGTTTAATTCCTTCCTAAAATTTAAAGCTTTGAAATAGCTGCCCCCTACCTTGTGCTAGGACATCGCTTACGGCTTAATTCCATCCATGTCATTAGGCTGATCGAGTCAGTGGTAGATGCCCCGTTCCCTTCATTTGGGGTTTTGATAAAGACCCCTTGTGTAAACACTCCAAGAGTAAGAATTTTCCTTAAGTCATTTCTTTATCTGTAGTGTCTACCAGGGCCAGGCACAGCCATGTGGTTGGGGAAGTCTTTTTTTTTTTTTTTTTAATTCATTAAGCACATGCCCCTAGGTATTGGATAAATAAAATCCTATCACATTTACAACCGCATGGATAAGATAGTGAAACAATAAAAGTAAATGCCTGTTTTAGCTTGGGTCAAGAGTTATAAAGGAAAAGAACAGGTTTAATGGAAGAACTAATTAGAATGATTGATGACGGAATGAAAATAAATGGCTTTGACTCCTAACTTTGAACCTGTCTCATTTCATCTCTGAAAATAGTAATCATCACTATTATGTTCATTGTCACAACTGCTGCTCCTCTTTCTTACGTATACATTGCGTTCTAAACCCTATGCTAGGATCTCCGCACTGACTACATAAATTTCAAAAACTAACCTTGCCTGCTAGGCCTCCTCACTCCAAATGAAGCAAACAAGGCCCAGGAACATACTTAGGTTATTTGTGATAAAAGTGCTAGTACGTATCATAGATGAATCTGGAACCAAAGCTGGTCAGACAACCTACTGTTCGGAGAAAAGGGAACACCTCCTGGACTCCTAAGCGACCACGGCAGGTCCAATCTTGCTCCCACTTAGAGGAGCCCTGAATCATAACATATGGTAAAAGCCACATTCCATTAGGTCATAGGGCAAAACACAAACAACCACAACAACACCAAAAAACAAGTTGCTGGAGAGTATGTAGGAAAAAGAGGAGAATAATTTTGTGTTGGCCATCTGATGGGAGCCTTCCAGCAGTAACAGGCTATCCTTGTGCCAATGGGAGGTAATTAATGTTGGATGTTGAGTCACTTTAAAAGGCTACATCAACAGAATACCAAGATGATGCTGTAACCCTCTCTGCTACAGCTGGTCTGATCATGCTGGAGGCATGCTGGAGAGGCCCATCTTGGAGGGTGGGACAGCCTTGAGCTTGGCATCGGAAGCCTTAAGTCTGAGCTTCAACTGTGCCCTGTGTGCTTCTTTTGCCTTGAGCAAGTCAGCTGATAAATGTAAGAAGCAAAACATATTAAGTCAGTATTACTAGAGTGGCTTTCTGGAAGTCCATTCAAAACTGTAAAATAGAGAAGCGATGTTTTGTAAGCGTTGTCAGGAGGTTGAGTGTAGTTAGGGATGCGGACGTGCTCAGTAAACTGTGGAGTTACTAATACTATCCAGCCAGGCTTGGAAGAACTCATTGGAGTCTGGTACACAGAGCTGCTCTCGCGCTTCCCTAAGTAAAAGGCCCAAGCCTCAGCTGCTCAGAGCCTCAGCCTCCCAGCAACAGTTCCTGACCCATGTCTGCAGAACGCTCTGCCTGCTTCACACATTTGGGACCTTATTCATCCTCTCTGCACTTCAGTTTACCCCACGCAAAGTGGAGATGACACCAGCGCTCTCTTAGTGTGGTGGGAGGCGAGGCTTAAATCAGTGAGTCCAGGAAGAGCACTGGAAGGATGGCTGCCTGGCACGCTGCCATAAGTGTTAACAGCAGAGATGCCGAGGACAGGGGGGAGGAGGAGGAGAAGGAGGAGGAGGAGGAGGAGGAGGAGGAGGAGGAAGGCGCCACATGACATATGCATGTCAAACACAGCAGCTCTGTGGGGCACTGATGGGGACACTCACAGTCACAAGATGCTTTGACCCCTTTTAGAGGGCTTAGCTCATCCACATGGGTACTGTCCTCAGAGGTGTCTTCCCCTAGAATGTAGGCCTGCCCTTATTTCTATGCTGTTCCCGGCGGGAAAAGAAACCCATAGCAAAGAACTGATAGAAACAGGAGGAAATTTCACAAAAGCAAAACAACAACAAACAGGTAATGGTTTCCCAAACAGTGCTCTCTAATGTGTTAAAGGCCATACTGGGGAGCATCGTTTTGGGGAATGCTCAAGTTACTGAGTACCTTCAAGGCAAGGTTCCACCAAAACTGTAACATATAAATATGCTTACGAATCTCCTGGATTGCGTAGACATGCATATATAATGGTCCCCAAGTTTGCCTAAACAAAGAATTGGCAGTTTGCTAGGCTTTTCTAAGGACCAAAGAGTGCTGTGTCAGTCCGTGGTTTAGGTCTTCAAGCATGGAAAGAGGCACTGTAAACCGAACTTGTAGATTTCTACCAATCCTCCCATTGACCTACATGTTTATTAAGATTTAAAAAAAAAATCTGTTTGGGTAGTAGCTAAGTGCTAGATGGTAGAGAGACAGTAACAGGAAAGGCTGATACAGTCCCTACCTCTCAGAGTTCTTGTAAGTGTGCTGGGAAGACAGAGATGCCAGGCGAACTCAGTGTATGGAGAGATCATAGAGAGGCAATGCCTGCAAAGGGGCCTCTTACTGCATTAGCGGGACCAAAGGAAGCGTCCAGGACCACTCAGTTCTAAATTAAGACCTAAAGAAAGAGTCACGGGTGCTTGGTGTGTAGTGTACAACCCACATGGACATTTGTGGCCATATTACAACCTTCCCACACAGATTCATTGGCAGCGGTAAAGTGAGGTGTCGAAGACCACTCAGAGCCCACACTAGAGGTCAGGAAGGCGCTGTGTAAGGTATTTTATGAATCTAATGTATTTAATCTTTTTTTTTTTTTTTTTTAACAGTGAATAGAACTCTCAGTTTACAAAGAAGAAGCTGAGGCTTAAAAATAAAAGGTTAAGTGGCTTTCTGGGACCTCCAGCCTGTAACTGTTACATAGCCAGGGCTGTAACTTAGAATCCCCCCAGGTTGCAAAGCTGCATCCCATCATGCCATGGTCCCCCCAAAAACATGGTTGGTCCATGGTGGTTTCAACCGGCTGGGAAGGGTAGAAAAGGAAGACAATATCAGAGATTCTTCCTTCTTCTCTTTTTAATTTTAATTTTTTTAAATTTTTGTTGTGGTTGGTTCGTTGCTTGGTGGGTTGCTTGGTTGCTTGGTTGGGTTTTTCATACAGTTTCTCTGTGTAGCCCTTGCTGTCCTGGAACTTACTCTGTAGATCAGGCTGGCCTTGAATTCACTGAGATCCACCTGTCTCTGCCAGCCAAGTGCTCGGGTTAAAGGTGTTTAGGGATTCTTCCTCAAACTGTTTTTTCTTTAAAAAAAAAAAAAATTGGTTATGCTAAAAAGACATGCTTGATGTGCATGATCCTGCATTGTTTTGCTGGAGTTTTGGGGTTTTGGTTTTTGGGTTTTGTTTTGTTTTTTGTTTTTTTTAATACAGGGTTTCTCTTGTAGCCCTGGCCATCCTGGGTTCGCTTTCTAGACCAGGCTAGCCTCGAACTCACAGATATTCGCCTGCCTCTGCCTCCTGAGTGCAGGGATTACAGGTGTGCACCACCACACCCAGTTGCTGTTTTGTTTTTCTTTAGTCAGATAATACTTTTTTGGCTTCTTAGCAAACTAAAAAAAAAATCACTAAGTATATTAGTTTCATAAATTCTCATAAGTCATTTTGAAGTTATATCATCCATGGGATCTGAAAATTTCAGTTAATACTGTCTATATAATTTTATACTCTATGCCCAAACCTAGCATGGGTAAGGAATAAGAGGCATCACATGGCTTTAAATCTGCTGGATCCATCTTGCCTCAGTTACTAAGCTCTGCGTCCTGGTATTGAACATCAGAAATGGTGGTAAATTATAAAAAAAATTGCTATCTGCCAGAATGCGTACAAGCACAGCCGACTCCCAGGGTGCTCCCCGTTGCTGTGCAGTCAGTCTTAACTCTCGCTAGCCATTTCTTTCCTGATATATTTCCTTAATAATAAAAATACAAATAACTAGAATCAAACCTGAGTTTTTATGAGAATCTTTGTTCCAAGTAAGACCATGTTGTAAAAAAAAAAAAAAAAAAAAAAAAAAAAAAGCAGGGGGGGATTTTTAGTCAGAATTTAGAAAGGTAGCCCCTTACTCATGAATTCTGGTAATACCTAGGAATGGAAACGATTGTGAAAATGGTACATAAATCACTTAAAGTTTGAGATATGATAAGATAATGTGTGTGAAAGTACCTCCTTGCATAGAAAGCCCCAGTAAATGCTTCCTTCTTTCCTTCCTTCCGGATTCACATGGCAAGCAGGTGGCAGAGCCCAGGCCCCATCCTTAGGGCACCAGCAGCCACCTCAGTGCTCCTTCAAGCGCCTCCTGTCCACTCACCTCACACCACATCCTCCAAGTGCCCCGAGTGCAGGTATTTCAGAAGTGACCAAGCGCTCAAAAACAAACAGAACACGCATGAAGGGTATGGCCAGGAGAGAGGAAAACAGTTCTCAGTTAGGGCTGGAAGGATCCTTTAAAAGCCTCCTTTAGAGACAGCAAGTTGAGGCCCAGCAAGGGCGGGAACTTGAAGGGCAGCAAGCTCCTTGCTGGTCAGACCAGGATAGGAAGTCATAGAAAACACGCAGATGTAAAACTCTACACAATCATCCGTTTCTTCCCGACTTTACTTGTCACAGAAATTGTATGGAAGTACCATAAAAACCCATGTACTTTGAAAAATATGAAGACATTGAATTCCACATCATCTGAACTTTATAAATGCCCTAAAGGAGAGCATATGGTTAAAAGGATAGGTAGTGAATATGGTAGGATTGACAGAAAACGTTCCTCTTGTACATAGAATTGTTAAGCCAGCTCTGGACTGTGTGAGTGAATTCATGTTGCCAGGCCAACTGTGGAGGGGCAGAGGGAGGCTCCTGGGAGAGATCTGTAGCACTGTGTTGAGACTGACATCCTAAGAGCTCCTGCCATAGGTGCATCTTCTAGCTTCTCCATAGGAATGCATTTATTGAGTGGGAACACCTGTTCTTCCTCATATGTTAGTGTACAGGTCTGATGATAAATTTAGGAAAGCTTTACTTAGTGTAGTCTGTTGCTTTGTGTTTCCCTGTAAGCTGAGCACTGAGGGAATGCAGAATTTAATTGTAACTTCACCAATACACCTATCTAGAGGCCTGCTGCCATTTTCGTCTTCTGTGAAATTTTTGCCAAGGAAGACAGGATTACAATTTTGTCTCATAGACTGAGGTGGCATCATATATTCTTGGGAATCAAAATGCTCATGTAGTGTGGAGTTTTTAGTTGGTGAATATTCACGATGTGGGGGGAAGCATGGTACATGCTGTATAATCTCAATTACCCAAGTGTATGTACAAGTTGCAGAATCTAGAAGGACACACCAGCTGAGCTGCTTGTGACTGGGTGACTTAGTTCTTGGATTCTTGTGTTTTGTTTCCTGTAATACACATACTGAAAAAAATGAAAGATTCTTTAAAGGCTTTAAAAAAGGGGGAGCATTGAAGGCTGTGCTTTACACTGTATGGGGAAGAAAGTGTTGCAGATGACCACTGTGGGAGGTGACCAGGGTTGTGTTAGGCTGTCTTTCTAGTTGGGGTAAAAGGCACATGGTGTCATGTTTAGCCTCTTAACCTTTTCCCCCTTTCACTGTGCTCCTGATTCATGGAGTGGGGACCAGGCACACTGCTCTGCAACCGCCAGCATTGTCTGGCTCCAGAACTCTTTTTCAGGGTTTGGAACTAAACTCTGGGCCTATTAAACAGCAATTCTGCATAGCCCCTTCCACTGCCCCCAGCCGGCACTTCGCTGCTTTCAACAGCTCTAGATACCAGCAGCATTAAATAGCATTTGCTTTTGGTGATTGGCTCACTTCTAGCATAACAATGTGCTCAGGTCTGTCCAGGTTGTAGGTCCGTCAGTATTCCTTCCTTTCTCCATCAGTTCATCTGTTTCCTCCACATTATGACTGTCACCAGGAAAGATGTCGGTGATCTCATCTTAGCCACTTTTTACTTGCAGCAGAGACTAATAGCTTAGCCGTGCAAGTCAGCATCCGTGGACTTGGTATCTGAGAAGCCAGTTGCTCCTCTAGTCTCATGATGGCTAACACAGACAATGAAGAGAATTTCATGTTGTGCTCCCCACTGGGAACCCCAATTTCCTTTTAGCTGCTGCCACAACCTCCAGGCGGCCTTGGGGAAGTTTAGGCTTGCAGGTCTAAAAGATGAGGCGTCATCTTAGGCAGCCGCACTTCTAGTCCTTCCTCCATGATGCCAGCGTGGACAGAGTGGCTGTTCTCTAAGGGACAGAGTGAAATAAAGCCTTCATTTAAAAAAGAAGTATTGCCGGGCGTGGTGGCGCACGCCTTTAATCCCAGCACTTGGGAGGCAGAGGCAGGCGGATCACTGTGAGTTCGAGGCCAGCCCGGTCTACAAAGTGAGTCCAGGATGACCAAGGCTACACAGAGAGACCCTGTCTCGAAAAACCAAAAAATAAAAAAAAATAAAAAAAATAAATGACTTGTCACTTAAAAATTCAGAGAGTTAAAAAAAAAAAAAGGAAATAAAAAAGAAGTATTTGCTTTCTTTCTGAATTGTTCAGAATTTTTCTGTACCTGTCTGACTTAAACACAGTTTCCTAAAATAAAATAAACAGCATTATTACCTGTTTGGCTGGCTGGTCTGAAGCAGACTGTGGTGTGATGTTCCAGTCTGTGTCTTACTAAGCAACCTCATAGAGGGCAGCAGATGCCCTAACTTACTGAGCAGGCGCTTCAGGCCAGAGATACTATTTTTTTTTTCCCTATCAAAAACACTGAACAGAGCTAGGTTTGGTAGCATGCAGGACACTGGGGCCAAAGGATCAGCACAAATCAAGGTCAGCCTTGGATGCAGGAGTTTGGACCTAACCTGGCCTACAAAATGAGTCCGTATCTCAAAAAAGATGTAGGAGAGCAACTAATAGCAAGCAGTCCCCATCCTCCCCTTCTCCCTGGCCTGCCTCTGCTTGACAACGCATCCCCTCTGGATCCTCCACTACCTGGTACCATTCATTCACCTTAGCTGTGGTACAGAGGAAAGCGCGCATGCAGAAATCCTCCTCCTCAGTTCCTGTGGAACTGGGCATCTCTTTAAGGCTGGCTACCGGACAACTCTCTCTCTCCCTGCCCCTAAGCCTCTCCTCTCCTTTCTTTTGATAAACAGGACAGCTGTCCCCAAAGGGATGCATCCATTACCTTTGTCTAGAGCTGAGTTCATTTTCCACTGCGTGTTTCTGTTTAAACAGAAAGCCTTTTAAAGGGGCTAAGCACACATTGAGTGTATGTGCTTAATTTTTAATATACGTGTGCCCACAGCCCAGAGAACAGAGAAGCCTTAAATAATAACGAAGCTGGACTGTGCACGTTGTATGTTTTATGTGGCACCGGTTTCTAAATATACTCTTAACAGCCAGGTATTGTTTAATACATCCCTATTAATCACGCTGCCAGATCTAAATGAAAACCATGTCCGAATATATTTAATAAGATTATGGCTTTGAGTTGAGCATCATGCTAATGATGGCTATGTTTATTTTCCTCCTAGCCAGGTCTCTTTCACCCTCTTGGGTTTTAATCTGGAAGGTACTGCTTTTTCCTGGAAAGGCAATGCTGATTACAAAGCAACTCATACTGCAAACTTTTTATATGAGTTTCAGTTTATTGCATAAATGTGCATGTTTTAGGAAAAGAAAGCAACACAGATTTGGGGTTTGGTGTTTTTTTGTTTTTGTTTTTTTGTTTTGTTTTGTTTTGTTTTTGTTTTTTTGGTGGGGGAGGTTGTTTTGTTTTTATAACTGAAAAATAAAATGTCATTCCTTCTTGGGGTGAGCCCTTGAATTAGGAAGGAAATTAACAATTGCGGTAGAGAAATTAACTGTTTCTACGTTCTGAAACACAGTATCTGCTTCTTGGCCTGTTATTACTCTGGTGTCTTTTGATGGTTGGTTTCTGTTGCTTTTGCAATAGTGACACCTACTGGCGTTCGTGAACATCGCGGGGTCTGCTAAAATGCTCTATCTTTCTAAAGCGATCCCTCTCCTCCTCCCACGGAATAAAAAATGTCTGATTCTTGAGGTTCAAGGAACAATTGAGTCTGGACGAGACAGAAAGCTAGCTACATCTAGTAGGCTTCTTATTTGGGGACAAGGAAAGGACATAAAGAGGGGACAAGACAGATGTAGGGTCACACATGCTGTCACAGGTTTTCAAAGTTATAGTGAAATACTACTGTATACCCCTGCCACGTGTAATGTCCCTCTCATCACAGCAGTGTGTGCCCTGCCCTGGCCTCTGCTGCAGGCATTTCCTCATCCTGCAGGAAAATGGCTGTTTGCTGGTGCTGCAGCCTTCTGCAGCTGCGGTGAGTGCCTGCTTCCCAGGTCCCTGTTCCCCACTCCTAGCTTCCATTTCCTTTATTCACATTTGCCCTGACAACATTGTATTCGGGACTTCTAAGCAGTTCCCTTCCCCCATAGCATGTTTTCATCCACTCCAGATTCTGAGCTCCTGACCTGCGTCTCCATGTTTACATGTCTTAAGCATTTAAATCTTCGATTAAAAAGTCACAAATGCCTATTGCAAACATATTAAAAGTTTCTGATTGAAAACAATTCCTATAAAAATCCAATGCTTCCTACTTTGGATTTAAAATGGGGAGCACATGTTTAACATTGTTGGTTGTAGAAACTTCAAGCTTTGTCTTCAAAACAAAACAAAAAAAAATGCATTTAATACATGCCGCATACAAGTCACAAAGGCAGAGAGCCCAAGCCCCCCATATCTGTGCATGCATGGGCAGGACAGGCAATGAAATGCTTATGCATGATAAAAGGACAATGTCAACAAGCTTGGCCATAAGATTGTCATGACTGGTGGGTAACACCAGCATCAGTTCTTTATGTGTTTTGAAGTCGGGGTCACTGCTCTGAGTCTCACCGGCCAGCTCAGCGTGAAGCCCGTGTGTCCTCAACTACGAGGCTTACATTCCAGAGCCCAAGAAGCAAGCAATGGTGACAAACAGTGAGAGAAAGTTAAGCAACGAAAAGAACAAAGACAGACAGGTTGTGCAAGGCTGACCATGAGAGCAGTGAGACATCACCCTAAGGGAGGACGCTTGAGCAGAACCTAGGTGGCAGTGACGAAGAGGAGGCCCTGAGCCTAGGTAGCAGTGACGAAAAAGGAGGCCCTGTGGAGGCAGTAAGTTGAACGGGTTTAAGGGAGACAGAAAGCTGACAGACGCTGGGGCATGCTGATGTAAGGAGCGCTCTGTCCTCTTTTCTCTCTCTTCACTTTTATCCTTCTGACACTGTTTTATGGCCCAGACCCCAGTTTCACTGAAATCAGATTCATAGTTTAGAACGGTAGGATGCTGTGTATTACCCAGAGTGGGAATACTGGGGAAGGCCTGCAGGCGAGAGAACTGGCCTAAGGAATCGCCCCTCCCCCCAGTACACATTCACTCCGTATGAATTGAGAGTAAGGGGAATATGAGGTATAACAAAGTCCCAGCGGACTTAGGCATGCTGAGCTCCGGATAGCACAGGTGGACCTTACATCGCAGCGTTCTTCTGCGGGCATGGATTGTGGGTCTGCCCCTCAGGACCAGAAGCCTATGGTCGGTTCCTTACGTCCCATCATCCCCCCTCCCCCCACCATGCAGCACGTGCTTCTTCGATTTCGTCCATGTGTTGCCATCTGTATTAGCCTATCCTCTTCATGGAGTCCATCCTGGGCTGGAAAAACTCAGTCATGCCTGGTTTGTTTGTTTGTTTGTCAGACTTTTGCCAATATTGTAGAGAAGAAATACCATGGAACATTTAAGTATAATAGAGTCCTAAACGCTCAGTCTTAGAGTCAGAGAAAACATCCCAGAGAAACTGACCATTAAATTAGGACTTAAAATACTTTACAAAACAGAGGTGTGTGTGTGTGTGTGTGTGTGTGTGTGTGTGTGTGTGTGTGTGTATGTGTGTGTGTGTGTGTGTGTGTGTGTATGTGTGTGTGGTATTTGTATGTGTATGTGTGTATGTCTTTGTGTGTGGTGTGTGTGTGTGGTGTTTGTATGTGTATGTGTATATATCTTTGTGGTGTG
>OU015743.1:155372165-155413476 GCA_907169655.1 Acomys percivali
GTGTGTGTGGTGTTTGTATGTGTATGTGTATATATCTTTGTGGTGTGTGTGTGTTTGTATGTATGTGTGCATGTATGTGCAAGTGCACATGCACTCCTGCTCAGGGGATGAGGTATAGGATTGGGGGGCAGTGTGGACTAAGAGGCAAGTCTAGCTGTATATCAGATACAACAATGAATTAATAAATAAATGTTTTCCTCACCTTATGGTGTGCAGAGGCAGCTGATATGGTCAAGATAGATGTGAATCTAAAAAAAGTGTTTGGTAATCACTGAGAAACCACTTTCTCCAGCCGTACCCATCACT
Source organism: Acomys percivali (assembly GCA_907169655.1). Taxonomy (NCBI): domain Eukaryota; kingdom Metazoa; phylum Chordata; class Mammalia; order Rodentia; family Muridae; genus Acomys; species Acomys percivali. Next base: position 155,372,472 of record OU015743.1, read on the forward strand.
TCCCCCTCGACAGACTCCTGGGGCAAACCATATCCTTTACAACAGCTGTTTGCCAAGTATATTTTAATAGTACTGTGTTATGTTGGGAAAGTATTACAAATATTGATTGTATTCCAGGGATGATGGGTCAGTGGATCTGGACACACCCAAAGCCAAATGGCCATTGGCGTTGCTTGTCCTTCATTGCTTAAGTAGTAACTACAAGATGAACAAGCAGAACCATGTCCCGATGTCAAGGTGACATATAGACAAGAAAGAGGATGTCACAATGTCAGAGTGATACATAGATGAAGAAGAGGATGACTTGTGGTCTGGATAGCAGAGACAGAAGGATCAGGAAGGAATGCTCAACTATGAACTTGTAGCGCAAGATGAACCAATACCTGTCCTCCACCTGTCTGATGGAGCGGTTCCAGGTACTGCCCAAGGTTCCTGCCGGCTCTGGAATTCTCATCCTCCCTGGACGGCAGTCCTGGCCTCTGGTCCTCAGCAGTGGGCCCAGAAACCCCTGAGCAGCTCTCCTGAGTTGCTTTCCTCTTGGGAGTAGTTCTCAGAGGACACATACTCTTACATCCATTCCCTTTTCTCACATCTCTCAGAGGAGGCCAGTGGATACTCTGTCCATCTTTTTCCCATTCCACTAAGACAGACTCTCTCACTGAATAGAGAACTAGGCTGGGAGCCATCAAGGCTCAATAGTCTCCTGTCTCAGCCCTCTACTCCCTGCTCTGTAGAAGAGGTGTCAGGCTATGAACTCAGCCCCTTACGCTTGTGCAGCAAGCCTTCTTGCCGTGGCTTAGTTTCCTAAGCACTGTGCCTCTGGTTCCTTCAGCTACGACATGTGGGTAAACATTGCTTCTACCAAGGACAGTTATCTATGAAACTCAATGGTAAAGCAGTTAAAGAAATAACCTGGTGCCTCACAAATGCGAGTAGTGCTATTGTTTGCCGGGGTCCTGCACCCTCATGTCACCTTCATTCACATGCCTCCTGCCCAGCTCTTAGGCCAACTCTAGGGCACAAAGGATGCATTCCTGTCCTGGAGCTCAGCCGAGGGCCATTTACCAGAATGACAGACCCTGGGCCAACATCACCCCAAGGAGTCCCCAGTGCAATCCAAGTCACTGCTCTTCCCACTGTGCAGTGGGGAAAGCCGCAGCCTGGAGCAGCTGTGTGATCTTCCCGGCATCCCACATGACCATGTGGCAAAGTCAGGACTGCAGTTCTACTTCTGCAGGCTCTTCTTCCCTCTGTGTCACAGTTCTCCCTCAACGCTGCCGCTGCAGCACGCTGGAAGACGGGAAAGCATGGCGGAGCCATTGTGGTGGGGGAAAGTTCTCCCCAGTATGTACTCCCAGCTCTCAGGTGGCCCCGAAGTCAGCCTCATTGCCCAACCCATCTGAATAGGATCTGTCTTTAAAAGCAAGGAGGCAGAGAAAAATAATTCATACTAAAAACAAACTCCGTCATGAGTCATTTGACTTTGCTTTCCCCCTAAACATGGTTTATGTCTTGAGGGAGCGAAGGCTAAAGGGACATCTGATATGCTTTAGGCCAGCAGGAGCCACTCTTTAAGGGACTCACATCTAGTGTGTGTCTGCTGGACCCCAGGATTTAAATCAAGTGTGTGCTTACAAGGCCTGGCAATTGGTTATTTCGTTGTAGTTGTTCTGGAGTGTGATTGAACACACGCTTTCCAAAGATAACAAAAACTGATTTAGTCCTTGGTTCCTGCGTTCTCAGGCCATGAGCTGGCCTGTACAGTACTTCTCTGGAGTGAGAATGTTTTTCTTTTCTGTAGCAAGCTGGAAAGTGTCAGGAGTGCACTTACAGTGTAAAACAGGAGTGACACTAATACAGAGTAAAGGATAGATGACATCAGGTCTCTTAACACACAGGCTTATCACTGTCACACATGCCCCATGTCTTCGTTACCATTTTCATGTACTCACATGCACGCAAGCTCAAAAGATCACATAGCAGAGAGTATTCCACTTTTTCTTCACTAATAAGATGTGTTGAATGCATTGATGTGTACAGATCTTCCCTGTGTCCGTTACACATTGATAGTTATTCTATAATCACCATTTTAAAAGTAGTGTAGTCAGGACTCTGTTGATAGTTACACAGGCAGTTCCTACTCTTTGCTGGAAATTGTAGTAAAGGGATCTCCAGTGATACGGTCCTGAATATCTAAATATGAGCATTTCTCTGGGATATAAATGTATGGGATTTGCAGTGAAAGAGCTGTCCATTTAAAATTGTGCTCACTGTGGTCTCAATCCTCACAGTCCTTCGTTTGTATCTCCACCAATATGTGACATGGCCAGTCCCTTCTCATTCTTGCCAAAATGGGGGCCAGAAACATCTGTTGTCCTCTCCCTTTGCCCATCTGCTTTGCTTGAGATGCTCTGAATTGTACCAGGAGCAGCATTTACAACGTGCGTGTCAGGAGCCACTGAGACGTAGCGTATGGCTTCTGAGGTCCTGCGCCTTCCTTCACAGCATGTTGATAGTGGACAGCATGCTCATTCCAAACTCGGCTCCTTGGTAATGTTTTTCTTTCTTTCTCTCTTTCTTTCTTTTATCTTTCTTCCTTCCTTCCTTCCTTCCTTCCTTCCTTCCTTCCTTCCTTCCTTTCTGAGACAGGGTTTCTCTGTGTAGCCTTGACTGTCCTGGACTCACTTTGTAGACCAGGTTGGCCTCAAACTCACAGAGATCCGACTGCCTCTGCCTCCTAAGTGCTGGGATTAAAGGCGTGCGCCACCAGCACCCGGCTGGGCTCCTTTGTAAAGCATGAAAATTTCTGCTCCATGGCATAGTCAGGAAAGTCAAACAGGAAGTACACTTTGTGAAGGGATGAGTGCACTGGTGGTGGTGGTGCCTTAAAGGGACGGGAGTGAACCTGTAGAAAATGCCAATGCTTGCATGTGGAGGTGGGGGCGTGACTTGGAGAAATCTCTGAAGTCAGACGCTGGTTAGAATTCCTGTGACCTTGACCTAAGCCTCAAACATTGTTTCCTCAGGTATAAAAATAGATTGTTAAAGGCGCCTGCCTGTAGGCTTGTTAGAGATATGAAATAATCATTGCTATTTCTATCAAAATCTCAATTGTTCTATTTTACCAATAATTCAGATAGGTACCAGTTCCACCGTAGCACCTTTCCTTCCATGGCTCGGCCTGTGAAGGACCCTGCCTTCCACCACCCAGCAGTGTAATAGTGTCCTTATGACCACAGGGTGGTTGGCAATGACTGAGTATAAGGTTCTCCATGCCACACACAACGTCCAGATGCGCTTCTCAAAGAGAGAATACTAATTCTCCTCCGTATATGGAAAGCATTTGCAAGAGAAGCCAACAGACAAATGTTGCTCAACTCCATTTTGCATTATTAACAGTCCCCCGGTAGCCAATTCACTAATAAATGTGATATACATAATTAGGGTAACATCTTCTTAGGTATTGCATACACAAAGAGATGAGCTTGTCGGCAGGCACATAAGCTGCTCTTTGCTACTGTCCCGTTGGAAATGAGCTGCCTTTCTAGTAGCCCTGTAGAGGGTTTTTATAATAATCTGTAAATATGGATATGTGATTTCTTTTGTGTGCAAACATACCAGTTAGGAGCTGTTCCTGAGTTTTGTCCCTGAGTGGTGGGATTAAAGGCGTGAGCCACCACCACCTTGTTCGCTATATCTTTAGAAAACAACTAATTTACAGAGATCCACCTGTCTCTGTTGATGTTAAAGGATTGGGCTAACACTGCCCTGCTCATATATTTTATTTTAGCTCCAAATCACTCCCACTCTTAGAGATTTAGAAAAAAAGTTTAAACTGCGGTAATGCTTTGAATTTACTTAACACATTTTAATCTCTTAACTGTTTCTAATACCAAACAACAAAAATATTCTTTTTATTGAAGAAAAAAAAAAAACTCAAAAGCTGATACCGAAGATGACCTGGGCCACGTGGCTATCTATATTCTAATATTCTAACATAGGATTAAGATGTGGTTTAATTTTTTTTTTTTTTTTTTTAGTGGCTATAAGGAAAGTTTGCCTTTAGTAAATTGTTGTTCAAAAATATTATTACTATTCATTTTTATTTTTTCATGCCTGATCAAGTGAAAGGCATTTGATAGTCTTTATGAGTTAGTTTGGACTGAATGGCCAAGCTGTCTGATGAACTATTGCCTCTCCTTATCCAGGAGGTCTCTCCTGTTCAAATGGAATCTTTATCAATCTTGTGGTATCCACGGTCTTTCTTCTCCTGTGGAAACAAAAACAAAGCCTGTTCCCCAGCATAACACATATCTCGGTTTCCATTCTAAGGTCAGCATATCTTTAAAATATATAGGCTGATTAATCCAGCAGTTTTTTTCTACTATCCAATGTCTCTCCACAGTTGTAATTTCCTGAGTATGTACAACCTGAATGGTTTATGACTATTCTTGATAATACCTTTTAACATTTTTCTCAGAAGCATTCTATTTTTTTTATGGTTTGTTTCTGAACTTGGACAGATGTTACTCTGTGTTTTCCATTGCTGCAACAAATCTTGACCCTATAAATTCATGGCTATGTTAACCACATATGGCTTTAATTTTCCTATTTGTCCTTCTGGCCCTATACATTTGAGCCATCTTCCACTTTGTTTTATCCAACAAGATAACGTTCCAGGCCCTAGACGCTGAATATTTACCCCCTGAAGAGACCAATAAGATTTTGGAGAAAATTATTGTTACATCTGCTCTTAGGTCTACTAAACCTTCAATTTTCAATGTCACTTATTTGTAATTTTAGCTTTGGTGTCTGACCATTTATAGCAATTTGCCAAAATACTTGTTTTCTGGTCTCTCCTGAAGTTTTTGTTTTATCTACTGAAGGTGTTCTTTTCTTCATTATATCTAGAGCAGTGTTGTTGTTAATAACAGGCATTAAATCTTTTAATTTTTTTGTAGATGAGTTTCTTCCGTGCTGACAGGGAAGATTGAATTGAGTTTGGTACCAGGACCTGCAGGAGGCCCTTAGGGCATTTCGAAGGGTCACCTTGTCCTTTGCTTGTTTGTCTGTATTTCAGCAGTCTAACACGGGCCATTGGCACGCCTTCTGTATGCTCCACAAGGCTGGGGCATTCTTTTTGGATTATCTCTAGAAAAACAAAATATTTCTAGGAACACCTTTCTTACAGCAATTAAAATATTTGACCTTTTAATTTTTTCCTTAAAAAGTCAAATTTTTAGAAATTATTTCTCCTATCAGAGTACCATCATAAAAGTGAGATCCAATATCAGCCGTATTTTTAATCTATTTATCTATTGGTACTGATCTTGCGTTTTAACACATGAACACACCCTTTTGCCTTCTGAATTAGCGTTTTCTTTTTTCTAATATATATATATATATATATATATATATATATATATATATATATATATTCACTTTACATCCTGAATATAGGCCCCTCCCTCCTTTCCTCCTAATCCCACCTTCCCTTCCTCTTCCCCCTGTCCCTACTTTCCTACTCCTCACAGAAGGGGACGCACACACACACACACACACACACACACACACACACATACACACACACACACACACACACACACACACACACACATACACACACCAGCACATCAAGTCACATCAGGACGAAGCACATATTCTTCCCCTGTAGCATGATGAAGCAGCCCCACCAGAGGGTAGTGATCAAAAAGCAGGCAACAGAGTCAATGTTAGAGACACCCACCTCTCCCCTTTCTAGGGGACTCTCATGAAGACCAAGCTGCCCATCAGCCATGTGTGTGTAGGGACATAGGTTGAGTCCATGCATGGTCCTTGTTTGATGCCTCAGTCTCCACAAGATATCCTGGGCCCATGTTGGTTGACTTTGTAGATATTCTCATGGACTGCCTGTCGCTGGGTCCTTCTCTTCTTCTTCTAACTCTTCCACAGACTCCCTGAACTCCTTCCATTATTTGGCTGTGAGTCTTACCACCTGGCTCAATCCACCACTTCGTGGAGCCACTCAGAAGACAGCTGTGCTATACTCCAGTCTGCAAGCATAGCAAAGTATCATTCATAGTGTCAGGGTTGGCTCTCTCCCATGGGGTGGGTCTCAGGTTGGACCAGACATTGGTTGGACATTCCCTCAATCTCTGCTTCATCTTTATGCTTGCACATCTTGTAGGCAGGGTAAGTTTGGGGTCAAAGCTTTTGTGGGTGTGTTGGCGTTCCCCTCCCTCCACTAAGAGACCTTTCTAGTTAGGGGTGGCCTCTTCAGTCTCGATGGCCGTGCTGCTAGGAGTCTCACCTAGAGTCACCTCCATATCCTTGCAGAAGCCTATGCTATTGTAGGTTTCCAGCTTGTCACAGAGATGCCCCCACTCACAGTTTCTCTTTTCCCTGAAAGCCCTGTGACAGTCCCACCCTCTGCTCTCCCCACATCTGATCTCTACCCTAATTTCTCTCAGTGCTCCCTCTCCTGCCCTGTTCCCTCTCCTCAACCTCTACACTGTCTATTCTATTTCCTCTTCTGACTGAGATGTCAGCGTCCTCCCTTGGGCCCTCCTTGCTACTTAGCTCCTTTGGGTCTGTGAGTTGTAGTGTTTATCCTGTATTTTAATGGCTAATATCTGCTTATAAGTGAGTATCTACCATGTGTGTCTTTCTGGGTCTGGATTACCTCACTCAGGATGATATTTTCTAGTTCCACCCTCTTACTTTTATGGGCCTTTTCCCCTATGTTCTGGCTGTTTACTCCACCTCTTGACCTATGGTTGATTTTATTTAATTCAAGCAGAAAGCTCTGGAATTAAAGGTGTGTGCTAGGGATGAGCCACACCACAGCTAGAAACATTTTTTCAGTTTTTCCAGTAAGCAACACAATCTCAGGGTTCACATTGTGACCGAACATCCTGCAGCAGATCGTAAGTCAGGCACATAGCTACTGATTAGACAGTTAACTATTACTGTTACCCGTATCTCCAGTCTACGCAAGTGCAGATCCTTGATGACACTAAGGGACCTTGAGCAAAGATCATGGAACCAGGGCCAAATCCCACCCTCGTCCACATAGATGGCTGTGGAGTTGCAGACATGTAGGCTGAAGACCGAGGAAGAGAGACAGAGACTGGAGCCAGGTCTCTGGAAGGTGGGAAGAAAGACACAGACAAAATGAAGGATGTACCTAAGATAATATGATGTATCTCATCTGACCCCTGGTGACATCTTACTGAATAAGTACCATTTCTATTTATATAGTGAAACTGAGGCAGAGAGGGGCTAAGAGATTTGCCTGAGACTAACAGTGGAGAAATGGAGCCTGGAGCCAGGATCTGCCTCATTCACGGTCTCTAATGCTGTGTTGTCAACAGCATCTATCCACTTCTGTGGGGAATGACTCAGGAGGGATGAGGACAGGGTGACTGTTCCTCTGGGGGAACAGAACCAGCACCGGGGCTTACGTCTGGAGTGTCGGCTTCATGTGTAAGTTTGGAAAATGTATCCAGAATGACAAAAGAGTGTTTTCAGCTGTACTCTGCGTGCAATGCCAGGCTAAGGATAAAGCCAAACAGAGCCATAAATAGGGCCCCAAACCGAGCCATAAATAGCTTTCCATGGGATTCTTCTCATAGACACCCCTTGTTCCTTCTGTTTGGAGGGTAATCTTGAGCATGCCTCATGAGAACAGCTGGATCTGTCCTGGGCATGGGAGCCATTCATAACCACTCAACTGTGGTGCCCTCTGTGTGGCTAGAGGGCACTATCCCAGAGTTGGCAGATGGCCCCAGAGAGGAACTGCATCCATCCTTGCCTTTCCTAAGCAGCAGGTCTCCTACAGCTATTTCTTTGCAGGGACTCATCCTAGGTGCGTATGTAAGTCTGAGTTTGCTAAAGAATATATTTCTATAATTTTCTCTTATTAAAAAAACAGTGTTTAACAAGCCAATTGGTCTAAAATATTCTAAACAGTGAGGACATTTTTGTCCCACAGTAGGAGGTGACGTCACTATGATTCTACATGGAAAACTTAAGATGAGAAGCCATGCCTCCTGACTCACTATCCAGCACTATCCTGTCCCAAAGCAGTCTCCCTAGCTCTCTAAGGGCACAGCTGGTGTGTCTAAAACTGAAAGGGGTTTAACTGTTTGTCCCCCTGCCCTCTCCCTCCCCAGCCTGCCTACTCAACATCTCCCTAGTTCTTTCTACCCACAAAAGCTAGCCACTCCTGGGAGCACTCCTGCTGCACTGTGCTGCCTCTTAGACAGGGAAAGCACCAAGGCCAGGCCGAGCTGCCACAGCATCGCCCCCTCTTAGATAAGGCACTGCCTGCCCAAACCCCACAGTCTTCTCAGTGGGGACGGTGAGGAAAAGAAAGGCCGTGACCACCTGCTGCACTTGGAGGCTCTGTGTAAGCGAGGTTATGTGAAGTAGGCAGACGCTCCCGTCAACGCTCACGAATGAGTAGTCTAGAAAGTCAGACTGCTTCCTCAAGCCACAGAACCAGCTGGCAGGGGCAGGAAGCAGTTTGCACTTGCACCTAGATTTATTTGAAAAAGTCTTACTAATTGGCTTCCTCGGTTCACAAAGCTAAGATGTAAAATCAATGTGTGCACTTGTGCCCAAAGGTCTGCCCATGGGAAGAGTGCTTTCTGACCGTAAAGGATGACCGCTTGCCTCCAATATGGCTGACACAGGCGCAGTAGCTCCAGCAGCCCAGTGCTTAACCTATCAGAAAACTTGTCTTCTACAAGGGTGTTTAGGAACTGCAGCCATCTGGCAGAGAAGCTCTTATGACGTGGGGAGTGGAGGAGATGTCACTGGCAAGGAAGGACCTATGGATAGGCTGGTAATTATTGCATATCATCGAATGGCTACACACTGTCCTGACTCCATTTACAAGATAAAAATTCAGAGTCCTGTCCAGAGACAGCCCCAGGCTCCACAATGTCCACTGCAGTGCCCATCAGCCTTCAGAGATAAAGATAAGCACCACAGGACAGCAGCTGGGGTTCATTAAACCACAGGCCAGGGCCCTCTCAACATGAGGCTCAGGGGGAGGGGGCCAGGCAGCCAACACTCACTGTCCTAGTAAAGTGTCACTAACTCTTTGTAAATGAAAGCAATAGAATAGTGTATCTGTTTATAATGAAACCAAGTAAGAATTGTTCAAGTGGTTTCCCCTCTGTCTTGTTTCCTCTCCTCTCTCTCCCCTCCTCTTCTCCCCTCCCCCATCTCATGTTATCATTGCTTTATAAAATAATGTTGAGACCAAATGTTGACAAGTTATTTTGTTTAGAGTCCCTATATGATAAATGAAAAGTGATAATTGTTTGCATGCCTCCAGACAGGATATTCCAATGGTCTAAGGCTGGGAAACTCCTGAGCCAGACTCTGCTTTTGAGGCCAGTGCCTTCTCCCAATAACCAGTGTCAGCGAAGCTTCCGTCCTGCATTCAGTTGGCGACTGTTCCATGTATTCAGTATGTTCTAGCAAAGTCATCCCTTTTCTTTTTTTCCTGTTTAAATATTGCTGACTTCTGTCAAAAGAGACAACATAGAGCAGTCACAAGAGTAAAAATTCAAAGCCTAAAGCACTTCAGCTTCCTAACATTTTTAAGCAAGCAGATGCTGGTGGAACACAGCCCTCCAAACCCCCCAGCCATCAGCAGCTCTCGGAAATAAAATGCGGGTGACATTGACTCCCAGATAGAGCAGCTTATGGCCTATCCCCAACGAAGTCAATAAGAGCATCTCTTTTCTTAGTAAAGGAGAAAGGAAATGGGGGCTATGAGAGGACGTTTGCTCCTCATACAGCATAGACATAGCTTCATGGAAACTTAACACGTTACTATTCTTTAAATGTCTAGGTCTCTACTAGGATCAGGAAACATAGCCACACTAATGAAAGGCCCATTATTCCTCCTGAGTCAGGAAGCCACTGGTGGTCAAGTAAATCCAGTTGTGTCCTTTCTGCTTGAAGTCTAGCTAGTCAAGAGCCTGGGGGATGTTCCTGTATCTGAGTGTCGGAGCCTATGTGGTGGAGAGTTCTAGAGACTCCTAGCCCAGTGTTTTACTCCATGGTACTTCTGTGCAGTTGAAGGCCAAGCCAGAGTCTTCCCTCTGCCTTGTACACCATTAAACATACAACAACGCAGTGGTCCCCTGAACTTGAGAACAGACAGACGTCCTGCCTTATAGGGATTATGACCTAAGTGGTTTTGCTCCAGCACATGTGGAATTAAACAAAACAGACAGCTGATTGTTTTTAAATCCACATCCACAAAACCAAGTACCACAGTGCTCCTCAGCTCCAGAACCAGAGACTCCAGTCACAGAAGAGGCTCCTGGTCACACGCACTTTGGCCTGAGAGCAGAGCAAAGAACACAAAGGAAGGAAAACAGAGACAAAGAAAGGCAGATAAGCAGACAGCTTAAAAACACGCAGAGGCTGTACCACTGCGTGTGTCTTCTGTCCTCCCTTCCCTCCTCCCCTTCTTCTTCCTATGTATATGAAATCTGAAAAGAAATTTCTGTTGCTGGCTTCAGAAGATGAGGTGTCCATCCCTCTGCTGTCCTGAGGGCAGCTTCACATTTTACATCCCAAGGCCCTCAGACAGAGAACTAGGGGAGCCCGAGAGTTCACAGGGCATGTCAGTGACATTTCAGGGAGCCCTTTTGTCCCCTTCCCCCCCTCTGAGAAAAGCGCCTTCTTTCTTTGCCTTCTCACAGAACAGCCTGGGATTCTTGTCACCCCCCCCCCCCCCCCCCCCCATTTGAACTTCCTGGGTTTGTTAAGAGCCAGGGCATGGAGCATTCTTCCATGGCAGAGGAGTTCTGGCATTACAGAGCAGAACTAATGTGGGATTTGGGAACCCTGCCCTATTTGTGCAGTTAATTAGAGCTCCCCAGGAGCTGCCTGAGCCAGTGGTCTCATGGGAAACGGAGGTGGGGACCAGGGAAGTCTGCGACTGCTTGCACCCCGAGTGGCAGGAGCGGGTACCAAACAAATGGTCCTCGCCACCTGCCACCTGGAGCCCAAGTCAAGGCAGCAGAGTGGCCCCGCTTTCATCAGGTCCCCAGATGATAAAATCAGCTCTCTAACGCCAGTGTTTGAGTCAAGTCCAGACACACTGAGTTTACCTTGGGTCAATGTAATCAGGCCTAGGTTCTAATGAGAGCAGCAAAGTTCACAGCACTGCAGCAGCGGAAAAGCTAAAGGGTTTCAACTCAAAATGACCTGTAGTCTTAATCTGGCTGGCACTCTCAGAAGATGCCAGATCTTACAGTGTTTGTTCCGTTACCTCTGAGCTTTGATTTCCTCTCCTCTGTACAGACATGTCCCAGTACCTACTTCCCTCACCCCCACCTCCGTTTCCCATGAGACCACTGGCTCAGGCAGGCCCTGGGGAGCTCTAATTAACTGCACCAATAGGGCAGGCTTCCCAAATCCCACATGAGCTCTCTGTCACAGCACTGCTACAAGTGCCGCATACAAGGCACCATAGGACTTATGCAAATGAATATGGGTGGCTATGTCCCAATTTCACTTTATCTGTAACTGGACTTTTGGCCAGTTTATTGGGTTCTTTTTCCTACCTTCCTGAACCACCCTCCCAGCCACGTGGCCTGTTGTTACCCCTCTCTTAGTCTCGCCCTAGCACTTGCTTCACCCATGTCTCAGTGGCAGCTCCTGCGCCCCTCTGCCCCCGCTCCCAGACCCTCTCACTGGGATCGGAAGTCCCGCCTTAACTCTCCAAGCCATTGGCCAAGCTATTGGCCATTCACCTCTTTATTTGAACAACCAGAAGGTGATGGAAAACAATGTTTGCGAAGTACTAAGAATAGGAGATGCTGCATAATAATGACAATACAAAGTCTGGACTGTAATCAGATCTCTGCTGGAACAGAATTCAGCATCTGAAAATACAAGGACAATCTTTACACCGTGCACCAAAAGATTATCCCTATACTAAGAGCATGGCTATATTAACTCTTCGATCATTTGTGGACCCTATAATGTAAATTTAGATTAGAGGCCAGAAGCTTTCCCATGGGCTAAATATTCTCCACTGCATATTTTTATAGACAAATTAGTGAGAATTTTTGTTTCTTTTTTAAAAAACACAGAAATGTTTTGTGAATGTGCTTTTGTTTTCATCCCAGGTGTGGGATATGGGCTGCTTCAGGTTGTCCACAGCGGCTGGCTATGATTTGTCTCGCGATCTGGCAGAGGCATGATTTTGTCAACTGAGGATGGTCTTTGTTTGGAATTCTGGGGACTCTTGAGAGGGTATAATGTGAGAGCCCCCGAGAGGGCCTGTAGTGGTAATGGCATCTGCTGCTGCTCCCCCTGCTGCTGTTGCTGGTCAATGCCCCCCTAATTAGCAGGAAGCAATCTAATGATATCAATGGCCCCTTCCCCCTCTAACCTTCTTTCTCTCCTACCTGGTGTTGTGGGTTTGGAAGGGACGGGGTGGTTCAGGAAGGTAGGAAAAAGAACCCAATAAACTGGCCAAAAGTCCAGTTACAGATAAAGTGAAATTGGGACATAGCCACCCATATTCATTTGCATAAGTCCTATAGTGCCTTGTATGCGGCACTTGTAGCAGTGCTGTGACAGAGAGCTCATGTGGGATTTGGGAAGCCTGCCCTATTGGTGCAGTTAATTAGAGCTCCCCAGGGCCTGCCTGAGCCAGTGGTCTCATGGGAAACGGAGGTGGGGGCGAGGGAAGTCTGTGACTGTGTGCACCCCGAGTGTCAGGAGCATGTACCAAAGAACTGTTCCTTGCTACCTGCAACCTGGAACTAGCAATATTTACCTCTGGGCCTCTATGGGAAAAGCAATGCTGACGTCTGCTCTAATTTCTCCCAATTTAAAGACCAAAGAAATGAGCCTCAGGCATCCTAGGTGACTTAGCTAAGGCTACACAGCTGCTCACAAGGTGAAGTAGGATTTGAATTCAGTTGCCTGTGAGCTTTGGTGTGTAACATGCATGATCAGCATGTGCAGTATGTGGCACAGAGGACATGCTTGCTACTCCACTAGCGATCATGGGCATTCTTGGTGGCACTCCGTCCCAGACCCTCCCTACTCTCTGCGGTTCCAGTCAGCTGAACCTTGGCCATATTTCAGGCCAGCAGACCTTTTCCAGCAACTCAGTCAATCATGTAGCTTCAGGAGCTCTGGCATCACCGCCATGTCTATTTTAAAATGAAGAAACTGCTGCAGATCTCAGAGTCCAGGCATCTTTTACACTCCTACACGGGGCCATCCAGTGTTACATTGTTAGGAGCTTTTGGAATCATTGTTTTAGACTGCCAGCTAGCTCTTTTTTTTGGGGGGGGGGGTTGATTTTTTGAGACAAGATTTCTCTGTGTAACATTGACTGTTCTAGACTCACTTAATAGGCCAGGGTAGGGGCTGGAGAGATGGCTCAGCGGTTAAGAGCACTGACCGCTCTTCCAGAGGTCATGAGTTCAATTCCCAGCAACCACATGGTGGCTCACAACCATCTATAATGTGATCTGATGCCCTCCTCTGGCATGCAGGCAGAGCTCTGTATACATAATAATAAATAAATAAATCTTAATAGCCCAGGGTAGCCTTGAACTCACAGAGACTCACCTACCCCTGCCTCCCCAAGTGTTGGGATTACAGATGTGTGCCACCATACCCAGCTAGTAAACGAGCATTTTCAAACAATGTCAATGGCTATTCTAGATATCCCAGGACCAGCAAGACGTCGCTGCTCAAACCTGACAACTTGACTTGGATCCCAGTTTATCCTCTGCCCTCCATGTGCACACAGGAATACACACTCACACATGCACACAGTAATAACAACGAGACTGAGATGAGGGTAATAAATTTTAAAAAGGAAGTATCATGTTCTAATTGAGGAGGAAAAATCAAAATCCTGATGAGTCAGCAGCCGACATTTAATGGCTATTTAGTAGGATTCATTCACAGACGTGAATTCTACGAGCTGTAGACAGGATCAGGGAATGGTGGACAAATCAGGTGGCACCTGAAATGTGAGGTCGAATTTGCAAAGGAGAGGTGCGGATTTGAATGTTTAAAAGAAAGAAAGAAAGAAAAAAAGAAAGGAAAAACCCAAAAAAGGCGCAGAATGGAAATTCTCAGAGGAAATGGAGTCCTCAGCAAATCAGTGGAATGTGTAGAAAAGAGGAGTTGACAAGCAGTGCAGACCCTGTCTGCGGCGTTTTGAAAGCCAGAGAGAGATTTCCGGGCCAGTCATAGGGGCACCTACGCGCTCTCCTAAGTCTAGACTGCTGACCACGCATTTTTCACACATCCTGTTCTTGATTACACCCGACCACACTATGGCTGGCTGAGTGCGTGTTCTGTCTCCAGGTATGTGGACCTGACTGAGGTGGTAAGGGAACAAAGACAAGACAGACGGGACATACAGACAGAAAACTGGAGTCAGAGGCTCTGGGCTCTCAGATAGGGAAACCGCAGCAGCTGGAAGTTCAGCATTAACCAGAGAGGCAGTGTTACTGCGTGCAGCTGACAAGGAAGCAGGCTTACTACACAGAGATAAAGAAGAAGGCAGGGTTTATGGTGGACGGCTGGATCAAGGGGAAAGATTTCCCTAATCCCAGGAGCCTTCTCTGTAGGGGAGCAGTCTTCAGGATGTGAATATCCAGGAGAGAGAGAGAGAGAGAGAGAGAGAGAGAGAGAGAGAGAGAGAGAGGGAGGGAGGGAGGGAGGGAGGGAGGGAGGGAGGGAGGGAGGGAGAGAGGGAGAGGGAGAGGGAGAGAGGGAGAGAGGGAGAGGGAGGGAGAGAGATGTGATGACCATTTTCTCCAAACACTGTCAACATCTACTCTTGACTCAGAAGAACACTTTCCGTGCCTGTGATCTGGGTCTGAGGCTCTGGGATCCTTGATATGGCTGGTTCATGTCAACAATACACATTCACCCGGGACTTCACTCACTCAGGCTTTTCTCCCCTCCCTACAGTGACCAGCTTTATAGATAACGAAGCTAAGGCATAGGCCATGGCAGCAAAACATCAGTGGGAAAATTGGAAACAGTCACCGCCCAGAGTGTCTGGGCTGCTGTTTCTCTTCTGTGCTCATGGTTGGGCCTTCCTAGCAATGCCCTTTCAATAAATCCCAATTTCTGCGTGTGAAGCTGTCATGGTTTATTTGAGGCTGTTGCTTATTATCAGTTTCTCACAGACTCAATGAACTACAGACCCTGTGTCTCTTGAACCACCCTGTCAGCCCCGCTACAGACAAAGGGGAGCTGAGAAGGGGTTGCTTTCAGGAAAGGAGCCTTTCTGCCTGCCAAATCCAGATGAGCCACTGCCGGGAAAACAGAATAAAGGAAGTAGCATAAATCCAGAAGCCTTATACGAGGCTGTGAAGCAGGCGTGAGCTGGGCAGCTGGAGTCTGAGTTTGGAAAAGCTAAAGAGGACAAGTGAAGAAGAGAGGACCTTCTATTTCCCCATCTCCTATATTTTTCTTACCTAGAGTCCCAGTAGGATGTCCTCACATCTATCCCAATCTCCAAGGATACAGAGGGTCCTAGAAACCTACAAAAAGAATATCATGATGGGTGGATTGGGGCCCAGGGGGCTCTGCTCAAACTATGGCACTAACCAAGGACAATACAAGTAATAAACATCAAACCCATACTCTGACCTAGCCAATGGACAGGACATTCTCCACAGATATTTGGAGAGCGGGGACTGATTCTGACATGAACTCTGGTGCTCCATATTTGACTACCTCCCCTTGGTAGAGAGGCCTGGTGGCACTCAAAGAAAGAATAAGCAGGCTTCCAAGATGAGACTTGATAGCCTATGACCATATAGTGGGGGAGGAGGTCCCCTTGGGTCATAGACCTAGGGGAGGGAAACAGGGTGAAAGCGAGAGGGAGGGAGGAAGGAGAGGATACAAGTGATGGGGTAACAATTTAGTTGTAATCTGAATAAATTAATAAAACAAATTTAAAAAGAAGAGAGGACCTTGTGTGAGGTTGAGGAGCGTGAGACCAAGGGTGTGAGACTGAGGGCGTGAGCAGTGCTGCTCAGACCTCAGCGCGTAGACAGCCTCCGGTGGGGACACTAACCAGCATGGAGGCTTGTCTCCAGCCAGGCTTTATTGTGTCGGGCTGGTGAGGTGGCTCAGTGGGTAAAGGCACCTAACCTGCCCTGACAGCTTGAGCTCATGGTAGAAGGAAAGAATGAATCTTGCAAGTTGTCCTCCGACTTCCACGTGAACCATGACACATGCATGTAGCTCCTAAAGTTTTAAGAGAAAGGGCAGGGCTCCATGCTGAGCCAGGAATGCAGCGTCCTGCCACGCCTGCCCAGCAGCTCTAGGAAGCAGAAACAAGAAGGACAATAGACAACCTTCACACGCATGTCAGCACTTTTCAGGCTCCGATCAATGCTCATGTATCAGTCTACTCGGTCTTTATGTCCTGTATGTTACAAGGTGTTACCGCCTCCTTCCCACGGACAGGGAAGAGCACAGCTGGGGTCATGCACCGGTAAACACAGAAACAAAGCTCTGAACGATGGTGCTTAGGCTCCCCCAATCTGCACTGCCAATTGCCAAACTGCCTCAGGAGGAAATCAGGATAGGAATTCTGCTTCCAGTTTCATGCACCATAAGAAGAGGGTCCGAGAACTTGCTCCAAGAGAAATATGGCTTTTGTGCTGGCGTTTGGACCAGGTCTTGATTCTGATCTTAGCACTGATCACATCGGATCACTCCTGATCAGATCAGAATCACATCAGATGCTGTTGGAGTGTAAGTGTGCTACAACCTCAACCCTGCCTATACAAACTCTTAACACATTGTTTCCACTCATACAGAGCATCTCTGACCTCAGTAGAAGAATCAAAGGGCAGATCAGCCAGGCTCATAGATGCTCATTAAAGGTCTTGCCCTCCAGGCTGTGACCCTTTCTTTTTTCTTTTTCTTTTTTTTAAAAATTATTTATTTATTATGTATACAGGGCTCTCTGCCTGTATGTACACCTGCCAGCCAGAAGAAAGCATCAGATTACATTATAGATAGCTGTGAGTGACCATATGGTTGCTGGGAATTGAACTTGGGACCTTTGGAAGAGCAGTCAGTGCTCTTAACCTCTGAGCCATCTCTCCAGCCCCCTGTGACCCTTTCTGAGTGAGGGCATCATTTCAGTTCCCTATGGCTCCACAGAGCCTGGCATGTGGAGAGGAGGGCTATCTCCCAATACGTGTTTATTGAGCACAGCATGTTCAGGCAGCAGCTATGGGCTGTTTCCTTTCACGGTGATACAGTCAGCAGGTCCAAGTGTTGGCTTCTTCCCCTTGGGATGCCCTTTCATTGGTGAGGTGACAATGGTGTCATTGTGGGCTTGTCACCTGACCCTTCTCTAAGTTGTACTTAGCAGAAGCATTTTGTGGTTAAAGTTAATCCAAGTCTTCCTGGAACCCACACCTTCATACTCTTACCTCCACATGGTACGTCAAGGCTCCAGCCAAAAAGCTGTTTGCCAAACACTGGCACTACTTACATCATTGGAGGCTTTTCATACAGAGCCCGCCACTCAGCGGCTGGCCATTCCCATAATCCTTCATTCTAGCCTTCTGCCTCTGAGAACACGTTCTTAGTGTCTCTCCACTGGTGCCCTCTCTGGACTCTCAGTGCCCCAGATCCTTTTTCATAGCCAGTGTATGTGCGTCATCTCCTCCGGCCTCCACTTGCTCCTAGGCACACAGCTGGACAGCTCAGCTGCCCCCTCAGCTTGGCCTGCCAGGGTTACTGGTCCCTCTTGCTCCTAGCCATGTCACTTCCTGTTCCACAGGATGAGGCTGTTGAGGTTATTCTGGGAGCAGCAATCTCTCTCAGCTCAACTGAGTCACTTAATGAAAGTTAAAAGCATTTTTTTTCTTTTTTAAAAAGAGTACATTAAATCTCTTAAGGGCAGTTAGGAGAATGACCTCTGCCGCCTGAGTGACCTGGGTTCAAGATCTAGTTCTTCCACTTACTGGTTGTGTTATTCTGGTTGTATTTATAAGGGTTCTCTTAAAAAAACAGAATAAGTGGAATATACAGGCACACATGAAAATAGTATCTTTGTATGGGTCTGGAAAGGAGGCTTAGTGGGTAAGAGCACTTGCTGATATGGCAGCGGGCCTGGGTTCAATTCCCAACACCCATCTGATCACAGCTTCTGGAGTCCCAGAAGACCTGACTCCCTCTTCTTGCCTCCACAGGCACTGCATGCATATGATGCACATACATGCAGGAAACCACTCATACACATAAAAATAATGTTTTTAGTTGGCAGCATCTTTTTATGACTTCCAACAAATACTTCATCTGGAGTATTGACTACTCAGTACACTTTATCAGGGACACCAGATCTACGCCAAGTGTAGAGAAAGGACGGAGAATTCTGCTTGTTGGTCACCACCTCGAAGCCGAGCACTCCCGTAGCCATTTTGGGGATGTTATTTAATTTAATCTTGACATGGTTGTCCTTTCAGACATGGAGACATGGAGGCCCAGAGAGGCTAATGCACCAAAGATATGATGAGTGGTGGAATGTTGATCTACTGCACTTCAATTGTTGGACCCTAGAGTCCAATTCAGGGAGGGGGTCGCCGCGAGAGACCACTCAAGTCACACAGGCTGGAGGTATATGTGAAATTTATTACTGACACATCAGAAGTCCCAGTTGTTGATGTGTCAGGGTCCCTCAGCCCTCGGGAGGTGAAGGACCCCGAGTAGCTGTTACAGGCTAGCTTTAAAGGCTAAAACCACAAAGCACGTGGGGTTTCTTATCAAGTGAGACCATATGGACATTAGGACATCTGGCATTGGGAGTCTCTTTGTGGGGGCTTGGGTGTGGGTCTCCAGAGCAGTTACTGAAAGCCGTATGGGGACATCTGATATATGGAAACTTACATGTAACTATTCTGGGAACTAGGGTGGAACTTTTGAAGTTAGCGTTAACAAGAACTGGGCAACGCTGGACAAGCAAGCAAGCATCTTGTATTTTATAATTTTACAGTTTCTCACAATAAACCAAGTGTTCTCAGATGAAGGCCCTCTGTGAGGGACCCATGTGGTGACAGTGTCTTTGTTTGTGTCCCTTTCTGGTCCATGGGAGTGGCTCTGAGTTCATCTGCAGCATTACACATCTCCGTGCGAGGTGACATATCCCTCACTTATATAGATGCAGGTGACAAGCCTAGGGGAGCCCCAGTCATTCTGGGAATTATTCTGGACCAGAAGTGGGACATACAAGGTGGACGAGCAGTGGATCAGATTTTGCTTGTTCCAAGGCGTGCTTTGCAAGTCATTTTGTTGTTTCCTAAACAAGCCTCAGCTGCGCGCTTACACTTTGGATTTGTGCCTTTAACACCTCTGGCTATTGAAAGCCAATGTGTCATAATGTGTCATGTCCTTCAGAGAGCTGAGGGTTAACCCTCCTTCTCCTTTGGTGGTTTGAAACTAATTACAGATGTGGCTTGTGCCTATAAATGAAATGGATGTTTAGGCCAAATAATTTAACAACCAAAAGGAAAAAAAGGGAAATCCATTTTTTCCATTATCTAAAAATTTCATTGTCACAGGTGGAAGCAGTCTTGGCGGGCTTTACCCTTGGGGCACCCCATGAATACCTTGTGATAGACTGAGTGGAGCTATCCTGGGCCTGGAATTCAGGAAGCAGACCTGGGAACCCCACCTGGGCTATTGTTTTCCTAATGGACCCTCAACGGGAGAAGGAGACTGCCCTTCCCATGTGACTCAGGCAGGTGGGGAAGAGAAAAACAACAGATTCAGCCGGGGGTTTGGGAGCGTGTGTGGAGAAAGCGAACAGGCTGGACTATCACGCGGGCCAGAGAGACACCTAAGGACTCATCCCGTGGAACGGATACCGGAAGGTTCACTCTTTTGTCCCTTTAACCTTTTTTCCTTCTTGTGTAAGCTAGTTGGGTTGTATAATAAGGTTTAATTGTTAAGAAACAGAGCCAACACAGGCATATTGAGGGTTTTTTTTTTTTTTTAATACACTGATGTATATGAAAAACCAGTCACAGGCCTTCATTTTTACTTTGTCTGCATAGGAATCTCAATTTTTTTTTTCAGAAAGGAGACAGCCTGCCCAAGACCTGTTCTGTGGTGGCATATTTCCTTGTTGGAGCTCTTGTCTTAGAGTGTGCCTGCCTGGGCAAGCAGGTGTGTCACAAAGGATGACTATCAAAAATAAAAACACTCCTGGAGTACTGACAGTAGGATTCAAAGATTTCTGTCCATCTTACCCTTTCATTCCTTCCGCTTTGACGGTGGCCTGAACCCCGTGCCCACCATGCCTCGCAGCCCAACATACACATCCCTTCTCCCCGTGCCCAAGGGTGAGCAGCAGGTGGTCAGTCCTTCTGTAGGGAGGCTGAACACACTCGCGCTCGGAGCCCTCCACCGGGAATCCTCTTGCTTCATATTCTTATGCTCCACGCTTGTTGCGTTCCGTCTCTAAAAACATGTCATTTTGTCTGAGATGCAGTTTCCTGCCTCCTGCGCCAATGCCCCACCTCTCCTACCTGTGACTGTCACTTCCCTCTATCCAACTTTTCTCCCCCAGGACTCATCACATATGCCTCCAGCATGCATGTATATACCCATGCCACATACACTTCATGTGGCGAAACATGTGTATGTGTACGCATGCACAAGTGTGCTGTTCCAGCAAGCTTTATTTTTGTAGTTTTATTTTTACCAAAATGGGTAGAGATAATACAGAGCCTCCTATGAACCAGGCACCCAGTTTCCCTTATTATTAACAGCTTACTGGGAGTGTTGAATTAGTTACAGTTCATTACAGAAGACTGATACATTGTGGTAACTAGCTGTATGTTACACAGTTTTACCTTGTGTGCTTTTCAGTGCTCTAGGATCGCATTCCAGATACTGCAGCCTTGCATTTGGGAGACTCCGTTCCACTGGTTTCTCTCATTCCGGTCAGGTATTTTGTAGAATGTATTTCCGTTGGGAGTTCACTGGCTATCACACTCATGATTCAACTGGAATTTTGGTATGAGAGGAAGAGCCCCCATAAAACAGAATAAAACAAAGGGCAGTTTTTGTCACATTCTGTCAAGGGATCGCGTCACTACAGCCCATCGTCCTGGTCGCCTGAGTTACCAAGGTCTTCACTGCAACGTTATTCTGTTTTCTCTGTTTCCGTACTGTAGTCTTAGGAAGGAAGTCACTGGGAACAGCCCAGAGAGTGGCGAGTTGCCCTGCACACCACGTACACTTGATATGCCTCTTCCTGTGCAGACTCACTCATCCAGCTGTGTAATAACTTGGAGACACTTACGCTTTGGAGTCTCTGATTGTTGTTCACTTGCTCCAGTTTGCAGCACTGTCACTCTGTCCACTTGACATGATTCCACGGCTGTGTGCTAACTTTATGGCATTATCCAGGCTCACCATGTCCGTGTCTACCCTAGTCCTAGAACCAGCCCTTTCTCCCAGGAGCCTGGCTTCTATAAATGAGGGACATTAGAAACCAAAGTCCGGGCACCAAAGGTGCCCATCACTGTGGTTGGCCATTGATTGGCACCTTCTGCTGACATTGAAGCAGCATGTGGGTGAATAGCCCTGTGTAATGCTCTTTGTCGCTGCCAAGCTAAGCGTGAATTCAGGCTAACGGTTCCGTGTGTTACTATATAGATATTCTAGCCTCTTTCCTTCCTCAATTTAATCTGAAAATTCTTGCTCAAAAAGTGAGACACAACTCTCCATTGTCTTCCCTGGATTCACCCAACCTGCCAGGCCCAGTTTACATGTATTAGAACTTTTACCACACGTTCCTGTGGCACTTGAACAAAGGCTTACATATTTTCTTTAGAATTTCTTTTCTTCCTCCCTTCTTCCTCCTCCTCCTTCTTTTTTTTTGGGGGGGGAGGGCGGGGAGGTGGTTCAAGACAAGGTTTCTTCATGTAGCCTGGGCTGTCCTGGACTCGATTTATAGATCAGGGTGGCCTTGAACTCACAGCGATCCTCTGCCTCCCTGAGTGCTTGGCTTACATGCACCTGGTTTTCCCCTCCATCTGTCACTTTCATTTCTCTTTCTCTACCTCCTGCTCTTATCCTCTGCCTTCTCCTTTCCCTCCGTCCTCCTCCTCTTCTTTTCCTTCTTTGCTTTGGTTAGGGTCTCTATTCTTTCCTCACACTTCTCAGACCAGCACCTTGAGCACCCGCCCCCTTCAGTGGGATGGTTTCATATATGGGTGATGCACTTGGGTGATGCACTTGGCTTCTCACACACCGCTTTCTGTCCTAGAACCCCTACCTCCTAATTTGTTCTTACTGTTTCATTCACCAGTGTTTTTAAATTGCACTGTTTGTACCACACCGTTCAGGAGTTTTGACAAATGTATATATAATGCCACATACATACAATTGCAGTCTGGCATAGAGACTTTCACCACCCTGCAAAGTAAACATCTCCTAAGGTTCACCTGTTCAACTCCCCCTCCCTCCCTTCCCCTGAGCTCCTGGCAACACACGTCTTTTTATAGATCTGCCTTTTCCGGAACACCATGTGCTTAGAGCCAGGCACTGAGCAACCTTTACCTGTGTGTGCTTCATCTACTTAGCAATATGCATCTGAAACTAATCCGTATCTTCTTGTGGCTTAGTCACAGTTCTTTCATTGATAAATACTGCTTGGTATAGATGTACATTGCACTCCCGGAGGACACCTTTGTTACCTACAGTTTCCAAAGACCTGCGAGGGGACCCAGGGAGTTCCAGGTGTTTCCAAAGACCTGCGAGGGGACCCAGGGAGCTCCAGGTGTTTGAGCACTTCTCATGTTTATTATTAGAGCAAGCAAAATGTCAGGTGATGTGTGCAGATAGTTTAAGTAAATACAAGTAGAGTAAGGAAGTATACCTGGTGTTATGTCTTAACACCTTTGGTCATATGAGAAGAGCCAAGAACGTTCTTCCCAGGCCTTTGCTTTGCCTCTTCCCAGCCTCACTCCTAGTTCCCATCAGTCTTTATATTTACAACAAGTTTTCTACAGGCCTCCATTTTCCCTAATTGACTGTGGGGAACTATTAACTAATGTATTCATGACATTAACATTCAAAGTGACTACTGGCACAGATGGATGGACATGTACCTGTAGCAAATCTTTCATATTTACTGTATATAGTCCTTATCCTGCCACCCGTTAGGAGGCAGGGTCTTCCTCTGTCCCCCTAATTAGCCTCAAATTTATGATCTTCTTGACCTGTCCTGTAGAGTATGGGAATTACAGATACGTGCCACCAAACCAATAATTTTTATTCTTAATTAACGTAATCTTTTGTTTGCTTGTTTTGGGGGACAGGGAGGTTAGGTGGCCCAATGGGTCTCAAACTGATACCTTGGCCCACGCCGTACTTTTGCCCACACTGCACTCACCCTTCCTGTCTCCCCTTTTCTCTTCTGCTTCCTCTAGTGCTCATTGGCTAGCATGGGACCCCGTCTTATCTCCTCTCCCAGAGCAGTCACCGTACTTTAGAAACTGTTAACAACTGCCCTGGAATTTGCAGTGCATGCGCCTTACTCACATAGCTGTGTCTCTCACGTGACTTTTGAAGTAGAACAGGGAAGGAAGGACCAACCATCCGACAGTGGTCATTCAGTGACTTACTTCAGGATCTGCCTCATTCACTGCTTATTTTGCCAAACCTGAATCCATTTGCTACTTGGGACAGAATAGCAGAAATAGCTGAAACGGTGCCTCTTTGCCCTGAGCCACCCGCTGACTGTCACATGTGCTCTGTAAATGCTTGCTGGCTTGCCTGCCTGCCCCACCTTGTAATCTTAGAGTATAAAGTGAGAATGCAAAGTAAACCCACAGTGAAGCCTTCATCCGCCGGTGACGTTCCTCTCCCTACTCACTGGTGTTGGAGGGCTTATTTCAGAGAGCTTACCACAAAACTGTATTTTTTTTTATTTTAAACTTACTTTATTAAATTTTGCATGCAGAGTAATGGGGTTTGATTTCATATATATCATTTTTTAAATTTTTGCTTAATGTGTGCTGTCCGTGTAGGTGCCAGAAACTTCAAGTTTACCTGTTGTCCTGTTTTTAATCTTTCTTCTCGTCTCTGATTTCCTAAGAATTTCTCCATAGATAGTCTGTGTCTTTATGCACTGTGAGCTATAATACAGCATTAAATTGGAGTCCTGCTGGTTTGGTAGGAAAATAATGAGAAGAAAATAGTCACCCTGTAATATTTTGATTTAATCTAAGTACTGGGGGCGGGAACATAGCTCAGTCAGTAAAGTATGTGCTGGAAGTCATGAAGGCCACAGTTCAACACCCAGAATTCATATTTATTGTTTTTTAAATCCAGGCATGGTGTATGCTTCTATTGCCAGGGCTGGGGAGACAGAAACAGGTAGATATTGCAAAGTCCCAGGCCACTTCTGTATCAGAAAACAAGGTGGACATTTCCTGAGGAACAGCATCCAAGGTTGACCGTTGGTCTTCACACACGCACAGGAACACGTGCACACACACGCACACACACACAAACACACTCGAGTGCACATGCATGTAAAGCTAAGTATCTGTGTGGGTTTGTGTCCCTCTACATACACACAGCGCCACTGTGATGACTAGAGCTGAAGCTGGACGGAGGTTTGGAAACCCCTTCTCTGGCAGAGCATCCTTTCCTAGGGAACACGCCATGCTTTGATCCCTCCTTCCCCTTACTCTGCAGAGCCACAGCCGACCATGCTTGGCTCTCACGGTGAGAAACTGATAGGTTCTTGGAGGTGAAACCCACTCAAGCATGTCCTTCCGCTTACACCGTGGCTGTGAGAAGCTTCTCTCACACTTGTCCACATTCAGCGTGAGCACTTCAGGCTGTCACTCAAGTGTCACTGCTGGTCCATGGTTCCAGCAACTTCTTGTCGCACAAAGATCTAGCTGCGACTGGAGTCTTCTGTCTCCAGGTTTGAGGGTGAGAGCTTGCCCTTTAACCTCAGTTTTCTGTCTAGCTCAACTCAAGAAAAGTCTGTGGTTGGTAGTTTACTGGCTTCTTCTGTTGTCCGGATTTCATGTGTTGGAGCTACAACTGGGAGTCTCTTTTTACTGTATTTCTTTACTGTTGTCCTAACTCCGCCTTATTTGAATGTATGCATTTCCTAATGGCTTTCTGGATTTTCCCTGCTACAATGTAGACTTCTGGAAGCAGGCTCTTTGTCTGTTATAGCTGTGGCTCTGTTATAACTCAGAGTAGGTGCTGAATAATACTTCTTGTGTGGAGTAATTAATGTGCAGACATTCACTGAGCACACCAATAAACTAGGCACTGTGCTTGGTGTGGAGGTTCAGCCGAAACAGAAATGTGTGTACAGCTACCGCAGGGCTTGTAGGCTATACATCCTCTTAAAAGAGACATAACACGCCACGAATAAAGGTCGGGAGGCGCTGAGAGGTCGAAGACAATGAAACGAACAGAACTGGCAGAGGGGTAAAACGCCTCACAAAGGGAGCTTGTGTGAGTTCAGTTGAATAGAACGCGGGAGCTCTTAGCTTACGTGAAGGGGATGTGACCCAGAGAAGGAACCGAAGGACCTGCTAAACCATGTGCTGGGTGATGTAGGGACTGGATGACGTCAGCCACCTCCTATAACACTGTTCCATGCAAGACTTAGCACTGTTGCTTCCCTTCACATCAGAAAACCCACCCTTAGGTGCTTTGAGTGGGCAAAATGTCACTGGTGCTGAGCAATGGAGCAAGTCATTTTCTCTCTCCTGTGAGGATGAGTCAGGCTGGACTCTAAGGGGCCGAGCACCAGTGCACCCCGTTTGAGTGCTGCCATTGTTCTCTTCTGGGTGGACGTCAGCCCTGTAAGTAGTGAGATGAAACGCAGAGCTGCTTTGCAAATGCCCACAAAGCCTCTGGGAGGAGTTTCCGCAAAGAAGACGGAGGGAAAGAAAAATAAATGTGGGCTTCTGCTCTCGAAACCTCAGCTCAGCGAGCCAGGCCTTCCCGGAATGCTGCTCGCTGCTTCAAAGGCCCATTGTAGAGAGCTTCCAGATGTGCATGGAAAGCCTCGCTGGGGAGCTCCCCAAGAAAGAGATTTTTAGGCCTGAGCGGATGTGTGGAGTCCTACCAGGTGGGCTGTATTCTGAGGGAGATTCGACCCTGAGGGAGAGATCAAGGGCAGTTACCCAGTCCAGATGCCTGAGCCAGGCAGGGCAGCCTCTCGGGTAACAAGGCAGCAATGGTCTTTGCTGGAGAGGGACAGAAAGGCCTTCTTCTCCCAAGCACTTAACTACCTGCACATTGCAGGTGACAGTCTCTTTATTCCTCCAGCTTCTCTCGGCATGCTGGGAGGGCCTTCAGTTTGGAAAGAAGGTCAACCCTGGGGCAACTAGAGTCCGTCCCTACAATGAGTCCTTTAAGGGCATAAAAACCAGGGTCCTTTGATTCTTACTCTGATCCCCTGCTCCAAGTGTCACTGCTCCAGGCACCCAGGACTCCTGTGCCCCATTTTCCTGGACTTAAATTTCTGGAGCCTTCGTTCCCATTTCCCCATCTGTAGAGGGCGATGATGAGCCCCAAACCATCCTCCCACAAGAGGGAAGGGATGGCTGAACTGCTGCACACAAAACATCTGGCACAGAGCCTGGTCCAGAATGAGGGTGCAGCCTGTTCTCACTTCTCTTCAGTCCAGTTGTTCAGGGAGGTGGGGCTGGTCCCATTTGGCCTTTAAATGCTACTTCTGTGGCTCTTTAAATTCTCTATGTATGGATATGCGCTCCGCTGCTAAGTATTTTGAGACCAGAGTATTTAGGGGGGAAAGTCCTCTTGTCTATAGCTAAAATTAGGCTTCTCTTGCTCCTCTTGTCACCAGCCCCCCATCCTATTTTAACTAATTAAAAGCATTGACACTCAGCAAGGCTTGAAAGAATTTGAGTGAACAGCTGGGGGTTGCTCCCTATGCCAACAGCTGCTGCCTCTCACTAGGCAGGCAGCAGACGAGAGTTGGGAGCCCAGGAGGGAGAGCAAGGAGGGCGCCTTGATGAAGAAGGATACAGAAAACCCGTTCACGGGAAAGCCACCTGTGCAGAGTAAAGCCTGCATCATCCCTCGTGTGCTCTGCCTTCTGTGGAATGGCAGCGGGATGCAATAGCTAATGGGAGAGTGGGCAAGCAGGGGAGGAAGGCATGGAGTGTGGCTAGCTCATAGGCAAACCACTGCGACTCCCACCGAGACTACGGTACTCACCCTGCTAAAGTGGAGAGGCCACGGGACGGCGCAACATGTGCCTCCTAAAATGTCCTCATTCCATGCCGGCCGTGAAATCTAGGGGAAGTACAAAATTCATCATGTGGCACAAGGTACCCAGGTGTACCCTGCCCTAGCACCTGGTGGTCATGCCAGCTCAGCCTGCTGCCTTTGTTTGTCCCCTTCCCTCCACCAGGCTCTCTCTTCCTGGAACTTAGGTTTCCGAGTTTAGTCTGGACTTCTTCACCATCCAGCTACATCCTGCAGGCCTCGGTGTCTCCCACTCCAGCCTTGGGAACCATCTGTGTTCTCCCCGAAATGCCCTGCCCAAAGCCTGCGTGCACTCCACCTCCCCTAGAAAAGGGCTTAAGTGATTCTCACCAGCCATAGTCTCCGTGTATGAGGGCTTAGGCTAGTGTCTTTCCTCTATGACATGTCTCCGTGTTCCTGTTCCCACTTCAAGAAACTGAAAGGTGCCTCAATAGAAAAGTGTGAAGCGAAGAAACTGTGTTTGGTATCCAGAGGTGCCATTTCAAATTTTTTGCCCGTCTGCTGCTTTAAAAAGAAAGAGGAAGAAAAATCACATCTCAGGTGTAAGTGCCAGGTCATTTAGCACCTACAAGGACAGAGTCACCTCTTCCTGAATAATTGGGCTTGCCTCACATGACCAGGTGACATAAGCTCTGCAGCTCCATGAGAGCTCTTGCAGCAGCGCTTCTCTCGATACTGTTCTCGCTCTTGTCTGCTGAGCAGGATGAGGAGAAGCTGAGGCTGTCACTCCTGGTCACCCTCATGTTCCTGAAAGACCGAGAAGACAGTTCTGTTCAAATAGTCTCACTATCGGATCATCAGCGCTCTTCATAAGTGGCTCATGAGCCCAAGAACCAAAAATTAAGAGGGAGTGCATCACTCTCATGGTTTTTTTCTCTTTCTAATATCTGCTTTTGATCCATCACCAGAGCCTGGGGTCAGCCTGCAGCATACCTCTCATGTCGGATATTATAATAAATAACTCACCCCCACCTCCTGCACCCCCACAAAGCTGAATATGCCAGGGCACCAGAGGGCTTCTTGGAGCTCCTGGGAGATGTCAGGTTCCCATAGTGCAGCGCTGTCTACCCCTGGGCACTGTCCGCCCAACAGCTTCTCTCACCCCGGCTGCCCCAAGCAGTGCCCTTCTCATTCCTCCAGTCTTGCTTCCCACCCACATCCTCTCACCTCAGTCTACTTCCTTCTTGGGTAGATCCATGCTCTCCGGCATCACCTGGTAATGCCTGTGCATTCTTGGCATCCCACTCCAGGCATGATATACATGAGGACCATGGACATACAGACACACACAATAGGACACATCTGAGGCCCAGACATGCCACGGTCCTCCTCTGGAGTCTCAGAGGTCCCAGAACAGCCCCTTGGGGAAAGGGGATTTCCATTACTCTACCTAATGTGTGTTGCTGTCCTATGCGGCCAGCTGTGGGGTCGCCTCTGCCTTGCTGCCCTTCCTCATACTTCCAAGCAGAGTGGACACGGAAAGGCTGGTCACAGGAGCAATTATTACCCTTTTCCACTTCTCAGCCCACTGGGGTTAAGTAAGGGTTAAGCCAATCTCCCTTGGCTGCCATTTGCTCCTCCCTGACTCCTCTCCAGCCTTCCTCAGCTTGTGAGAAGAATCTACAGCCCAAAGCCCAAGTCCAAGAGTCTGTACCAGACAATCTCCTGGTCATCCGTGAGCGTGGCTGCTCTCTCCAGCAAGGCATCCTTAGCATTATGGCATCGTCACCACTGATTCCCACCATTTAGAGAGGACAGCTTTTGTGAATGCTTGCTTTATGCACAGCATCAGGCTAGCAGTTACTGATACTCCTGCTGTCCTTACCATGCAGACTTTGCCCCTCCTTTAGAGAAGGCAAGGCTTAGAAAAATTAAGAAACCTGACCAGGCTAGTAAAATAGGCAAGTGTCAAAGCAGGTCTCCCCAGAGCTCATGCCACCATACTCAGCTTAGACCTGGAGTGTCCCGCAGGGAAGAAATTGAAATGGCTTTTAAAAAAACAAGAAGCGCAGCTTGTCCTCTATTGTTCCTGTATCATAGAATACCTCCCATGCACATGCCTCTGCTGAGCATCTCAAGACAGGGACAGCCAAGCCCAGAACTCACAGCGCTGATCTGTGAGACCCAGAGCAAAGAGAGATGACGACCGTGGGCATGGGGAGGGTGGCCACACATGCCTAAGTCAGAGCATTGACAAGTGAGGAGAGCAGCCGGCTCTCGGGTTCCCTGCTTCCTCCACAGATCCGTTCAAAGCAGATAAACCCCCTCTGTGAGGAAAAAACAAAAACCAAACCAAACCGAACCTGAATGCCTCTTTGAGAACATTGGTTTTGTTCTCGACTAGAAGCCACACTGAGTTACGCTAAAGGTAATGGCATTTAAAAAATAATGTTCTCAGGGAATCTCCCAGCTGAACACACAAAGAAGCTGCCCCCAGGGAATAGTACAAGGACTGTCTGAAGGGACTGACATTGGTGAGATTATAGAAATCATAATATATGGATAAATGAACACATGGAAGAAATCAGCAAAGCTCTCTCCTTCCCATATGTAAGCCTGGCCTTTGCCTAAAGTCCTTAAGTAAATACAGATGTAGCCAAACCAGGCACCAGATGGCGAACTGGACCAAGAGGTAAAGAAAGCGTTCCATGTTTATTCAAAGATGGGGTAAAGTCATTATCCAGAGTGCTGTGGTGTCCTTAGAAGGGTATCTGCGGGTCACCGAAGCCCAACCCAAGGCACAATATGACCAAAACAACGTCAACAGAATACATAACAAGTGTGATTTGCTGTAGAAAAGCCACTACCATCTTACGGGACCGGAATCTCATGCCAGAAGTTGTAGGCTTTGGATGTTTAAATCAAAGGAGCAGGAGCAGAGGGGCAGGCGAGCCTTTGCTCAGCGCTCACACGTGCCGGCAGCTCTGCTGCGTGGTCTCATTTAATGCTCTGAACTATGTGCTAGATATGGGGCAAATTCTATAAGGGTGCATTTAATGGATCAAGAGACGTTAGGTCGCTAGATCCCACCCAGGGATGCCAACCTGGCTATCACTAGTACTTCCTGTGCTCCCACCATGCTCTCTGCTTTGTAGTTCTGTGTTGTTGGAATGCATCATGTTTAACAAGGAAGACAGGTCCCTGAAGACTCTGCGCAGTGTGGAATCCCTAAGTACTCACCGTATGCCAGGCCTATGGGAATACCCACAGCTTAGGCTAAGGCTCCGCCATACCTACCCCTCCCTGTCCGAACCAGTAGGACTGGGGGACAACGTTAGCTGGCCAGGTACTGCCCTGAGATCAAAGCAAACATATGTATGCTTTGTATGTATGGGGAACAGAGCAGAACATGACTCTGCTTTCATAAAACAATGGCCTTCACCTTCCTCACTGCCTGTTCAGCCCAGTGAGCATCAATACTGAAAATGCCCAAGTACGTCCTGTGAGTCCTGGCTTTTCAGTGTGCATGAATTTACATATTGAACAAAGAAAGTTCTGGTAATGCTTCACCTTCACCTACAAGCTTGCACGGACATTAAAGAGCCCTCTCTCCGCAGCTCAGCTAACTCATTGTGTATGAAGCAGTAGGGTGAAATGCTTCCCAGGTAGCCTGGCCCGTTTCCTGACTTCACCACAAACTAAGCCTGCTGCCTCAAAAGAGCCGAGTCATTCTGTGGGTGCTAGTGTATTTGCCTCTACATGAGCGGAAGTATACCTTGAAAGCTGTTCCGAGAATCACTTTGTCTTTGCTTCCTCCTACTCGTCTGGCCTCTTTTGTGTGGGCATTCTTTTTGAATGTCTGCCTGTTTCCACATTACTCTTACTTAATTCCAGTCCCGGATGACAGAGATGTAAACCATGAAGCTGACATCTATACAGGAAGCACCAGCACACTGGCTCTCTTATTCCTGCAGTTTGGTTGGGTTTGGCCATTAGGAGGCACTAGCAAACTCTAGGGATTTTTTTTTTTCTTTCCCAGCATCCTCTTCAGGGTTACTACAAGTTGGCTGCATCCGTTTACTGCCCACCTACATATTACAGAGATGGACCTATGCTAACAGGTATCTCTGTGTGGTGGGAACCTGTTCTCACTCCCTTCTCCTCTTCAGACTGAGAGGGAGCAAATGGCTCCTTACAAACGCTTATTGCTTTTCAAGATCCATTTTTTTGCTTCATTTATTTTTACTTTCATTTTCATGTGCATGTGAATAGGTGTGCATGTGCCATGGCACACACGTGTGGCTATCAGGGAACCACTTACAGGAGTCAGTTCTCTCCTTCTAACACATGGATCCCAGGGACTGAACTCAGGCTGTCAGTTGCAAGTGCCGCTACCTACTGAGCCATCTTACCAGTCTAATGTCTACTTTTTTAATGAATACTTTTTAAAGTTTACTCCTGTCACATCAGTTTCCTTGCAAGAATCTGGTCAATATGCTATGTTAGCTTAGCTTCCTATTTCCCACAATGTTTCCATTAAATCATTTAGCTTCCATCCCCATCTTTCCTCTCACAAATGTTTTATTTATTCTGAACCACCAGCCACCCCTAAGTAAACACCCACTAATGAAACCTTTGCTTTGCTTTTCTGAGACAATCAATGCTGGTTAGCTGGATCTGAGGAATTAACGGTGATTAAGAAGAGACCAGCCTCTTTGAGGCAGAACCTTCTGGGAAGTGTTTCCTCAGGGTCAGCACATGGAGGCTGTGGTCCAGAAGGGACAGAAGAGGTACATTTTACTAGCAGATGAACTTGGCAATGTGTAATAGTCTCCTAGGTAGTACTATTCTGAAAGTGTGATAGGGAACGGAGAGCAGCTAAGTTTTGTCACCAAGAGAGGCCACTGGTGAAGGTGCAGCCTCACTTCCAGGTGACGGCTGAAGATTGAAGAAGCCATGGGAGAAGGTGAGACTTGGCTCCACGGGACGGCGTCACAGTCCCTGAAGAGAGGCCAGGAGAGGCCAGGAGAGGCGAAAGTGCAGTCCAGTTCCAGCTGGTTCTTTGAAAACATTAGTAAGATTGACAAACCTTCAGCCAGCTTAACCAAAGGAAAAATTAATAAAATTCGAAATGAAAAGGGAGATATTGCAACAGAAATGGGAAATCCAGGAATCATAAGGGCATATGTTAAACATCTTCACCCACTAACCTGAAAATTAAACCTAAAGATATTATGACTTTCTAGATGCACATGACCCACCAGAGTTAATTCAAGATGAAATAAATAATTGCAACAGATTCATAACAACAAAAGAGATAAAGCACTAATTGAAAAATCTCCTGATTTTAAAAAGCTCAGGGCCAGATGGATTCAGCCCAGAAATCCACTAGACCTTCAAAGAAGAGCTGACACCAACTCTTCTCAAATCATTCCGTAAAACAGGAAAGGAAGGAGCACTTTGCTCATTCTTTTTATGAAGCCAGTGTTACCCCAACACCAACCTAGACAAAGACCCAATGACAGCAAAAAAGAAACCTGTAGTCAGGTCTCTCTGATGAGCTCAGATGGAAAATTCTCAATAAATATTTGCAACTGAATTCAGGAACACATGAAAAAGATTATCCACCATGATCAAATTGGCTTCATTCCAGAAATGTAGGAATGATACAACATGCATAAATCAATAAATATAATCCACCACATAATAGACTCAAGGAAAGAGACCACATGATCATCTCATTAGTTGTAGAAAAGCCCTTTGACAGAATATAAAATCCTTTCATGATAAAAGTTCTGGAGAATCTAGGGATACAGAGGACATATCTCAACATGACAAAGGCAAGATACAACAAACCCAAGCCAACATCATGCCAAACTCAAAATATTTAAATCAGGAACAAGATAAGGATCTTACAGTTTACACACTGTAATCAATATAGTGCTTCAAGTCTTAGCTAGAGCAGTAAGCCAAGTGAAGACTAAACAAAGATACGTGTGTCACTCACCTTTACCAAAGAAGCGTTAGTTTTCAGCTGATGAAGAACATTGCAGAGATCTACAGCCAGTGAAGATGCAGAAGATAAGAGACTTTTGGGTACCACAGGCTGAGGATGCACTACAATTCCTGTGCCTAAGACTAGGGCGTTAGATAACGGAAGAAGGTATAAAAAGCCAGAGGACCAGAATATTCATTGCTAATGTTCTCTCAATAAGTCAGGAAGCTAAACCTATGAAATTTCAATAATGTATTTGCCTAAACCAGACCTATATAATGACAACACTAATTGACATACCATGCACTAGATTTCACTCCCTCTTATCCACCGCTGTAGTACCTGTGGGTCAGCATTAAATGAAGGCATAATGAGGGCAGAGCTTCCTGGTTCCCTATTATATCCATGGTGCCTAACGTCACACCTGGGCACAATAATATATAACATCATTTGTCCACCAATAAGGCCATTAATTCTGAGTCAGCCTTTCCATTTTGAAGAAGAAACTAAGAACCAAGTAAAGGAGGTGGCTTAGTCAAATAACTAAGCCCAAATTAAGATGCTTATTCCCATATCAGGAGTTTCCCAGCATGCCATGTGCTTGTCTGTGATACTGGTCCTGAAGGGAAGCAGACTGAATCCCTGTCCTGTGAAACTGGCTTTCACAAACATGTTCATAAACACAGCTGATATCATTGTTTTCCTTGTTTGTTTTCTGTAAAATGCCAGAAAGTCCAACCCCAAACTAAGTTCTGTTTTTCCCAATCCTAGAAGCACACACAGCTTTCATTGTCTACAAGTCTCCTCTTTATTGTTCATCTTCCATCCCCTCATGAACTAAAGGAGTCAGCTGGAATTCTATGTTGAATGATTCCTACGTTTCATTTCTTCTTCTTCTTTTTTTTTTTTAATCGCAGCTTTGCCCTGTGATATGTCACTGAGAAGATCAGGAAGTGCTGCCTTTAAATAGTGACACTCAGCAAGCGACCATGACAGTATCTGGTCAAGAATAGAGAGAGAGATATATATATAATAACCATCATCAAAATAACTAACATTTTCAGCCAGGACTTAATGCAAGATGCTATTATTAACCATAAGAGTTCTGTAGATATTTATGTTATTTCTATTTTAAAGATGAGTAAGTTGAATTACAAAGAAGTAAATTACTTATGCTATTTAGTTAGCCAGTTAAGATCCAAGGGTCCAGTCTCAGTAGTCTAAAACCCAAAGTCTTAATTGTCTTATAACTGCCTATGAAGAATGCATTGCTTTATACTTACTAACCATTACAATATACAAATGAGAGCCTAACTTTGTGTAGATATGCTAGGTATGTAGATATGCCATCCCTCAAATTTTCACTAATTTATGAATCCATTTCATCATTTGTTTATTCTTCCAAATGCAACATTTCATTATTTATATGAATTGTTATTAATATAAATAGAATAAATGCCCTCTAACATAGCCCAGTGGAGGACGTATCAAAGGCACCTATTCTACTGTGTGCTAAATGACCAACTAGGAAGAAACCAGGGGTACTGGGGCAATGCAGAAAAGATCATAAACCATCTGAAAGGACAGCCATTTCCTCTCTATGCTGAACCCCCATTTTCATCTCTCTCCTACTTCCCACTTTCCTTCCATCCCTTCACTTCCTTAGCCTCCCCAACTTTTGGGTTCACACTCAATTCTTTGCTTATCTTCTTCCTAAGACTGGTTTGGAATTGATTCAGGCTTAGCCAGAGGAATCCTAAGGCTAGGCCAGATGTCCGGTTCCACTGCCAACAGAGAAGCTGCCTCCGAGAAGCTGGTGGTCCCAACGCTGGGAAATTTGTAGAGCCTGATAGATGAATGAAGGGCTGCCTTAGATAACATGGTTACTCATCTATGTCAACACAGAGCCACGAACCTACTGACCCAGCATCCTGAGCAGCTCAGCCCATGTTCACTATGTTAATGCCACTGCATAGTGTAATTTTTATTACTTAATTTAACCCTTAGCTATTTTATCCATGTATATAATGCATAGTGATTCCCGTGACCCCCCACTCTTCCACATCACCTCCCCCTCCTTGCCTACCTTCTATTTTCTGTATACATTTCTTTCTCACGTTCCTGTTTTTGTTGGTATGTTTTGTGAGCCACTGAGTTTCCCCAGGGCTGTCTCTGTGACCCTAAAGGTTGAGCTATCTATCTGCTGGAACCTGGTGGGCTCAGCGCTGAATCCGCAGCCGAGACCAATGACTCCCCTTCTTCTGGATTCCATAAGCCCTTCCTGCATCCATGAATGATTGTTGACAAGTCTTGTGCAGACCTAGTGCAAAGGGCTGCGGTTGCTGTGACTTCCTACGCGCAGTGCTTGTGTTATGCCCAGCGGATGGCGTTCTGCACCCCTTCTCCCTGCCTTTCAGCTCTTTTACATTATTCCGTACTGCTCATCTGAAATGGTCCCTGAACTTTAGAGGAGGAAATATGGATGTCTTATTTAGAGCTGTGCCCTTAACCATCTTAGACAGCCTTATCTCCACATTCACTGCCATTCAGTACAAAGAGAAGCATCTCTGATGAAGTGTGACAGTTGTTTGGTCTGTGAGAGTAAACTTAGATGTTTTGAAGAAAGTTTGATCAGTCTACTTAAAGAACAGTAGTGTCCATGACCTCCTTAGGCACGGGTTGCTACCTCGGCCCATAGTGCCAGGCCCAGATTCCCTCCTTAAGCCCAATGAGAGAACACACACACACACACACACACACACACACACACACACACACACACACCCCATCATCATCATCATCACATCTTGCCAGCTCTTTTTGTTGCCCATCAGAGGTGGAGGATGAGAAGATACCTCACACCTCAGTTGTTAAGAAACACAGAAAACAAACGGAAACTGGGTTGGAAACGTCATCCCTGCTTGCTAGCTTTCAAAGTGACAAACGGTACAATTCAGGTTGCCCAGCTGAGTAGCCTGCGAACCACAAAACCAACCTGTCAGGCAAGATCAGGAGCATTACACTTGGAATCTTTGCTGATAACCGTGATTTCTTCTCTGGCTGCCCAGAAGCTTTTCTTTAAAAGTATTAACTGGAAAGCAGGTAGTGTAAACTTTTCTGAGAGCTTTCAAGATATTTCACTCTCCTTTTGGCCTGATATGTCCTAAGCAAACTTTTCTTCAGAAAGCCATAATGGAGCCTCTTCTTGGAAATAGTTTTAAAAATTCCATCAACCTACTGAGTTTGATGATCAACAGAGGTTAATGGTGGTTGTTGTTGGCCACCATGCTTGACATGCTCCAGGCTGGCCTAATATGTGTGACTATACTGTGGCCTCTGTGTTACCCTCAAACAAAGAAGGCTATAATTTAAAAGGCAAAGATGGAATAAAGATTCCGGGAATTTCCAAGGAACTAAGAATAACATTATACAAATGTGAGAACTGGACTGTTGGGCTACTGCAGTGTTTAGAAGTAGACCAGGCCGAATACTTGAGTTTCATTGTTTGACTCTGGGAGTGCTGGAGTATAGCCAGACTACCTAGGGCCCGCCAGCAATATAAATAATAACAGAGGCTTTTTAATATTTTAAAGCTTAGGCCTTTTGCTTGAATAGTCTTCCAGTTAGCTCATCTAATTTAACCTGACTAGTGCTGGCGCTATGTCTCACCACATGGCTAGCTGTGCCTCTCTGCTCTACTCTGGTCCTCTGTTCACCTCCATGTCTGCTGGTGAACACCCCAGTCTGTTCTTCTCCCAGTGTCCCTCTCTCTGTCATAAGTTCTACCTTCCAATTCTTGTCTAGATATTAGCTGTCAGATCTTTATCACAGCCAATCAGATTCAATTCTAGATTGCCTTATGCAGGTAAGGAAGAACAGATGTTTACAGAATAGCCTACCAGTGGGTGATGGGCCAAGAAATAACAATACCAAGATCCCGCCAGTATTTAGCTCTCTGTCAGAACAGAATTAACAATTGGATCTACAGAGACACACCTTTGTTGGCTCGGTTTCTTAACAATTAAACTTTTTTTTTGGTTTTTCGAGACAGGGTCTCTCTGTGTAGCCTTGGCCGTCCTGGACTCACTTTGTAGACCAAGATGGCCTCGAACTCACAGCGATCCGCCTGCCTCTGCCTCCCGAGTGCTGGGATTAAAGGCGTGCGCCACCACGCCCGGCTGACAATTAAACTTTATTATACAGCTAGCTTACACAAGTGGGAAAAAGGGTTAAAGACAAAAAAGAGTGAACCTTCCGGTATCCGTTCCACGGGACGGGTCCCTAGGTGTCTCTGGTCTGCGCTGGTCCGGCCTGTTCGCTGATCCTTTTTCCAATCCACGTGCGCTCAAGCCCAGTCTCCACCTGCTGCTACCCTCTCTCTTCTCTGCCTGCCTCTCTGTCACATGCAAGGGGCGGTCTCCCTCTCACATCCAGGGTCGATTAGAAACACAATAGTCCAAGTGGAGTCCCCAGGCGGCTTCCTGAATTCCAGGCCCAGGATGGCTCCACCCAGTCTATCTCAAGGTTAATCTCAGGGAGTATCCACGGTGTGTCCAAGAGCAAAGCCCGCCAAGACTGCTTTCACCTGTAACAAAGCTTACAATCCTTCCCACACACCTTCATACAGTGTACCCCTACACTGGAGTTGCAAATCTTTAAAAAAAAAAAAAAAAAGCAGGCTGGAGAGGTGGCTCAGTGGTTAAGAGCACTGCCTGCTCTTCCGAAGGACCCGGGTTCAATCCCCAGCACCCACATGGCAACTCACAACTGTCTGTAACTCCAAGATCTGACACCCTCACACCAATGTACACAGATTAAAGTTAAATAAAATATCAAAAAAAAAAAAAAGCATCATATGGCCTTATGAACAGACCCTGAAGGATTCATGATGAGGCATGCAAAGGCCGTGGTTCAGGAGCCTGAGCTTTAATTGATATGTTACCATAAAGGAAAGGCTGGCGAGAGGGCCGCGCCGTGGGGGAAGTGTATTGGTGTGTCTCTGCCAGGCGGAACAAGCCTTGGATCTGAAATCTGCCCTGCAGACGATGTGGAACCATGAGCGTATCGACAGGCTGCACTCACCCAAGACCACCCAGCTCAGCTGACCTGAGACACAGAATTGACAACTCTGACATTTTAATACGCTTTCTATAATTAAAAAAAGTTCATTCCAGTTGACAAACAAATGCTATTATGACTGCTAGTGATACTTTCAGATGTTTGGCACATACAACAACCCATAAGATACATGTTAACATTTACATTGTTGTTACTTTCCCCTCCCCATGTTCCTTCTGCTCTGATTTCCTCCATATCCCTTTATGATGTTGTATTGTCTTTCTCCTTCCCTGGGAAATGCCCCCCAATCCTTTACTTAATGTTGAAGGCCTTTTGAAAAGCTGTATGGAAGCCTACTGCTATAGAAGCTATAGAAGTAAAAGAAGTTTAATGAAGTTACTATATGGAGTTTTATAATGTGGAGGCAATACTCCAACCAGACCTCACATACTACCATACAACCCCCTAGTACCGGTAATGGGTTACAACTTTGTGAGTCATTAGCCAGAGGAATACCATAGACACCCCACCCCCAAACATTACAGGGGATTACCAATGCTATTTGTTACCCTCCACAACCTAAGGATCCTACTGCTGAGCATAGAATATAGAGAAATCTGGGCACTCAACTAGAAGGTTCAGCCCTATGGACTAGCATTCATAGTGCTGTGAAGTGCTGTGCATGGTATCAGAGGAGAAAAGTAATCATCCATGTCACCAAGCTGTGAACCCTGCGCACTATAATAGCAACCTAGCACATCTGCCTAGCTATTTGCCCACTATTACAACAGTGGCACAAATGTTATAGGAGTAACCAACCACTTTTATTTAATTTAAGGCCCACTCCATGAGATACAACTCACATCTGACATAGTGAAGCTAAGAACATACAACTAGATAGGTCATGGGGTCTAGGGGAATGCCTACTGCTATCATTCTGTAAAATGAGCAGAGCAATACAATGACATATTACTATACCCAGAGATTAGTGCATCTCTTAACCCTCATCTGAGAAGTGTCTTTTTGCAATAAATAGGTAATATAGAAACACACTACTTGGCAATGTACAGAGAGTAAAAGGCTTTGGAGTGGTCAGACCTAAGTAGGATATCTTCATCGTACCCGACCCTCAAGGCTCAGTCATATATGAAGAAGTAGAGGCAGACGTAGTGACCAGGTGTAAGGAAAGAGCATTTTCAGACATAACAAAGCTGATGCAATGTGAACTGGCAGAAACTGTGACAGCGTGCACAAGACCTGTACAAGCTTGAACCAGAAAAAAAAAAAATCTAGCATGGAAAAGGGAGAAGTGGGCACAAAGTCCTACTCCTAGGCCAAAATCTAAGATGCTATTTCAATTAATAACTGCTGGAGGAAGGGAAATCAGTTTTCTTCAGTGGAGTGACACTGAGTGTATCAACCACTATCAACCACACCCCAGGGCAGACCTCTTGCTCAAAATAGCCAACAACAACAACAACAACACAGGACTCCAATTTTTTTTGTACCTTGTTTTGTTTTGGGCTTTAAGATTAATTTATTTTTACTTTATATGTGTGATGGTCTTACCTGCATGTATGTGTGTATGTGCCTGGTGTCCCAGGATGTCAGAATAAGTCACTAGATATGCGGAGCCAGAGTTACATACAGATGGTTTTGAGCTCCCGTGTTGATGCTGGGAATTGGACAGGGGTCCTCTGAAAGTGCAGCCATTGCTCTCAACTGACGAGCCCCATCTTCAGCTCTGTGTTTTGTTTCTTTGTGTGTTTGTTTGTTTGTTTTCTTTTAAGAGAGAGAAAGAACATGAGATTTATTGGGTATGGGAGTAGGGAAGAACCTGTAGGATTTGGGGAAGGGAAAAACATGATCCAAATATATGGTGTGAAATTCTCAAAAGGCAAATATTTTTTAAAATCTTTAAAATGCTATTATTAGTATGAAGAATTAAATGAAATTAAAAATGCTCAATGGACTATGCCCTATCCAAGGAACACAGTTCATACTCCATAATGAGGAGTTAAGAATAGGTTTCATAACTTTATCTTTCACTGAAGGAATAACATAAGTGGGTGTTTACATAGCACTAGCTATAGTAAGTTCTTAATAAAATGCTAGCTGCCAGCACTACTGCCATTGCTGTTGCTGCCATGGCCATTTTTCTGTCACAGCTTGATGCAGTACTTCATGCCTTCTCAGAAATGGCACCAGAATCATCTCGATTCCAGTAAACAATAAGTGACTAACTGAACTCTCCTGTTAGTATTTTTAGTCTGTGACCTTCCTGAGGCTTTTAGTAAGAAGCCTTAGAAATCCCATAAAAATGAGTCAAGTCCATATAAATAGGACGAATACCTGCTCAATATTCTTATTTAGACGCAATCCTTACCAGCCAGGCCATGTGTTAGGACTCCACCTCCAAGCCTCTTGACAGGGATGGAGCCACCCCACTCACCCACCCCTCACCTGTGCCATGTTGGCCCATGATTACTCTAGAATGGAAAGTACATGATGCCAAGAAGATCAGAGGATATGTGCCCTGTTAGAGTGGGACTAGGGGAGCCCAGCAATTGTACCTCTGGGAGTCAAGGGTAACCTGTAGACTCAGAGTTAACTAAGAACGCGCGCGTGCACACACACACACACACACACACACACACACACACACACACACACACA
>OU015743.1:155413486-155437542 GCA_907169655.1 Acomys percivali
ACACACACACACACACACACACACACACACACACACACACACACACAAAGCTGACTGCAGAGCTGACAAGATTTTGGAGATAATTTAAGCCAGTGTGCTCACTCCGCTGACAAGGCTGATAAGGTGAGGTCAAGGAAGGGGAGAGGTCTCCCTCAGGGTCATACAGATGGTAGTGATTTTGTTTTGTTTGTTTCAGAAAGTAATGTGAGCAGTTTCTCTATACATCAACAAACCTGCCTTCCTCTTTATATGAGCACAATGTAGTGACCATGTTACATGTGGCTTTGATGGGAAAAGAAAGCTCTGAAGATCTCACATGGTCGCAGAACCATTACATGGAGGGTAGCTGTGATGGACCCAGCCTGGACACCTGCCTGTTGAGAGAACACCTCAAGAAATGCGTGCAGTTTTACTTATGACTTGAAGCCAACTTGTGATTTATTAATTTAGGAAAATCACTGGTTCTCTTTCAGCCTGTGCTTCCTCATTTAAATATAGATACATCCTCTCTGCCCCCCAGAATTTGATGGTCAAATGCATAGCACCTTACACTAAATATGCATTTGATCAGTTTATTCTCTCAGCCAACAGTAATGCTCTACTAAAAACTGGTAGCACATCACTAAAGAAGAATGCCACAAACTCTGTGCTTCTGGTTCTGGAAAAAGGAGAAATGAGGGGCCTCGGGAAAGTAAACAATAAGCCAATAAATTATCAATGAAATTTCAGATGGCACTACATATAAGGTGAGCTGTGAGAATAAGAAAATGTGGTGGGGGAATGGAGAGATGGCTCAGAGGTTAGGAGAACTGTCTGCCCTTCCAAAGGTCCTGAGTTCAGTTCCCAGCAAGCACATGGTGGCTCATAGCCATCTATAATGAGATCTGGTACCCTCTTCTGGTGCACAGATGTACATGCAGGCAAAGCGTTGTATACATAAGAAATCTTAGAAAGAAAGAAAGAAAGAAAGAAAGAAAGAAAGAAAGAAAGAAAGAAAGAAAGGGAAAAAGAAAATGTGATGGTATGACCACTGATATTTAGAAGGGGACTGATTCAGCTAAGGGTGACCAGGGCAGTGTTCAAGAGAGTGTATTAGAAGAGGAAGTAAAAGAAGTGGACGTCCAGCATAGATGTCCTCTGAGAGACGACGCCTAGTGGGGGGTTGGGACAGCTACTGGGGCTCGAAGCTGGACTCTGGGAGGAGTGCTGAGAGTTGCATGGGAGAGTTGGGGGATGGAAGGGCCTGGAAGGGTCAGGAGCCCCACAGGGAGACCATCAAGGCTGGTGGATCTGGACAAAGGGGAGCCTGCACAAACTGATGCACCAAC
This sequence comes from Acomys percivali, assembly GCA_907169655.1. Taxonomy (NCBI): domain Eukaryota; kingdom Metazoa; phylum Chordata; class Mammalia; order Rodentia; family Muridae; genus Acomys; species Acomys percivali. The sequence continues at coordinate 155,414,815 of OU015743.1, forward strand.
CAAGGACACTGCATGCAGAGAACCTAGACCCCTGTTCAGATATGGACAGCTCATTCTCCATTTGGGGCGGAGTGACTGCCGCTGAACTTCTGTCAGGTACAGGCACACAGAGGAAGGGGATGCAGGCTATCCTGATGAGACCTGATGGACTGTGTCCAGATAGTGGGGGATGAGCCCCCCTGTCAGTGGCCTGGGGGAGGGGAAAGGGGCAAAGGGGGGGGGGGGGGGGGAAACGGGATAAGAGTAAGGGCATAACAGGATGTTATCTGAATAAACTATAATAAATTTAAAAATAAAATAAAATTAACAAGACAGAAAGAACGAAAGAAAGAAAGAACCAGATTGTCAGATACATAGGGAAGGAACAAATTGAGAAGACATAATTTTGGCATGGTCAGCCATCAGCAGGAAAGCCAGTATCTCTAGAATGGCTCACAAGGAGGGTAATGCATATGGTGATGCTGGAAGCAGACACAAGCTCCATCTTGAAGGCTTCAGACATTGAAACTTTTACGGAGTCTCAGTTTTATCAGAAAGCCTTGGGTGTTAGTTGCAGGCTTTAAGAGATGAAGAGGTTGTGATGTATGATCTATGGTCATTGCCTGCTACATACGAAAACTTGTAGCTCCCATAAAGCAAATTCCTTAAACCTTTGGAATCTCCAAAATGACATCTTCTTGAATGCTAGTGAGACGGTTGAAAGCTGGAAGACTGGATTCTTCAGATTGGGAATGCGTGGCCAGGAAGTCCCAAACATGATCAAAAGCCCACAACTTTTAGACTCTCTACTGACTTTCCAAGATAGAGAGGAAAGTTCTCACTAATGTCCCCTGCTGACATATCTCCAAATGATGGCATTCAGATAGGCCCTACTACATGCAGGTCATGACTGGTGCCATGCCCAGAAAAAGCATTGACTTTGCTCCATCTTTGTCTTTCTGCATTTCTGTCTGCACAGGATGTGTGGCCCTGATAACCTAGTATTAATAGTAAGTTTTCCTAAGTTCTGTGTACCCGTACTAGCAAATCAGGGAGCCCCTGATTCATAGTGCAGAGAAACTCAAGGCTTGAAACTAAAGCTGGGGCAGCCTTGTGGGACTAAGTCGTTACATTGTGAAGTCTGACCCTGACACTGCGTGGTTAGTGCTGGAATTTAATTGTGTAACATGTGTTGATGTCCACAGAATTGGAAAATTGATTGGTATTAGGTGGGAAGCCTGGGCCCACACATTCAGTGTCAGAGGTTAGAAGTGTCATGGGTAAAAACAACCCAGAGACAAAATCCAATTTACCTCATTTGATTCATTCAGCACCATTTGATGGATTGCGGGTTCTAGCCAAGCACGAGTTTTAGTGCAGTAAATGAATCAAAGGCCAGATCTGGCCTGTGAATCCGGCACACCAGCAGAATAACAAAACATTAAGGCTGTGCCTTTCCTCAAGTCTCCCACAGATCTACCTTGGCAATGATGAGAGAGGCATGCCATTACTAACCTTTTCACAGGAGAAAACATCCATAAAGAAAGCAAGGTGTTTTCCTCGTCACAATCGCACAGTGAGTCCTCAGAAAAAGTCCAGTTGTAAACTCTGGCCAGCTGATAGAGTGTTGTTTAATGACCACATGCATTTTCCTCTTTCTGAGTGACCACAACCACTGTACAGAAATGGAAATAAAACCAAGGGACCGATTAAGAATGGTAGTCTGAGTTGGGTAGGGAACATTCAACAATACTGTGAGTAGATGCTGTTACTCTCATTGTGTAGATGGGGAAACTGAGTTTGGGTTTGCATATCCAGTAGTCAGCAGACTTAACGTAAATCCATTTGCTTCTCATATGATGTATTTTTCTATTATCTCCTCTATTTCCTGTAGAATTAGACATGCCCCGTGACTCCCCTCTTTCAGGTCCAGGAGAACACTAAGATAGAGGTAGATTTTAGATTGAATTGAAAAAGTTTTGCTTCAGTTTTTAAAATTGAAAAATAAAATGTAAGTATGTGACACATCTGATATACAACAATTGTTTTGGTTTGGGTTTTAAAGACAGGGCTTCTCTGTGTAGCCTTAGCTCTCCTGGACTCACTTTGTAGACCAGGCTGGCCTCAAACTGACATAGATCCATCTGCCTCTGCCTTCCCAAGTGCTGGAGTTACAGGTGTGTACCGCTGCACCTGGTGCAATGTTTGGCTTTTTTTTTTTTTTACAATTTGAAAGCCAAGATGTAGTATACATAAACTGACATAGAAATGCTAAATGTACTGTTCTATGCATTTTAAAAGATGTGAACACTTCCGTAATTAAGCCTATATAAACGTCTATGACATATATAATGTATTCAGAATGGCGAATGGAATACCAGTCTTCCATCACAGTGTCCGATGAAGGCATCTCCCATCCTTTCATCTCTTCCTGCTTCATGGCTGACTGTTGTTTTTGGTGCACTGGGGTGAGAGAGTGCCAGCTGCAAGTCACAGGATGACCGTGACCAAAAAAATAAAATAAAACAATAACATAAACAAAAGAACAATTAGCCATTTCTTAATACTTGGTGGAGAAAATTGGCATTCTATTTTTTTTTCTGTTTTTCTGTGGAGGGGTCATGTGCTTCAGCCCACACATAGTAGCACATGGGCTTCTTGTTCCAGTAAAATGAGTCAGAGTTTCTCAAGAAGGCAGATTCAGCATCTCCAGAGAGGGGTGCAGTCCGGTCCACTACACTATTAGAATCTCTCTCTCTCTCTTTCTCTCTTTCTCTCTCTCTCTCTCTCTCTCTCTCTCTCTCTCTCTCTCTCTCTCTCTCTCTCTCTCCCTCCCTCCCTCCCTCTCTCTAATCCTTCTCCCTCCTTTCCCCCACTCTCTCTCTCTCTCTCACACACACACATGCACACACTACACAGATACATGTGCACTCAAAGTGATCACACAGTTAATAAGCAAAGTGGGATTTGAACTCAAGTCCAGAGGGACTCAAAAATCAGGCATTGTTGTTCTTTACAAGGAGGATGGGCCAAAGTGTGGAGCTAAGTAATGGCCTGGAGTGAAAACTGGACTTAAATTCAGGGCTTCACTGAAAACTGGTGGCCTGGCTTTGAGTGTATTATTTATTCATTCTCTTTGTCTCATCAACCTCCATTCCGTCCTCCCATTCACAATGTGGGGGCAGGCGATAAGATCAGTATTAGAACTTTTCAAGGAATAAGGGGTCATTGGTGTAAAGCAAGCGGCATGGCTCCCAGCCCAGAGCAAGCACCTGGGGAAGTTTGGCTTAAAAGCTGGCAGCTGACGCTCTTGAAGCATACAGCTCATCACACATGAGGAACTTGCACCTGTATCTCGGTGTGTGAGCATCTGTGTGAAAGCACAGCATATTGTGCTTATAGATTATTTTGTAAAACAGACGAAGTATAGCTGAAACAAAAATATTTTGAAATACGTATGCCTATGCAATGTCTAAAGGTTTGCTCTCTATGACTGATACAATTTTAGTAATTTTTAGTTTTGTTGTTATGATGATGATGATGATGATGATGATGATGATGATGATGATGATTGTCAGGAACAAAGATCCCTGTGTAGCCTCGGCTGGACGTAGCATTTTGATTCTCCTGCCTCAGCCTCCTGAGTGCAGATTTCAAAAGTGCCAGTCAAATGTGAGCTTTCATGGGTTATTTACAGCCCTGCCTTAGAGAGAGAGAGAAAAGAAGTGATTAAAATGCTATTTTACAAAATATTTTGTTATTAAAAAGTGTGTTCCACAGATACATTTTTATGATTTTTTGAATGCGTGTACATGTGTGGTGTGCGTGCATGTTTTCACTTGGAATGTGTGGGGTTGAACGTGTATATGCATAAATATTTGGAGATGCAATGTTGATATCGGGAGTCTTCCTTCATCTCTTCACGGGCCAGAGCTTGCAGATGTGGCTTGCCCGCCTGCTGCAGGAATCCCCTACGCCTGTCTTCCACGCACTGCTTTATAGATTGGCTGCCGCGTCCACCTGGCAGTTACTTAGATGTTAGGAATCCGAACTGGGGTTCTCATGGTAGCATGACAAACACATTGTTCATTGGCTCATCTCTTAGCCCCCTTATTTTTGGTGACTTTTAAAAGACTGTATGTGTGCCTGTCTTCCTATCTCTAACAATTTTTTTTTTTGTGATCTTGAATTTTTCCTCCAGGACTTACCTTCTCAGAGTAGGTGTTTATTTTAACTTAATAATATAAATAGACAACTTAACAAATATATCACAGTTTTCTTTTTTGCTTGAATCTGAGCCATTTACCATTATCTACTGCCTACTGACTAAATCTTTTCCAGACATTTGGCCATTTTTTTTTTTGAAGATTAGTGCATATCAAAATTAGGTCGTAGCTGCAAATCTAGTAATGTGGGGCAAATTTAGTAAAATGACAGCATATAACAAATTCTGACTGTAGTGAACTTCCAGGCAAGTACCATGCAGGTATATTAGTGCTGGAGGAGTCCTGCATGCAATCTGTGCAATTCCTGGTCTGAGCTGTACTTACTTGTGGTGTATATTAAGTGTACTAAGTATCTGTGTATTAAGTACGGTGAATTTTTAACTTGTTTGGAGAAAAAAAAAATCATGCAGATGGCACATCCAGTATTTTCTTCCAGAATCTTTAGTGGATCATCCCAGGTACTTACTGAGTGCAGATGTCTCTCTCAGCAGACACTGGCTTTGATGACCTTACAGTGTCTGTTGTGATAAGCATCGATATTTCGTTAACAGACATTAACTAACCAGGGATGGACGCTGGATTTATGCTCACTCTGTGCCATACTTCCTGCCTCCTGGAGGCTAGCTCTCATCAACACCGGGTCTTTATTTGTTCTTTGCTGTATATTGTAATTCTAGACAATCCTAGGCTTCCTCTGATCTTCTGTGCTGAGATCTAGACTACCTGACGGTCTTCTTCTCCCAGTCTCCAGGGCATGGGTTTCCAAAGCAGAGGGAGTGGAGGCCTCCTGATCCCAGAATTCCCAGCATCAGAAAGGCAGAGTGGCATCAGTCCTGCGATGACTGCCTCCTGCCTCCTGCAGCTTCCCTTCCCTGACATCCCACCCGACAGTACTCCACAGCGAGCCCAGAACACGTGACAACCAAGTGTTTCCTCTGCCCACTGGAGGCCTGGCCACTGCCAGGACAGTCTCCGGAGAAGCAGCAGCAGAGGGCTGACTGGTATCTCGGCCTTGACACACTAGGGAAGGGTCAAGTCCATGAATGAGGCCTTTCATGGCTAGCTACAGGGACCCCATTTTTTCCTGCAGAAGCCCTGCGCTTGCTTTCAGAAGTGCCAGTCAAATGTGAGCTTTCATGGGCTATTTACAGCCCTGCCTTAGAGAGAGAGAGAGAAAAGAAGTGATTAAAATGCTATTTTACAAAATATTTTGTTTTTAAAAAGCGTTCATTGTGTGGGCAAAAAGGAAAAAGAAAAGTCACTCTATTCATTGTGCTGTCTAGACTCTCAAACAAAGAGGATAGCGTGCTGCAAATTGAGATTGTCCGGCCCCTACATGCTGACAGAAAGTATGAATTTAGAGCACAACTTCAAATAAGTCCCTTTGAACAGAAATACACTGTGGGGGTAACTATATTTAGCAAGTGTCAGCATTTCCATAATGAATTCGTATTGTTGCACTGTAGTGATTCCCAGATTTACCACAGGCAGAAGATTCATGCGGTTTCACTTTTGTGGTAATTATCTGAAGAAATTGGGACTCTTAGCAGTGCTGTCTGTGATGACAGCAGTGCTGTTCTGTGCATTCTCTGTGCTGTGTCTGGTACCCATAATGTGACCAGCCTTCCAAGAGACAAAGGTGAGCCTAAGCCTTTGGCTGCCTGTGTATAACCAGAACTTAAAACAGTGTAATCCAAGATATGTGTGGTTTAACTACAACACTGAAAACAATACGTGCCACGGTGGAAAAACATCTGATTTGAGAAAAATAACTACCCATTCTCTTGAGCCTGTTAACAATTTAATATATTTCATCTGACCTTTATAAAGTTTGCATATGCAATTTGTATTTAGCAAGTTATGTGAAGCAAAAACTTGTATAAACACTCCACACAATCCTTCCTTCCTTCCTTTTTTTTTTCCCCCTCTGAGACAGGTTCTCCCCACATTAGATTAGCCTTAACCCCTGGGCATGAGGAATCTGCATGCCTTAGCTGGGAATACAAGTGCATGCTGTGGCAGCCGGCTACAAAATTCTTGAGATGGCTTGAAAACCAGTTTTAGATTTCACTCATTCATCTCTTTCTGTTGTGGAGAGAAGCTGATATTCCTGCCTTGGTTAAGAATTATGATAGTTACCTAAGCAAAAAGTAATATGGGGGTGCAAGTTTTATGAACCTTTAAGTTGAGGTACCCAACCAAAATTCAAGAACTCAAATATCAAGAGATATGTAACAGTGAGTGTGAGCATTTCCCAGTTTCTGCAGCTGGGGTGTGCCACACATAACGGAGCTCTTTATTCTTCCTCTTCTTCCTCAATTAGTTCTTCGCCATCGTTTCTCTCATTCCTGTGAGGTGGATGGAGGACCCAGAGAGCGGTGTCAGAAATCAGAATCTGGCTCTCTTAGATGTGAGTCACTAGTTCTTGGTCTCGTGCGGCTCTGCTATAGATGTTTCTGGAGACTCATAGGCTCTGCTGTAGGTGTTTCTGGAGACTCATAGGCTCTGCTGTGTTTCTGGAGTCCCAGAAAGCTCTGCTGTAGATGTTTCTGAAGACTCATAAGGCTGTGATGTAGGTGTTTCTAGAGACCATAAGGCTCTGCTGTAGGTGTTTCTGGAGACTCATAAGGCTCTGCTGTAGGTGTTTCTGGAGACTCACAAGGCCCTGCTGTAGGTATTTCTGGAGTCTCATAAGGCTCTGCTGTGTTTCTGGAGTCCCAGAAAGCTCTGCTGTCAATGTTTCTAGAGACCATAAGGCTCTGCTGTATGTGTTTCTGGAGACCATCTATCTCTGAAGACACTTCAGCTACAGTATGAGGTGTTAATGCCCCTGGATCCTGGCAGAATGGTAGTTCTTAATTCCTTAGAAGTCTGACGGTACCTTCCATTGTCCTTATGTGGCCACACTGGACAGGAACTAAACCCCCCATGACAGCCTCTTACACCAGCGCCTACTAAAGTCTGGAAGGAATGACCATGCCTTTGAGGGCCTGACAGCAAGGCCCCTCCTCTCTTCTCTACAGAAAATCTGATACCACCCTTCCCAGCATGAACCATTTATAGTCCACTGCGTTCTCTATCCTGAGTGCCAGGCACCTAGTGAAGGCCCATTGGCTGGACTTGTGAGGGGGGAATCACAGTAAACTTCTCTGAGAAGCCTGTCTCGGTGGGACTTTCCATATGGGTGAAAGCTACCCTTCCACAAACTCTCCAAGGGGGACTGTTTCCCGCTCACTCTGATGTCATCTACCTGCCATCTTAGATCTTAGCAGAAACTTCTATTTTAACATTTTGTTGCACATGTTATCCTTAAGTTCATTCATTCTGCCGACATCCCTGCATGCATGGAATATGCCAGATGCTGTGTTTGGCAGTGAAAATAACTTTAACAATTCCTTCCTGAAGGACCTCACAGTCTAGTTGGGAGACTGATATGTTAGCAAAAAAAGCATGACACCGTGTCACAAATGCTGGGCAGACAGGAAACATGAGTTGCTGTGCGGGCAAATAACTCCATCCAGGGGGCTTGCAGGCAGCAGTGATGACTCAGCAGAACTCTCAGTAGGCTAGGGATCTGACCTAAGTTTTAATTTTAAGTTCCCGGCCCTTTTCTTGGGAACAAAATAAGCCCTTTTTAAATCCTTAAAATCTCCACTGTGAATACTTGTTTCCTGGTAACTTATTTTGAAAACAATCAGAAGTAATGAGAAGAAAAGAAGAGGGAATTCCCTGGTGTCTGCCATCCGCTGAGCATCTGTTACTGCAGGAAAGAAAATAACATAAGTACCTTCAATAAACTTCCTGGATCCCCTCATGAAAGCAGTGCTGGAGTGTTGTCTCAGGCCCCTGCAGAAGCAGGGCCAGCAGGGCCAGCATGGCCAAGAGGAGCATTCCCTGGGAGCATCCCCCAGCTTGAGGGAGGTACCAAAGGCAGGGTCTTCTCAGGAGCATTGCAGAGGGAAAGGCAAAACCAAACTAATAAGGCAAAATGGCAAAGGTGGGGGTCCCTTCAGAAGCCTGTGCCAAGGTGTGCTGCTAAGACATTATGCTATTCAACAGCTCTCGTGTAAGAGGGTCATTGGGGGACAGGAGAGAGGGGACATAAGGGGTAGGTGGAAACAGACAGGCAGGGAGAATGGACAAGGACGACAGGCAACAAGAGAGCGAGAAGGAACCGGAACGGGAAAGAATGAACAAGACAGGGAATGAGAGAGAGAAAGGGGGGATGGGGGGGGAGGCAGAGAGAGGGAATGGCAAAGGAAAAAGGGGGGGGGGAGAAAGGAGAGAGAGAGATGCTTTTTCACTGGGCCACAGTGGGGACCTGAGTTACCACTAGTCCCTGAGGGCAGGCCAGTGGAAATGCCTGATTGCAAGAAAAAGCCAGAATGGATAACAAAGTGGATGGTGGGGATGCTGAAACTATCCCGAGAAGCAAAACTGAGTCTATGACAGAAAATGTCCTGGCATAATCAGAGATGCACAGGCCTCTTAAAACACCCCAGAGCAGAGCAGCACATGAGGAAGATGCATTTGCTTGTGTGCCCTTCACAGATCGACTGTAAACAGCTGCCCTCTGGGTTTTTTATTGTGTGCTTCCATGCTCAATAACTTTTCATCCACTTTAAGATCTTCCCCCTTGTTAAAGCTGCCATTTTCTGCCTGCCATCAGTGTGTTTGCTAATACCTCCCACCTCCCAGCTCCCCCCTCCCCCTCCCCTCTTCCCCCTCCCCCTTCCACCTCCCCAGCATATCTGCTCATCTGGGGCTAGAAGACCAGAGCCCAAGTTCAGAACGTGCATGCTGCCTCTGGGGAAGACTCACAAGGGAGTCGTGAACTAGCAGACAGAGAGAGCTGTCTGCTTTCCCAGCCTCTGAATGGTGTTTGAAAGGAGCAGGCCACAGCACTGGTCATGTTGTCTTTTGACCCCGACAGATGTCTTCCCCAGTCTGTAGCAAACTCCTGGAGAAATGTCCATATCACCTGTTGCTCTGGCCTCTTACCTTGAGCGACCTCCTTGGCATATGAAAGTGTTTCCTTATGCCTCATGAATATTTTAGGTGCAGGCACAGCCCCTGCTCTGCTGTAGCTTAGCTTTTGGTTAGAGCATACCAGAAGGAAATTAACAACATGTAACTGAAATAACCAGTACGTTGGCAAAGATGGGCAGGGGCACACTTGGGTATGCACTGCAGATACATAGAGGTTCTCACACGCTGTACAGCAGGAAGGTTGTGCATTCCACCACCCCTGTTGCTAGTGTGTGAGTTTCACTAGGACAAAGAGCATGCATCATATTATGTCTGTTACACAGGGAGTAACTAACTAATATGTGACATAAGTTGTGTCTACGACCCCAGGATGACTACAGACTTGTTAAGCGTTCAATAGATGTTCTTTGTTTGTTTTGTTTTTCGAGACAGCCTTTCTCTGTGTAGCCTTGGCTGTCCTGGAACTTGCTCTGTAGACCAGGCTGGCTTTGAACTCACAGAGATCCACCTGCTTCTGCCTCCTGAGTGCTGGGATTAAAGGCGTGTGTTACTACCCAGCTTCAATGACTGTTTTTAAGGCAGAGCCTTTTCTGTCAAGGTTCGTTTGTTTGTTTTGACTGTTGGATCCACAGTTAAGTCTGTTGGATACCAAGGTAAGACTGTCTCTGTGCTATCAAACTTTTTCATGGAGTAGAAACCCTGTAAATGGCCTAAGGACATCTAGCCCTCCTTTTCTGTGCAGGCACAAAAGGGCTTTCCCTTCTGGGTTGTATGCCCTAGAGACCTCAACATGCAGTCATTTATTAAGCCCAGGATGTGTGGTACCAGGTGTAACCTGGTTTTATTCTTATTGGCAGAGAAAAGCAAGTTGCTGGGAGAAAGCATGATTTAACTGAGTATCTTAAGGGAAGTGCATTCTAATTGCAATGTTCCTGCTTGTCACAAGCCTGTCTTTGGGTTGTTTGTTTTTGGTTGTTGTTGTTTTGTTTTGTTTTTTGAGATTGTAATAGAATTATAGCATTTCTCCTTTTCCTTTTCTCCCTCAAAACTTTTGCATATATTTCTCCCCAATTCTCCCTCAAAACCATGACTACTTAATAATTGTTATTGCATATATATGTATATATATGTATATTATACATACTTATATATCCCTAAGTATAACCTTTTATGAGTCTCATATAAGGTCACTTATGTTTTCACAGCTGATAGTTTGGTCCTGGACAACCAACTGATGTGCTCTTCCTAGGAGGAAGACCATGTCCCCTCCCCACCCCAGCTTTACTCAGTGGCCTGTAGATCTTTTGTGTAGTGTTGAGACCTCATGAGCTTTTCCCTGTCCCTTTTGGCATGTTTGCTGATGTCATCCTTGTTCAGACGACATTTGAGCAGTCACATTGGTATATCTTCTGACGTTACTAGGAGACACAATCTCAGAAGAAACTCCCCAGTCCTCTGGCTCTCACAATCGCCCCACACCCACGTTGTTTTTAACAATGCTCCCTACGGTTTAGGTAAAGGTATGTTTTGTAAATGGATTCCCTACGACTGGACTCCACAAGTCAGCGGTTTGATTGGTTATAGTTTTCTGTAGCGGTCTCTGTCGCAAAGAGAAGCTTCCTTGATGAGGGTGAGACTGGATTTATATGTGGGTATATGGACCTGTGTTTATGGATTGTTGTTAGGAATGTGGTGGTTCAGTAAATCAGTTGTATATTCCCCTCTGATACCCATGACTTCCCTAGCACTGAGTTTCCCTAGCTAGGTTCCCAGTCCAGGGCAGTTTCCCCCTTGTTGAGCAGGTCTTAGTTCCAATTAGAGAGCTGTTGGTTACCACCAGAATGCGTGTGCCACTACCGCACCCTCAGGCTGTCATGCTACACTGCGGAAGTCCGTGATCCTGTTCTTCTCTACTCAGCATTTTTTGCTGTTTCCCGTTACCAGGAGGCGATGACAAGAATGAGCAAGGTGGGGAAGGTTGTGCTCCCGAGACACGAGGATAAAAAGTAAGTTCGCCCTTCCGTGCAAAGCCGCTGGCGAGTGCGGGCACGAGAGAGGGGAGGTTCAGTTGTCGATCTGAGACGGGCCTTGGCGCAGGCCTTGCGCTCTTCTCACTTAGCGCAGTGGTTCTCAACCTTCCTAATGCTATGGCCCCGTAACACAGCTCCTCGTGCTGTGGTGACTCCGCCCCGCAACCATAAAATTGCTTTTGTTGCTATTTCCTAACTACAACTGTGCTCCTGTTAGGAATTGTAGTATAAATAGTTTGGGAGATGATTTGCCAATGGGGTCGTGACCCACAGATTGAGAACCATTGACTTAGAGGTGGAAAGAAATTCCTCTCAAGGAGAGAACTTTGGTTTGCCAAGATCTCAAGCTGAGCTGGCTAGAGCTGGGGTCACATGCAAGCTTCCAAATTCTCAGACCAGTGCTGTCACCCTGAATCATAGGGAGAAAACCTCTTTTTCTCTGTTCTAAAGTATGAGGATCTGTTATAGTCACATTAAAGGACCAGGTGGCATTCTCCTACCCTTTGTATATTTGTTGGCATGGAAGGCTAGAAAATGCCCATACTTAAATGCCAAACCAACAAAAATATTTATTATTGTATGTATGTATGTATGTATGTATGTGTGTGTGTATGTATGTATGTATGTATGTATGTATGTGTGTATGTATGTATTGAGTCCTTGCTATATTTAAAGCATATACTGAGCTCTGGGCAGGATGCGGAGAGCAATGAGTCTCTACCTGATTCATACACAGAGATGATTTCAAATCATATGAATAAATCTTTCCGTCACACTACCAGCAGGTAACAACATCACCCAGAGAAGAAATAACTAGGACCCTACAGGGATAAAGGAAAGCTATTGGGAGAAGACTGACTCTCACCTAACTTTAAATGTTTAAAGGGAATTTCCAGACAGGGCAAGGTAGAGAAAACACAGAGGAAATAACATATGCAAAGGACAGTCTTTTATATACAACTCATAATTTCAGAACACAAAGATGAGCTACTGTAGTGAGGCAAGCAGAGGTCGGCTCATCAAGCCCTTGGGGGTCACGCCAAAGACTTTTCTGGGGTCAGAACTGAATTTTAAGCAATGCTGAGACCTGCTCAAATGGAGATTTTGGAAAGTTCACTCACACAGGATCAATTCTTGAAAGCTAAGACTAGAAGTCCGGAGGCTACATCAAAGGCTCTTGGAGCAGCCCACGTTAGCAGTCAGGATCACTATAAAGTCATTTGTAATGAGTCTGAAGATGAAGGCACAGGCAGAGGAAAGCACGTAAGACTTAAGGGGAAAATCTTACCATGTCACTGAACAAAGATTCTTATTGCAGAGTTTGAAATGCCCACCAAAAGAGAAATCCAGTTTCGTCTCCAAATGAAGTCAGGCTGCTCAAGCCCCTGTGTGGACACTCCACTCTGCCTCGCTCCAAGGAGCAGTAGGCTTCGTATGGGGAACTCAACCCAGTACACTGAGACTCCCCTCCCAGTGCCCAGGGAAGCTGGGGTGTGTCCACCTGAGGGTGCCTGAAACACCCCATTTGTTTGAAACGAGAAACAGATTGTACCTCTACATATTTTTCGTGACCCTCTCAAGACTTTTCAGGGAAATGTTTTTAAGTGCTTTCGGTAAAAATCCATGTGTTTCCTTTGAAAAGCCTGGCGTCTTGGAGGCAGCCAGCAGGCTTTCCCTGAGGCAGACACACAGTGCTGTGCCGCCATCTGCAGACAGCGCAGAGATTGCAGCCGGAAAGCCGGGGCCTATTCCCTCTTCTTGTCTGTTGGCTTCACAGCTCACTACCTTCTTCTTGGTCCTGAGCCACACAAAAGCAATTGCTCGACTCGAGGGGAACTTAGAAGATAACTCAGCTGGCAGGGTGTGTGTGAACTTAGTGTCTAATTGAATAACTGCAGTTCAATAAGAACATTTTTACAATGATTCCAAATATTTCAGCCTTAAAAGGGTGGATTTTGGCGTTTCGTGATAAGTGAAAAAGACATTTGGAAAAGGACAAGTGGTAAGGAATAAATGAATCCAGTGAAAGGATTTCAGGAAAGTTGTTACCCCTAAAAGCCATCAGGTGTGCGGGAGAGAGGCGCTGCTTCTGGGAGTTTAGCGACTCCAAAGTTAGCAGTCAATGGCATTTCCACAGAAGAGTAGCATGACCTTATGTTGTCATAGAATATCATTGGAAGCAGAATGTTGTTTCTAAGAATCATTCTATGATTGACAGTTGAATGCTGTAGAGTGGGATTTAGCAGTATCTCACAATCCTAGATTGGGTATAATATCAGAGTAGGAATTATTTCAAAGCAATTACTTGTACTCACGGTATTTATTATGAATCCTTTGTTGTTCTAATGCTTTTCATACATTGCTTAATCCTCACAGAATTTCTGCAATATATCCTATAAATATCTCTGTGTACAGCTGAGGAAATCTATGTACAAATGGGTTATGTAGCACGCCCAAGGTTACACACCCAGGCACGGACTATGCTAGGATTCAAATCCTGGCCTCAAATACCTTCTTGGCTGAGGCTTTGGCTCCGTCACAGCTCCTACATTGCCAGACTGCTTAATGTATCAATGTGGAACAAGTAAAAAAAAAAAAAAAAAAAAAAAAAAAAAAAAAAACTCTGTGTATACCCAAAGCTTCTCTTACAAACTTCTCCACCTCAATGTACAAAAGCAAACATCCCTTATAAAAAAAAGTCAAAGCACCCCAGAGCCTACCAAATAATGACGAATTGGATTCATCCACCGCACTGCAGAGGGTAAGGACGGAGTTTTGAGAGTTCAGGTTTGATGGTCTGTACTGTTGCTAGCCTTTCAGGATGGTGATGCCCACGCAGCTTGGGGCTGATTCACAGGCAACCGTAGTTCTAACAAGTCTCACCTGAAGAGTCAGATGGAGTTGGCAGGTGAGCAAGGTTACTACCAGACACCCGAGGGTGGGGCCAGCTGCAGGAGGAAGATGCTGGTCTCATTTCTAGGTTTACCTTAGTTAAACTGCTAGAAAAGGTAAAGCCCTGGATAAGGCTGTCTGCCAAAGACACTGATATGTGGAAATTGCAAGACGGATTAAAACGCCCATTCTTGCACCTGGCCAGGCTGTGGCTCTGACCTGTGTGCCTAGTCACACCAGAAGTATTCATTTAAGCTTGGACTCAGAAGGGGCCCGTGTTAGGCCTGAGCCTTTCACTGTGTGCGGTGGAGGCTCAGAAGTCATACCTTTGACTCCCAGCTCTGTTACTCTAGAAGCTACAGCCCTTCAGATGCGCCGTGCTGAGAAAGCCTACATCTCAAACGTCTACACAGAATAGATATGAGGCATGCTAACCTGCTGCTCAGAGTGCCGTGCACACTTACAACCTGGGAGATTTCAGCCTGACCATAACAGACACATCCCTGTCCCTCTACATGAGAGGGGACGCCATATGATGGTTTTGTTTTGAGAATGTTTTTTTTTAATCTCATAAACAAACTTTTATTAGAATATAGATTCATTTGCATATTTCATATTGATGCCTTCATGGTATAGTAACAGAACTGAGGAGTTGGGTGAGAGATTATTTCTTACAGCGTACAGAATATCTGTTATTTGAACCCTTACAGAAAAAATATCTTTCTGAGTGATATAGTTATTTCTTCTTCAGTAAATATTTGATAAATCTCAATTATAGCATAAATATCAGTCTAAGTCTATAAGGCAACTAAGACATTTTGTATGTTCTTAAGAAGGGACCAGTAAGGTTATATTTCAGAATCTCAGCAACAAGCAGATGCATCTTTCAGAGGATTTAGTTAAGTATATTTTAGAAAATGAATCATATATGGAGTTTTTTCTTTTTTCTTTTTTTAATATATTTTATTAATTTATTCATATTACATCTCAATGGTTATCCCATCCCTTGTATCCTCCCATTGCTCCCTCCCTCCCATTTTCCCCTTACTCCCCTCCCCTATGACTGTGACTGAGGGGGATCTCCTCCCCCTGTATATGCTCATAGGGTCTCAAGTCTCTTCTTGGTATTTAACATGTTTCTTTTTTTTTTACTCCACAGATATTATGACAGGAAATATCAAGTATTTCTGAAGATGCTTGAGCACCAGAGAGAGTATGCAGCAATCATGACTGGAACCTGAACAGCGTTTGTGGGTGCCGATCCATAAAGACTCCACGTCACTCGTTAGGGGGTCTGTGTGTCCATCCTGTGCCCGGTGACCTTCTGGTCTCATTTGAGTGTTCCTGTCCTATCTCCTAATAAAAACTTCGATGAGCACAAGCCCAGCTGGACTCGCCGTGCCTGTGTCCAGATGCTGCGGTTATTTACTGGCTGCTTCCTAGGGTGCTTCCGTGGCGGCGGCAGCTTTTATTAGATCATGGGCTGTCCTGTAAGACCAGACCTTGGAGAACGATCCAGCCCTGTGGAGACTTGCTTGCTCTTTCCTCCATATTAGCTGTTGAATCAGACGCGCCCTGCTTTATGTGGCATACGCAGATGCAGATTCTGTGTAGCTTATGGAATTGGCTCCTTCTGCACTTTAGGGTCAGATGCTTCATGTAATTGCAAGATCATCATTTTGAAGCCATCATATTAAAGACAGAGTGTGCAGGAATCATCCATGGATCCTGGAGGAAAATTTGATAAATTTGTATAAATGGCCTTTAAAATGTTATCTCACAGATGGCTGGTTATAGGGAAAAGGCATAAAGAAAGTGTTAATAATCCAAGTAAGTCGGGTGCCATCACACCATCTCTGTTGACTCCAGATTGCCAGATGTGCACCACGTGCTTACAGATGTGGTATGCTGACAAAGGAACCACATTGCTCTTTCTGGGAATGAGTAGTCCAAATTTAATGGTTAGAAAGCCTCAGACAGACCTCAAAGGAAGCACACTCCATTTCCAGAGCTATATTATTCAAAACTGTCTATCATGAAGATGAGGTTTAAGAAAAGTTTCCAAATTAAGAATTTTAAGAAATGCAGTAGTTAAATGGCTTTTGAAGGAAAATTAGTTGTTTGGATACGATAGTAAACACACAGAGAAGCATACACATGTGTGCATACACACAGAGACACTGATTTAGTTATTTTTTATTACTATATCAAATACTTGACAAGAAACAAAAGAGGGATGACTGGTGTGGGCGCATGGTTTAGAATCCCCCTCCATCCAGGTAGGGACAGCGTATCCTAGAATGTAAGGCTGACATGTTCATGTCTCCACAGACCAAGCCAACACAGCTGTAGTAACCCTCAGGGCCCACACCCCACAGATCCTCCGGCCAGATCTCACCTCACAAAGGTCCCACGGCATCGCAAGACAGGGCCACCAAATGGAGACCAAATGTTGACAAATGTGGGAATGTTTGACACCCAAAACTTCAACCATGAAAAAATAGCCTGTGCTTTCATATCCAGGACTTATCTGCTAATGCCAACTGCATGATTGCCATTGATCGGGAGGGTTTGGGTAGAGGACATACTGCCAACAGTGCCAGCAGCAGCATAACAACAGTACAGTGCTATCTAGAGTAGTTCGTTAGAGGGATTGTTGGGTCTCGGGCTGTGCTAAAAGCGGAAGTACAGGATAAACAGAACATGGGCTCCATCCTCAGGGAATTCCCTAGTGAGATGTTGACAGGAAAACGAATCATAGTCCACCATGATGAGCACTGCAATCCTTCAGTCAGAAACTGTGTGACTTGGAAACATTTCTTAACCCTTGAACGTGAGTAAATTAATAGTGCTCACCTCATTCCTATAATGGAGTAGTGCTGGTTGGCCTTTATCAACTTGGCACAAACCTAGACATATCTGGCAAGAGGGAATCTTAGTTGAGGAAATGCCTCTATCAGATGGGCCCGTGGCAAGGCTTGGAGGTTTTTAACGACTGATGTCCTTACAGTGCAGCCGCTGTAGGCTACACCAATCCTGGGCAGGTGGTCCTTGGTTGTTTAAGAAAGTAGACTGTGCAAGCCATGAGGAGCCAAGCAGCAAGCAGTGTTCCTCCACCGCCTCTGCTCCAGGCCTGGCTTTCAGGATCCTGCCTTGGGTTCCTGCCCTGACTGCTCTTTATTATGGACTATGATCAGAATCTGTAAAGCAGTAAAACGCTTTCCTCCTGAAGTTGCACAGCTTCCCTGGGGTTGTCCAGCCTCCTGGAACAACCTTTGGACCTACTGCACATGGCAGCTGAGGACTAAGAGGGCCTAGGCTCTGCTAGTGATCTGAGTAAATGCACGTCGATCACTATCCAGGAGCCTAGGGTATCACTTCTTATGTCAAGTCACCCCATCACACTCTTAATAGATACTGGGGCCACCTTTTCAGTCCTGAGGGAATTCTGGGGTCCCATTCACCCCTCTTCTTCATATGTAGTGGGAGTCCTCAGGACTGCTCTAAACTCCCTCCACTTGTTCCGTCAAAGGCCTTTCCTTCTCCCACGCCTTTCTCCTCATCCCCTCGTGTCCCATCCCTTTACTAGAAAGGGATGTCCTCTCCATCACTGGCAACAGCTCCCAGGATGCTCCTGTGTCCCTCCTTCTCCCTTCCTTGTCCTCTGTTTGTACACTCTCACGTTCCCAGAACCGCCAAGCCCCTCTTACCTTCACTCAATCCCACTGTCCGGGATGCCACCTCTCTTTCTCTTATTGCACATCATAAACCCCTAAAGCACTCAAAGACCCTGGTACCTACATCTCCAAACGGTGGTACCCCCATCCTTAACAACTGTCAGCCTCGAACCCTTTATTCAGTGGCCTCCTCCTTTGCAGTCTTTCCCTCTCTGATAACAAATCTGATACAACCTCATTTTTCAATATCCTCAGCTCCAGGAGCCGCTGGGCCTCACCTTCCAAAGCTGAAGTCTCTCTCGCCCCAACCCACTAACACCTCGCTTTGGGCCACCTTGCCCGTCTGTGCCCACTCCTTATCTCCACCCTCAACAAAGTCTGAGCTGCTTCTCTTTGTGGGGATGGCCAGTTTCCTCTGCTCATGGGCCCCTAGATACGCTGGATGGCCTCCTAGCCAGCTGCCTCCCATCCACAAACAATTCCTTCAACTTAAAACATTCTCCTTTCTACCACAGTCCTCTGCCTTCCAAACCTAGACAAGCTTCCCCATCTTCTTACATTTCCAAAACACAGAAACACTTTCTAAGCCCAACCTTTGCCCCTACTGCCCTACCTTCCCGAAATCCTAGATAACACCGTCCCCTGATGGCTTCCGTGTCTGCACACCCTTGCCACAGTCTCTCTGCCTATCTCTAAGTCAAACAAACCCTGGGATCCCCTCTTACACCGCATCCTGACCACAGTCTCTCTCAGCTCCTCACTTACAAAGGGTTCTGCTGTCTTCCACCCTCTCAGAACCTGTCTCTCCAAACTTCTCTTATCAAAAACTTATCTGACCTGTAAAGACAGCCCATCGAACGGCCCTTTCATCACACTGCCCTCCAGCCTACCCTACCATGCAACCCAGATAGCACATGCCTAATCCTCCTTCAGTACAGGCCATTATTTGCTACTTGCATCAAATGTTCACTTTAATACTAAATCCCTTCTATCTTTTATTCAAACACACCGGACTCCCACCCCAGCAGATAAGGCTTTCTTTTACAGACCCTTACCCAAACCTGAAATATAAGTCAGCAAACTAACGCTACTACCTCCCTACCTTTCCCGCTCACCAGGACTGGGGATTGCTTCCTGGCTATGACTGGCATCCTAAGTGAGGTAACCCCAGACCCAGAAAGACATGCACAGTATAGACTCACTTATAAGTGGATATTTGCCCAACATAGATGTCCTCTGAGAGACTCCACCCAGCAGGGAAATCTGGACTCTGGGCAAAGAGCTGACAGTTGTATGGACGAGTTGGAAGATGGAAAGACGGAGAGTAGGGTGGTGTTGTCAGTTCCTCCACAAGGAGACTATCAAGGCTGGTGGGTCTGGACCCAGGAGAGCCTACACAAACTGATGCACCAACCAAGGACATCGCAAGCAAAGAACCTAGAGTCATTGTCCATGTGGGGAAGGGGAGGAGAGCAGGGGACTGCCTCTGACAGGAACTCTTGGTGCCCGTGCAATTTGATTTGATCACTGTCACTGTGGAAACATGGAGGGAGGGGGATGCAGGCTATCAGATGAGACCTGATAGTCTGAGGTCAGATAGTGGGGGTGGAGGCCTCCACCTGGAAGGGGTCTGGGGGGGGGGAGAAGACAAGAGGGGGGGGGGGGGGGGGGGACAGGAAGATAAGGAGGAGGGGAGATTACCATCAGGAGGTAATGTGAATAAAAATTATAAAAAATACGACAACAACAAAAGCATTTAATTCTCCTCCCATCCTTCAGTGCTCTTCTCCCCCTCCCCCCTCCGACTTCACATACTCATCCACACCCTCAGGCTAGTGCTCCCTTAAGATTACTCATTCGTTCTCCACTGGCCCCTACTGCTGAACAAGATGGATCTCATTCCCCTTTTCCTACTCCTGCGTTTCCTTCACCCACTTAATTGTCAGTACACCTGGCCGTTCCAGGTCAGGAAAACACTCATAATTCACAAAAACTCTGCTCAGGTTATCACCAAGGCTTGCTGTCCCGCAGCTAAAGTCAGTGCTCCTGTGACAGTCTTTATTCAGTCCCGCTCTGTTTTTTGTAAATCGTAACAGTCTACCCTTTGCCTGCTTCACTTTATATCAGTCCGACATCCGAATATGGGAGATGTCCCTACTGGGTCTGCAAAGAACATTGGACCACCTGCACCGTGTCCTAGTGCAAGACTTGGGAAAACCATTCATATGATCTGGACTCCACCATACCACTAAACTCCACGCTCTCCAAATATCCATCTGAGATCCATGAGAGGATAGACGGGCCACTGGAGTCCAAGGTGTGTGTATTTCACAAAGGAAAACAGGCCATCCCCTTTAGCCCTTGGGTTAAAAGTCACAGTTAACAATCGCTGTTAACTGGCTTCCCTAACCACATTGTCAGTCCAGGTGTTCTCGGACATCAAATGCTCTAACAAGCTCTACGCTCGCAATTGCAAGTCGTAAGTAAATCCAAACATCCCTGTTCATCTCCCCTTTGGTGCACACACTCTCCTGGCCAAACCCTCACTTGGGCCGAGGTCATCCAACAAACTCTCTCTTCCATTTCACAGATCCCTCCTTCCCGGTCTCCCTCCACTGCGTTCTCTGTGCCTCTCTTCAATGCCTTCCCCTAGCTTCAGTGCTTCTTGCCTGTGATGCCCTGGTTACCAGTGTTCCACCCCAACCCCACACCACCAACCTCTGTTCCCAGCAACCCAAGCTCTCCTTTGAGAACCACAGACAAGTTCTCTCATCCTTTCCGCACCAATCCCCAAAATTTGTTACTACCCATCCCTTTCAACACCTAAAAAAACCTCCCCAATCACCCATGTTCCCAGAATGTTTCAAGTTCATAGCCAATCTGGGCACCCTAGGGAAAGCTATTTTGATGCAATATTAGTCTTTTAAACTATATTTCTCCCGCCAATGAAACCAGACCCTAATTTTTGGTAGCAGAAGTCCCCCAATTATCTTTATGTAGTCAGCCTGATTTCTTCTGGATCCTCTCAAGAACTCATCTCCCCCTACCCCGCAGGGCTGCATTTCCACCTGGGCATAAGTCTGGCCACTGCCTTAAGTGGGACAGCTATGGCCAGAAGTGCTTTGGGCCACACTGTTCTCACAACTCAAGAGTCCGAGACAAAATTATAGCCCCCTATAGATTCCACAGTCCAATCTCTGACCTACATCCAACAGCTCACTTCTCAGGCCCAAGGCTCTCTCTCCAGAACCAGCAGGCATTAGATCTCTTTTCTTTACTTAATTAACGTATTCAGATTACATGTCAATTGTTATTCCCCCACTTGTATCTTCCTGTTCCTCCCTCCTCCCTCTTTCACCCTATTCCCCTCCCCTAGGTCTGTGATGAAAGGGGACCTCCTCCCCCACCATATGGTCACAGCCTATCAAGTCTCATCTTGGTAGTAGATTTCTTAACAGCAGAGAAAGGGGGGAACTTGTCTGTTCCTTAGAGGAGAATGCTGATACCATCATCAACTGGGGGCGATGGAGGAGATGTTTATAAGCTAACCTGCCTTTCTGAGGACCCACTAAAAGTTCTCTCTTCGATCCCAGCTCCACAGCTGGTTCCAGTACCTACTAATGAGTTGGATCTGGCCTTTGTGGGGGGGCCCTTATAATTATCATTGTTGTTCTGTTAATTTTTGCCCCTCTATTCCTTAACTGCCTTTTCTCTTTCCTAAGAGAAATTCCTAACACAAATTCAACAAATCAGTAACTAAACTTAATCAGCTCGAGGCATCACCAGCCTCTGAAGATGACATTGTTTCCTTATCTGGCCCATGAACATCTCCTCTGGGCATGGGGGCAGTTCCTTGCTGGCCTCTGGGAGGGCTCTTGGCATCTGCAAATGTTCTTCCGTGAGCCAGGCGACTTTTATAGAGCAATCACCAGTCTATGGTCCAGGAACCTTTCAGCTCCTAGACGTAGAGCTTACTGAATTCGGTCTTTCCTTCTTTTTTTTTTAATTAATTAATTTATTTATTAATTTATTCATATTACATCTCAATTGTTAGCCCATCCCTTGTATCCTCCCCTTCCTTCCTCCCTCCGTTTCCCCCTCTACTCCCTTCCCCTATGTCTGTGACTGAGGGGGACCTCCTCCCCCTGTATATGCTCCTAGGTCTTTCCTTCTGGGCCTCTTATTTTCCTGCTTCCCCCTTTGCCAGACCTACTTTCAATTCTGTTAGATTTATGACTCCCTGGTCCTTGATCTTCACCCCTAAATTGGCAGGAAGCAACCAGAGAGAATGGCATGGGCTTACCCATATTTAACAACCCAATAATAAAAAGACAGGAATGAAGGTCTGTCTCTAGCAGACCAGACCACAGCAAACACAGGCTCACGAGTAGCAAGCATGGCACTGACAGGTTCTGCCTTTTACCTTTCTGCCCCTTGCTAACTCAGCCACCTATCCTTCTGCCTTGCCTTTTAAAGGATCTTTTTGCATTTGATCTGGGCTGGGAAATTGGCGTTTGGGTATGGTCTGTGCCTAATTCTGGGTGCAAAGGGTAGCACCCTGTGATCTGCAGGTCCCTTTAGCCATGGTGTTTATCACAGCAATAGAGAGCAAACTAAAACAGATGCAGGTACCAGGGATGGGTGGAGTATAAGGGAGGATTATGCAAGTGTCTGGAACTTTGGGCTGGAAAAGCCACTGAGTGCTCAGGGCTTAACGCCCTATCCTGTGGAAGCTTGGAAGATAAAAATATGGGGAGAGGGTCGGGGGTGGTGGCGCACGCCTTTAATCCCAGCACTCGGGAGGCAGAGGCTGGTGGATCGCTGTGAGTTCGAGGCCAGCCTGGTCTACAAATTGAGTCTAGGACAGCCAAGGCTACACAGAGAGATTCTGTCTCAAAAAACCAAAAAAAAAAAAAAAAAAAAAAAAAAAAAAAA